>CM030375.1:14111685-14711685 GCA_003604175.2 Clonorchis sinensis
GAGGCCTCATAAGCAGCGTCGCACATATACACCAGCCCGCATAGATATTGGCCTGATGTATACTATAGGTGGTGGAGATAAGCGACATCGGGTGCAGTTATATGTGAGGGGCAGTCGTTGATCATTGGATTAGGTTACTGTGCATAGGTGAGGCCTCATAGTCTGCGTCGCACTTTGGCACGGGTCTAGCAGTTACGATGAGTAGTCTGGGTGAGTGCCAATGACTACCGCCATCACGATAACCGCTTTATGACGTATTCCACACATGGCGGGTCAGATTGCTAATAGAAATGATACCACTTTTTTGGTAATTTACCTAAAGTGACCTGCTGACACTTTATTGTCCACAGGTTAGGTATGCATATCTGAGAAATGGAAGTATCCACAGGAGTGGTCCTCACATCTCCACTGCACAATTCTTGTCGTTTTCTGACAGTGTTGTACTTAACGAAAGCTGGGGTTAATGAAATAATGTATTGTGACTTGGTTCGCTGAACAAAATTTTCTCGTTTGTTTAATCTGGGGAGTATGAACAAACAAACTTCAATGACCGATATTTCCTAGTGGAAGTTGATTTTGAAATTCTGTGGATGTTATTTTGATTCTTGAAGAACGCCAAAATACGGTACAGTGCGACTTCGCGTTTAATTTCTCGTAAACCGGTGACAAAAGTCGAATTTTTGAGGTTCCTTGACCTTGAAAATTCTCTCACTTAAACAAAATGCTATGAGCAACATATCACCTCCAAGTGCAAATGGACTAGACTGACTTCCCGTAAAAGTCACAACCTCAAAACTCTATAGTTTCGGGGAAAATAATTTGGGTGTGCCTCTAGTGTG
Source organism: Clonorchis sinensis (assembly GCA_003604175.2). Lineage (NCBI taxonomy): Eukaryota > Metazoa > Platyhelminthes > Trematoda > Opisthorchiida > Opisthorchiidae > Clonorchis > Clonorchis sinensis. Next base: position 14,112,525 of record CM030375.1, read on the forward strand.
CGGCGTAGCTATAGCGCGGCAATTTCAAAGTCGAATGCGCGCCAAAAACCTAGAATGGAGATTCAATAAACAAATTGCAAAAATAAGCAAATAGGCTACAAAATGCAATATTTTGGCGTCAAATGTTTCGTACTGCTCGCATAGGTTTTGGAGACAGAAGCATTGTGCCACTAAGGTGCGTCGTGATTAACGTCGAAGACTTTAACCGGCACTCTGTCTCGGTAAAGGACACTTTAGAGGAAACGGTAATCGAACTTTACCAGATTTTGCTCGTCAGGTTCACCTCTTGAGGTCGTCACATAATTTAACGATTCGGCAATTTGGTATACATTCTTTAGTGAGGGCTAACGTGGCCGACCACCAGACGCACACCGTAAATTCCTTTCAAAGCATAGTTTGAACCACGGAATCTTTTACATTAGGGTTTAGCATTTGACGTTATTTATTTGGTAGCTCAAAATCTCCCCAGAAGGCAACAGTTTTGTTGAAAGTGGTTAAGGCGCACTCAACTCTCGTTCCGGCGCGGAATTCATATTCTAAATGGCTACCACTGCGCAGCATGGTTTCTTCGTAAAGGCGGTGGGAAAATTTGTGAAGAACTGATTTTTCGAGTTTCTCATTCATTGGATTAAAAAATATTTTGAAACTGTACATAAAAATAACGGTGCCGTGTTCTTCCGCGCAAAATCAAAGCGGAACAGCCGTTCGTGGCTTGCGCACAATATTCTCTATTTCTTAACAGGCGGCCCGCCGCAAAAGGCCAACGAATTCCTCCTGAAATGGTAAGGTTTGTAGGCTTTCCTATGATGGCTAGCACACCTTGTATCTGTTTCACGGCAAGGAGTCATCTTCATCGGTGTACAGTGAATTAGTTGGTTGGCGGGCAGCACCAGCAGCGTATCGTTCATTACGTTGACATTTGAAATTCCCCACGTTTTTTCCGTCCCTATTTGTAACCCCCGCTCCAAGTTTGCTTTTAAGTGCGTGTATATAAACTGGCGTTATTTTGTCTTTACCACTTTCCTCATTTAGCCCTGAGGTCGTCCAGCCATTTGTGGCCGACATTATGCACGTGTGACAGTCTCACGTGGGAGCCTGTTTGCTGATTTGGTTCTTACTTTTGTAGTCCAAGTGGACCGTTTGTTTTGGACAAGTATCCACTGTCGAGGTTTGTATAATTTATGGATAGTACCGTATAGAAACCCAGCTCCGACTTTTGTTGCGTTCCCGGAGGTTCTGTATCACGCGTCACTCGAAGCTATAGTTTGCTCGATACTTACTTCGTCCTTTCTGAAATGAAGATGTTAACCTTTGGAACCATTGTGAGGGAAAAAGGAGCCCTCGACGCGGAGACTTGAAGCTGCGGAGGAAACAACTGCAATGCAGTTTGCTTCGCTCCCCGATTCTTGTAAGTCACTTTGTCTATCTAGTGGAAAATGTAGTGTAGCTATGAAAGCTTCAAGGATTGCTCAGCTCCAGGGGTATCGAGTTGAGCGAGAGGTCGAACCCCCGCCGGCACAGATCAAGACCGAGCGGGCTAAAATCGAGCTGAAGACCTAAAGAATTGACCAGACGAAGTCTGAAAACCAGCGGCCTCCAACGAGCGGTTAACGCAGTACGTGAAATCCTGTCAGTTAAATAAAAGATCCCTAAGATAGACTGGTGATATCAGGCGGTCATCTCTGGGGGTCAAAACCGGTCATTCCCATCACTCCACTAACAGCAAATGTGGATCTATCCAAGGTGGAGCTATCATAATTTTGATGGCAATACAAGTCATTAGTGGAGGTTCGCACGCCAATTTGAAATATATATTGAGAGCAAGGTTCAGATCGCCGGACTGAGGCTCCCGTATCTGATCCACTGCTGTCATTACGACGCGAAGACAGTCATTGAAGAATGTGTGATTCTTCCGCTGGAATCAACATACTACAGAGTTCGGGAGATTCTATGCAACCTCTTTCGTCAGTCTCATATTATTACTTGCTGTCTACTTATAAGCCTGTTCCGACTGGCATGGTAGACCACTGGAGCAGCCAAGTCTTTGTTGGGCTTGTGCATAAAAACGCGAAACTGTGCTGGCGCAAATGCGTTACGTTTCAGATTTGCACTCACTTGCGGTTGTAGAAAGAATCGTGCGTTCTCCTCCCTTGCCATTGCAGCACAATGGGCCTAGGTGGCAGAGGAGTTATCGACTTGACGGAGTTAGTGGACACAAGCTCCAAGGTTGCACGAATTCGATTTGGGTAACTAGCTCGAAAAGGGGACGTAGGGCGCCATCCTGTACCGCTAACATCTACCAACCAAGCTCCTAGACGGGATGGTCTCACGAGTTTCCTAACCAAAATGAGGCCAAACTCAGACAGTGGCCCAAGCACTTGCCCATTATGTTCACAGCCCCACCGAATGTCCGGCTGCCAGCGCTTTCTATCTATGAAAGTCCCTGATAAGTGGAGGTGCATAGGGGAGAATAATGCAGGTCTAGTTTGCTCAAGTGATTCCCACGTGGCTAAAGATTGCAAGTCAGTTGTTTGATGCGGCCAGTCGGATTGTAGGGGACGACATCATGGGCTGTTACGTGCATAAAAACCCGGAAACGAAACAGGAACGTCTTCAGGGGCGGAAGGTTTTTGTGCCTTAACTCAAATTAGTGAGCTTCCAGCACACTCAGGAGTTATTCCTGTTGGGTTTGACACTCCAGCAGGAAGGGTGACAACGTATGCGTTTTTAGATACCGGGTCCGACATAACATGAGTAAAGCAGGAACTTCTGGTAAAAATTGGGTTCAAGCTGCCAACCACCTCTATGGCCATTGCCACGCTGGGTAGTTCCATGGAAGCACCTCCAAATCCAACGACATCAAGCTTTTGTCAATGGTTGAGAGTCAGTCAGACTTTGTTTTGCTTTCTCGGAGGTCCTGTATTACGCGTCACCCGAAGATACCGTTTGCTCTTTACAAGCAGATTGTACATTGGGTTGGCCAGCAATTTGGAGTTTTGGCACAAGTTCTGCGGGTTAAGACGGTCTTTTGGGAACATCTGATATGTTCGTTTGTGGAACATTAGAGATCAGGTGAATTACGGTCAAGTCTTCAAACTGGGTATGGCAGTTGCAGCACCGTCATCGCGATGTCATACTTGGGTCTGTGGATAGCCCCGTGTGCGGACATCTTGGATAAGTCATTTGGGTTATAAAAGCATTTAAGATTGGTCCAGGAGTCGTGTCAAATTAAGATGATTTTCGGGTCAATCAAAGGCACGGGTTGTTTTATTGCTGCTACCCAAACGAAGCAATAAGATCGCCATAATCAGACTGGGGACTCAAAGTTGGAGAAAGCGTCAAGAAGGTATACACAATGGCACGGGTATTCACGGATTCACAGAGTGGTACACAGGATTGATGCTTTTGTCCAAGCATCCGGGTCTTATTAGTTGCTGTCGCTCAGTCTCTTCCCCTCACCCGGCAGGCACAAGATCCATAGGCATGTTGCACAGTTCTTCAATTTCTCAGCGTCAGCGCAAGGACTCAGCTGAAAAAAGTGTCCAAAATTGTTTTAAATTGGTTGTTAGATGCAGCGTGAGCAACCGTCGGAGGAAGGTTACTCCACACACCGACTATCCGGTATAAGCTTGACCGCGGCGCAAAACAGTGGGCAGCTAAGAATGGTTACAAGTTGTAGCTACTGTAATGAAACACATTTCTTGATTTCAAAAACGATACTTGACGTTCAGGTAAAGATAGTGAGGAACGGCCGTATATGGTCGATTTGAACGAGTATTGCCACCTGTGAATATGAGGGACGTGCATTAGCAAAGTAATCAATCAACAAAGTCATACCTAGTTGTGTATTTATTCATGAAGCTGGGCAGGATGTGTGTGCCTGGCTCCCAAAACCGTGGCTTCAGCTTTCATGACGTCGTAGTTGGCTCATGTGAAAGGGGTGGTTAACTGACCAGCACTTGGCTTAATAGGATTACTACATACTGGAGACGGCAGGGGCTGCAAGGGAAGACAAGTTACCAGTCGCAGACTACGGTCAACAGAAGCGTATCGACTGGGGATATGGATGGCTTTTTGCCATTGCGTGCCACGCGAAAAGAGGGGCTAACCTATTTTGTTCGCGCAGCGAAACTGAGAAGTCTTCAAGCGCTGTAGCAAGACCGTAGCTTGGTGTGTTGGTGTCGGAGCATCCGCCAAAAGGCATTTGTGCAACGAGCGCTTTCGTTGCTAAATGTGTCCTGCGCCAGAAGAGCTGGTGGTTAGGCCATGTAGAGCTGTTGATGGTTAATTTAAAGAGAGTCGTTTAGGGTTGAGGAGAATTTTATATGCCTTGGTATTTATAGATTGTTTCCCGCAATCTGTTGAACCACGTTAAGTTGCGCGCAAACACTGAAAGCCAAATCGCTTAAATGGAAGTTTGTCTACAAATGCGGTACTATAAATACAATAATGGAATAATAAAGATTTACAAACCTCAAATCCTGAGATTACACCGGCTTCTATACACTGGTGTAGGGTCTGCTAATTCCTGACGGATCCCAACGTCCACACAATTTCAAAGCCATGTGTTTCAAGATGGCGAAACCACGTGTTGACTCAAACAAAACGTCGGATGACAATGTCAAAGAACGGTTTATGTTCAGGACAAAAACAAGAAGGGTGGTATAGGGGCATAACCAAGACAACAAAAATGGGAAATCGTGTTGTACAAAATAAAAATAGAAGAAAGGAATCAGCGCCGCCCCCAAAGTCAGCATAGCTTTCCCTGATCTACTAACTCAATCCACCGCATGCAAAAAAGAGATCAATGAGAATGGTTCAGTTTTTCTAGCTACAAATGCTTCCCTCAATCCGAAGCATGCGGCTAGGGTGGGGAGCAACTAGCTGTCTTATACTCCTTTCAACAGGTAATTGTGATGTATATCATGCTTAGTAGTACCCGTGGCAGTCCTTAATAACACCTCCCGAATACGGCCGTCACTTCAGAGCTTGGTCTTCATTGCAGTGCCTTGAACCGCTACTGTGAACTCCACGATTGAGGTAACCTCTGCCACTGGAGCCTCTGCTCCCTTGGAGAGAAAAGTTCAGTGCCTCCTTCCAGTTTGAGCCAAAATCTCTCCTGTCCTGACTTCCAAGCTGGTTGTTTAGATAGAGTGGGGATTGTCCTGTTCTCGCGAATCTCCCATCAGGACCTCCTCATCGTTGGCATCCTTTGTCCCCTCTTCTGACCCAACGATCCTATCTCATTCATCTTCACCTTCATTATCTTCACTGGCAGGTTCTTCCTTCTTTACAGCAGCCTCGGCTTCCCACGGTACGTGGTAGTACTCTGGCTTGCTGTTGTTAGTTTCAGTTTGTAACGCAGTAAATGCAATAACTGAATTTGACTTTGAGGAGGACCCCAGTAATGCGGCGTTAAGATACTGGTTGCGACACCCCTTGTCCAGAAGATTGCATGAAGCTGGTTGGCAACCTCGAGGAAACATTGAAAATAACATTTCCATGGCTGAAAACTTGGGAATGTCTATTCTAACTGATGCTTCGCTAGTCTGTGGCGCCAGAACAGCGAGGTCATCAGGCAACTCACCCAAGAGAAATTGTACGGTCTTATCATCAACAGACTGTGCTTCCCCACCGGGTAGTAAATTCTCTTGGCGGGTACAGCCGTCACCGCTATATGCTCCAGCCGTCCCGCAGGGCATGCATGCTCATCCAATACCGTGTTCAACTCCGGGGGAATCCGAGGTAGGTTTAGTGTCAAGAGAGGTTTGTGAGGTCCTGCGTGTTTAGATGCAGGTGGTTTCTTGGCATCAGGGAAAGCGAGCAGTTTAGTATGACGTACATCAAACTCAATAGGCATGATGGATTGGGGTATTTCCAAAGCCTCGACTCTTTGTATGTCGCACTGCCAACAGTACCACAAACCTTCCTTGACTGTATCAATGCACTCGTCACAGCCACATTTCCTCTCGCGCAGTCGTTTGTGCTGAAGTAGAACCGGGGTCACGAATCTGACAGGGTCGTGAAGTGAGGCGATGCAAGAAGGTATGCCACGTTTGGTCGCTGGGTGTTCTAGCAAATCGACCTTGTATCGGGAGCATTCAGTTTTGATAAACCACCACAGACCCAATGTCTTGTGCAAACTCGAATCTGAAGTGTCGAGGTCAACTAAATCGGATGCTCGCTCGTTGATACGGATGATGTTCGGGACTTTCGGACTGTTGCCCACCCACTTATGCAGACGAGATCCGCCCATGCTCAACATCGGGCCGTTTTCACAAGCTGGTCTCCACTGAAGCGGCCTATCGAAACGTATTCAAGTGACGCAGATTCCGTAGTGAGAAATGGATGGGTACCGTAGTAGCCTTCCGAAGTGTACGGTAGTCAGACAGCTTACTGGCTGCCCATGATCGAAGTTTTCGGTTGCAAACTGGTTGCCGGGAAGCTTTAGTCTAGGAACCCCTTTGGGTTTGGAAAGACATTCGGTGCCGAGGACTTCCAGCAATGTAGTAACAAGTTTACAGTATTTCGTGGCTTCTCAGCGTGGGCCAGCTTTACCTTGAGGAGAATCCGAATTCTACCTACACCACAAATCAATCCTGAGAAGTAGAAAAATGTCGAGGGGGTGTTTGGATGATATTGCTCCGGAAGTTGTCGACTGATAATGTGTGTACTACGGAAGGATAAATCATGTCAGTCCAATTTCACAAAGCAACTTGGATGCTAGATTGAACGGAGGCGTTTTGACCAAGTGTACAATAGACACGCGTGAATCGAATTCAGTGCATGAAATTTGGAAGAGCTTGTTCTATGTTGAGCCGCATCCACATCCTCCTCTCGTTTTCAAAATGTTGCATTACAAATTTAGCACAAAGCACAAGCCTTTTCTAAAAGTCTAATAAAATACTGTACATTGGCATCCCACGAGCAAACTTGCTTTAGTCGAAGTTTGTAGCGCAGGGGCTCCTTGTGTCTTAACGGGACTCATTCATTCTAAGACTGTATGATGCAGTTTTGCATGTGATACACCCCTTCCGAATACACCATAACAAATGAATTTGAAAGACATTTTTGCTTGCTTTTATAAAGTCTGTTGAGCTGGTGACTCCTATCGTTTCTTTCGCTGATGGCAGACTACAAAACGCTCAGCAGATAGCCGTCAAAAAACCACACAGCCGGGGAACACCAGGGTGTAAGGTTTGCTCAAAAATTAATTTTTATCGCGTACAATTTCAGATTTGTTTAACTTAAGTCTTGAGCAACTTAACTACGGTAGGAACTTCTCCAGGATTGCCGTCTTAACCCCCATTATTGTTTGAGTGGGTATATTCCGAACCATTTCCCCCAAAGCGGTGAATGATTTTACCAATGGTGTCAGAGACGTATACGTCACGTGTCATGCGTCACAGACTTTTGATAGATCCTTTCACATATTTTTTCATGCCAAACAAGTCACACATCCACCACAGGTGTTATGTGTCTCAGGATTCCTAACTGGTTTCGAAGATTGGTGCCGTCAGTGAAAGCCGTGTCTCCCAAAATCTCAACTAAAGTGCATTTTCAGAGCCTCAACATGCTGTTAAAGTTTGTAAATCATAATTTAGTTAGAATCCTGAGTATTCAAAAAAAATTAGGGCTTTCTACCTCAACTGCGGAGTTACGTCTGTTTGAATTTGCGAAAGCTTTCACGCCACCCGTAGAAAGTGGCGCAGCGTTGAACAAAATGGCTACCGGAACGTGAGTTGTCCAGATTTTCGAAAAATAAAATGTGTCCTCCGCCAGTTTGACAAATGGGCCAGAGGCAAATGCGGAGGTCAACTGACCATGTTTGTTTTCTCGTTTTAACTGTAACGCTGTTACTGAATTTGAACTTTGTTTCTTGTCTAGGTAGAACAATCAGAAGAACTGCCATTTCGATGACCCCACGGCAGAGCGTGTTCTCCGGTTTATGTGACTGTGTAGCTCAGCACAACCAGTGAAGTACACTCCAAATTTGATTCTCTATTGCAGTATGTTGACCCAGAGACCAAGACCGTCAATTCAGGTCGCTTATTGCTACGTCCACAGCCGGTTAATCTAGCCGGGTTAGCTCGCCCAGTTCACTGGCATCTTATTGCGATTTCTTGACTCCTTCTCCAAGACCGAAGTCACTAGTATCAACCGACTTTTTCGAGCGTTTTGATCAAATTGGAAAGAATAGTCAAAAAATTTGATTGGTGTGCTTTAACGGTCACTTTACCCTCTAAATTCCACCACTTTCTTTGGTGTATCCGGTCTGTACTCCGGATACTCCGAAGTCGACGAAGTGAAATCGTGAAGAACAATCACTTTTACGCAGCCGGAGTCACTAATAGGCAATATTCATACAGAAAAATCATTTTGGGTGCCTCAGATAGCCTCCAGACAGACCCTTTTTCTCACACCCTGTAAGCGATGCAGTGAGCAATTGTACGTTCTCGTGGTGATTCTCTCGGGAAATCCATTACACCGGCCATGACTGGATTCCATTATAAATAGCCTGAATTGGTTCTTGCCACAACGATCATGAAGGACATCCTAGTACATGTTTTTTGAACAGTTTTGGAAGTGAAGGTGTTCCGCAAGCTCCTCTTGCTTACATCTAATCTCCATTTCACTCGCAAATTTTCCTGGAACTGAATACAAACTCTGGCTGTAGATAATTCGTTGCTACTTTTATCATCCACAATAGAATGGTTGCCACAAAAAATATGAAAAAGCTCAAACGCATCATCACCACAATACACACAGCCACCTTTGACGTATCTACTGAAGTAGTCGCTTTCATTTAAGTGCGGTAAAAGAATTTGAAACTGTATCTACTGAAGTAGTCGCTTTCATTTAACTGCGGTAAAAGAATTTGAAACGCCTCAAAATCCAGGGGTTCCTACTCAAATGATTAAGAACCAACTTTAGTGTAAAACTTCCAAAGTTTATTTCCGTAAACTAAGCAATGGGCGGCGATCTGAAAACATCCAAAACACTTAGAGGCACTATGATCAAGAATGGCGCTACTTCTGATTGCTACTGGCTGGGTAAGTTTAATAGACGCAGATATAAGATTGCTGGGACCACTCAGTCAAAGGCAGACAAACAAAACGAAGGACAAAAGTGACAAGCTTTCAAGCTGGCGCCCACGCGGCACGTAGAAATGATGCGGCAGATAATATTGCTTCTTTAATTGTGTACGAAAAATTCATCTGTACTTCATCTGGCGCTCCGTAGTAGCCACAACAATCCATCTCCCTATTCGGCTCCTGGCCTGGGTGATTCGAAAGCTTTAGATCCACATGTACCACATTTGTGTTTCAGTTTTATAGACTGTTTAAAGGGCCGCATGTTATTCCACAACTGCGCTTTATTTGGTCGAGCAGTACATTAGACTTTTTGTTCGCTGCGCTCATGACGGGCCTTGTAAAATAGATGGCGTCATGGTTTCCAGCCCCTGCGGCGACTGCGGAGGCGTTGACAGATTATATAGAGGATAACGTTGTAGCGCTTGTGTGTCCAGCGAGCAAGCAAAGAAGTAACATCATTTGGTACCGTGAATGGAACGGACGTTTCCAGAAAGCGAGAGAAGGTGGCGAAATCAGGTGGACTGAGCTGAGTGGAAATTGGTAATCCGGGCTCATTTCTTGCTGACAGGAGGAAGTTAGCACCCCAACTACTTAGTCAGAAAGACAGAAGAACATGTGTCGGTGGAACCTTACCAAAAATCTTTATGTGACTATTCGCCAGGTGGCAGAAGCCCAACAAAACGGTCACGTATCTTCAGCGGGTTGGCCCAGTACAATGCACCGTCGTTTCAACCCAGGCGTTTTCGCTGCTTGATTCGAAAAATACGGAGTGCTCTCACGTTACTTAGGCCAGCATTTTTCCGATATGTACACTCTCACGTTCGACCAGGCCATGGAGCTACCATATGTTCACACGCTTAGGAGTTCAGGAGCCACCGCCTTCCGTGCACCAAGAAAACTCTTCCTAAGATATTTGTTGGTCACCTGGTCATAAATCTAAGTTGATAACATGGTCATAAACTAACGGATCGGGAGCTGCCATTTGCACAATTTTTCAGGTTGTTACCATAACCTGCAGGCGATTTTAAAAAGTGATTAAAACTAATGGTAGACACATTTGTATTGCTAAAGACCAGAAAAGCGCTAAATGACATAAGACAGATGAGACTCTACTTGTACACCCTGCTGCTCCGGTGCTTGACATCCATCAGGGAGGATTTGGCACAGGCGAGATGTGATTGCATCAATCAAGGCAAACAGACCTTCTTTGCATACTTGTTTGGGTTGCGCGTCCTTTGACGACCGCTGATATCCGATGGATGGACATTCCTGATAGGTTGATTGCCGGGAAATTAGGCTTTGTTCTCCATGAGAAGATATCCATGTTTATCCCTAAGATTCGCACATGCCCAATTTACAGCTTGCTGTTTTCTAGCTGCCAGATCCTTTAGAACGCAAGAAAGCGGAGCTACCAAGCTTTACAAAACGTATTTCATTGTGGTGTCTCGGTCCAAAAATCCTAAAGTCCAGCGCAGTGTGCCCCAAAATGCCTCAAAAAATGTGAAATCTGAAACGGGTCGTTTTTTATTTCCTCATACTTCTTCCTCACTTTTGCATTTATAAGTTAGTTCTCCCTTTTTAATAGTCTTCAGGAGCATAAATTTTATTCAACGATCGTATCACCCATGACAGACCTAGCTTACCGTTTCGCATGCTTTCCGACTGTTGTAGTTGCTTACTTGACGTAACGTAGAGCTCGCTGGGTTCCTTAACAAAGTTGTTTTGATGCTGCTTTCGAAAAGTTTTTAGGCTGCATCTACACATCCAGTGCGCGCTGCATTTCCGAGTCACTTGGACTAATGTGATTATAGCCGAGATCTTGTTGACAGTGGCGTCCGCTTTTGTACACGTGGATCGTCATTCAACGGAAATGACACTGAGCTCTACCAATCGACAATGATCCCTGTCTCTTTCTACTTACGGTTTTCTGCAGAAATCGCATACTACACGCGCCGCACTATCAATTGACACCCCGATCAACCTACAGGCTTAATACTCCACTTCTCACAGCCTCTTTTGGTTTGCCCTTATCTAGGAAAAGCCAAGAGACACAAACCACTTTCGAGGCTATCCTATGACACCCACAGAGGCAGTGTACTTTTTCACAGCTGGGATGCTTGGTGTTTTAGCTTGGCTCAGTGGGCCGTCCAAATATAACGCACAGAACCCCCCATTACCTTATCGTGCAGCCACTGAAACCGATAAAATTTTGAAGCTTGAACTGGACACTGGAGCCACAGCCAACAACGACGTCGCAGACATGGCAAAGGACGCTTTGTCCAGATAGCTTGCTCATTTGGTGACACAGTTAGGTCGCCTGCGTTACCGCTCGACCTATAAATGGAAACAAACTCTGCCTCATGACCCTGCTGGAGTAACCGAAAATACGCACTACTAATTCTCGTTACCTTTACTTTCACTGGACAGATTGCGACAGCCGCACCAACTAGTCAAACGGCTAGCCATTTGGGTTATAAAAGCATTTAAGATTGGTCCAGGAGTCGTGTCAGCAACTACTCTTGCCCTGGCTTTGCGCCTTTTGATCGGCTGATGCTCAGTTCTAACGTGAGACACAACTCTCACCACCAATGCTAGTCTCTTGCGTTGGTATCCGAATGTACTGCATACATGCCGAGTAGATGCCCACTAAAACCGATTTGTAGTGTTCCCAGACTACATCGGCAACCCTAGCTAGTACTTAACCGCTAGGCTAGAGAACAAAAACTACCTTTTCATAGGTTTAATTAACTTGCTGTCATCCTTTTAAGATTGTTTTTCTATTAGACACCGTTTTATCTGATGCCTCCCGGCACTTGCCGGACCCTACTGCTCTCCTCCTATTCCCTCCTCATTCCACCCTCTTCTCAGGCTTCTAAATTCGGCAATACCTGCTGAAAATGCCCCGTATGACCGCCATTTATTCAATCTGGCTAGTTTTCAGGTCCACGATTCCATCAACACGGACCCCAAATTGAACCGACAATACCTGCGATTTCACACCAACTTTATTAGACCTATGTAGGTCGACCTGGCAAACGACAAATCTCGGTACCCACAAAATTTCACGTCCCCTGTCAGATCACCTCAGCCAAGACATCCGTTATGGGGCTGTCCAGAAATCGAAGCAGGTCAGTGCAATGAAGGCGCCTTAATGCCGTACCCAGTCGAGCGGCACTCCTGCAACTATTCTTTTTCTTCTCTTGGCTATCCCTTCTCGCCTTCTCCGACGTTTACTTGTAACTACGAACAGATTGTTCACCTGACCCCAACCGCCTCTGGGATGAGTTTGTTCTAATCCGCTGAACCTTTTGTTTGGATTTAACCGGCATGGTTTTCCGCTGAAATTTCAGTTTACCTCTTCCACAAGTTCAAGCATTTCATTAACTGTGTTCTTTCACCTTTCACCTCTCGCTTACTTGAGCCTGTAGTTGCAACTACGAAAAATGTTCACCCAGCCCCAAACGCCTCTGGGATGAGTTTGTTCTAATCCGCTGAACCTTTTGTTTGGATTTAACCGGCATGGTTTTCCGCTGAAATTTCAGTTTACCTCTTCCACAAGTTCAAGCATTTCATTAACTGTGTTCTTTCACCTTATGCATTAGCACCATCCCCATCGAAAACATCGGTTACACCCGACTTTTCTGCAACAGCGACACCAGTAAGCCCACTTAATTTCGAGGTAAATTATATACGTTTGAGACAAAACTTGCCATTTGTCACCACTTCTAATTCTTCCACCTCCAACCTTTCTCATCTTTTTGTGATCCCGGCAATTTAGTCAACCGCCCAAGGTCGCTCATGGTCAGAAACGATTTTGCAGCTTTAGTTCAAGTCAACCAGCTTTTTCGCTGAACTAGTCGTACCTCATGTCCCATCGTTCTAGCTTTTTGGTTCCCACAACTATGGTGACTCTTCACGTAATAAGTGTCTTTTCGGTTGTACTTTCCTCTCCGTTGTGTTGTTTCCCGCTGCGTTCAGGTTGTAACGACCCGATCATGCCTCAATTGGTGTGTTACCTAAAATTTGGGATACTTTTACGGCGGGTGAATCTACCCTCTTAGCCCTGGTTCTAGGCAGCTCGTCATGAGGGCACTGCTGCATTAGCTGCTGGAATCAGTGTCCCAAAAAATATGTGGCCATGAGTCTTCTGAAGGTAAACCGGAGTGGTACGCATGCTTTTCCCAAACTGTGTTCCTTTCCCTAGCAGCCTCTTTGTTCACTTATCTATTCTAGCTTGCATGGGACCTGCGACACGGAGGTGGTTAATTTATGAGGTTGATTTATTCCACGCCCAGATTTGTTTAACACCGGAAGATGGCGTATTTTCCTGCAGTTTTCTCCATCATCTCATCGACTGCCATGTCTGCACCTCCTGGTTGTAGGTGATTCCAATGCCACAGAGAGTTTTTGGCAATTTTTTGACTCTATCTTGTCAAGATGGTAATTTTCACCGCATAAGCCAACAGTCCCACACAAAAGAGTTAATGTCGTAACCAGCGCCCCTTGGCTATGTACCAGGTATTTGCCTTCAAAAGCTAGATGGTTATAGAAGTCATGGTTCTCATATTGCTTGGCCGAAAAAACCATTGAATGCTCTCCTGAAGACTATTTTGCTTTTGAACATTCATCAACATTCCCACCTATCCGAGATTCTATCACTTTTTCGGCCCATATGCCGGCTTAACCAGGCAAATGAAAAACTCCACCACAAGTAAGTTGTTTGGAGTTAGTCCCGGGGAGCAAGACCAGGCACCAACGGCAACTCAGCCCTGATCATCAGGCGGAGTTGCTTAAAATCGCCGCGCTAAACTCCGGTATACAAGAGGGGTGGAATTTCCTGGCCGATCAAAACTTCATTGCGAGAGCGTCCTAGGCAAGCGTAACAGCCGACGCCATTCGTTAACCGGAGCGCGCCAATTTCTAAAACTGCATATTTGAATAATTCGGTCCTCGTTTTTACGAATGGATTTACTTATTTACACCACGCATCGGCTGGAGCCATCGCCAATACATATGGGACTCATTTCCAAACCTCAAACTTCCACAATCGACCCTCTGTCTCCTCCACTCCTAGTTACATCCTCTGAGTCACTGCGGCTAATGTCATTTCCACACCGTAATCGCCTCTGTTTTAGCCTCGTCCAAATATTTTCTCCCCAGTTTTCCCTGGAAGTCTCTGGTTTCTCCTAGAAGCGGACGGTTTTCCGAATGCCCCGCGAACGAGAAAAACGACATCGACCTCATAACCATCAATTTATCATCCTCACCTCTGCTCTCCGTACGATCGGCTCCATTGGAATGAGCGCCGTCGTATCCAGATCCATTCACGTCTGGGCTACCCAGCTCCGTTTTCACCGAACGCAGCTGATTCAGACCGCAGGCTGTTTGGACTACACCAAAATATTATGTCGCCGACAGATTGTTGGCGTTTTTAACCTTCTCCAGCACCGCTTTAGTTTTCGTCTTTGGTTACGCTCTGCACGTACTGACAGGCGGGTCTCTTTTCAGATGTCCCGACCACGAGTGGCGTAGTACAAGCAAGTGTTAGTGGCATACGAAGATTATCCTGCTCACCAGAGCCTCTTCATCGGTTCCTTTACTGGATATTTCACCCCTTTCGTTTGCTGATAGCAATGAACTTTGTTTGGATGATCAAAACGCCACAAAAATCTGCTTCCATTGGTCTCAGGTCCGTCGTCCTCCTACGATTTCCGGCAAACTCGCCCGCGTGGCTTTCCAAAAACTACTAGCGCCCGCCTTATCCCGTCTTCAACATTTGTAGTCTACCCTAACCTTATTGCGAATGAGCAAAGTGATGTCACCGTCTAGATCCTTCCCAAACTCCTTCATCCTGAATAATTTAATTCCCCCTAAAAGAGCATTCAGGATGGCCAATATTTTGTCTCCTGCAAACTACCGTGCTCGTTGGCGCATTATATTCCCATTGATTAATCGGTCGTCCTCCTAGAGTGCCATCCCAGGTCAGATGTGGCGGTTTAACAAAATGCCACAGACAATTTCTTCACTTTATATTCTAACTGACAGCCCCCGTAACCGTTGAAAGTAGACAAGCTTTTGGAGCATCGAGACTATTCTGGATGACCTTTTAGTACAACGTCAGGAAAATTTCACTGTTCAGTCAGTGAATCGTTGCACTGCCGTGAGGATTCTAATAATCAGTATCCCGGTTTTCGAATCATGTCTACGGGTTTTCAGAAATTAAATTTATGTAGATGGTTGTCAAGAAGAAGCCGAATATGCATGCAGCGATTACGTACAACAGAAAAGCAAAGAAAATGTTAAACCTCTCCAGCACATTTGTTGTATCACAAGGCAGTGAAGACAAGAGACCCGAAAGGGAGGACTGGGCTCTCAAAACTGGCCCCCCCATTTTCTCCTGCAAAGATCAACTCACCAAATTTTCAAATTAGCAGTGTTTTCGCGCCTAATCAAAGGAGGTTGCGACTGGATCCTGCAAACATCGAAACAATATCAAAAGCGTTCACGTTGATTGATATAAAAATATTGACTACATATGGAAGAAATACTTGCCGAAAAATCACACCATGCCCCGAAAAAGGCTTGTTCCTTGCGACCATAGCTTCTGAGGTCTTCGAGTTCCTGAAAGTCCTAATAAGTCCTCTGCCTGATTTACACATATTTCAGGTGTGAGATCGCTAAATTCGGTCAGTTTGAGAGCAAGAGGGATGTAAAAAAAGCCGTGTTAGCTTGCATACCCGCCACTGAGTTGTCGAAACTTGTTGAAACCAACCCATTAATAATTAAGATCGGATAAGATACATTGCGGAGTGCTGGTAGTGTTGCGACAAGAAACTGTTTTTTTAAATTTCTTTATTATAAATTCCAAACGCTCCCACCCCCTGATATTGCATTCGACACTGTTTATTTACCTTCACCAATACCCTTCACTGTTTTGTGGTTATTTCCACGATAGTTGCCTGATGATTCATTTTGTAGTGACATCAGTATTTGCAACTCTTTGACCGTTTGGCGCTCACTGTCGCGAGCCACATTGCAAAGCCACGAACACTTTGTACAAGGCTGTGTGCAACCAGAAAAAGTTTTCAGGGAGTCAGCATTGAAACCAACAGGACTCAACATTTGAAACGTACTTCGTAAACCACTGTTAGTTCCCTGCCAAAATCCAGACCGCAAGGCGATGGGTGAAAATATACAAGTGGCATAATGTGTAACCGGACAATTTGAGGGAAGGCTGCTCTCATGTCAGGTGGACAAACGTAGGCGTACATATATAAAAACGAGAGACTTCTGGGTGTTTCATGTGCTGGATAGACAAACCTAATTCAAATTTGGTCAGTCTAACGCACGCGTCCGACTGAGAGCGGTGGATGTTTGAGGCTGGGCACCGACATTTGGTATGTATTATTCAAAACATTTCGCTTAAGAGCAACCTCTGACTCAGCGTATCATGACAATGGCTTGCCTCGTTGCAGAAAGCTGGCATAAGGCAGAGAAAACGAAGCACCGTCAGGATGTCTGAAACCACTACCTAGAACAGGGGGGAATTCAATCACTTCGTTTATTTACCTAAATACCAAAGTAGTGTAAAACAGATCTACATAACAAATCGATATCAGAGATAGGTCCTTCACAGTGTCAACCTAAACACGAGGAATGCTCGGCAACCAAATGAAGAATTTTTATGCCTCTGGATTTATCTAGTAATTTTTCTTAAGAAGGTGGATTTAGTGCCATAAATCTACTCATCTTTTGCACGCTTTTCTGGAGGGATTCCACGATGTATAGGTCGACGAACTATCACACAATAATCATACACTACTTACGGCGTGCAAGTAGCCTAACGAATGGGTGAAATTCCCTCTTACTGGCCATGACACCCGGGCACTTCGGCTGTCTTTCGTTTTTAAGGGCTGTGTTAGCATGTCCCACGCGGTCTACCGATGTAATATGTCACATTGCGTGCATTGGACAATGGTTATCACTTGTGTAACAATTTAGCAACAACAAACGCGAATATTTGCAATGACAGCAAAATGAAACAGTTGTGATGAGCAAATCCAAGCAACAGATAAGGAATTGCATACAGATCAGTCTGATTTCTGCACGAAACATTAGCAAATGTAACAATGATCATGAATCTGAAGGTTATGGGCTGTGGTTTGAAAATGTTTTCTGTTATCGGTATTTGATTACCTTGGGAAACCTTGCTCATGGGAGGATTGCCAAAATTAGAAATGTGTATCAACTCATCCTTTCAAGAAATTTTGCTTTCATAAATATCCAACTCTCAGTTAGGTCACACTGCAAGAGGCTGAGTATGGGCAGCAAGCATTGCGTACTTCCCTACGCTCCTATCCTGTTTAGGCACTGACGAATCGCAGCCTTTTGCAATTAGGAGTGGATTTCATATGGTGAGACAATCTAGTCTGACGACGCACAGCGAACGAATCATGTCGGTTGGTTTTCCGTCGACGTAAGGCGTACCACATATCCTTGGTTTGCATGGCAGTATCCTAGTCACCATTAACCTGACAAGATACCGATCTGGTGTCGTTTTTTGCACAGACTAGGTGAAGTTCGGTTAGATGACGACAATAAAACCGGATGGAATCTGCTTTAAGTTTGCCTTTGTGATAGCGTTTCTGCTGCGACCATAGCGACCGAAATTGTATCATCAGGGCCCCTAAGAGATTGTAGCTTCTTAAAGTCCCCTCTTCCCGGATCTCGCAAGTTCTTTCATGTGTCGGCTTTACTTACTACTTACATAGGTTACTTAGGTGGCCACTTTCTTGTTCCAAGACAATGAGCCTTATTAGTTGGTGGGATGAACAAGAGGTGGTGGCCAAAGAGTTGGACGAAACCTGGCCAGGTACTTCAAGAGTTCAAGCTCCCTTGTCTACCTTCAAATCTGGGAAAGCAAAGTTCCCGACAAGTGAGAACTGTAAATATTTATTTGCAGGGAGATAAAAAACAGATAAAACTTTCAGAGCTCTCTTAAGTTGAGGGCCTTTGGATTCTACCGAAGGTCCTGCTTTATCTTCTGAAGCAACCACTTTCCTTCTTTAAGGCAGAAGCCTCCGACGAGAAGCACAGTTTCCTTCCTCAGTCTTGCCGCATCATCATGCTTGTGAGCTGGCTTCACCCATCACCTCAGTGGGAACCGTGAACATGACAACAGGGGTGTTTGTTCACGTCGTACCGCATGGAATTACGGCTACTTGTGAAAGTAGTAACTAACCCATCGTGACCTGTCAGACTTGACCATGATTCTCTACAGTGGATTTTGATTTAAGGTTGATACTTCTCACTTGGTGTGGTTGACAAGCCAGTGGGTTTGTAAATGAGCAACTAGGTGACGATTCTGTTCTGATGACCACACCAGTCTTGATGTGTCTCACACTAAGGAGTTCGACAACACATACGCAGAAAGTACTGTACTTTCTCACAACATGATTTGAAAAGTGTGATTGGTCCAGCTACAATTTTTCAATTATTACATTTGCTGGCTGCCTGCCTGGAGGTCTGAATGTGGAGGTGGTCTGATTTCGACGGTCCCATAGGTACGTTTCATTTTTTTTTACAGAATCGGTAAAAAGTACGTTTATCGAGGTTATTTGTTTTTTTGCCTTCTATGGTTATTGGAGGACAAAAGATTCTGAGGATGGAACTAGACCCCCTGATCTGCGACCACGTTTCTGAAAGCGTCTGCCTGCTCACTGGTCCGACGGCTGAAAATTCCCCGATCCTTTTTTATTGTGGTTTGGTGATATTCCGAGTCCACATTAAGTGTCTAATTTTTTTTCATACAAGAATCTCATTGGCATGACCTTCGAGACAGACACGCGAAGTTTATTGCCCCACAGACACCAAATCAAAATGATTTTTTTTTTGGGGGGGGGGAGTTCGTTTTCGTCGTTTTCCTGAGAGTTTCCAAATGGAAAACTAGTTTTGGAATTCGTTTCAGAAGGGCTTGGTGAACAATCAGTAGTTTTTATTTGGGCAACGTTTCGTTTTTGACACAAAAGCTTCAACAGGCCAAGTGAACAGTCAATTTGGGCCCTAACTGAAGTAAAGAACAAACTTCGGGGTACCGGATATCCAGCTAGCTTGATTAGGCGTCAGTTGCAAAGGGTGTTGGTACCGGTGGCGAAACCCAAACGAAAATGGCTTGGGACAGCTGTTATTCCATATAAACCAGGAACATCGGGGATCATTCGAAGGATCTAAACACGGCCAACATAAGAGGGGAAACATCCTGCTTTCTGCACTGGTGCAACTGAAGGATCGCCTTCCGGCAAACACAACTAGGGACCGTGTCTACAAAGTCAAGTGTAACGACTGCATTAAGGTTTATATAGGACAGACGGCCAAGAAACCTCACACCAAAATCGGAGAACATAAGAGGAAAATAAACATGCCGTCGAGAAACGCAGATGAATATTTACTAAAAGACTCGGCAATTGCAGAACATGCACTAGACACGAGGCACAAAATAGATTTAGAAAATGTTGAGGTTTTAAGGCGTAGGCTACGGTCCACCTCACAGAGACTGATGGCTGAGGTGGTAGAAATCGCCAACCATCCCAGTGTTAACAGAATTGAAGGCGTGGAAATGGCAAGCGCGTGGAGAACGGTCTTGGATCAGTCGAGCTGACACGTGTTGGTGTGCGGTCATCAGAAGGAGGAGTAGTCATCATCTGAATTCCACTTGACCTCACCCCCCCCCAACTAAATTGTCGCAGCACTCACAAGCCCACGATGACCAAGACAAATCTACCAGTTGCGCCCGAGGTGAATAATCAACTGAAGCACCCTGAAGTGGAAGATTAAGGAACAAGAACTGATCGGAACTAATTTGAAACTCCTCCAACCCATCAATTCAAGATTTAGGCGACCACAATAGCCGACAAGAGCCATTAATTGACACTCATCACTGACCTAGTGTGATAATCTGAAGAGGACTTCCTGATTGGTGCCCCATCTGCCTTATAACCTGGCCAAATTGGTGACCTGTTCATTTGGCCTGATGAAGCTTTTGTGTCAAAAGCGAAACGTTGCCCAAATAAAAACTACCCGATTGCTTACCAAGCTCTTCTGAAACGGTGACTTCTCAGTCGGTTCCAAACTTTTTTTCCAATTAGTTTTGCAGTTGTCTCGGTGAGCTAGTTTAATGTACTTTGAGCCTTTTAACAAATCTCAAGCCATTGAAAAAAAATTCATTTGAGTAGGGGGTACTTTGTCAACGCGAGAGATTTGGACCTGTGAACTGTTCCATTAAATGAGGCGATGGGAACCGGAGCTGAAATTGCATTTAAGAATGTCGTTATTGCTGACACGACCTGGACACGACCTCTGGACAGAACCCATTCAGAGGACTGTCTGCTCTGATGAGGGTTCTTTTCTTGTTGAAATGCTCTGAGGACTAGCTAGTATTCTTCCTTACGGAAATCCTTGCTGTTCCCAAAAGTGAGGGTAGTTGAAAATTACACTATAAGCCAAATGGCACAATGGTAGGACCCCCACATTCGCTGGTCCGACGTTTCGTTCAAGATGGCTCGCAACAGCTGCTTACTGCAGCTTAAAGAAGAAGGACGTGAAGTTTTTTCAGCAACCTTGTGAGTAGTGTGTTGTGTCCAGGAAGTGCATTGCGGTACCTCAAATATCGTGCGCAATGAAGTATGAGGCAAAGTTTGTGCGGCAAATTCAGTTGAAGAATATCAAAAACAAGAGATTCAGCAATGATTCAGTTGAGTCACCTGTGAGAAACAGCTCGTCTCTAAAAAGTTCCTAGTCATAAAACTTACGGACTTCTTGTTGGATATTGCTGCTTCGAAGTTCTTCGTAATTGTGCTGTGGCACCAATGGCCACATTTTCACCCAACAACCGATTGTGTTCCAGTGACCCTGGAATTTCCGTTTGACAAGCTCCAAACTGCTGTGCAGTCGTGAACTTTATTCAAATCTACCTAATACACTACTCATAAGGTTGCTGAAAATTCTCCGACAGCCCACGACCGGTTTCGACCTTCTTGGGGCTCATCAGATAGGCGTCAACTTTATGTTCTACTTGAACCTAAAGTGGACTGATTTCGATAAATACACTCATTTGCAAATCCATTTGGTTTTTCCAAGAGACTTACCTGGAACCCAGCTGAATCTCCCGTTTGTGATGTTTCCAGGCAACTGAATGTGTTGCACCAGGTCGCCTCATGTTGCCTGGAGACATCACAAACGAAAGTTCCAGGTGGGTCTCTCACAAAAACCAAATTGATTTGCAAATGTGAGTATTTATTCAAATCCGCTTAATTCCAAAACAATGCTCCTACGATTTGACCGCTGTGAATGTTCACAGTGTTGAAACTATGCTTCTCGTTTGACTTTAGATAACTAACTCTTTACATCAAATCTGACATATTCACTATGTCTAACTTTATTCGATAATTTACGTCTTGTGACGGGGATTACCACAATCCGTGAGACAAATTTTATTCAAACTGTTCAGGGGATTAATTTCTAGAACATTTTCGTCGAGTCAATTATGAATGCAAATTTACGAGGACTCTGTGCGAGGAGTTCAGTTACGCAAACGGAACTGGGACGTTAAGTTGACTACTTGTATTCCAATAGGTCTTTTAAGATGATGACATTAAGTAAGATAAAATCATGCCTTATCCACAAACCACATTCAAGAAAATGCGAAGTTTTTGCTCTGAAGTGGAATTCAATCATATAATGCCAGTTTATCGGCCGTCGAGTCGTATTACAAGGAAAGGAGCGGTTCCAGCATGACTTGTTCCCATGAACCTTGATCCGGTCTTATGGTTCTCTTCCAATTACAAAAGACGGACTCTCTTCCAAGGGCAGTGGTTTTAAAAGAAGGCCTTTATACCCGGGTCGATAGTTGTGCCTATGCAGAGACCTGGCAGAGTAGAAACATCTGATAATTACACTTGTCTAGTTAAAAAAAACCGGCGGAGACAAATTCAGATATGTTTTAAAAGATCTGCCCACAGTTTAGAGCAATGCTAGACAAACTCACTGCTGAGCGACGGATTAAGTCGTCTACAGAGCACGAAAGAGCTGACCAACCCGGCGGGTTTGGAAAACAAAGGAAGCTTGCCGTGCAACTCGAAATCAACGAAGCGATAAATCTAGTAAAGACAAATTTATCCCGTTGATTTTTCCATGGTTTGTTTAATTATTGACTTGAAAGTATACCAGACTCTTCTATCAAGCACTAGGATAGTTCAAAAGAGACCCTTACTAACTGGGGCCTCCACCCACTACTCTATTCATTCCTATTTCCATATCATCCCTGTAAACCATCTATCTATCTATCTATCTATCTATCTATCTATCTATCTATCTATCTATCTATCTATCTATCTATCTATCTATCTATCTATCTATCTATCTATCTATCTATCTATCTATCTATCTATCTATCTATCTATCTATCTATCTATCTATCTATCTATCTATCTATCTATCTATCTATCTATCTATCTATCTATCTATCTATCTATCTATCTATCTATCTATCTATCTATCTATCTATCTATCTATCTATCTATCTATCTATCTATCTATCTATCTATCTATCTATCTATCTATCTATCTATCTATCTATCTATCTATCTATCTATCTATCTATCTATCTATCTATCTATCTATCTATCTATCTATCTATCTATCTATCTATCTATCTATCTATCTATCTATCTATCTATCTATCTATCTATCTATCTATCTATCTATCTATCTATCTATCTATCTATCTATCTATCTGTCATCGCCATGTAGAAAATTTCCCAACTCTTACCTTCAAATTCTTCCACCCGATATCATGCCTTTGGACAAATCTTGCTCATTTCTTCGTTCTTACAAACATTCAGCCTAGTGTTTCCTCCATGTTGAACTCTGTCTTCTCCTCCAATGACAAGTTATTCCTGTTCACATTTGGACTATGTAAGCCACCTTATTCTATTTCCAAAAATTTCATTGTACTTGCTTTCACTCTTCCACTGAGAAACGCAGAACTGTAGGCTGATTTCAGGCGTCAAATGTCATTGAAGCTTGTTGCTGTATTCATAGTAAACTGACGGAATGCGTGGTCACACGGACCCAAGATTTGTTAGATGGCCCAAAACAAGTTTGACAGCACGCCTCCCATCCCAACGACACCTGGCACAATGAATGCCTCGTTGTAAGAAATACTTCTCGATTTGAATGAATCGATGATATAGTAGTAAGTATCGTACCACAACATAACCACAATTAACTTGCATGCAAATCAACTGAAAACTAATTCATTTGGTAGTGATCAGGCGTAGTAGTACGTTCAAACGCCGGAGATCTGGCACAGAATAAAACCGTTCATTGATACCAGCGTCCACAGAGCACAGCTTAAGAGTATGAATTGCCCCATGAAGAATCCACAAAGTTGAAACGTCAACTGGTGATGAAAGGTTCGCGAAAAAGTCAAAAAACTTGCAGAAAAGACCAACAATAATGTGAAAGTGGGTGGATTGGAGGTTCTTACAAGGTTGTGTGCGCCAACTGACTAATTCCCTGAAGAGCTGTTTTGATTTTTTTCAGGCTGGATTGTACTCGATTGTCCAGACGTAACACACTACTCACAAGGTTGCTGAAAACTCCTCGACCTCAAAAGTAGGGTGTTACATCCAGACACCAACGTATTTCGATATGCCGATTAACATGCCAACTGAAGCATGGGGCGACCAGGTGTAACACACCATCAGCAACGAGAGATTCAGTTTACCCTCCTGTTTAAACCAAATTCGTATGCATATGAGAGTATTTGTCGAAATGATAGATGATACTTAATTCAGAGTTACGATCTTGAATTGAATCCGTGTGGTGCCTCATTCATTCATCTCAGTCACGGGTGAGTTCTGTTTGAATTGTCTAACACACTCTAATCAGGTTTGAAGGATTATAAACTTAGCTGGTCACTGTACTGTTGTTCGTGGGATTGGCAAACGAGAGGACCACAAACGGTGGTCAAAATTCAGTAGTGACATTTTCCGCACTCCAGAAGCCTAGAAAGTGCTGACAAATATCGACCCTCCCTACAACCAACAGCCTGAAGAACAAATTCGTCCAGACATAATCGTACTGAACCGTTTGTGGCAAGTCCCGTGACCTTGGCTGTCAATCAATTATGTATGTGTATCATCCGGTCTCTTGGATTTTGAACAACAACATCAGGGATTTCGGTCCTTAACTAAAAGTAGCGTAGGTGGCTACCATACATAACGTAAACTCAGTGAAACCGAGAGCTTGTTGGTAACATTCGTTTTATTTGGAACAGTTTGTATTCGGCTGGTAAAATCTGGGAGGAAGTTGACCAACCGCGATATATCAGAACTAGGTTGAGAAACACTGAATTAGTAGATGGACGCTTTCCCATTCGGCGACAAACATCTGACTTGCACCACAATCCTTCAATTGCACCATCGGACTACCTTCAACTCCGATGGTCCAATGGTGACTGGTTCTTTGAGTAATCATCAGCAATCCTTCTGGAAGGAAGACAACCCCTAGTTAGCATAGGACTTCTCTCCGAACGATTACCTCTCAAGCAGACATTGAAAACCACACTACCCGACCTGAACCGTCTGCACCAGGAGCACTTGTATCCTGTCGTAGCTGAGAGCAGGGTAATCACACTAGAGTTTGGAAGACATGGCGTTCCACATACAACCGCAGTGTTCCGGGTTCTAATCTCATCGGAGTCTCGTGGGGTGTGTATCACTGATTGTTCCAAACAAATACACTGCGAATGTACAGTGCTGTTCAGCTTTTTAGCTCAGACTGAGTAGATTTTGTGAACGAAAGCTTCATTTAACAAAAGAGCTTTACGTGTCTCCAATAGGAGCCCTCAACCCCTATTCTAGGGAGCGCGTTTCCTTCACACAGCAAGTTTTTCTTTTCAGCTCACGTTTGAAATTGAGCTCTCTAATTCCCAACCCCCACTTCCAACTTCAATGTTCATTTGAGCAGACAGAGATACTTGCCCCCTCACTTTTTTTATCCCGTATGCTGGACATCTCATCGTCGGAACGGGAAGGCCGCTAGACTGTTTGCCAGTTTGTTACATTTCAATCTGATGTGGCTGATTCCGGGTGTTAAATTTTCATTGAAGTGCTACCCGCCGCAAGTTGCCCAACCCCAATGCACTATTTCATAAATCAGCTTGTCAACTAAGAATTTGCCGACTTTGTCCATCCCGTTTATCGCTAATCGGAATCTATCCTCTCCAGCACACCTTTTCAAGTTTGTTTTCATTTTGCAGATGAAACAGAGATGAACACGAAGTAACCAATTGCGTCTTGCGGATATGGAACACCCCAGGTCGGTATTCGATGACCAGGGAATTTTCGATAGACGTAATGCTAACGGATGTACTTTTATTCATATTCCCAGTAAGGCCAAAACTCTGACTAAGAATCATAAATTAAAAATGACTACCTAACTTCAATTTCGACCCGTCCATGAGCCACAAGCAACTCTAGAAAGCCGCAGAGCGTGCCTTGAGAGTCACGACTTTCAGAATTTAGGACAGCTCAAAACTGCACTGAATAGTGTTTCTAATGACTCGTCAAGTATTCCCTAAGAAGAATGACGACTCCAAAGCGGTGAGCACTGCAGAGGTTTGGCTGTTTTAGTTGAGCGCAGCAAGCGAATTTCACTGGCGAACATCCCAGCCAACCGCACCTCAACTTTGCCCGCGGAAACTATCGGCATAGTTTGCTTGCCCAAAAAGCTTCCGTTTTCCCATATCTATTATACCTGATGTCTAACTGTGTAAATGTGTCTCAGATCCAGCGGATTACAACTGATCAACGTTGATTTCAACATTCCAACAATCAGGCCGTCCAGCTCGAAGCTGAGATTATCTCTTGAAACCCCGCAATTCCCACTGACCAGTGTTTCACATATCTTCTGAAAGTCGTTGATAGATAGATTGTGAGTAGAAAGGAACAAGATGAGGTTAGTAAACCGCACATAAGCCCATGTTCTGCTTTGCAGTAAAGTTTGATGTGTATGAGATGCACAGTCTTTTCGGACGAGCAAATGTTAAGTGGACAAGCGTATTTACATGTTCGTCGAATTTGGGCGCTTTTAGGTGTTCACAGTGAACACGAGGTAGGAGTGAACAGTCATCGTCATCAGATGTCAGCCTTGAGCAATTGTTGGTAGTTCTGGGTGGCAGATTCGTTCAGTGAACAGTGACACTACCGGAGGGCTGGGATAACGGCTGAGAACTTCGTCGTCTGAATCCAACCCTGATGGAAGACTTGCGCTCAAAACGCGGGATGGATTGCCAGTGCGAGACAACGAGCTCGATGCAACCTCGCGCACACGAAAACAGTTGGTATGCCTATGAAACGAGCACTGTAAAGTCTGCTCCAAGTGAGCCTGGGAAAAGTGCATAAAGATCTACTTGTTTAAAACACAAGTTTTAGAATTGGCTTGCTCCTCGTAATGTTGCTGAGAGCTCCTCCACGGCTCCCACCGGCTTCAGCCCTTTCGGAGCTCATTCGGTAGACGTGATTCCCGGGCTTCCGTCAACCTTATGTTCTACCTGAACACCAGTTATTACTTATTTTTTGTCCAAATACACTAATGTACAAATTATTTTGACAAGTCTCTCGCTTCTTGTAGTGTTCAACTGGATGTGCTTAGCAAAGACTGACTCGTGTTGCAGTTAGCACGAGATCTCGGAGTATATTTTTTTTGTCATACCATACTACTCATAAGTTTACTGAAAGCCCTTTGACAAGCCACTACCGATTTCAACCTTCTTGGGGTGAGAGATTCAGTTGCGTCTCTTGTGAACATGCCAATGAGTCTATTTTTGAATCCTTTTTGGCGGATAATGCATGGACTTGGAATATTGGACACTTGAGCACAGCTGATACGTCTATGACATTGTAATGTCTTCGAAGATTAGACTGACCGACGTACAGAAAAGTAGGTCCGTCTCAGATTTGGAACTGCTTTGGACTCACACATGATGGAACGAGGGATTAGAACTACTGAGAAGAACTGTAAACTGGAACTTCCCAGTCTGAGTTGAGTGGTGAAGAAATCGAGGGAGGGGGCGTATCCAACCGAACTGCGTAGATAAACCACCGAATAGCTCCCCATCCAAGGTGGGGATGAGAAGGAGAGCTGGGAATCAGAGGCAACTTTAGAGACGAGGACATTGGTCAGGCAAAAGGATGAATCAGTGTGTTAGGTTACGGATGAAGTCAAGGTTTCGTTTTTCTTGTCCAGCACACAACCAAATGGATGAACTCGCTAGAATCATTTTTTTCCGTTTACTGAGATTCGCCATGAAAAACACGTTATTATGAGACAGCCCTTGGTTTCTGATTCCCTTCGCATACGTCACGATGAGCCGTAATGGACACAACAAGGTTCAGTAAGTTCTAATTGGGTGTAATTTCGGATGTCTTTGCCCAAATATGGTAAAATAAACCACTTTGTTTAATACAATGGTTTCACGTTTCAGGTAGACAACTATCGTATATTGTGGATGCTAATGGTGAGGAAAGCTGCGAATACTTTGATCATTTTTTACGTTTGCAAGCTTTTCAGGAAACGTTTCCCAGTGTCGAATTTCTGGCATCGATAGCCTGATTACAGCCAACAATTTCCGAAACTCTTACTTAATTCAGGAGTTGATACTTTTACATCCGAGAATTATTCTTCTGCAGCAGGCGGAAATTCACCCCAGTGCGCAACTGCTCATTGGGGGGGGGTATTTTTTCATCCTTTTTACTTTTAACGAATATTATACACATTTGTCAAGATGTCAGGGTCTTCAGATTCCTGAAAAGTATCCCAGAATACTCGAAACCTACCGAGACCGTCAAACTCCCCTAAAAGCCGATCAGACGGCCTTGGATCAAGGTCAAACAATGCCTTTCAAAATATACCGCGAGGCCTTTGTACTTGCACTCACTCGTTCGTTTGCGATAAAGCTGTTGTGTTCCTTGTCAGCGGGTCTTCTTCCGGCACAAGGCACTGGAGCGGGGACAACAGTACTTTCGGAGAGGCAGCAAATGTCGTCCCGTGACCTCCGTATAAGAGGACACAGTAAATGCACATAGTTTAGATGATTGCGTCAAAAGCAAGATGCACTTAGCCAGGGGATGACGTTACTGCAGAATAAACGCAATGATTGAGGATAAGTTAATGCTCAAAAAGTGTGGTGAAAATATGTGCACAGAGAACCAATCAACTGCATTCAGGTCATGTGGGCCGAATGTTCATGTGCCGATCTGAGGCACTCTCTAGCCATTTTTCCAGCGTGACTGTTTGACTGCAGGTCCGTCACTGCATAGGCACGCCAGAAGCGTGCGTTTTGGGACATCTTCATCAGTGTGCTTGTGTACGATGTAAGCGGCAGCGAAGCATTAGCGTTGAACACTGAATTCTTACTGTCAATGATGGTAATGATGAAACTTACTGCTGAAATTCATACCGTTTCAAGCAGGATACAGTCCTTGAGATTTAAACTATAACATTAATATTCCATGGCTCTTAGTGGCCTTATGAAGTGGGGTCGTACATACAGAAATCTTGACTATCCTCCTGATCAGCTGGGCCGAAGGGCCTTGATTCATCCGACCGGCGGGCTATATGCAAACAACTTGGTTAACAAACTCCGGACTATTGATCCATTTTGCAGAGAAACAGACGTGGTAAAAAAAAACAATCATATCAATCTTTCGGTATACTGAAATGAGGTAGGTCGAGACAAGAGTGTTATGTGTAGTTGAGAGTGAACTATGCTGCAGTGGTTACAAATTCTGCATGAAATTAGCTTGTATACGTTTCAAGCTGAGGTAGTCAGTGCGCACTTGACCCTTTCAAAGACTGCCTGATGAACTTTGATATGCTTGCACATTCTTCGTAGTCCTATTGGTCAGTTTGCGATTGGTGTTGTGTTGTGGTCAGCATTCCCGCTTTCCGCTGACTTATTGATAAACTTGCTTCAGAAGTTTTCCCGCAGTCTTGATTGGTTGATCTCCGAATTGTATTACATCACGATCAGCCCTCCCTGACGCTGACTGACTATAGTAGCAATTTTCAAGTTTACTGGATTTCTATCTTTCGGTTGGTTGGCCCGTCGCTGTCCGATTTTATTGAATATGTTCTATTGGTTCGTTCAGCTGCAGCACCCTTTCGGTGCCTAGTTGCCATGCCACCCGAAGGGAGCACGAGGGCTGGGATACTGCCAGGTTGCCCAAGCCTAGACAGGGGAAGTCGAGAGACAGAGGCAGGGTTCGAACCACGGACCTTCCGGTCAGTACGCTCGCGCTCTAACCGCTGAGCTATCTCGCCCCCTCTATTGGTTGCGCATCACTGTTCGATGGAGTTATTCTTCTCTTAGTGGGAGGGGTCCCGGCTTTCCAATGGTTATTCACATGTTTCTTCTTTGCTAAGTTTATTTTCTCAACTCCCTGGATGGGTGTATATTCCAATAAGCCCAGTTTTTTCATATGGGGTTTGCGCCAGCGTATACTGTTAGGTTGCTTCCCAAAACTGACAGGATTCTCTAGAGCGCTGTGTACATTTATATGGAAAATTTCTCCCGAAGTAGATTACTGAACTTATCTATACTGGGGAAGAGGGTTACCGAAGTTTCGCCAAGGATGTTTCACTGACGGGCTTCGAGGGGGATGGGCACACGAATCGAACAAGCAGCACTGAGTAACAAATGGCCGTCACGCTTTGAGGGCCCTTGATATTTGCAAGTTTTTGTGAATTTATCGATTACAAAGTCACTGCATGACAGTCGGCCTGGAAAGGTCCCTTTCTGCTGTCGTTGAACTCTCGGCAGTTACGTCATCAGTGCAGAAGTTTATGCAGGCAAGTTCCAAACCTGAAGATACTGAGTGCATTTAAACTCTTTTTTTCCAGCTGAAACAACTGAATATAGCTTGATAAACACAGTGTATTAGGTCAGTATGCTTGCTAACTGAGTTTCTGTAAGCAATCTGAGTGTTCAGATGTCGTAAAGCGACTCCGCATGACTTTCAGCTTTCCGAGGTTTGTTGGTTACCTCAGAGTTTAAATCAAGTGTTGAAATATCCTTCCAACTGGACATTCTTCCTTAATTTGCGCACAGTTTAGGGCTTGTTCGTTTATTTTGGCCCCTGCGAATGATCAATGCCTCCATGTTGCTTCCAGCGGTTTAAACGACACAAGAGTTTCGACAAAAACGATGCTGCGGAACGCATGTGTGCCTGTCCCGCACGACAATGGAACAAAATTCCAAAGCAGGCGAACCCTTAGTGCAAATCTCCAATGTTACCACTGCATTGGTGAGTATAAACTTCGTTGAGAAAATCCCATGTCTGTTCAGGAATCTAAGCCTTAGAATAAATACATAAGCAACTGAGTTGCTACGTTTTGTGTAAACAAACTCCGTTCACCACAAAGTTCTGGCTGTTCTTCAACCGGCAAAGTCCAAATATTTCAGTGCACAATGATTTGTATTCTTTCAGTAGGCGATGTTCAACCGTTTCCTGTGCTGAATCTTACAACATTTACATGATCTGATAAGAATGTTTCAGCGTTTTAATGGTTATAACGGCGCCAATTGCAAACAACGACCCGAATCGCTGTGTTTATGCGTATTAGGATTCGGGAAGGCTTCCCTATCGAATTTTCTTCCCATTGTCCAAAAGCCAGCATAGCCTCGATGTTACATTTCAGTCCAGGTCGGTGAAAATCTGTTTTACAACTGCACCTTGTTTACATAACTTTTTTGGACAAACCGAGTTGAACTGGATTCCGTGTGATTGTTAGTTTGCCAAGAGGAATCTTCTCGTATCCGACTTTGAGATCTAATCAATGAGTACAATGCCTTTGGAGTCATTTGAACCACATGGCAAAACATCAAATCCATCAGGAGCCAGATGATATCAAGCCAATCAGTCTTGCTGCATGTCAGACATCCATACAACCAACGGACAAATTCCGTCAGAAAAACTTGGGAAGAGTCTAGAACTCAAGAAGATATAAATTCGCACATTCCTTCGGAATTCGTCGTTAAGCAGCTGATCTGAGATCAGCGAACACGATCTCCGTTATTGATTGATTTAGGTCGTCCACAATGTTGACGTCTGAATGACGAGTGGACAAAGAAACATGGTACTCTTTAAGAAACAAACGCATCTAATTAGACTGGGTACCCGATTTTTTCACTATACGGTACATGTATTGTGAATGTTATGGCCTTGGAGTTTTCAAAGAAAAGCTTGATCGGAGTGTCATTCACTTCAGTGGTGAGTAATTTGCATCCGAAATTCTTCTGACGTCTATATCGAGGCACAGTTGGGCACTTCTGTGAGATGTAGTCTGACGTGCATTGCACCAGGCACTTTAGCCAATCACATCACTGCCAGAAACCTCGCCGTCGATCGGTCACGTGACAGCAGCTTCTGGTGTGCGATACGCGCGGACACATGGTCCACCAGTCAATAAATAAAGGGTAAGCTGGACGAATTTCTTATCTTACAGGATAGACTAGGGAGCAGACCTCAAATGCGGGATGATCCCACTGTCTACTAACTGGTGTGAATCTGAAAGTTAAGTTCTAAGACCATTGTATAGCGAGAATGTAACTTAGTAAACCTTGGAGGTTCTTGATATTTTGAGGGTGTAAAGAAGACGCTGAGTCAAATTTTTAATTAGAGAATGTTCTCTTTTGAAGGTTAAACACTCCAATCGGGCTTCTTGAGCATCAACAACTAACCGGTAACTATTACATCGTGATTGCCTGCTGTAACGTTGAGCCTAGCTTTCACATTCGAAAGCATATATGAACTCGTCAAAATGTGAACGTAGTTGTATTTATCTTTTCCTCTGCAGATGTAATTTGTCGTCGTTGTTATCCCATGAATCCAACAGCACCGGCTGTGCGGTGTTCCTTCGGCATTTCAGCATCGATGAGCTTCACTCACGGGGCAAAAACCCCATTATAAATTCCGATATTTCCTCATACTACCAACATTCTACAAGTAGCTCAGAGAAAGAAAAATTTTACAAGGCGAGTGAAACCTCCATGTGAGCAACCGTCACTCGATGAACCAACAACACGTGACCACATAATATGGAGTCCATTACCAAAGGATTAGTGGCACTATATCCCGTCTAATTACTAGCTAATTACACCACTGATCAGCGGCTCATCTCCGGACGGCAATGCTGATGATTCTCAAAATAGATGAAAGAGCTATACAGTGTTTCTCGGATTTTCAGCATAGATTGGTCTCACTCACGGGACGAACTATCCAATACGGACACCCAGTTTACGACCTTAAACAACACATTATTCTTGCTGTTGTTCAGTTTGAGGCAGCACTAAGGCCTCTGTAATTGTCCGTTTTGGGAGTCTCATTATCATGGGTCAACTTTGAATATGTCACCAGTAATTAATCGTTTTAATCGAGATGATTTACACACCTAGATGGTTCAGGGCCCAAATATGAACGGAGCAGTTCCACTCATGTCCTATTCCCACACCTATCTTTTGCTGCGAGGAAGTTGTTTCTTCGATAATCGATTTTTTCTTCCCTCCTTAAATTGAGAAACTGATTAATTTAAGTGATTAGTTCTATTATATCATACTTCTTGTTCGAATGAACTAGGCGACCTTTCTGAGTCGATCCTACCAGGTTTTGGTGTGCGAGTTCGGCTACTCATGAGTAGTCAGGTCGTTTGTCGTAAGTACCATAAAGGATGCGATCAATCGTTTCAGGCTGTGGCAATACCGTCGTTTAGGAACTGTTGCTATGTCTTTTATACTTCTGACTGACCGTCAGCTGAGCACAGAAGGACTTGTCGCCTGACTCTTGATACAATTTCATCCGATTCCCCGGAGAGGGTTAATAAACCTTGATTAACGTGTGACACGGAAAATAGGACGACAGGATTGTAGCCCACCAAAACAAAAGTTACAGAACGCATCTCGAACATCGACATAAACCATTTGATAAGGAACAACTCACGTATAAAGTGGCATTGAAACATTAACCTTGCGTCACGTCATCTAGAATAGACGTAAATCGTAGATCATAGTGTTTCTTAATCTAACGAATGGAGCAGCAATGTATTGTATCGTAGTACTGAGGCATAGAAACCTCTGATTGGGAGCCATTAATTGACTTTGTGTGTTCTGCTAAACAATATCATCACCATTACTGTTGCGTAGTGGAGAGGGGTGTACACAAGTGGAAACCGCGTTAGGGCTAGGCTGTCTGTGGGCCACTGGTTGAACTTTTTCGGGCCCGTTATGGAGATCGGGCAGCGTGGAGTTCCGTTGCATGAGATTCCAGGAAGATTCACCCGTTTGACGGACGACATCTTGGTGAAGCATTTGACAAATGTGACAACCATTGTCAAGTGGACCTGCTTGGAGGTTCCCCACGCTGTCCGAACTAAGGGGAGGTTTCTTCAAGGGAAGCCACGTGTGGTGATAATTTTCCGGTATGATGACCGTATGAAACATTTTGCAATCGTGAACTCCTCCACCTTCCACGTGTCCGCAGCACCACTTGCGTTTATCCTCTGGCGTTTGCTTGCACAGTGCCTCACGTTTAGGTTCCGTGTAGCCAAACCATAGTTCATTGACCAAGTCGCAGGCTAGTATACCTCCACAGTTTGTACTAATCAATCGTATGATGAACATCCCATCATGTCCCAGATAACAGTCCACAAATTCCTCCAGTAGTGCCGAATGTAAGGGAACACTGTTCTCTGGTTTCAGATACGAATGCACAAAATGAACTCTGGAATGTGAGGCGAACATGCGATATAGCCAAACCAACAAACTCAGCAGCGTAATCATGGCAATGGCAACATGCCAAAACCATAGGAATATGTAAATTTTCTCCAGAAACATGTTGAGCGGCAGTACACATTGTAGGGTGTATCTGATTTGAGAATGGAGAACAAAAACAAACATAGAAGTGAATCACGGAGTAGTGTGGATTAACCCTGAGGCGAGAGTAATTATCAGTCAATTGTTTGCTAAGTTTACTCTTAAAAAAAATAGCCAGAGGTGATGAAGTGTGCTCAAAAGCGTGTCAATGTTTGACTGGCGCACACGCTTTCGTCACGTGACGTTTGATGAGTCTGTTGCGTAGATTATCAATAAGGATGTTCATGGTTTGCAAAAACTCATTCGTCGATTCCGAGCCGATGAGTTTTCATCACACGGGTCAGTGGTTGAGAAAAGAAAAGAAAATTGTTTAATCAACGCCGTGGAAAAGGTGGCATTCATTTTAGGATTGAACACTAGTAGTTTGCAAATTACGGTGACTGACCGTGTGAGAATTCAATAGGACTCAAACGAATCACTAGCTGAAGGGTGGTTTTCAAGCAAATTCGCTGTGCCAAGTTCGGCTAGTAGTCCTCTTAGGACACTTGGTAAAGCTTCCTCAATATGTGACAGAAAAAACTGTTCAGCTGTAACACACCCTTTCGGTGCCTAGCTGCCATGCCACCCGAAGGAAGCACGAGGGCTGCGATACTGCCAGGTTGCCCAAGCCTAGAACAGGGGAAGTCGAGAGGCAGAGATCGGGTTCGAACCACGGACCTTCCGGTCAGTAGATTCGCGCTCTAACCACTTAAGCTATCACGCCCCTCTTAATACGTGACAGCTACCGAAAAAATCAGTACCCCCTGATGGAAGTGTATTTTGCTCACGAGTTTCGTGGATGTGTCCAAATTTTCTCCATAGAGATTAGTGCGAATATCTCTTAAGCTCATTTGACAAGATAAAGCGCACAGGTGCGATAGACATGTATGTGTTGAGCAATCAGGTGGAGAAGTGACTCGTCAGCAGGCGATGGATAGCCCGTGTCGTATTCGCAGTAGACATTTCCCAGTTCATATAGTTTCACACGTGCAGAAAGCCTGGCTAGTTCAACAAACTTTGGTGGCGCCTTCTTGGCCAAGAGAAAACGCAGCTGGAAAGTTCCGGTCGTTTCCGTTCCCAAAGTACACATCACCAAGTAAGAATTCAAGCAGGCTTAATTGCAACCGTTCACCGTTCCATTCAGTTTCTGTCGGTGGATGCTCTGTCTGCTTCAACAATTAAGAGTTGGTCGTGGATGCTACGACGACCAAAAATGGTTGTGACATAACCCGTTTTAAGTTCGAATCCCAGGATTCTGGGATTGCCTAAAAGATGCCAGTTTAGTCGCAAAATTTCCACAGCCGGTGTGGTTATGAGACCTAAACTATCGTAGATAGTAAACAGGAATTTATGGGTTGAAACTCCAAAAAATGAACATTGATTGATTGTAGACTGAGGACACCATGAAGAAGGATGAAGGAAGACTTCAGTGTATATTAGTCGTGTTTTTTTGGTAGCCCTGATGCATTCCATCTATTTTTGTTTCACGCCAGCCTTGAACAAGGTACGGCTACATGAGGGCACTCTCCAACCAGAAAAAAATTTATCAACCACTAGACTACTGGTATATTCTGGCTAAGGACTTTTCGGAACCCAGTGCTTGGTAGTTCGCAGGTCGGGCTTTCTTCATTCTGCCTGTTATACGATAGGCTGCTTAAGATACGTTTTCACTAGTATTGTGTGTTGAGTTGAACTCACGGGCAGCCTTATCCTGTCAGTCAGACTTGCGTGCACATCGACCGTTTCTTTTCCCCCTATGGTTCACTTAGCATCTCATTGCCATCTTCTCTGAGCTGAGGACACCTCCAAGCAAAGCTCAGGAATGTTTGGACACTCGCTCCGTGTGTTTGAATGGTTACGGTGAATTCGCACCTACGGTCATCGGCATTTATTTGGCCTCTCAATTGAAACTCTGGCTGAAAACCTGTTAGTTGGTATCATAGCAGGCACAGAAGATTGAATGTAACCCCAGTGTACTGGAGTCCCCAGTAGCGGACAATATGATTTGAGTCACCACGAACACCTCAGGTCGCAAATCAATCGAAAAAAGCCTGTATGATAGCTGCCGGTCAACAGTTCAGACATGTGTTCATACAACAGGCGAGAAAGCTTCAATTGGGGCTGTTAGCCCTATTCTGGATGGTAGTGAAGTTGTAGCATCACTGCATACTGGTGAAGGGAAGAAGGCCTGCGCTGCGGAGTTGTCTATTTGAGAACACCAACTTAACAGTTACAGACTATTGAACAGGGGAGCAAAACTCTCATATGCATCTCGTTTACAAAACTAAATATCCACCTTCTCCTTGAACGCGTCTTCCTGAACTTTTCTGGATATTCATTGACTGTTACTCAAATCCAGGCAAATGCTACAAAGAGACTCCGCCAATTCCGTAACAGATCTCACTTTTCGAGAGACGCAAAGCGGATTTACGAGAAGACGTACTACTCACATGCCTCATCAGTAGTATCCACCGTTACACTGGTACACAGTTTTAAGCTGAAAGATTGAATGACCGACTGACTGGCCAACAACATATCTATTCGTACCAACAGAATTAGCTTCTCAGGCGCAGGTGTTTGTCCTTGAATGAATTGGGGACACTGGTACTTTGAGTACGCAAGCACTTTAGCGCATTACAAACGTAGTTAGCACGAATATTCATGCAGATATGGAAGGATGAACTTATCTCCTTCACATCCAGGTTCCAAAAAGCTAGCTTTCAGACGGTGATAGTGTTCAAATTGCCTCAAGTAAAGCGGCTGTCACAACCATACTAGTTTAGTCACCTGGCAGTGCAGTGATCTATACCTCCGAAACGAAACAACCCTCTACAACGAGGAATTTGGACACAACTCATGAATACTTCCGTCACAGTACCTGTTAATCCAGATAGACAGACAGACAGACAAACAGACAGACAGACAGACAGATAGATAGATAGACAGACAGACAGACAGATAGACAGGCAGGCAGACAGATAGAAACATGAACAGACGGACGTGCAAACAGACAGACGCGCACACAGCCGGACAGATAGATAGACAGACAGACGGACAGGAAAGCAGGCAGACAGGTAGATAGATAGACAGGCCGACTTATTTTTTGTTTCAAAATTCATTCACACCGTACAACGAGGCGCGGTGGTCCCCGGAATAAGATCTGGACATTTTTTGACCAGTGAGCAACATCTAATCTCAAAATCTCACTCAGAGTAGTTTGAAAGCTTAAATAAATTCACCGAGGCGAAACAATGACTTTCTGATGATTTTTCAGAATCCTCCCGACGTATTTAGTACGAATGTGTGACATTCATGCGGGTTGAATACCGGTGGGAGTAGAACAGTGTTAAGCGAGGAGTTTTCAATCACTCAACCTTTCGATCACCTTGGATGACCTTGATCAGGGGTAAAATCATCGGATTGCAAAAAACGGAAGAAGCCAAAATTGACTGTCGTTGTGC
Organism: Clonorchis sinensis; assembly: GCA_003604175.2. Classification (NCBI taxonomy): domain Eukaryota; kingdom Metazoa; phylum Platyhelminthes; class Trematoda; order Opisthorchiida; family Opisthorchiidae; genus Clonorchis; species Clonorchis sinensis. Next base: position 14,150,051 of record CM030375.1, read on the forward strand.
CATCAGCTTTCAGGAGTCTGTTCACGTGGTCAACGTGTAATACTCATATGTGTGTGGGTTAAAGCTGTGGGCAAACTGTCAAGCTGTTGGTTGGTGCCCTGACCACACAGCGGATATGGTCTGTCAGTCATTTCGATTGACGCAGGCGGGTTATATGTGAATTCCCAAAGCTTCCGTACAGCAACTTTCCTAGTACCTCTCCAAGTCGTTTTGAATTTACTGAGCCTGGTCAGATAAGAGACTGCGGTTTTCTGTCAATGCGCTGGATATTTTTTAGAGAGCGTGCAGGTGTTTTGTGCTCTGCAACGGACCCCTTCAGTTGTCTGTCGAGAAGGCTCGACTACATCTTATCACAATTGAAGAGCAAGGCAGGTCGTTTAAATCTCCAAATTACTGCATAGTTGGACTTCCAAGAAGATGCAACTCGCGGCTTTCACTAGGTTTATGAACGATGGTCGCTATGTCTGACCCTACACAATATCGTTTTGCTACAAGCATTGTGTGTTTGCAAACAGGTATTCTGCCATATGATATGAGTATTATGAAGGCAATCCTACACTACCTGTCTGTCAATCCGGAATGACGCTCAAACATGTTTCAGCAACGTCAGACATCATTTCGCTCACAAGACGTGGCTGCTTTGGTCCCGAGACCCTGCAGTCACGCATGGTGGAATTACTAAACAATAGTTGTAAGTGCTCTGGAATATCTTGCGTTAGCATTTAGGATTCCGATTTTGCAGCCCGTAGTACTGAAATGAGGTGTGAGTAGTCAGCAGATCAATCAGCAAAGTACATATTTAACTGAAATAAGTCACACCAAAAACCCCTGTGGAGAGACAGCCCACATTAAAGAACAAAGAAGACGACTATTACTCGGTCCTATGAAGGGATTTTTGGTTGAAGGGTTCTTCAACAAGTCACTCGGAATGGGTGCTTCCTGGAGGCATGGTCATTTTTGTCGGTATTCTCTCAAAGGAGGCTCATTTCCTGTCAAGAAGATTGGAAGAAATCTCCTCTAAATCGTAGAACATAGCAGAGATTTTATGCGACAGAACCGGGTGCTATCGTATAGACGTTTAATTGTACATTGGCCTGGTAAATTACATCCTATGGTGACGTCATTTCCAGTTATTTATCTGCTTACGCCAGATGCAGTTTTCTTTGCTAAAGTGGCACTCCCCTGAAATATTCCGACTGTCGGTTTTTCCTTCAATCGTTTGATGAGGACCGAGTTCGGCTTCAGTTAAACATCTCACACCTTTTTTTGAGGAACAGAGGACCAAATTAGTGTCACGTAGATGGGATTCGTGCCTCAGGATCACCAACCATTTTGAGAACATACTTGGTTTTGGTGCGGGTGGTCCGAGACGTGCCTGACAACAGAAGTTGTTGGAACCAAGCCCACAATCCCTTCCTTCCGATGAGAAAATATTTGGCGCCTGAAGAGCATAAGATGATGTCTGTACGGGGTTGATGGTGTCCTTCCAATTCGAAGTCTAAACCTACGGAAACGGACGAAGGGCTCACAGGATGAAGAGGATGACAACTTTTGAGTAGGCATTACTGGGAATAAACCCACCTGTAATAGGTCCAAACACAGCTTTTTGGATCCGTGAGTATGACTACAGGCTCCGTTATATTGGTATCTCATTATTTTAACTTGCTCTTCAAGAGGTGTTGAAGACAGCCGACCTAGAGTATCTCCTTGTCTTGAATGTTTTGTCTGGTACGGCTTATTGATCCGGCGTAAACTTGATTTAGGCTACAAAGCCGATATGAGGCTTCAAAGCATTGGACTTGATTTGCTGACCTTATGTTTTACCGATCTGTTTCTTTACCACTTGTGAACAATAGGTCATTTTCACCCTGTTGATCCTTACGTGGAAACACTCAAAACACTAGCTGAACATGCCTGGCGTCCCTCGGAGAGGAGGTATGACTTTAAGTAAAATCCAGGTCCCTTTGTGAAACAATTCTGCTCCTCGACTACCGATTTCTCAGCGCCGTAATGAGAAAAGTTGGGCAAAACTTACTCGGAGCTCTTTGGGTATCACTGCACATGAGAAGGTTTGCTTTCATACACCTTTGATCCGTTTACCAACTTTCATCTAGTTTCTTTCCTAAGCAACCACTGCTTGTGTCTGAAAAACGATATAGCCATGACAGTAAGGTATCGGGGTTTGTCCGGGTGAGCATGGTGCATATTTGGTGGAACAAAAAGTCGACAACTGCAACCCCGCAAAGCACAGCCGGATGCTAGTATTCATTCCAGTGCTTAGTGAAGGCGAAGCTGGTTAGTGTGTACCAAGGCGCCAAGCGTCAAGAAACCAGACGTCCTGGTCTGCACACTAACGAGAAAAAACTGAAACCGTATATTATATATATATATATATATAATGTTACTAAATGTGGCCGAATCACTTTTGGACCAGGTGGAGACAAAACATCTCTCAGAATGATCTAAATCAGATGTACTTACACGTGATTCTTGCCCAGTTTCTTCGCTTCCAGGTCGCAAAACGTAACCCGGGGAAAATGCCCGGAATGATGCCACTCGCGGCCTTGAATCAAATCGATAAGGACACGGGCACCGTATGATGTGTACTTAGTGCCAATGAACGACTGCATCAAGTAGATCTGGCCGACAACATTAAATAGATAGCAGAATTTGACAGCGATGTAAAGGGAGATTAGGAAATTTCCATGTTTCCGTCCACATCGAGGGAAGATTGAAGTGGGTAGTCTCTTTTTTCCTGACGAATTGCACTTGTTTGCACCAGCCGAGGCATCTAAAACAGCCGCATAAAATATATGTGTATAACACCTGTGATTAACTCAATCAACACAGCTACTGCCAAACAATCGACTGATGAATCGTTCGGATAGAACTTCTAGTTTATGCAGGACAGTGATATGGAAGATGAACTCTATCGGTTTTTCTGCACCCGTCCAACCTTACAAGCGTCGAACGCTGCATAGTGTCAGTTAGTGCTTGTATCAGGGCATATCACTCTCTCTGTTGCTCCGCTCACATCACAGTCTTTTGTGGGTTCCATAAACTCAACTGAACAACTCTCTTGACTAATATGTTTGAAAAAAAACTGAATGCTTAAATGCAAACGGAAAAAAATCAAGAAATACGGGTAGCGTTTTTCAAAAAATTCCTTTTCCTCAAATTCCTTGCTGAAACCGAAATGAGCTGGATGAAGTCATCTTCCCCAAATGAATCGCACGGACGTCATGCACACTAACGTTCATCTATCGATAACGAAGACATCGAACTCAAATATATAGACTACGGCAACAGAGAGATGACAGTGAGTGATGAATGGTAGTCAAGCTCTATTAAGACAGACTGAGCATTAGACATCCCCTCTTACGATTGCCTTCGACTGACTAAATCACCATGAATATTTATGAGGCTATGTGACATTCGTAAGATTAGTTTCATCCACAAATCTCATGCATTCACTGCGTGGACAAAAAACAACCTTTGAGCTGAATGTGCCCTTTATTCATTTCTCAAGCACGGGAAAATAGACTTTGAAGGGGTCGCTTGGACGAAAGTCCTGAATCTGGCTTCCAATTCCACTAAGTAAACTGGTAAACCAGTGATTTGTCGTTGTCGTCCAACTGCTACAGCCTTTCGAACATGGCTGCCATGCCTCCCGAAAGAAGCACGAGGGCTGAGCTAATACCAGGTTGCCCAAACCTAGGCAGGAGAAGCCGGGAATCGAACCAGGACCATCCTGTCAGTCTAAACAACTGATCTATATTGAGCCCTATATATACACGTATATACGCAGGACACTCCTTCGTTTTTTACACTGGCAAAATTTCCACTGGCATTTTTTTAGCATGTGACAAACATTAGACAAATTGATTCACGGTAAATCTGCTATGTTCAGCTATCATCACAGTAACCATTTGTCAACGGAATCAGACAGCCTCAGTCTATGATCTGAGCGGTTGGAGGTGTAGGCACCTCAGAATGCTTGACATAGGCCAGCACTAGGTCCCCTCCCTCATCCACTCTTTTTCTCTTCTTTTCACTCTAGGGCTTTTTATATATAATTATATATAAAAAGCCCTAGAGTGAAAAGAAGAGAAAAAGAGTGGATGAGGGAGGGGACCTAGTGCTGGCCTATGTCAAGCATTCTGAGGTGCCTACACCCTCAACCGCTCAATCAGACAATCTAGGTAGAACCTGGCAGCATGAACGCCACTGACATCGATTAGCCGCCATTTCTTGCAACATCTCCATCCAAGCACAGGCGGGGTCACGGGGACCCCATCCTGGAAGGCGTACAACACTTCGTGCTGATGCTCGAAGGATTCCTGAGCACAGTTTCTCAACAGTGCTGATGGAAACAGTTTTTTTCTGACACTGTATGGAGCAGCCACGTGAAGTAAAATGGAAAGCAAAACGTAGGAACAATGATCTCGGTCGGAACGATCCACTGAAGTCTATAGTGGTATTCTTCAGCACCTAGATACCGAGACTAACTGCGTTCGGATCTCACAAGACAAATTTTGTCAGCTGGTTAGTAGCATAGAAAGTTTAAATTCACGCTACAGCATAGAAGTCACGATCCAAGTACAACCTGAGACGGAACTGTCAGTGCTTAGCAATCAACCCACCGGACGCTTGAGCACAGTGGGTAAATCGTTAGCGGATTACGTGGGGCCGAATGCTGGTCCACGTGTAAGCCACTGAATTCAAGGGAATAATATCGATGGATAAACATACGGAGACCTGTTCAGCGTCATCGGTCGGCCCATGCAGGATGGCGCAAGAATGGAAACCAAGATGGCAGTGTCATTCGTCAGCTGAGATTCTGGCTTCCAGTGTAACCGGAAGCTCTGACACGCGAGGCTTTTCAGGATGCCTGGTCGTGTGATTAATTTGTCAACGTATTCAGCTTATTGGCCATTGCCCGATCACTGTAGTCACGTGGTCTACAGCTCGAATCGGTCTAGTAGAGGGTCATGTGACCGATACCACTCATCATCATCATCATCGACAGCATGACATCAGTATTAAACACCGATGCTTCGCTGCCGTACAACCATGATTAATTTGAAAGACTTATTGTGAATAAAAGAATAAAGGTGGACGGGGAAGGGACTTAGAGCTAGCTTATTACAATCATTCCGAGGTGCCTACACCTCCAAACACTCATTCAGGTAATCTGGATAGAAAGTGACAACAAGATCGCCACTGACATCGGTTAGCAGCCATATCTTTCAGCGTCTCCAACTCGGCGCAGTGAGGACCACGCGGTACCCATCCTGGAAGGCGAGTACCACCGACACTAAGGTTATTTAATAAGTCCTAATGTCCCTTGTTGCTGAACCAGTTTAAGCACAACTATTCCACAAACATCGGATAAACTCCCGAAAATGTACGGTAGAGTTCATCAGTTCCGTCGAGTTAATAGATGATTCTTTTGGAAAAAGGCCTTTCTGCTTAAGCAGAACGATTTGCACATTTGCCAGTCATTCGTTGGTTCCAAAGATTTTGGGCTTGTTAGGTCGGGAATCCACAACGCTCTTCTTGCAGTGTCTTCGCGCCTCACATCTCTTTTATACTGACAAAACAAAGGATAGTTTACTGAAACAATATATCGATTTGTAACCACAAGATAAGCAGACGTCTATAGGAAAGAGAATTTACAACCCAATGAAAGTTCGAGGTTTTGGCTTATCCAGTAAAGGACGCCGCGCCCACCAAAGTTCCTTGGTGAAAAATAGCCCAATCATCCCCTATCTGACTAGCATTGTCCCGCAAATTTCCAGTTAACAGAGCCCTGTCAAGAGAAACAGACGCCAGTTGGTCTGAAGGCTGTCTGCGCAGCATCCTCCTGTGGTTGAACTGTGGCCTAACCAACGGGATAATAACGGCGGTGTGATTGATGACCTTACACAAACGTTTGAATAAGCCGACTGTGGAGGCAAAAACGACAACTGAAACTAAACTAGGTACACCCACAGTACTAGAGTAAAATCAGCGACAGAGGGAGACATTTGGTTCTGACACCAACCACAACATCTTGACTAACGTAAACCAAGACACAATAAAAAGTGATAACCGCAAATATTCGCACCACTCCCCCATAGTGTAACTTTATTGATTACTGGACAAAAAGATAGCGTACTTTTTGAACCGGAAGATCAAAGCGCAAAAGTGGGCTTCGTTTGACAGAGGCTGTAGATGGAGCTTTCAAACCATCTCGGCGGATAAGACCCTTCTAAAGGGATCTACCAAAACCTCGCTCAGAGCCAAGCCTAAGAAGGCCTAAGAAGCCTCAGACCCAACCGCCCTTAACCAAAAGACAAAATTCTCGCAAATAGCTTTTGAAAAATGAGAACGTTTCGCACGTTTTAGTCTGCAAACAGTGCTGAAGTGGAACTGCGCGATGAAACAGCAGATATTACTTTTATACAAAAATGGACACTGTAAAAAACTTTTCGACCCCTATGATAACCACTCAAAGGGGTAATTCGTTGCCGCTCAAAGAACTTTAGACTTGGAACGCAAAATTTCACGGATTTATACAGAACTTGCCAAACCATTGTTTTCAAAAGTTTGTTTGTAAACAAGCCACTTATTGGGGCAGATTAATTTAGCCCACACAGATGAATCATAGAAACGTTCTTCCATTTGACAGGCAGTCATTAGAAAACGTATATTGTACCAGAATTCTGAAGCGTCCTCTGCCTTCCGTTGCAATCAAGAAGCTATGAGGTTGAAATTACATCTTGGTCTTCATGGGAAACTTAGATGAATCCCAGGTGAATCTCACGTTCGTGAGGACGTACTGCACCAGTCGACCTGATGTTTCACCACTAGTCGCAGTATATGGTAAAGAATTAACACACTACTCATAAGGTTGCTGAAAACCATAGACAGCCGGTTTCACCGTTCTTGGAGCTCTTTGGTAGGCAACGAGTTTCCATTGCCCTTATGTCCCAGTTGAACCCAAATTGGATGAAATTTGATACACTAACTTCACCAGGGAAACTTCACACCTAGCTGAATATTTCATTTATGATGTTCTTCAAATTAATGTGATGTATGGGTGCGAGACATGGCCTCTGCGGACAGATGATGTGAGGCTTCTCCAGGTTTTCGACCACTGATGCCTCAGAAGCGTGGCTGGTTTTGGATGGCGTCAGCGTGTTAGTCACGAGGTGATTAGAAAACGGGTATTTGGTTGTGCTGCAGGTACATCAATTGGGAAATCATCCAGCACCACCGACTACGATGGCTCGGTCATGTGCTACGCATGCCGAAACACCGTCTACCGAGGCGAGTGTTGTTCTTCGTGCCTCCTTCAGACTGGCGCAAACCGCGAGGTGGACAGCGCATGACTTGGCAGAAAGGCGTGAAAGAGATCACGAAGAGTTTAGGTGTTGTTGGTGCTGTACGCCTTCCAGGATGGGGTCCCCGTGACCCCGTCTGTGCTTGGATGGAGACGTTGCAAGAAATGGCGGCTAATCGATGTCAGTGGCGTTCATGCTGTCAGTTTCTTTCCAGATTGTCTGAGCGGTTGGAGGTGTAGGCACCTCAGAATGCTTGACATAGGCCAGCACTAGGTCCCCTCCCTCCTTCATCCACTCTTTTTCTCTTCTTTTCACTCTAGGGCTTTTAATATATAATTATATATATATATGCATATGAAATTATAATTATATATATATATGCATATGAAATTAGACGAACTTTATGGTTGTACGGCAGTGAAGCATCAGTGTCAACACTGATGTTGCTGTCTTTGATGATGATGATGATGATGATGCATGTAATATCTTTATCCAACAGGCATTTCATTTGACTGGAACAAATGCATGATTCCGTTCGTGAATGATCAATAAATCACAATCTTCAAAGCTGGTATCTTTATGTTTAATACTGCACATCGAGGCCTTGGAACTGTGGACTACAATGGTACGACAACCGCTGAGTATTACCCCGGCCTATGTTACTATCTAAGTCAAGTAAAACAACCGCGCCTACTGCAACGTTGCCAATCGATTTTTCTTTTTAAGTGATGGTCATGGAGACTGGATGGAATTTCTGTGCTTTTGCTATGCTGGGTGAGGTAAACCAAGATTACGACGCGTAGTTCTCACACGTTGTACGACGGAACCAAGTTAAACGGTGCTGGTTCACATGCAACTTCCCCTATAGTGTAACAAAACATCACTGATCACGCTACCAAAGAAAACGATGGTCCGAATGGGTTTTCTTATATTGTAGTTTGTTCATTAGCGGGTGGTAGAGTGATCGCGTTCTCACGATAACTTTGGAAGCTATTTCCGGCTTGATCTCACGGGTCAAAACACGCTGTACAGTCTAAGCACTGGCGTTTTCAGTGAAACTCATGTGTAATATTCTTTGGTCCTCTTAAGTTACTGTTTAGTCTGTCGCACTGTTTTGGCTTGCTCATTGATTCGAGTTTTTCGCAGTTTAAATTTATCTTCTCTTGGTTAAACGTAGTTTGACGTCCGACTGATTCCGTAGTAATCATTGCAGTCATCATCACAACAACAACGACTACGGGGTGGAATTTTAGGGTAGGCAGAGTTTTCCATAAACTTCATTCACAAGGTGCTAAAGCCGCCAACGTAAACATTTTTTCTGGTTGTTTCCAAATTAACAACGGATGATATAGGTAGCTACACCAGTCGGTGTCCTAAACACTGGCATAAGTCTCTCATGAGGACTTTGACAAGCGGCACGGAAAACAACCGGGAATGAGTCTGATGGTTCTCGAGTGTTACGCACGTGAGTAATTCGAACGGCGGTATTTGCCACATCTGACCAATTCAAGGTCAGAGATAGCCCTCATTGAAGAGGGTTTAGAGTTTGAAAACCTAGGAAGTCGGGAAAGTGAACTAATGGGAGTCTGAATGCGATGCAATCACCCCGAGTATCTGGATCAGCAGACGTTAGATAAACGACTGTGAAGTGAGAGAAGGCGAGAAAAAGGTAGTCTAACAGTGAGGATAAACAAGTTGAGAATCATCCAGTCTTACACCTAATCGGATCTTACGGTGTGCATACCTTCTTCGAGCGAACAAGGTAACTAGCACTTCTGTCGAAGTTAACTCACTTCCTTGCTATCTCAAGTTATGAGAAACCGCGGTAACCGTCTACTTTTTACATTTCAGTGGCATTCAAAGCACACTAATTTCGGACTGTCCTGCTGAGGTGCAACTGATCTTGAGGTTACACAGTCACAATAGGTGGGGTTAGCGTGACTCGGTCGGTTCCGGTCTGGAACACTTTCAGAATGTTATTTTCATGGTTTCCGCAATAATCCCATCTCAGCTGGTGACATAATGCAACGAGAGGGGAACAAAAGCAAAAAAAAATTTGCGAAGTACACGCATTTGCACGTCAATTTGGTTTTAACAGCAGACTCATTTCCATCCCAGATTAGTCTCTCATATACCACGTGAGTAGCGTTCATTCATAGGAACATACTGCAATATCTCAAACATCGTATCAACTGAAACTCGAGGCGGCTTAGTGCAGCATATTCATTTGAAGAATAACATAAACAACAGATCCAGCTGGGATTGAGTCGGGTCTCCGTCAAAACCACATTGGCGTCTATTTCGCGAACTATGTACAAAAGGGGGCTAAAACGCAAAATAGGGTTGAAGGAAACTCGGGTGGGAAACGATGCCTACCTGATGAGCCCGAACTAGAACGGCGAAGTTGGTTGTGAGCTTTCGAACGGTTTCCAGTAAAAATATGAGAAATGCTCCGTTAGAACAATCACATACATGACCACAAGCAGCAACGCAAGCAACTGTACACATAAGGCGAATTGGATAAACAGCAAATTTAGTCTATTCTGTTGAGCGAAATTCTGCATCACTTGGTCTTACAGAAACATGACCGTCATTCCATTGTGGTCAAGTTGACAAGCTTTATGATGCTAAAAAGAGTGAACTCTTGGGACTGGGGCACTCACGTGATCCAGGTCCACTAGTTTTATCTACTCGTAAGGTCTTTGGCCCTCTCGAATCCGTGTTTCTAGCAGAGAGATCTGTCATTTTGACGACAGATCGTACTGGAGGGCATGTGTAGTCCGGGCTAGAATAGGCTGGTGCAGAGTTTGCAGTTGAAGACTGAGAAGGCGGCGGAGGGGCTGGCTTTCGTGTACGGCCTGTGTAGAAAAAAAGAGAACAAACATTAGCAAACGGTTTTTAGCAACATCAAGTCAAAACAAAGTCGTTCAATTGTTCGTTACATTTAGTAAGCTAGTTCATGCCATATGGTACAGTGCGGGACCCACTCGTTAACCGTCGACTGTGGCACAGTATGTTCTGACAAACAGCCCTTAACTGTTTGTGAAGCAGCCGGCCAGATTGGAGTGACCTGAAAACAACACATAGGCGGAATAAAACCTTCAGTTCTCGGGCTGCAAAGGAGCTTGCTTCAGGATAGCTTGTTCAGGAATGCATTCAGTAGCCAAAACTGGTGAGAAAAAACTCTTTTTACCAACAAATGGTCACCGCATATTTGTTAAAAAGGATGGATAAACTTGTGCGCCTTAATTTTTTTCCGTTGGTCTCCAAGTTGGCGCACAGCGTACCTAGACGGTGGTGAACTCTGCAAAAATATATAAATATAGTTCCCATAGATTCAGCAGATTTTGAAAAAAATTAGGATAGTTCTAGTGACAGGTGCCAAACTCTCAAAACACCGCCAACCAAGTGCTAATTCACTAGCATGTGTTATTACAGTCTGGCAGTGAGCATCAGTCAGTGTTGACGCTTAACGCGGCTTCCAGAACGAATTTTGGGATTTACACTTCGAGAAATCCCCACCACTTATAGAATATAAACTATTGGACAGGACAGGAAACCTTCAGCTAAGTCGCATGGGAACTTGTCACCATGACTTTTCTGTAATTTTTCTCAGATCCTCCTGGAGTCCCGGAAAACCTCAACGTTGACAGAGTCACGAAGAAAGGAGCAAAAGTTGTCTTGAAATAAACCGCGACGCGATGGTGGTGCACCCGTTACCGGATATGTAGTGGAGAAGAAGGACGAGAATGATGACTGGGTTTCACTCCTCAACACGGCGGGCACCTGCGCATTTGTGTCAATGAAAGAAGGAGAGGCTGGACAATTCCGTGTTCGGGATGTCAACCAGGAGGGACCCGTTGAACCAACAGGGACAACTGCTCTTCTAGGTGCACAAGATGCCCCAGAAGCCCCAAGGATCTGTACCCCGGAAGAGGGAGTAGGTGGTCCTGGTTCCGGCTTTCGACCCACCTTCTACACCAAGTCATGTGACACGATTGGGAACCGTGGAAGTACCAGTGATCTTGTGTCTGTCTAACTCTAAGCGGACCCGAGAGCGAGCCAACCACTCTTGGCTCAATGGTCGAGATTCGATCTCATAACTGGAGATTTACGAGGTTGACTCTCTCTCTCTGTCTGAGGATCCATGTAGTACTGATTTCCAATAACATCAGAGTTAAGAGGGGTGGTGTTCACCTTTCAGTTGAGTCTGACTTAACTCCCACGGTAGAATCCAGGAATGGGAACAACTAAAGATGATTTTACGTAATGCACTACTCATAAGGTTGCTGAAAATTCTTCAACAGCCCACGGCCGGTTTTGCCCTTCCACTTTGGGCTCATCAGGTAGGCGCAGTCCCCGAGTTCCCGTCAACCTTATGTTCTACTTGAACCCAAATTGGACAGATTTCGATAAATACACTCATTTGTAAATCAATTTGGTTTTGCGAGAGACTCACCTGGAACCCAGCTGAATCTCCCGTTTGTGATGTTTTCAGGCAACTGAATGTGCTGCACCAGGCCGCCTCATGTTCCAGTTGCTACGATATTCGAGATATCGCGATACATGTATATTCGTAATGGACTACTCATAAGGTTGCTGAAAACTCTTCGACAGCCCACGACCGGTTTCGCCCTTCTTGGGGCTCATCAGGTAGGCGCAGTCCCCGAGTTTCCGTCAACCTTATGTTCTACTTGAACCCAAATTGCACTGTTTTCGAGAAATACACTCATTTGCATATCAATTTGGTTTTTGCGAGAGACTCACCTGGAACCCAGCTGAATCTCCCGTTTGTGATGTTTTCAGGCAACTGAATGTGCTGCACCAGGCCGCCTCATGTTCCAGTTGCTACGATATTCGAGATATCGCGATACATGTATATACGTAATGCACTACTCATAATGTTGCTGAAAATTCTTCGACAACCCACGACCGGTTTCGCCCTTCTTGGGCGAATATCGTAGCAACTGGAACATGAGGCGGCCTGGTGCAGCACATTCAGTTGCCTGGAAACATCAAAAACGGGAGATTCAGCTGGGTTCCAGGTGAGTCTCTCGCAAAACCGAATTGATTTGCAAATGAGTGTATTTCTCTAAAGATGTTTTTTTTAAGTGGTTGTTTGAAATTCTTTTGTGTCCCAGCTCGCTGGTACTCACAGACCATGCAAGAAGAAACGCAAAACGCTTTGCCCTGGCGCGGATAATCCATGCATAAAGAATGCGTATCCGCACACCTTAACTCTGGCCTCCTTCGTGTACAGTAAAAACCCGTAAATAACGGGCGCATCACGCTTGGGGGGGTTATGAACTCTTCATGTTGAAATTCCCAGCCCACTTTGATCAGTCAGAGGGGAGGCGTCTAGCACAGTTGTCCGGCAGGAAACCACTCCCTTCGATAAAATGAGTAGCAACCTGGCAGATTCTACTTGCCTTATGTCTTCTCATTATCCATTCCGAGTGATAAACTTCTAGGTGAATGTGTTGATACTACGCTTGTGCATCTTCAAAATTTTTATACTAAAGTATGGAGACGCATTGCCGAATCACCACTTATCAAGCCAATTTATCTATCGAAAAGTCAACCAGGAGTCACCTTCCGTTGTTACCGAAAGGCTGAACAAGTGTTTGCGAACTACGGTGATTCGCCCATTAATTCGGTTCCAACGGAAGATTCAAATGGATCCCATCTGAAACTCTCATCTTTTTTATGGTATTCGCCCCCGCAGCTGTTTTATCCCGTAAGAACTAGCAAAAGAGGTTCTGTCTCTGAAGTTCATTTTAACTCGACCTTGCCAGTCGAAGACCAAACTATACATTCCTCTGTAAAAGCCAGCTGGTGCGGAACTATTCCTCAGGGTGGGGAACTACCACCGTACCGGCACAAGGAGTCATCACCATTGTGAAATGAGCCCTTGAATGTGAATCTGGAAACTCAACTGAAGTAAACTTCCAGCAACTTCCAGATTCTTGTGTTGAGAGAATTTCACACTCTGGTGCATATTTGCAGAAGTAACCAAAGGAGTTGAGAGGTGGAACGGGCTCCACCACATTCACGTTCATTGTTGGCTTGCTGTTGATTATCGTCATAACAGTTGCTTTTAACTGTCTTGCGGTGAAGCTAATGAAATATCCGACAACGAGGTGGGTTACCCAGAGGATAAGTTACCTTCAGTCTAGCTAGGTCACTTATCCGGTCACGTGTACAATACGAACAACCCCAAGTTAATTTGTTTATCGGTGTTAAGCACCAGAAAGGAGGAAATTTCCTAAATGACGCTTCCAATAATTTGTTTATCGGTGTTAAGCACCAGAACGGAGGGAATTTCCTAAATGACGCTTCCATCGCCCAGTTAAACAATACAACCCTGTGACATCAAAATGTCCCTGAATATGATGGAAAGATAACACAACTCGGATAGTTAAACAGTCCAAGGTACCTAAGAGCAAAATAATCGAGCCGATTACATGTAAACACTAGTCAGTCTAGTTTTAATATCTTTGAGCTTTGTCAAATCCATTGGGCTCAGGATATTTGAAGGCATGCTTGAGAAATTCTGGCGAACAGTCACCCTATAATTATGGCTAAGTCGGTTGGGGGCTTTTGGGAGCCACATTTTTTGCTGGAAGGTGAATTTCAGTAAAGGTGCCTGGTGCTACATTTCGTTTTTTCGCTTTGTTGAGAAACCTAAGCAGCGCAAGTCTCCCGAATAGCTAGATTTGAACCGGCGACCTTCCGATTAGAAACTGAACACTATACCGTTTTTATACATGTAGCAGAACAGTCCGTGCGTGAACAGGATGTGCGATCACTTATTCTTTACTTCAGTTCACGTGACCTGACCAAATCTCCCGGAACTAACGTCCCACAGCGGGGCTCCAAATTACGTGGAATGCATCCCAGCACAGCTAGCAGGATCGTGGTCGTGGTTCGTTTTGTTATGGGCTAAGAAAGTCCGAAACAGGCAAGGGAACTCCCCCCCCAGTTTGAGTCCTACTGCCTCTGAGGACCTTTTACACATCAAAATAAGGCATTTATCCCACTTACCATGTTGATTTGCTTCAGTGATCAAACTGGGACGGGATCCGGATTTTGCACTGACATCTTCCGACTTCCCGTCTACGTTATTGTTCTTGCTCAGATTTCCATTTCCTTCTTGAAACATCTTTTCCAATTCTGTCTGACCATTCTGGTTCATTTCAAGCCCGTGTTCATTTGCAATCTGGACGTTTGGGAGCACCGTGTCAGCGAACACACTGTTTGTTTTATCGTTTGCCAGACGGGAATAGGTACCAAGCCGAGGGAATCTACGTCTGCGTGGTAAAATTCAAACAAATCTAATGACCACAATGTTCTTTAAAAAAATTTTGTTCCCAATAGGGAATAATATCACTTTTAACAGATTTTTGGGCCTGGGACAAAGCAAATTTAAGTATTACTTAGCGAAAGCCCCAGTTCGGTATTCTGTGCTTCTAGTCGGCGGTTCCAGGCTCGACGCATGGAGTCTTTGGGCTATGGTCACTTGCTCATTGTCAACATTGCATTATTCAACTTGTCTTCTCAAACCAGGTCGTTTTTGGGCCTTTTTTAAGGCCGTCCTTTTTCAATCTTTCGTTTGCCATACAAACAAGTTTTCCTCTCTAACACTGATGACAAGCATCAGTTACTCCAGTCAAAACATGCACACTGCGGAGAAGCATGTCTTCGGTTTACAACGAAGTTTTGAATGCCCGCTATGACGGACTAACCATCACTGAGTAAATTAACTTCGAAACATGACGGTGGTGACATTTGCATAAGCTATTTGGAGATAAAATGCTGTCGCATAGGAAGTAAATACTACTTTCGAGTAGAAACTCTTCTCTATTGAGACATACTACCCACTAGAACCGAAGTGAGATATTCTTTGATTTTCACACCAGTTGTTCTAAATATCTATTTATAGGTGGTCGAAGGATTCGTAGAATACACATTCGCATAAGTCTTGAATTATTCTGGTGAGTCTGTACCAACTAGGGGATGAACTGGACTGGAGGTTCATTCATATCCTTGGACGTGCCGGTATTCGAACTCCGCACGTCTGATATGCGATGCGAGCTTGTTAACACTACTCTCCATCAGCCCACACTGTGCGAATCTGAATTGTCAGGCCTGAACAGGTGACCTGCAACCAAGAAGGACTAATCAACAAGTTGTCCAGCACGGTTCAAGTGCCGTGGCATTACCTGAATGGGAGGTCGTGACAGGTGCTTTGGCACAGCCAGGACATTTACTGGATCGCCTTTTGAGCGGTAGGAAAATCAGTCACATCATTCAAAGGTAAATATGTTCGTCCGTTCAGACGAAAAAGTGGTGAGAGCGCGAGCGTACTGACCGGAATGTCCGTGGTTCGAACCCGACCTCCGCCTCTCGACTTTCCCTGTCTAGGCTTGGGCAACCTGGCAGTATCCCAGCCCTCGTGTTTCCTTCGGGCCGCATGGCAGCTAGGCACCGGAAGGGTGCTACAACTGTCCAGACGCGATATTTCATGTACGTGAAGTGTGCACCGGTATACTAGTGGTAAGTCTCTAAACTGGTATGCCAGATGTCAGGAGTTTAAACCACGACACGCTCAAGAAGATGCACTGCTGATTGGCTCTACTGAGGGCGAGAAAGGAGTCCAACGCTTCCCGTCAATCGTATGAACTCCTCAGAATAACTGCGACAGAACAGGAGAGGGACTGTTTGGATAAGATTGACGTGAAAACAGACTGGATATATGACATGTCCTGGAGAAAGATATGTTCACGCGGCTTTTCTCCGAATAGAATAGGCAGAGTAAAATTACGACAAACGTTTACCAACATCAAGCACATGAAACAAGGACGACCACCTCTACGAAAAAATGGGACCCGGAACGAAGTTTCTGGAAAAAAACTAGAAGCTACTTTCATACAAAGGCCAACAATCGATATGCTTTCAAGTACGCAAAAAGATTTAACAAGCGCCCCCAAACTGCTGAGTACCATCACGATGGAATATCACTATCCACATCAATTCACTCAGGTAGGACACAATAAGCGTTTGCTAACAAACTCCGTTTTGAGTCCGTCTTTCACAGAGACAATGAGTAACAGGGCATAATCCAAAAGCAGGTCGATGTACGGATTTGTAGCGACAAAAGCAAATTCCATTTCATTTTACTCCTCCTTTAAGTCTGTTCTCAAACGGAAAAAGAATGGTTGAACAAATGAATGATTCAGAGTGTTTCATTTGTAAAAAATATCCCGTCAGATTCATCCGATAAGGCCCATCTCCTTTGTTGCACAATACAAGTGTAGTTCAAAACTGAACGTCAAAGCGGAATAAACCTAACTATATTCTATGCCATAGGAATAGACGCCTTCTACAGGAGATCACATTTTTGAACATAATAAAGATAACTACCAATTTTGTTTTTTATTTTACTTCACGAAGGAGACGCAGTGACCGTTTCTCCCTTTTTCCTGATGGAAAGAATTTAGATGACATTGTACGATGTATCTTTCAAAGAACATCAATGAAGGCATTTGAGTTCCCATCTAGTTCCGGTCGCAACAAACGAAGCCATGTTTTAGACGTGTTTGGTCACATTATTCCCCGTTGATTTTCAAGGCCAAGCCAGAGTTTATGATTGTTTATTAGGTTTTACAGGGATGAATCGGAAATCGCAGTCGATCGTGTAGCTGCAGTCTCTTCATATAGTTCACTCAAGCATGTTTCAGTAAATGGCATTCACACGTGGATGTTGTGGGTGTGTGTTCCTTCAGAAGAGCCCAACTTGACAGTAAAGTACATCAAGTTCAAAGGCATCCGCCATGACACCCGATCTCGGAATTATAAATGATACCACCAAAGTTTGTCACATCCGTTGAAGTTCGCCCAATAGGTTGTCAAACTCGCGTTTTTTCTCTGTATGCGTTGTAGCTCCGTCATTCGTAATCGCGAGTGGACAGTTTGTCTCCGACACTCCATTTCCATCTCTCGATATAAACAGTCGCCGTAAACGAGCTAGAAGCCACGACAACCTACCCTGTGTCACTTGAAGCATCATGTGAAATCGCCGGTTCTGCCACGGCCCACCAAACCCATTGGTCAAGGTGTCCCTAACCACTATCCAAAGGTTGTTCCCCAATCTGTATGACGATTTTATGGGGCAAAGATTGCTGATTGTTGGGAATGATGGAGCTGAAGGTGACTAGTAATGAATCAGGGAGCCTTCCGGATTGTTCAAAATGCTTTCCCTTTTTCAGTTCTGAGTACTGATGAGACAAAATTTGAGATCTGCTTGCATTAGTGTTTCTGACAAGTGGTCATGGGAATCGTGCGCCAGGAAGACAACAGCCAGTTTCCTTGTCCGGCTTGCGCTTTCTGTCTGTTTACTCGCATGACCTTATGCTCAATATGCGCTGACCAAAGTTCACTTAGCTCGCTTCGTAGCTCAGATCATGCATCGATCAGATGCATAGACCCGAGTACTGATGTGTCATCACCGCAACAACCTCTGAACGTTGGAGCCCGTGGCTTAAGCCGCGTTACTCCTCCGGTGTGAACTGTAACCAATCTGCCTATGGAGACCGTCCGTTCGGACTTGAGAGGTCCGCTAACATTGAAGGTATCTAGGCCAGGAACGTCGGTGGATGGCTTTATTTTGTTCAGGAATTTCGCTGGCCGGAATGCTCGTGAATCGAAACTTTTAGGGCCGAAATGTCCAAGCCCCCTGCAGGAGGGAGGAAGGAAGCATTTACCCAACTTTAGCCGAGTCTACCGAGCCAAGACCCCATAGCGCTCAAACGGTACATCACGAGACGGAAAAGATTCACGACTCCTTGTCTATCGATTAAAAACGTGTGCGTGAACGTCACCTGTTTTGAAATTAAAACCAGCTTCCTTGATTTTCCAGAAGGTACATTTTAGGTTGGCGTGCGTGTGTGAGTGAAAAAGGAAAGGAGACTGGAGCTTTGTTCCGTCGTTAATCCGCTGGCTGAAGCAAACCTGCACAAATATTCCCTTAGGTTTCCCTTAGAAGGTTTCGTTACACACGGGCAAGGACCCACCCAAATTTCTGGTTGAGTGCATATAGCCTTTGAAGTTTTGTCTCGTGTCGTTGCGCATTATAATCAGCTTAGTAGTATGGAAGGCGGTTGCCTCCAGATGGGAAGAAATGTAGAGAGTTCCGAAAAGAATGCATGTTTATTGCTTCTCAGCCGATTTATTTACCCCTCCCCCTTATTGGTGAGCTATCACGTTAAACGAACTAGCACGTGAGAGCAGCCGACAAACTATCTCACCGCATTCGTGATTAGAGTTGACAAACCAGTTGCCTCCAGCTAAGAAAACGTCGACGATGTTTGGAACATTCGTGGTTGCAATGCAGACTGAACGTAACAAAACCAAACGATAGGATGAAACGGCACCCAGAAATTCAGACCGACTTCCTAATGTGTACCATTATCATGGGTTTTATACAAAAAGACATCTCCGTGAGTCGCACTGATTGGTGATCCGCAGGCATAAGTGATGCCAGAAAATGAAACGAACGGTCAAAACAAATCCTCATGAAATACGTAATGCACTACTCATAAGGTTGCTGAAAATTCTTCGACAGCCCACGACCGGTTTCGCCCTTCTTGGGACTCATCAGGTAGGCGAAGTCTCCGAGTTTCCGTCAACCTTATGTTCTCAGATTGATGGAAACTCTGGGACTGCGCCTACCTGATGAGCCCCAAGAAGGGCAAAACCGCTCGTGGGCTACCGAAGAATTTCCAACAACCTTATGAGTAGTGTACTACGTATATACATGTATCGCGATATCTCGAATATCTTAGCAACTGGAACATGAAGCGGCCTAGTGCAGCACATTTAGTTGCCTGGATACATCAAAAACGGGAGATTCAGCTGGGTTCCACGTGAGTCCCTCGCAAAACCAAATTGATTTGCAAATTAGTGTATTTCTCGAAATCCTCATGAAGTTTGCCTTTGTTTTGGGAGTTTGATGGATATTTCCTCCTTTAAGTGATGCCGATCTACGCCAACAATCTTTAATTAGCTCAGAGGAAAAATGAAATTCAGCCGATCAGCAAAACTTCCATCGGAGAAGTCATCGCTGGTGCAGCCATTCAGCATGTGTGACCAAGTAATATTGATGCCGTGCTCCAGATAAAATCGATATTATATCCTGACTAAGTGCGAGTTAACCACACTGCTGATTAACTGCTGGTTGTCGAACGGGGCACCAATCAGGAAGTCTTCTTCAGACTATCACAACAGGTCAGTGATGAGTGTCAATTAGTGGCTCTTGTCGGCTAGTGTGGTTGCCAGAATCTTGAATTGATGGGTTGGATACCGTGGCTTCACTAACAGGACAAAATCTTTACTGAAAACGAGAGTATACTATACTCTTATGCAGCGTAGTAAAGCCTGACCTCAAGGGGGCACATTCAGTTAGAGAATTTCCCAAACAGGGGATTTAGCCGAGGCTCCTGTCAACATACAAATGAGTGTTAATCACAGTTTTGCTTGGCCGCTCGTGGTCAGACGGTCAAGTATTCAACCACTGGCTAAAATGTCACAGGTTGGAAACCTTCTGTGTTTTGTGAACTAATCACTCTTGATGATTCCAATAAGGATGAAACAGCTGCACATGGCTTCTCTGCTTTTCAGCATAGATTTTATCCACATTCAAGAGGAAATATCCAACACAATCCTCACGAATTTCGTTAGAAAACGTGGAGAATGCAACTGACCGTATACTGATCCGGTGCAGATACGCCGGAACTAAACCCTCGAGCAAACACTTCGCAATTCTCCGCAGTTTTCACGAAAAAGAGAAATATGCCAGTTGGTTGCGTCGGGACCAAATTTGTCAGCTGTTGAAACCTATAGAATCTGGTCGTTCGCTTCTTCAAAAGAGATGTTTTTTAGTTTTACTCGAGGCAGAAGTGAAAACACAGTGATTCATCATCAAACGGACAAGAACGGTCAACTCCGGGAGACCGATAGACATCGAGTCATCATGCGTTGCTGCGTTCCGTGTCCCGGTCATTCGGTACTGTATTTGCGGTGGTCCCGAATCACTGATATCAAATTAGCGGTCAAACCAAGTCGATTTTATTGATCCTGCATCGACAATGGTTGGGCCATCAGTCGACTAGAACATTCGGATCATTGGCACAGTACTGTCTTCCTTGAAGATACGCCTGCTGATGTCACTTTAATGCATTTTGGATGCTATTGCTTTTTCGTGAGAAGGCCGACTGTTTAGATAGCATCACCTGGTTTCTGCACGAGGGCACTTTGTTTGCCGGTATATCCAGATGTTTTACACAGCTTCTCTAAGTATACGATGTAGTATAGCGACACTAGTACAAGGCAATGAATATATACACTGCTCAGTAGCCTCCGCCTCGGTGTCACTTGGAACAAGAATATCTTGCCACCTACCTCAAAAGATTATTTGTGAGGAAACTGTACAGAGTTCCTTCAAGGTAATAGAAGTGAGCAGAGTATTTCGATTGCAACGGTCTCTCTTCGGAAGCAAACCAAAGGTCTATGTTTCATGTCTCACTCTGAGTGAAACCGGTCCTTGAAGATGGTCACGAGTGGTGCCGAAAAGATAGTATTTTTGTGAGTTCTTTCTCCCTTCGGAGCGGTAGATGATGTTTATCATCAAGTGCACATAGAAAGTCCATGACTGAACCACATCCTTACAACTAAATAGCCCGGTCCTGAGACCGCTCAGCAGCTAAGGTGCAAACTTATCGACCGGAATGTGGGTGGTTCAAATCCATCAGCGGTTTCTCAACCGCTCGTATCTAGGCTTAGGAAACCGAATAGTATATTAGCCCTTGTTCTTTCTTTGGGTGGCATGGCGGCTAGCGACCAAGAGGGTGTCACAACTGAACGAATATTATTATTTGTTTGAATGACTCGACTAACATCTTTGGGCGCACCGAAAGTAAGGATCATTCTGGCAGAACATCATCATTATTAGCTGTAGTAAATAATTCGCCGGGGGTCAAGGTCAACCGTTGAGTGGTTGGGGTGTGTAGTTTTTAGGAACGAACTTTTCTGACCCGTCCTTCCTCGGTGAAAGGCAGCATCATTACCTCCATATATATGGACATGCTGGTCGTTTGGAGGAAGCGCCTTACTGCCTTCACATTCCTATCGCAGAGGACAATACGACTTTACCCCCAGACCGCCTCGTAGCACGATTACTGTGGTAAAGGTCTCACCGTTCTTGGTCTGACTGCTACTCTTTGGCCTTCCTGACATGGTTGCACCTTGTGGAACGAAGTTCCAGCCAGCGTAGTCCGCCGGATTATTGAAGTATTCAAGCCCGCCCCCCACGTGAAGGTGGCAGCTTTAGGTAGGAGCTCGGTAGAACGGTAGTCCAGCGTTTAAAATGGTTGTGCACTTCGTGCCTCATACCGGTGCCTCGCCGGCTGAGTGCGTTTGACAATTGCAATATGGCAGGTCTTCATATTTTTGATGAGTGCTCACAATAGCACCGTAAATTTTCTTCCTCGGAGCCCTTAGACAGATGTAGGCATACAAGCAGAAGAGTGTTTCATTCCCGTTACCTCGAACCTTCCATTGAAACAAATAAATAAATAAATGTGAAAACTGACAAAGTAATGCATAGAAGGAGCGACCAAATGGTTCTGTTGGAGAATACTGCAATCCGCTTTTAGACCAAGTGAGAATGTTTGTAGGGTATTCTCGGTGTACTCCGTGACCAACCGAGTTAATCTCAGGCATTCAAATTTGCCCAGCTTAGCCGTGCTTCCGTAAACATAATTTGGTGTCGCTTGTAAAAGAGAAGTCATCCCAACTACACTACTCACCCA
Source organism: Clonorchis sinensis (assembly GCA_003604175.2). Classification (NCBI taxonomy): domain Eukaryota; kingdom Metazoa; phylum Platyhelminthes; class Trematoda; order Opisthorchiida; family Opisthorchiidae; genus Clonorchis; species Clonorchis sinensis. The sequence goes on from CM030375.1 coordinate 14,172,246, forward strand.
TCTTAAGACTTTAATAACGAAAAGAAAGTTGGTGTGCCTCAGGATTACATATCATTCAGATCACGTGACAGCACGCTGCATAAGTTTCGGTTCAATTCAGATTGGCGGGTCATGAAAAAATGACAGCAAACGAACTCTTCTCTCTCAAACCAGTGACGTCAACCGTGATTTAAACTCCAGAAGACAAACCGCTATTATTGGTAGTTTTCGAGTGGAAACACACTCAAAAGTGTAACAACAAAAGCAGAATATGTAGTTTAATTGAAAACAAACTATTAAACTCACTCGTCAACTCGGTGACGCTGAATACAGTTTCGAATATAGTGTGCTAGCACACAGACTGTTTTACTCGCTGTCTCTGGGACCATCTCGTTCGCGTCTGCAGCCATATTCAAAATTCGGTGCAGGTTGAAACCGGAATGAGCCATACTCAACCTCCAGGTCAAGCATGGCAAATAGAACAACAACGCCTGAGCAGCCATTACGATTGGTGCCCACTGATAGTAGACGAGCAGTAGTTCCCTCCTGTCCGGTACAGGTGGGAGACGATCTTGCACAGGAGCAAAGTAGGTGTTTGCGACCCAGCAGTAGTTTTCTGCATATTCTTCCCAGCCCCGCGTGAATTCCTGAGGAATCCAACACTGTATTGGTTTGCCTGGAGAGTAAAAAGACTGTAAGGTCATGCGGTCATGAAAAAATTTATGATCTGGACACACGAGGACACTTATCTTCAGTTGATTTTGAATGGGTGACGGGAAGAGAGAACTGAATATTTGGCAACTAATTGCATGTTGACTGTTGCAGGCTTCTAATAAGCCCTAAAGCCTCCACGAAATGGATGCAGCCTTTATCTGGAATTTGTCCAAGCTAGGAAGGATTGGATCAAGACGTCTCCAGTTCGACGACGACTTTGCCGACCGGTTAAACTATCAGTACACGGGTGTACTGCTTTTCCTGTTCATTGGTTTGATTGGAGTGCGACAATATGTGGGTAGGTCAGCTTCAGATGATTTTCCACCTGGCTGTCACTGTGTCACCTTGAACCGCCTCTAATTCGGCATGTAGGGCAATGGACTGGGTCTTGTGACCTTGACAGCTGCAGCACTAGGACTTGTTTAAATCGATTGGTCACTTTTCTAGTGATGAATGTCTTTCACCTCTTTGGATCAGCTAGGTTGTCCGTATTCCTCATTCAGACGACCTCACATGTGTTTTATGATTGGTTAGCCCGTTTACCTTTGCAAATGAGCAACCATTTTCAAAATACACTCACTTGCAAAGAAATTTGGTTTTGCGAGAGACTCAGCTGAAAACCAACTGAATCCGTCGTTTATAGTGTTTCTGGGTCCCAAATGAGTCTCTCGCAAAACCAAATTTCTTTGCAAGTGAGTGTATTTTGAAAATGGTTGCTCATTTGCAAAGGTAAACGGGCTAACCAATCATAAAACACATGTGAGGTCGTCTGAATGAGGAATACGGACAACCTAGCTGATCCAAAGAGGTGAAAGACATTCATCACTAGAAAAGTGACCAATCGATTTAAACAAGTCCTAGTGCTGCAGCTGTCAAGGTCACAAGACCCAGTCCATTGCCCTACATGCCGAATTAGAGGCGGTTCAAGGTGACACAGTGACAGCCAGGTGGAAAATCATCTGAAGCTGACCTACCCACATATTGTCGCACTCCAATCAAACCAATGAACAGGAAAAGCAGTACACCCGTGTACTGATAGTTTAACCGGTCGGCAAAGTCGTCGTCGAACTGGAGACGTCTTGATCCAATCCTTCCTAGCTTGGACAAATTCCAGATAAAGGCTGCATCCATTTCGTGGAGGCTTTAGGGCTTATTAGAAGCCTGCAACAGATGGAGAGAGACAGAGAGGAGAAGGTTCGTGAGGATTTTCTTACACTCTTTTCATTTTATAATAAGGATGAAGATTAGTAATATGTTGGATCATTGGTCACTTGGGCGCGTTGACTGGCAATTGATCTATTCACTCAGTTTGGCAACTGGTTTGTGCATTGAGTGCCTAAGTCACCAGCTATCTCCAGCGTGTGTCATTTCGTACTTGGTCATGGCTAATATCAGCTTAAACCTGTAGTGTTTTGGAAAATGGAAGGGTTATCATCATCTTCACCAGTAGCAAACAGCACCGAGACCAGCAAGATCATCAGCCAGTGGAGCACGTCGGTGCCTCACTGCACCCCATAACAGTAGTCTGTACTAACTGTCCAGTTAGTACAGATTCATCACACTGAAGTTCTTGCTTTTAGCTTTTGGGTTGACCACTTGTGAGCTGCAGTGCTACTGGACCTCCTCGCTAGAATCAGTTCAAACTGTTCGGGAAGGTAACAGCTCTCAAAAAGAACGTCCACCTGGCAACATTGTTCTTGGCATTTTCCTGCGGATAAAATGAAATCTGTAGTCAGGTTGATGCCTATCACGTCCCAGCATGCACATTAGCAATACTTGATAAGAACTGTGTAACAAGGCGACGAGTACTCTTCAGGTGTGTCTATCGAATCCGATCGCCCCAGTCAGTTTTACTGGGATGGCTAGCCAATTTTCTAGTCAACCATGTTAGGTAGGAAGCATGACAAGAGAGCTCACGGTTACATGAGCTGAGACGGTCGATCGAAGCATACTGTGTCCAAAGTGCATCAATGGGATGGTGCTCTTTTTCTGGTTTGACAAGAAACGCGATTTCTTGGTTTATTCAACCAGCTATCCTCCCAAGTCACAGTGCATACCGGTGACATGTGAGCATTAAAGTAGCCGCAACGAATGCCCGAAGCAAAATCGGTCAAAACTCGATGTGTAATCAAGGCACGACTGCGGCTATTTGTAGGACGGATTTGTCGTGCCACCCTAGCGCAAGGTAACAGCGACGGCACCTGTTCCACATACTGGACCTCCGTTGATCGTAAAACTCGAGTTCTTCCTGGGAGTTCCCTTCCAGGAATAGACGTATCATGTAAAAGGTCCTTTGGATTTCATCCACTGGCTTTGGACATCCACACTGGGTTTCAAACTGGAGCACGAACCAACCGATCAATGAAATACCACATACCGTAGACGGATGCGGAATCTTGATGAAGAATCCTGTTTCACCAGGCTCCTGTGATTAACTGCTGAAGCATAAGAATATCGGGTCTGCTATTCATTCCATGTTATGAAGGGACTTTTCTCGCAGAGTTGTCTCACTAAAACACCAACCAATCTTATCGTGTTGTCCTTCCTAAGCTATCAAGGTCATCCTGGTCACAACTTGTCCCTACTCACACTTCTAGAAGATGCCAACCTGGAAAATTCTTTCCTGTGTGTAGACTGCCGTCGGCATGGAACTTACCTCATCCTTCTCTGTCTCGTGATGTGATTCGTACCGAAAGGGTACCTGTACGAACTCGACTCCTATACTGAAGTTTAGGACGTGACGTGACGTAAACCCATAGAAAACTGGTAGTTTTTCGTGGCTCTGGCCATTTTTTTCGTCATGCCGCAGGATTGATAAGGACCTGCCCATTGTTTAGATTGAGTTGGTTGAATTTCTCCGCCAACCGCTTTCCACGTCTTCCACACCCAGAACCCTTGTTCGTTTCAGCTTCGACATTGAAAGAATGTCAATCCGATTCAAAGGAGCCACAGGGATCCTCCAAAAGAAAGCTTTTAAACACTTCTTTAGGTTATTTCCTCTTTAAACCAGGCTAAGTTCACTCAAGTTGGCGCCATTTTTCGGGACGCTGGTTATGCGCTTCATTGAGTTCAGTAGCTACACATAGTCCTCAAGTTTCTATCAAGCTTATGTTTCACTCGGACACCAAACTGTGCGCAAATGCGAAGGTACACTCACTTGCCACTTGAGTTGGTATTAATGGGAGGCTAAACCCTATCTCTAATTAAATCCACTTGTCTCCGGAGAGGAATACTACTGTGGCCTCTCCAGATGGGTAGCTTCTTTAAAGGACCATTCTAACTACATGAGTTTGTACACAGACTAAAACGCTGGAAACTGCCCAAATGAAGAATGGACCTTTTACGTAAGGTCCATTTTTATCATACGTGTCCGTAATATCCATATGTTTAGGCTTGGAAAATCAACTTTGTACCATTTGGTTGTGTAACGAGATTTCTTCCCTCTAGTAGAGACAATCTATGCGAAAAGCCCAGAAGTACTGTGCGGTTGTTTCATTCTTAGTGAGAGTAATCAACACTACGCATCTCACGAATAATCATGGGGATCCGAACCCACCACCTCCTCGCTATTAGTTTGATCACTTAACCGTTTGGCCAAGAGCAGACTGAAAAGCAGTGTGATTAGCTCTCATTTAGACAGTGCATAGCGCCACTGATCTTTCACCAATGGGAACCACACCACGTGATCACGTATTGACTGGTTTCCCCGAGTGACGACTTCTCAGATGGGAGTTTCACTCACTTTCTCAATTCATCCTTCCTACAGACGACTGATAGCGTGAGGAAACCTCACATTACTGAGCGCAGACAGAGGATCAAAGAGGATGAGCCAAAATAAATTCAGTGATAAGCCAGGTAGTGAGTGATCTCGGTTAATTAACTCAAACCTAACAGTCTGGACTCAAGGTTTGTGGGACTCGGATCTGGTGCTTAGATCCAGACAAGCGTAGGCCTGTGAAGCAACCAACCAACCAACCAACGATCGTCTCTCGGCAAATATTCAGATTTACCCGAAGCATTCTACAGGGCTTTGGATAAACGCTCAGAAGTAAATTACTTTAGAAACAGGAAATCTGATGAGTTGTTGGTTGGTCAGTTGTCGCTAATAATGAAGAACTTAATAATTTCTCACAGTCAGGAGCCCGAAAGTAACAAAAAATGGCTAGGTGAAAAAGTGTACTTTAGATTCACGCCCATCCAGCTTGCGCTGCTGGATTGGAGCAACCAGGCGAGTTCCAGTCATGGCCAAGGACATGCACTGCTGATGAGCTTCCAGTGCTTTCTATCTTTGGTATGGATTCACCAGAATAATCGCGCAATTAAATGGTAAGGACTGTCTGAAAGAGAGTGATGCGAATGTACAATTCGTTCGCCTTTACTCGATTCGTCCCAGTAAGGATGATGGCCTTAGAACGGATGGGGGGTTCCGTATCTGTGTAATTCCAACTTGCTAGCTCTCGGACACTCCAGGAAAGTCGAGTAACACCACCGGTGATTCTCTGCCCCACCGGTTACCCGTAGTCTTGCTCGCACAGTATAACAATATCCCGTCTAGTTTCTGTCAAGCAGCATAACTAACTTGGCACTTCGTATTTGTGAAATAACCTATTTTATTGCGTTTGGAGTGGTTTCTCTTGCTTATACATCCCCATTTTTAGCATTGACAGTGTAATATCAGTGATGAACAGGGATTCTTCACAGCCATGCAACCATAATTTATTTAAAACTTTTTTATATAAATTTAAATGACCTGATTCTCACCTAGTACAGCCATCCCCAAGATTTCTATACCCCCAGCCAATCATTCAGGATAGGGACGGATAACAAATATACCACTGCTTTTGCTTAGCAGCTATATCTCGTCGCCTGTTTATCGAAAGTGAGGACTGCTCACACTGACCTTATTTGGAAAGCAGTTCACACGATAGTGTCCAGGCTGCGTAATCAGCTTCTGCTTCTGCCGGGCCAAAGTTTGCCTGCCTATCTGCTTGTACCACTCTGGTTTAACCAGGGAAACAGTAACTGTTCCTGTAGGTAATGGCTCAATACGGTACCAGAACACTAAAGTTTATGGTGCTGGACCAGTCTTTAACTGAATCTTTAGGGATTTTTGCACTGCGTTCATCGGTCACAACGCAGCCGAATCTAACACAACTTTCAGGATGCAGTAGATAGATAGATAGATAGGTAGATAGATAGATAGATAGGTAGATAGATAGATAGATAGATAGGTTTACCAGTAGATGCATAATTCTCTGACCAAACTCTCAACTGGTTATGCCAGGAAGCACGCAGCCAACTTCGACTGAGCCAGATATTTCAGATCGGTCAGCGGAAGCGTGGCGCTACCTTCAACAACCAGAAAACCATTGATCAAAGCGCCATGTGTGTGGTCTCCTTTATGCTCAGCTGACGAGCCCCAATACGGACGAAAGAAGTTGTTTAGCTGAGCGCTTCTGGAAGCAAAGACATTTCTGATGAAATCACCATATCCCCAGATCTACAATATGCATTGACGAGGAACACGACTCACATAGTAAAGCTTCAATAATAAGGATTCCAGCAGGGCAAAAAGCAACATTTTTTTAGGACATTTGTATGAACATTTGATAGTTTTGGTATCATTCTGACTATGGTAACACCAAAAGTCGCAGTGCTTCAGCGTAGCTTGTATCTTCATGTGTGGCGGTATATACTATTGAGAAAACATGTGAGTAGCGTCGCGTCAGGTGCCAAAACGCATCTGATGGAAGTTTGGCACGGAAATTACGGAACCTATTTGCAATACTCGTTCGAAGAATGTCCAGGAAAGTTCAAGGGGACGCATGAGAATGTTCACGTTTGAACTACTCTGTTACATTCTCATCTAGGAGCTTTGTTGGTCGGAAATCGCTCCGCATTGAATGACCTACTTTTTTTCACCAGTACGAATATTAGAAGGTTTTACTGAGAGACAAATTAGCAGACATGTCCGGACTATGTTCGTACCGCATTTACAGGGGCCCAGAAGCTGAACGAATCAGGGAAATAGGATGCAACCAATGCTGCTTTACAAAAACGAAAGTTATTGCCGCAAAGTTGTTGTTTTCCGCAAATAAGTGTATGATAGAAGAACGACACAGTGGCGTGAACTACAAACTTTGGTGGAGAGTCAATAATGTGCCTACTGAGTCATCGACATACTGTCTACTCTTTACGGGGCTTCACTGTTTCTGAGGTCACGGAAAATCACAAGTTTTTGAGCCTCCAGATCTCGAGCTTGAACAGAGTTAATCCTACCAAACGTATGTAGGGAATTGTCCTTTCGCAGACCATCATGCAACCTTTTTGTAGTGAACACGGCAACGCCCGCGTTTCTGACGGGAATTGTGTTTTTACAATCCGAGTCTCGTATGCCGATCCGCCGAATATCTACCGTGGACACCCGCAAAGTATTGATGTGAAAACGTCTAATTTTGACTCTCTATCTCTCTCTCTGTGTCGCTCTTTGTGTATCTAAAACCAATTACCTACCATGGTTTGCGTAGCATTAATCCAGGCTGGATCACTACTAAGGCTGCCTCAAGCTGGGATTTAGAGACATTTAAATGATAATCAGAGTAACTGACGGTCGCTCAGTTTCCAAAACTGGGTTGGATCAACTGATAGCACGATCACGTGACATTTTCAGAGACTAATATCATAATAATGGACCAGGCCAGGAGTTGAGAAACGAAAAACAGATAGGGTAGCTATTCTAGGCAAGCATAACTATTCTGCTAGCCACGGCGATGTAGTAGAATCTCTTAACAACATGGAATCCTTTGCTAGTGGGCGGAACAAACCAATGGAGGCTTTCTGAATTTACGGTGAGCCGATTAGTGAAAATTACTAGCACCCTGCTGCTCCAAATGGATAGGAGTAAACGATTTTTACAGGGCCAGGTGACGAGACTCACTCGCGTATTTCACAAAAGATGTAGACAACTAAATTGTGGAAGCTAGACTTTTGTTCGGTGTTGTAAAGAGACAAGCAAGCTGAACAGTTATCATGATTTTAGGCTTGTGTTGATCTACCATTCGGCATCACCTTGAATGAAATTTATCGTGTTTGTCCGTTTGTGTGCGTGCTCACAAATCATGATTACCGTTTGCTCTTGTACAGCTTAACTCGCTTATTAATTGCTATAGCATGATTAAGAAACCCAGGTCTAGTTCAGCTTTATTTCCCCTTCTTCAATAACAGCATAGTATTGTTGACAATATTTTGGAACACTGGTAGCTCGGATTCGCTAACTGGTCGTGGATCAGGTGACATTTGATCTATTCGCCGAGGTTGAAAATTTCCGTACAAACGTTTCATAATCAATCTTGGGAACATATTAGTGCGCTGTTGGATGGGTTCCCCAACCACTATGATACGTCACACTCCTTTGAAACAGTCACCCACCCGGGGGGGCCAACCCTGTTAGTTCGAACAATCACACCTGAATTCGATCGTCGAAACTCTGACGTGTGTGTGTGTGGGGGGGGTGAATGTGGACTCCAAGAACATATAATGTGCACACCCAGTTTTTTGTGTCCCAACAAGTGAACATTTTGGCACTAAAAGGTAACTGTAAGTCTCACTGTCTTTTTGGACCAAGCTACATTTCCGTCCCATCCTTCGAGTTTGTTCTTACTGCAGCACCGTCTTCCCTAATCTGGCTAGGAAACCCGTCGTGAACGAGCGTTTTTCTCTTGTGTCTACGACCGTTTCAATGATTTTTCATTTTATGAGCTTTGGAACTGGAGACTTACCGTTTAGATATGTAGCACTTTATCAGAGATTTCGGAGATATCAGCCTTAGGAATACTGCATAATTCCCGGTGTTTACTGGATCACAGTCAATAGTGAGCATCACTCACTGATCATACGCCGTTCATATGAGGGAATGAAAGGGACCATATGATTATTTTATATTTCTTCCCCTCCCCCACCTGAAATCGTCTTGTAAGTGAAATAAGTCCATGTCAAAAGGCCCAACAACATTGTATGTCTGTCTCATCCCTTTTGGGAATCACCGGCGGTGCGTATCTGATGAATATATGGAATAAATCGATCTTAGTACCTTCACCGCCGTAGCTGAATATAGGACCCGCCGCCTTTTAATAAAGAAGCCATCACTCAAGAGACTATTCACAGCCAGGTCACGTGACGTAAGCTGTGTGACCGAAGGATCGTGGTGCTAGTTAATGGTCTCTCGAGGGTTAACTACACTGAAGTTCAGCTACTCGCAGTCGAGTTCTTGTCACTAAACAGGGCGTCCTGAGTGTGAATCTCCCCTCACGAATCCTTCGGTCGCCCGCTACTAATGATTTCCAACTAGGGTGAAACTACTGTAGAGTGGTTCTCCACTCCGTGTAGCATAGTTCAGTTGTAGGATGAAACCTCAGTCGAGACTTCAAAACCTCAATCCAATTCACAGACACTTAATAAATAGTTGTCTGATATTTCACTTTTTTTAATTACTATTTTCACATCTCAATGGATTCTTGTTGAACAACATGTCCTTATGGTTATTTCTCACCCAGAGTGCAGGTTTGCTTGCAACATGTTTGGATAATGAACACTTGAGTAAAAAGAAAAACAAATTTCATGTCTCCTAGCACCGAGAATTAGAGGTGTCCGTATTGAGGGATGAATATAACTCAGTGGACTAGTAGCATGTGTAAATAAATTATCCCTTGTGAAACCGTCTTGCCTAGCCCCCAGCAGGCCTGCTCTCAACATGCGTTACGAGCTAGAAACCTCGTCTATTACAAGGGGGATTACAGATTACCACATCGAACAAGGAAAACATCGTAATTTATATCTCCGCTTGTGTAAATTCATCGTCACAGCTCAAACGCTGAGGTTTTACTGCGCGTTCATCCATTAGATAACGCCTTGGAACTAAGAAAAACAACGTCACTGACCGACAATTTTGGAGGCTTATTGGTTGTTTTGTTTTTATGCGTGGTTCAGGAATGGAGTGCGAGAATTCACCTTATGTTCTACACCCTGAGATCTCCTGAGTTGGATCTCCGTCTGAATGAAGCTGTGACTTTGGAAAGGTGTAATTGTTTAGTATTGTTATATATCAGAAGCTGCTAATCAGAAACTTACGCGTTAACGCACTTTAAGCAGGGGACGCCTCTGGCGACCGAGCGAAACGCGGCAAAACTGCTGGGTAGGAGAGCGCTGTAATGACAAGGGGCACTCGAAGGACAGTCACCACTGAGGATAGCCTATAGACACTGCGTCAATATTGGTCAAAATACTGAAAAGGAGAATACTGAAGGACACCTCTCTCCTGTAGGACGTACTTATACAAGCTCTTCGATTTTTGGAGAAACTAAAACAGTTTGTCCTCTCTTTTTTGTGACCAATTTAATATCTTGCATCTCCTTTTTGTTCATACTTTCCCATTCTAGCTTCCTGCCAATGGAATATTGACCCGACCAAGTAACGTCAGTCTACTTCCAAGATGTCTATTCGAAAATTGGTGCTCTGTGATTGACTTCATTCGTCCAAACCTCATGCGTAGGTTTGGTATTGCTCCAAACCATCCTTGGTGGGCATTTCTTCCAGCCGTGATCTTTTAGAGCTTTATTTGGAGATACATGGATACCGGCGCGGTAAGATTTCAAGCAACGTGCTGCTTAGCTGTGTACTGAGCGAGCATTTTGAGGTTTCTTCAAATTTGACCCAACAAATGAGTACCAATATCCCTCAACTTCATCAATCAGCAGTCACTACTGATAACTCTACCTGTCTTTGTAATCATTACAGAGTAGAATGACTATCCGTCTGAAATTTCATCACTGTATTTACCCTTTATTTGTTTCAGGCTGCAGTCGCCACACTGTACGCTCAATACCCATATTAAACTTCATCTGGCAAGCAATGAATTATTCAGAACAAGTTAATTTTGGGAACAAATTTAACCAAATCGTAATTTTTCATTTAAAGTTGCTTTTTGCGTAGGACGCAATTTTTAGGGTCATCCTGTATAGCGGCCTGATTTCCTAGTACACAGTTCTCCCGAATGATAGGCATCCATGAAATCTGGTCCGAGTGCTCCCTTCCGAGGAGGATCAAACAAGTCTTCGTTTTTTGCCACAGTCAAAAAACTCTCGATGGAACCTGTGATTTCGCTTGGCTTTGTAAATTGCTCTGTCTATATTTAGACCCGGTTGAGATGGGATTCGCTCAAGGAAGCCAATAAACACTGTACGATGGGGAGACAAATGCTTTCTTTCTCCCACCGTATGAAACAGGTGTTTTGCAGCAATTAGTTTGTTGTCATTCGTTTCAAAGTACTTTGTTGAGCTGGTTGGCTGCACCTTAGATTTGTAGATCAGACAAGGAGCACACTCAGCAACATGGTTTTTGTTCGACACCCTAAATTTGGTATCATACGCAATGCAAAAGAACACAATCCCACAATAATTGGATTGAAGTCCGTGGCACTGACCGAACGTGCGATCAAGCCTTGTTTTGTGTTCCCGGCTTTGTTCCTTTTAGATTATCAGATTGAACGTGTTGTGTCCGAAGGCAAGCTGTTACTCCACACAGCAACTAGATCAGCTAGAAGTTGCCAGTAGTAAATGCTCTTGGAACTGACTACGTTGCATGAAAATTGGGACTCCAACATTTCGGTGAAATTCAAGATTACGTTCAAGATTACATTCAAGATTACGTTTTAAGGCCGAATAGGATCACATTTCTAAACTATTGGTTAGCTCTTTCTAGCAAGGCGAGTCTCTTGGTACTAGCCAGGAGGTCACGGGTTCGAATCCTCCTCCTGGAGTTTCATGAGTCCTGCTCCCCTAATGATTCCAATCAGGATGAAACAGCCGTAAAATCCTTTTACAGGAAGAAGTCCCCATGGAGGTTTACAACAGTGCTTTTGGGAAACAGAAAGTGCAAATTCCTGTGGCTGCGATACTTTCGCGGAGTTTGTGGTCCATCCGTTGATAATCTACTCTAGCATGGTGGATATTGGGCGAGGTGAATTGCCTCTAACACACGCTTTTGGAGGATTATACCGTTTTCCAGACCTGTTTGTCGTAGAGAACCATGCCCATCAAAGTTGAAGTAACAGCCAAACAGTTTACCTCTTATCGAGCAATTCATCTCACCTGAAAACTGACAAGTCCTCGGTTCTGAACATAACAACCAGACGAAGCACGATTGGGTCCACGCTCCGACAGAAATCCCAGGATGCACTGCATTACACAGAAGCAACGAGACCACCTTTCCCTGCAATGTGTTTGGCTGTCCAACTCAGACATAAGGAGCGTGTAACAGAGAGGAGCAACTGCAATTAACTTAACTTTGGACCTCCTGCCTCACCACATCTACAAACACCGTCACCATGTTAATATGAGTCTGTGTTTCTGAATGAATTCGGCCTTTTCGGAGGGTATGAGAACTAACACCACAAACATTTTTGTTATTTTTTTCCTAAAGGTTATTTTATTTTATTTTCGCAGTATGATTTTTCCAATTGGAACAAAACTTTTCGTTTGCGAGTAGGGGTCCTTAAACTGGAAGAAAATAATTTTGAGCTTATTCTGTTCATCAGGATCTTCGAGTGTGCTAAAAATTGATAAAGCCGGTCTACTCACCTGACTGACGGGTCAATCAGTCGTCACAAACAGGACAGTTACTGGGTCGTCGCTCGGTGAGTCGGGCACACTAATCACATCGCTCAAGTGTGAACACGTTCGCCTGTTCAGACGGATATGCACTGTCGATGAGCTCTAATAAGAACGAAACACGAGTCCAGTGCTTCCCTTTGGTGTGGACTCACCAGAATAATTACGCCAGAACAGGAGAGCGACCGTTCAAACGAGAGTGGTGTGAATATGAACAAAATATTTAAAATCGATTGATAAGCTTGTGTGGCTTGGATGCGAAAAGAAAAATTTACCTGCGAACCCGCTTCTCAGCAGCCGACGTAGACCTGCTTGTACGTAGCTCCAGCATGCAAACTTAGAACCCTATGAAGTCGGCTTCCTTTATGGTTGTTTTGAAGTTGTAAGAAGCTCAAGGAAAAAGGTCAATCAGAATAGGTCATTCCAGCGCACCGGGAGTGCATCGTGTGTGCGTGGGAGGAGACCGGACACGGCGGGAGATATCAAATGCTGTCCTAAATACTGTGGATTTTGAGGCTCATCAGGTGGACGCAGTCCCTGAGTTTCCGTCAACCTTATGTCCTATTAGAATCCGAATTAAGTAGATTTCGACAAATACACTCATTTGCGTACCAAGTTGGTTTTTATGGGAGACTGACCTGGAACCCAGCTGAATCTCCCGTTTATGATGTTTTTAAGCAACCGAACGTGCTGCACCAGACCGCCTCATGTTTCAGTTCGTACGATAATCGAGATATCAAGAACTTAAATAATGACGACGCAAACATATGCCTTCAACTGTGCCAACCAACAGGGAAAATATCGTCCAAGATAATTGCACACAACTTGTAGTGGACCATTTTAACATTGAAATAAAGAGGCTGCAAAGTGTCTCCCCGTTCCGAGGTCTTTATCGGGAAGGACACTGTATCTGGAGTCCTCGTGCACTGAGTTTCAATGGCCTTGATAAAGTGCGACCTCACGTAAACGGCATATCTGCTCCATTTAACGTGAACCTACTCAAAACACCTTCACACATAGATGCTCAACAGCGAGAGACGACGCACTGTTCCCTCGCCTTGCAAATACTACCACATAGAAGTACACCTAACCAAGGTCAACTGGAACAACGTTGACTAGAGGACAACAGTGAAACACCTGGTTCAACGCCAAAGGCTCCAGGTGGTTAACCAGCGGGTTTGACTTATACAGGACCAAGGATAGAAAAGTGAACTAAACACATAAACATAATTCTTAATTTCGTGGGCCGGAAAAATGAAAATTTGTGTTTATCGGGAATCCGGCTGGAAACGGCTGTATCTTATTCCCTGAGCGTTGTTTTTCCACTTGGCCCAAACTAGAATTTTCACTTTTTTTCCGGAATTTTAGTGCCCATAATTCAAAATTTAGTGAGTTATTTGAGTGTCAGCATGCCTGAAACAGGTGTTCGGTTTCGGTTGACCCCCTCCCCGGGAACTCTACCTGTCATTTGATTTACTTTGCCCGACGGCTACCAGACAGTCACCGCTTAATATTGCTCGACTGAGACGCAGTAAATTCCGCTTTACTGCATGACCAGAAGACGAATGAGTGTTTTGACCTTGAAAATGCAACACAAATTTGGGTCAACCCGTCGACAATTAGCGTTAGGCAACAGCGCTGTGAAAACGTGGCAACCTTTTTCAAGCCCGCATAACCAATTGGTGAGTAACATTTCGCTTTTACCGCCGTTGTAGTGTACTAAATAGTGCGGAAAGTTCCTTTTAACGGTGCTCTTTTTAATGGCGTGAATTGATAAGCTGGTTTCTAGGGTGTAGCACCATGCACCTTACCAGTGCATCTACAATAGGCACACGAATATATGTGATGATTACGGGAGTCACACTGGAGAGACCACCCACGGAGATCGACCAAATGTTATCTCCTTTGCCAGGTATTTTTTCTCTTCCAGGGCAGTGCACTTCGACTGAACGTAACATTTTCCAAACGAAATGTGGTCTTTCACAATAGGCAGTTGTATTACTTGCTGGCCGTTGTCCGTGGACGTCTTATTTTTGAAAATCAGGGAATGCGTTAGCTAAAGCCTAACCGAATGCGCAAGACACTGGCGTAAATTCGATGGCAAGTCAGAGTTCTGCCACAGGTAATTTTTATCACACCTAATCATCCTTCCGAGCTAGATTTCGAAACTCATCACACCCAGATACAACACAGTCTTTGTGTGTGTCCAAGGTTTGGCAAGACAGAACGTGCACTGAGAAATGTCCTTTATCAAGTTAACTTGTCTTGTTTCATCAGTGCTTGTAATTAGGCTTTGTCGCAGTCTATTAGGGCAGTCATTTGTCATCTAGACTCGGTTTTCGGATAAAAAGGTAGCTCGGGCATTAATGTAAGATAGTATACAAACGGACGCCTTTAAACATCGTTCTCCAGTCACTTTTGGCAAATCATGAAAGAATCACCTACCGGGTGCCGAAAGGCCCCCCGTAGCTGGGGCGCCGAGGAACGGATCATCAGACACCCGGCCCTTATGTTACTCACAATCACGATGTTCGGGAGGTCAAAACAATCAACACAATTCACAACTAAAACTCTATCCTGCTCATTAAAGACACTGAAGTTGTGGTTCGTACTTATTTTTATAGAATAAATGGTAACGGTGCCCAAACCCCAGAGTGACCTCAACAGGGAGAACAGTGCAAAAAGTATCACTGTTCCTAAGAGCTGAATCACTTATCCACTCAAGATGAAATGTATTTTCTGTGCTTTTCGTAATTCCCGCTGTTCGCTTACTCCGTTATATTTACAGCGTGACCAACGCCTATGACAGAACCTTTCGTGGGTAATCAGCAACCTTATAAGTAGTATTGTTTCAAGAAACTACGCAGCGATATCTCGAACATCGTAGCAAGTAAATCAAGAGATGGTTTTTGTGAGGCACACCCAGTTGAACAATATTACAAGCGAAAGATTCAGTTGAACTTCAAATAGGTCTCCCATCAACATTAACTTAATCTGTAAGTGGATATATGGAGGCGAAATGGCCCAAGTGGTTAGAGCGCGAATTTACTGACCGGAAGGTCCGTGGTTCGAACCCGACCTCTGCCTCTCGACTTCCCCTGTCTAGGCTTGAGCAACCTGGCAGTATCCCAGCCCTCGTGCAACCTTCTGGTGGCATGGCAGTTAGGCACCGAAAGGGTGCTACAGCTGAACGAAATGAATATATTTCACAGAATTTGGTTTCAACTAGAACATAAGGTCAACGGAAACTGATCGTAGTTTTCCGAAGAGTTTTAAACAACATTATGAGTAGTGTGTGTTGACAAAAGAACTCGCGAGGAAGGTTTTACGTTCCGACAGTGACTATATCCGCACACGCCTGCATGTTTGACCAGAGCTTCTCAGCACCATGAGTCCTCTTTGGTCCGAGACAGCTGGGGAATTTTGAACTCAAGATAGTGTAACTACGTCTGTGCGATCATTCACCAACCTTCCACACCCAGCCATCTTTCGACGGTGATGGATCGTTTGATATGGCACTCAAAAACCAAAGCAGATCCACCAAGTCGCCAACTCAGTACAATGGTGTCAGCTTATCGTCTCAACTTATCGTCTCAGCTCATCTTCTCAAGTTTTCTCTTCGAACTCAAATGAACATTTGCTGTAACATCTCTGCGTACAGCGGTCCGTGCCAGAACAGCTTGGAAACTATCGCTGTTTGTGTTAAAACCAAGGAGGTCATCGAGGACGAATGGTCGTACCTGTTGTGGCAAGTTGTACGGAAGTCTGTCTGTATCTTGAATTTGGCAAAAAAATATCATTTTCTGGGCTTGTGACTACTCAATAAGGTATGAATAGAGAAAATCTTCACTCACTCGCACAAGGCGCGAATTCAAATAGCGTTAAAATTAGGAAGGGTTTAAAAATATCTTATGAGTGAATCCGCTGGTGGAACATAATTCTCCACGGAATCGACTGCTGGATTAATTTTTTTCACTGAATAAAACACTTTATTCTTCTACACGAATTTAACAGCCTAGTATTTTGGCGCTGAACAAATCTGTCTGAGTGGTACTCAAAACCCAAACTAATCCGCTGGACGGACATACTGTTCTCCAGTCTGAAAGTGTTGGCCGGGCAAGAAAGTCCATGGATGATTATTTTATAGATTTAAGATGCAACAACGGAAGGTGGAACATACTTCATTCATGTTCGGATGTTTGAAGTGTTTTATTGGTTTTCGGTCATCCGGTCCTAATTGGTGTGCTACGAGACCCCACACGCATGAAAAAGTGACCTAACTGAAGAAAACGTTTTCCAAAAGAAAAAACTAAAACATACAGGTAGGTTTTGGGCCTTAATTCCTCTACTATCTGCATCGTTCAGCCACTGAAAATCTTTGAATTTTCCGCCTCAAAAACCTGTCTATCTAGGGAAGGAGAGGATGGGCAAATGAAGCATCCATTCCCGGTGAGAAAGGCGTCATTTTAAAAAAAGTAAATAACCATCTAAAGTTGACTAACCGATACTGGAATAGGATTTGTAACGCAAAGCGTTTGTCTCATCCGTCACTTTGTAGTTAGCTTGAAAGAAAGGTTCCGCATTTGTGGGCTGAAATCCTTCCTGGAATCTTCAAACTCTGCTCATTACCTATTAAATATGAACGAGCTTCCAAGCGAGATACCTTACTTGAAAAAACGGGTCCATCCAGTGGAATGTGTTGGAACTCAAGAGAACCTGTGACTGTACATTACGAAATGGTACCATTTCCCGCAGACATTCTGTTGCTAGGTTGACAAGGTCATGTCGATGTGGCGGTAAGTTAGACTAAAATCATACTTTGAGGTAAAACCCAACAAAGGTGACATCAGCGCTCATAGTCACGAACCTTCCAGAACACAAGAAAGACCAGTGAAACAGTTTTGCCTTCTTGTTCTTTCCTTTGGTTAGGGTGGAAATTCGCACCTGGACCTGTTTGTATCCCGTCAGAAGGCAGTCTCCTAAAAGTTGGTAATTCCTTAAACTAATTTTCAATGTTCACATTCACACCACTCTCGTTTGAACGGTCGTCCTGCTGTTCTGGCGTAATTATTCCGGTGAGTCCACACCAAAGAAGGGAAGCACTGGACTCGAGTTTCGTTCTTATTAGAGCTCATCAGCAGTGCATATCCAATGGTCGTGCCGGGATTCGAACCCCGGACATCTGACATGCGAGGCGAGCGTGTTACCACTACTCCACCAACGCACATTGGACGCATCTGAATTTTCACGTCTGAACAGGCGAACGTGTTCACACTTGAGCGATGTGATTGGTGTGCTCAATGGAGTGCTCTCAGTTAGGCACAGTATCTCAGGGATGGGAAGATGACGCAGTCTGAGGGGTTTGAAACTGAGTAACATGATAATGGTTCGGGTGGCATGGCGAACGTGTTGTTTGTTTGCACAGCCATTAGTGCGCGTCCACGCTCAGCTTTGAAAGCACCCAACGAGGATAAAAAAAAAGCGCTGATTGCTAATGAAACAGTTGCAAATAAACTTCCAAGCTGAGCGAAAAAAAACAATGTCAACTTGACTGATCTTAGACACCACTGAGACATAATGAAATCACCACAGCTATTTTATGCCTGAGAACCGCATCACACTCAAAAACTGCATCCAGCTAGGTCAGAAGTCAGTGACGAAAAAAAACAGCCTCCACAAACCTATCGTTATTGATGGACGTAATAAGTTTAAAAACGGAACACAGAATCCATCAGAAATAGCACGGATTGTGTGACTTACAGGTGCAGTTCAAACGTTGTCTTTGGTCTGTAGGGCCGAACAGTCGTCAAGTTCGCTGACTAGCTGACAGGTCTCCTATCACCGAACTGGAGGGACATTGAATATTGGTGCTCACTGTGCTCATTCTCTGTTGACAGACCACCTGTACACAACCGTACCGGTTTGGAAAACCATGCTGATCACACCGTGAACTTTTCAGTCCAAGTGAACAACGGTGGGGGAGGAACATCTCGTTGGGCATTGGGCAGTTTTATCCATCGGTTCATTGGTCGTGACATACGGTGAATTAGCCACTTGACTGTAAGACAAACAGACGGCTAAGTATGTTCCGTTTGGGATTTTGCGGCACATTCTGACATTGGTCGGCCGGTTTTTGGAATTTTAACGTGTTTGTAAGCGTAGATCAACCCTAGTTGTTTTCACACAAAAAAACACGGAAGAACTGGGTTCATAGCCTACTAATGATATTCTTTAACTGTGATACTTGTTTAAGAACCCCTAGGCTCGGGTTGCAGCACCCGCTTAGTTAACTATCTCTACGTCACGACGTGGGCAATCAAAGGTTGTATTTGTCAGCTTTTTACTAAAATGAAACTAAATAGGGTCAGTATGGCCTCAGGCAGCCATCAAAAATGGCCCGACTATCATACCACAGGACAGTCGAAAAGCTGGAAAACTCGCAGTTTTTACTGAGTTACAGTCAAGTTGAAAATTTGAACTTTAAACAGTTTTCAGTGAATACTTTAAATAAGAAGAATCGTGGTTTAGCAATGGTAAGCACAATTCCCAGGCCTAGTACCAACAGGTACACTTTGTTTGAGATCACCACACATCAGGATGGGATCTATGACGTACCAGATCATGGGGAATATCTTCGAATTGTCTCGCTCAGAAGTGTCTCACTTCGATAGCTTTGATTAGGTAACAATGCCTATAGATTTATTGAACGGACTATGATAGCAACACCTAACATCAAACTCCATGTTTCCGCTTTCAAGCTTTTTATTCCTAATCGACACGAAATTTTCCCAACTGTTGTCAAGCTAGAGTACCTAATGTTGTGATCAGAACTAAGGCTGGTTTTCGACAGAACCAAGAAGCAAGTTTCAAACAAGGAAAGCTGATCATTCTGTCTTAAACGTGGCTCACCTGGTAGTTATGACATCAACCATCGTTACGCCTTTGATCAGTCGGACGCTGCACATGAAGCGGTGTCACGTGACTGTCTCGGCAAGACCGAGAACCAAGTGACACAGAAGCACTCGATCACGGGCTTGATGTTACAAGGCATGTCGTGAAATCATTGCTAGAGTTTTGAATCAACCTTAGAGACTACTGCATCGAGGAGACCAAAGTGTTCCTCGGTGTCAGATGTGCTTCCTTCAAGGAGTTCGCGTACACATTCGAGTACAAATCAACACAAATCAGTGTTTTCTGTCAAGCCTTCTGGACACGAATAACCGCAAGGATACAAAACATAGGTGCGTTGGTTTCAGTGTTTTCTGTCAAGCCTTCTGGACACGACTAACCGCAAGGATACAAAACATAGGTTCGTTGGTTTTTGTCAATTAGTCGAGCCGAAGTTTCTGACTGCCTGATGTCCAGACTGCGTTGTATTGCTCGCACCAAGGTAGGAGATAAGTTGGTGTCGTATATTCGGGAACACGTTAGCTCCTGTGATTGAAGACAATCTATGCTGAAAAGTCGAGAAGCAATGCACAGATATTTCAGGCCCATTGCGAGTCACCAGCAGTGCGCGCCTCTCGAAACTCCAGTACGGTCTACCAAATCGCGACCGTCCGACCGACGGAATTGTGCGTCGCTGACAAACTATATTCTGGCGCCTCTTGCAAGCTCGTGATGCTGATGTCGACGCGAAGCACAAGATGACATTGACACGGAAATTGTTGATCTTGTTCCCGCAAATATTCAGGCCTCACTGAGTGTCTTTGAATTCGTTGGCATCCCAATCTTCCTACTTGGAGAATGAGGGCACCCAAAAGTTCATCTCAATCCTGTTTCGTAAGTTCTTTTTTATCATTAGCCTGAAGGGCAAAATGTCAGTCCTAAAGAGGGATGGAAACAACTTATCAACCAGGCCACACAACTCGCTAACAGTCGCCACTTTTTTGGCATATATATATATGAACCACCTTGTACCGCTCTTTAGCTGGCTGGTTTTACCTACACTCCCTAGTTCCCTCCTTGTACTGAAAAACAGGTCTCATGACTGACCTCACCATACAAATGATTGACCTCATGGCTTGTGCGTTGTGAAATGTACTTTGGAACGTGGTTTCCAAGATGGGTGCTCTAGATGCTCTTGTCACTGCTGGTTACTTGCGTTGCTCCTCTGTCCACTCTGTTAAACGATCCGATCCTGAGAAGCGGGATGTTACTGCTCCTTACAGGAAGAATGCAAATCGGTTAGTTCACCGGAAAAGCCTGGATTCAGGTGAGTCGCCCAGGAAAGCCAAGCTGGTATGCGAACGGGTAAATTTGATGAATTTCGTGCAATTTGGATTCAAGTAGAAAATGAGGTTGACGGAAACTCGTGAAACGCGCCTATCTGAAGAGCCCAAAGAAAGACGGACCCGGTCGTCAAAGAAATATCAGCGACCTTTTGAGTAGCGTGTTACGTCTATACAATGTATTGCGATATCTCCAATATCGTACAAACTGAAACATTAGGAGGCCTAATGACTAAGAACATGATTAACGATGGATTTAGCTGGGTTCTAGGGAGTCTCCCCATAAAATCAAATCAAATGTGTGCATTTCGATAATTTTGTGCAATTTGGGTTTCAGTAGAACATAAGATTAATCGATACTAGGGGACCGCTCCAATCTGTTGAGCATGAAGAAGAAGGGTGAAACTAGTTGTGGGCTACCAATAAGTTTTAGCACCCTTCCGGGTAATGTTCACTCAATAGGAAACTTACATTATGAACGAGAGATTCGGCCGGATTCATTTAAATCTCCGGTCAAGACCAACTTGGTGTGCAAATGAGAGTAGTTCGCGAATTTTGTGCAATTTAGGTATGTGTAAAACCTCAGGTTGACTGAAGGGATCTTCGAAGGGGTTGCACCTACCGGATGAGATGTGGAAACGTTTTCAGCAACCCTCTGAGTAGTTCCCTTCATGTCATATTCATTTCATCACTTGGCTGGTAGATGGTGTTTTATCTGAGATACAGTATTACAGACACATTTCTTGTTTTTTTATATCTATACTCCACCAAAGTTGGATCGAAAACAGCTCTGAAAAACTTTGTCCTCGTAAATGCAAAGAAGCGCTTAGTTCCAGCCGATCTGAAGAAGACCCGCTGTCTAGAGGGACTCTACATCTCTAGTCTGGGTACGAAGTGAAGCAGGATTTGAGCGCTTTGTCGCAAAACATTGCCACTCGATTCTTTTTCATGTTGTTGTCTAACTGGCCCCGTGCATTAATCTCCTCCGTACAAAGCAACCAGCCTATCTCCACAGAGGGAAAGCCTGCTACCTGTTTTGGGTGTCATGCAAGTGATAAACAGGTCCACCAAAACCATGCTCGTTGTATTCCCTTAAGTCGTGTCCCGAATAAATGCCATTCCACCCATTTCATTTGTTGTGTATAGAACATGTTTCGACGTTCAACACAGGTTTTGTACAAACCCCGTATTGACTTGTTCCTTTGCCTCGCAGTATTGCATTCAACCAAGCTCCTCTATCCAAGTTTCTGTTAGGCTTTGTTCAAAGTTGAACGGCGGTGATTCACGCGCCTCTCTCGAGCATGCTCATGCATTCAGTCTCCTCTCTGTTTGGATTCTGAACCACCGAATGTGCTACCTAAGATTTGCAAGGACAATTTGGGTTCGAGTAGAACATAAGGTTGACGGAAACTCGGGGACTGCGCCTACCTGATGAGCCCGAACTGGAAGGGCGAAACCGGTCGTGGGTTGTCGAAGAATTTTCAGCAACCTTATGAGTAGTGCATTACGTATATACATGTATCGCGATATCTCGAATATCGTAGCAACTGGAACATGAGGCGGCCTGATGCAGCACATTCAGTTGCCTGAAAACATCACAAACGGGAGATTCAGCTGGGTTCCAGATGAGTCTCTCGCAAAAACCAAATTGATATGCAAATGAGTGTATTTCTCGAAGACGTAATGCTCAGTTTATGTAGTCCGCAACTCAGAGTTTCTCCATTCAAATTTGGTCGTTAGAGAGCACAGCCCAAATTTAATGCATTCCTAAAAGAACTAGACATGAAATCAGATTTGTCATTTCCAAATTTGACAGTCACAGTCCGAGCAGCAGCCAAAAAACTCAGGAAAAATCCAGTGACATGAATATCATTTTGTTTTGAAAACATGCTCATGCAACCAAACGGAACCAACCTCTTCAAGAACAGTGGATCTTCCCGAAGTCTCATCCTTCGTCTCTTACACCTGCCATAGTTCAACTGTGTTGGTCAAACAAACTCAAGTTGGGCAGAAAAGACAAGGTGCGCTCGTTTTCTCGGGCGCGATTCACCGGCCGCGTTCGCCCCTCTTCCTTCTCCCATCGTATTCATTATTCATGGGCGGTGGAACACTTGAAGACACCATTCTGTGCCATTCCCACGCGACTAAACATCTTTTCTCCCCAGCTGATGACTGCGCCCAAATAGTACATCATTCCAGAACGATTAGAGTGGATTGATGATGGTCACCGAATCGAGTGAGTGAGTGAGTTTTCGGACATTCTGGATGCTTGACAAAAGTCAGGATTGTTGACTTTAAAAAGGAATTCTATCAAAACAAGTGGCAGAATTCTCGAGTGTTGCTGAAATCTTTTTGTTGACTGGTCAAAACTTGGCGTGTTATGGTTGGGCGTGAAACAAAAAAACTTTGTTTAGTCCTTGTATCGACGTGTTCATTAAACTGTATATTAGGAAATTGCGGGGCAACCAAAGAAGATTTGGCAAGTAGTAGGATTCAGTATGAGTAGAACTCGGATCCATTTGATGTGAATTCCACACACCCCGTAAATACCTGCAGATGTTTGTCAAGCCCTGGTGTTGGGAGTATTCAGATGCGGTCGCCCTGAGAAAACCAATCCACCAAACTTTTCGTCTTGACTGATACCTGTAGAATAGGTCTGCCTGGACATGTTTAGGAACATGGGAACTTGGGAGTAATCGATCCCCGAACTAAGGGTCACCTCAATTTCTCCTTTGTTGTATACGGCTGCTGAGTTTCGGTTGAATACCTCGTGGATAAGCTGCGAACAAGCGTCTTTTGTTGGCTAGGTCCAATCGTTGCCCAAGCCTAGACAGGAGAAGTCGAGAGGCAGAGGTCGGGTTCGAACCACGAACCTTCCAGACAGTAAATTCGCGCTCTAACCACTTAGCTATCTCGCCCCCTAAAGACTTCTGTCGGGCTACCTGAACACCTTTGTCGAGATTCCTTGAGGTAAAAAAAATGCGCAGAGGACTGTAGGTATGTATAACTTTTTATCTAATTGCACGATGTTATATTCTGTAGAATTACGTTAGAAAGGAACTAGAGAAAAATGTCGGCCAAAATCGGTTTAGAAAATACACAAAACTTGCAGTCCCACGTGGCTTTAACCAATCAGTTGCCTGAACAGTACTCCATCACTGAATGCTTGAAAACATGTCACCATTAATGATTTTTCAACACGATCGATCGGCTGATTCCGATTATTGGCAAGATGTTTGCTCTTTTCAGACTGAATTTCTGACCTTGGTCTTCAGGTATGGCGATCAAGGGTTGTGTGTTTTCTGATGTTTTCTGTTGGTCGCGTTGTGTTTTTCTCATTCACATACCTAGTCCCCTGCCGCTATATTTAACAACGAACTTGGTGCAGCTGCTGCGCTCTTAAGGTCACCTTTCGTAAAGTAGTACTCGCTTCACGAGGGCTCACGGGCGGCTATCTATGCTACCTGAGCTACCAGCTTTCTTCAAGCATCCTCCAACATTCTCAACCAAAGTTATACTGAGCACAGGATTCAGTATCTTTATTGAAAGTAGTGAAGTTTTCGCCATCAAAATCAACGAGAAATGTCTGTAGGTAGGTAAAATTGTCTTCCAACAGGTATAAGGTTTTTCCGTTTTGTATATCACCAAATCAGTTATCTGCATCCTGAAGGTGCTTCAATGCCAACATGGCTGCCTGCAGCGTGCTTTGTGAAAATGTACTTAGGGGTTTCACAGCGCTACTGCTAAGCAGAAGGCCCGTGGTTCGAACCTACTTACTTATACTATGCTTACACTACTTATACTATCCTATACTATACTGTACTATACTATACTATACTATACTATACTATCTATACTATACCATACCATACTATACTTTACTCAACAAAACAATGATGAGGACTCTTCACCATCAGTATTGGGAGCACCATTCATCGGACTGCCAGCCTTTGAACGTTCACTTGCGACTCGCGTCAAAATGACGGTTATCGAAGTTCTCGCTGATGATTACCTCGGTATCCTTTGGTGGTTTTCTGTCAGCAAGTCAGACGTACTGACAGATCACAAACTAAGAGACACAAGTCCTGGAAAAGTTCTTACAGATGAGTCGGGAGGGAAGATTCCACTGTAGCACACACATTGTAGCATTGGGATAAATATCGAATGTATTAGACACGATTAACTGGACTTCGTTTTTAATCGAACATGTAATCGAACAAAAATTATGCAGCATGACGCTAAAGACCCAGAAAAAATGAGACAAGTCACGTATTGTTGTACACATTGCTGTATGTAACTAGCTTGTTCAACTTTCTGAGGATAGATTTAACTCGCCGGTTTCGTTCATCAAGTTGGTGACACCTCCTTGCTTTTAAAATAGATGTTGGGATTTGTTTCCTTATGAGGGGGGGGCACTCGTTAGAGGAAACCGAGTACGACTTGTCCCTTGAGGCTCCTGACAGTGCGTTCTATGAATAAATTTTCTCAAAATGTTTTTCAACCGGGTCAGACAACTCAGCACTGAGCATCGTTCAGCTGACATTCAAACAGGCCTCTTTATCTTCCTCAATGTTGTCTTTTGGGAGTCCCACAGACAACCGGAAGGAAGAAGCAACCAGCCAGTTGTTTAACGTACATTCTTCGGTTGATTCACAGCCGCTTACGTAGATAAGCCATTCGACTACGTCATGGGTTACGGGGTATAATCTGCGCTTGAGTATGAAAGGCCTAAAGCCATCCTCAATTTCATCTGATCCACTTGGACGAATCAAGCCACTTTTGAAGTGGCTCTCAGTGGCTTCCAAAACACATTCGTAGCAAACTGACCGGCTACGGTTTGCTTAACAGCATAGTAAAGCTATCCCTTTTTATTGAGTTCAATATAGCTCAGGGGAGAGAGCGGGAACCTATTGGCCGAAAGGTCAGACGTTCCAACCCAACACCGACAGCTCGACTGCTTTTGTCTCAGCCCTCACGCTTCCTTCCGGCATGGAATGGCATCTAGGCGCCGAAAGTGTCACAGCTGAAGGATTATTATTAGTTCCTCGCAATTATCGGCCTAATTAATTTAATTGTTACTGAATTAATCACCTTGTCAATTCATTGAGTAGGTTTATTCAAACATCGCTGAACATAGCCTCGGGGATACTAGCCCTTGATGATAGCGTCACACGAAAGGTGCGGTTGCTTACTGCAAGTTACATGATTTATGAAGCAATATAATCACTCTTTGTTCTAAATTATCCCACAAAAGTTGTGCTATTTTTAATGTACAACGATGGTGTGCTTGATTACTCGGGATAGCCTAAAACCAGACAAAATTAGTAGTCTACACTTACTCCTGTTTTCCTCTGTGTGGATTTTTTTCAGCTTAGAGGGAGCATCTGATGAATTGACCATTGAAGTATCTGTGCTTTTGGAATAGCGCTTAAAGTGCGGTAGAAGCTACTGCAGGTAGTCTCTTCACTCAGAAGGTGGCGCCATATTGACTCACGTGCCCACACAGGCAAATGTCTGAATCGCCGTGTCATACACAAGTGGACCAGCTGAGGCAGAATAGGAAATTTCCTCACCCTGAACATTCGCTGTTCGGTAACTAAACCTGGATGTACCGTCTGAATAAACCGAGCTGCCTCAAAGCATCACTGTGCTGTCCACAGTGACTGTTCATCAAATGACCCAAGCCCAAATGAGGATCGAAAATTTGAAATTATAAAGATGTATCGAAGGTTATTCTCCTTCGGAAACTAGAAGTCTATGCAGAAAGTCCAAAAATTGTGGACCTAAAGCACAAAAGAGCGAAACCATCCAGTGCTTTGTGCAAGCTAACTACTTGCCTTTAGAATACGATTTCTTGAGTAATTAGTAAATAGATGGCTCTCGCTTCAAAACAACAGAAGTGCTTAGCCAGTTGTTTTACTTCTAACCCGTTATGCCTGGCCTGTTCTTAGACTGTGAAAGTGCATGTGGAACATTCTGCAAATTTCATCCGCAAGTAGTGTGTTTTAGTGATTTTTCATTCGGGATTGTTAAACGTATCATGTTCCGCTTGTCCGGTGGTAAGGTGGGGGCAGCCAACTGGAGAATGGAACAAGCGCGAGCAATACTCACGGTGTGGTGCCATGCTGGAAAGCCACATTTGACTGAAAGATCAAAAAAGATTTGGAAATCGTTTAAAGCCTATTTTCCGGTGCTCGATGGGCAGTCTCCAGGGTTATTTCAGCTTAATCGGATGACACCAGCCCAAAATCTCACTTCTTAATAGGGCAGGATCAAGGTTTGTCAAAGCCTGTATAAATTACTTTCTTCGTTTGCCTACTTATGAATCTAGCAGTAGGTAAAATTTAAAATAAAATTGTTAAGGGGTTGAAGAGTCGCATGCGAGCTCAACAATGGAATGTAATAACAAGACAGAAATGCACAATAATGACAAAAAACTGGGGGTCGGACTGCGTCTGATAAACTTGAGCGCAAAATGGGCTGGGGAACAAAGGCCAGGAAAATGGTTGAAGGCGACCAGAGTGACAAATATCATCACATCGTAATTAAAACCGCTAACCGCTAGAACCGTATATAAGCAATTTTAAAATAGAGAGGATGACCAGGACTTGACTATCATAGAAAAAATACATTGGAAAGAGTCAAAAACTTCATCAAAATTGTTTATCAGGGTTGAGGTTTAGACGGAAATAGAACGGCCTGACTGCATCTGATCAAGTACTATTGCTATCGACAAGAACCACATAAAACAATGATATGTACGGGGAAATAGCCTTTGAACGTAAATTGAAAGGATGATGATATGCGAAGCGGTATCAAGATTCACTTCTTGTCTAGGCACCATAATGCCTGAAATGGACGGAAATAAGTCAAATTTGTTTAAAAGTACAGTAATCGCGACTACAAACTGAGCGGGATTCATTCGAGTAAAAGTCAAAATGATGACTTCAGCCAACAGACGCACCCATAAAGTGTTATAGTCTGATAATAATTACGCAAGAATAAGGATAAACAAACCGAAGGAAGTAAACAAGAGGTTGAAGATGATATGTTTGCGGAGAGGGTAAACGTTATGAAGAAAAAAACAACTTTAAAAAGGAGGCGTTGCACAGCCAGAGGAGGACATCCGAAAACGTGGCAGTGACGGATGTTGATTTTGTCGGGGACCGAATGACCGAGTGAAGGATGAACACAGGCTCGCTTAGACGTGGCTGGATGAACATAAGGCAAGCCATCGGTGGAGTCTAGATGAGGTTCTGAGTTGCATTCAATTTCAAAAGTTCACCTGTGGAATGAAGACACAAATATTTGATGAGTAGCACCAACCGAATCCAGGGTGTTCTCTAGGCGAGGAAACCTATCAACTCAACATAAATCGACTCTGAAAATACTGAACGAGAGTTCATTGGTGTTTGTCCCAATAAACCAAATTTTGCCTAATTTGATAACGAATAAGCAATGTTTATTCTTGATATATTCGATGGAGACCTCGTGCTATGCTCAGAAGTAAAGCATAGCTGTTTCATCCTTACTGGAGATCTCATGAATCTCCATTGGGTGTCAAATTTGCAACCTCCCACCTAATAGCTGTTGGTGCTGGTGTTAGCGTTGATGGTGAATATATCACACCGGGCATCCGCTGCAGATAAAGGAAAGCGTAAAAAACTAGCTCCATCTGCTTGTGTATCTGGTATAAAACGGTAATGGAATTGTCCGGGGGCCAGCCGTCCCTAATGACCGAACAGCACGTCAATTGGACGGATATGGCACGTGCGGGCTGCGGACCAAACGAAGGCATGCCCTGATTGGTCAGAATGCCAGCCAATCTGTTTCGAGGATCTTTAGCTCGATGCTTCTCGCCCCCTCATGGGTATTCTAGCACGACCTTGCGGAACATGCTGTGATTACCCTATAAATGCAGTTATAATAATCTTCCTTTGTCTCCATAATGGGCTGTCTGAAACTACCGCGCCTTTTGATACACCATAGTGGGTGGAGTAGGAAGCCAAGGGACCGATACAGAGTTGCACGACCGTTCAGCAAGTCACAACAGGACTGCACGCTAAGAATTGGTTGCGTCGCCAGGGAACAAGTTCAAGTCTGGTAGCTGTTTCAATCGTTAACTCACATTTTGGTGATGGTAAGCCGGCAGTCCAGACTGCAGTTGAGCCTCGTTGCCCGTAAGCTCCTTAACCAACGAGTTATAACCACTGAGGATTCCTATGGTGGCCGCCATAGGTGGTGGTAATCCAGCGCTTGAAGGCACAAATCCCAGTGCCTGGTGAAACTGTTGCTGCTGTTGCTGCTGCTGGTGGGGCTGGGTGGTATGCGACTGAGAAGATGGTGTGCCTTGCTGCTGGCCCAGTTGAACAGCTGCCAGGGCCTGAACAAATGAGAAGAAATTTTGGTCGGTGAAACACTAACAAAATGCGATAACCACTAAGTTCACTTTATATGAAACCCACAATAATAATTCCTGAACTGGGCGTGGTCTTAACTTAACTTAATCGATCAGCTATAAAACCCTTTCGGTGCCTACCTGTCATGTCACCCGAAAGAAGCACGAGGGTTGGGATACTGCCAGGTTGCCCAAGCCCAGGTAGGGGAAGTCGAGAGACAGAGGTCGGGTTCGAACCACGGACCTTCCAGTCAGTAAACTCGCGCTCATCTACCACTGAGTAACCGGTCAGACATTTATGAACGTAGCTGGTAAAACAGACTGTGAACAACCTTAAACGATCTGCTGCTATGACTGCCTCCACTGTTCACCACGGATACATGACAGTCGGCTCAAACTGTAGTGTGAGCGAAGAGGAATATTCACATGTGTTATTTAGTTCTGTTTGAGAATACAACTCATTCGACAGCAGGCCTCACAAAGATCAGACCAGCATGACAACAGACCAAACAGATTTTTCGACAGTTCACTTAAACTTGCCGCGTCAACTGATTACTAGAGGGACTACCCTCGGCAGTATTGTGTGTTAATAGTCACTTGGATTCTGCCGTTTTTTTTTGTACTTTTGGGATAGAGGTCATTCTCTTTATTACTTCCGTCAAGATGGTGATAGCTACTTACATCTTACAGCTAATGCCAGACGGAAATAATGCGCCAGATAAAACACCTAATTTTCAGGTTTTCCTTAGCCATTCGTCCACTGACTGGTTGATCGCTAAGTTTCAGCGCTCTCGGATTATACGTGAACATACTGTGCCCAGAAGAAAAGGGGGTGAAAACAGAATGATCGTGTGATTTGGTCATGGGAGTTTTGCACCCAATGATTGCAGGAATAATCTGGTTGAGAACTGTCGACTGTCGACTGCTCCGATCACTGGTAGTCACTGGTGGCGACGGACAATGTTGTCGTTGATTCTACAGGCGGTCGGACATCTTAATAAAACAATGTTACTTGAGTTTACGCAGCTGCAGACACCCGAGGCGCATGTAGGACAGTGTGAGAAAGGTGATTGGACATCTAGTAACTTGGTGTCAAGTCTGTAAAGTTACACATTAAAAAGGGGAGAAGATCTGTTCGATGTCACTTCCTGAGGAAGACATTCTTCTCATTCGACTCCCTTCTCTTTTCCCTGTTAAGTTCAACTAATTAGACGTTGGACAAACTCCTGTTTTTCGTCTGCTAAATATGGACAAGTCGGGTGAAGACGAACAAACCACTTGGGAGCACGCGGAAATAATCGATCGAGTTAGTTTACTTTCGCTATTGGACTAAATGGGAGAATAAGAAGAACAAACAAGTACACTCGAATGCATGAATGGAACACCACCAGGGCGTGACTATGGGATTGTCACGTGCAATTTCATGTTCACTCCCCTATTCACTCGCTTTGGCAATAATGGCTGCAGAACAAAGGGGGGTGGGTTGATATCACACAAACAAGTGTGGAAATACTGACAACAATAGGGAGACCACCTGGATGGACTCTTCTAAAATGAAAGCATTCATCCAACTAGAACAATCTAGAAATGTTTGGGGAACTATTGGATAGGCTTTTGTTTTGTTAAACTTGGAACCCTCAGTTCTGCTATCAACTCAGCTTATTGAAATTAGGAACGCCAAATCGATTGGTGTTTGAAGTAACAATTATTTACCATAAAGAGTTAATTGAACTGCTTACGAGGACCAAGTTGAAATCATCATCATCATCATCATCGTCATCGACAGCATGACATTAGTGTTCAACGCCGATGCTTCACTGCCTACAACCATGGTTTATTTGAAAGCCTTACTGTGAAGAAAAGAATAAAGATGGACGGGGAGGGGACCTACTGCTGCCTGACTACAATCATTCCGAGGTGCCTACACCTCAAAACACTCATTCAGGCAATCTGGATAGAAACTGACAACAAGATCACCACTGAAATCGGTTGGCAGCCATATCATGCAGCGTCTCCAACCAGGCGCAGTGGGGATCACGCGGTTCCCATCCTGGAAGGCGAGTAGCACCGACAGCACCCAAGCGTTTCGTGATTTCTTTCACACCCTTCTGCCAGGTCAAGGGTTGGCCACCTCTTTGCTTACGCCACTCTGAATTGGACATGGAAAACAGCACTATCTTCGGCAAACGATGGTTAGGCATGCGCAACACATGTCCCAACCAACGCAGCTTCTGGTGCTGGACACATTCTTTAATGGAAGTACCCGTTGCACAACCCAAAACTCGCTTTCTAATTGCCTCGTTACGGATTCGCCGACACCATCCCACACGAGCAATGGTTCTGAGACAACGATTGTCGAACACCTGAAGACGTCTCAGTTCCGCTGCTCGAATAGGCCAAGTCTCACAGCCATACAACAAGACAGCCCGCACTTGAAATCAAGAGATTAGGAAACGGGTTGCGGAATTTAGTGCTCCAGGGTAGATCACAAATGGCAGATCAATAAACACCTTGGAGTAGATAAAAATCCCGCCCTCTTGATATTTTCTTCTAAAACTCAGAGAGATTGTGGTGTGCCGAAATCTGTCGCAGAATTATGTACAAATTGTGTTCGTTGGTGTCACCCGAAGCTCCAACAAACGGTAAGCATTGATGCTCACCTGTTTCACCATCATCAGCCTATTCACACTCGCCGGCCGTCAAATGACCGAGCCGTGAATCTTATAGAGCTCCTTCTGGTGCCATCGATCGCGACTTACGAATCCATCAATCACGAATTGGGACGCAGTCTATTGTTATGCAAACTTTGCTGCTGTGTTGTACTGCTTCACCGAGCTGCACTGTATCTCTGAGAACGCATTTCCAAAAGGAAGTCATCTGCTTTCACTCAAGTAAACAGATTGCTGGATTACTTGACAAGAGATGACGGCAGCCAGGTTCTTCATTGAATAAACACAGGATAAAGTATTATGAATAATGGCAAAGTCGTATTCAGCAACCTGAAGCAACTCAATAGCCCTTAAGAAAGAGGCGGAAGGTGGTGACGGAAGACACCACTCATGAGGTGGCTGAAAACTCTTCAACAGACCGGTGTCCTCCTTGTTCATTTGCACATGAGCGTATGTTCCTCAAGGGGTGTGGAAAGAGGAAAATAACCGTCGACTAGCCTTACCAGTGGATAACATCAACCACTTCATGAGGGCACTTTCTGAAGAGCAGGACTGTTCAGATGGACAAGCTTGGATATCCCAGATGCATTCGTTCCGCGAGGAGGTAGGGGTGTTAGAACTTGATCGGTCTTCGTGTATATTTTCGCCCATGTAAGCGAAGCATACAAGTAAGGAATTCTGGTGTTTCAGGTGTTTTTCCTTACGAGAAATTAACACGCAAGGCAGGCTCTTAGTCCATTCACGTCTCGTGGAACAATGGCACTGCAGTTGATTGTGTTTCTGCATAACCCGATTAGGCGAGCCAAACACAGTGTTCTCCCCGTCAAAATAACAATAGCGGTAAGAGTAAATAACCGCTCAGCTATAACATCATTTCGGTGCATAGCTCCAATGCCACCCGAAGGGAGCACGAGGGCTGAGATACTGTCGGACTGCCCAAGCCTAGACAGGAGCCGTCGGGGTGCCGGGTTTGTGTACGAATCACGGACCTTCCAGTCAATAGGTTCGCGTCTTAACCACTGGGCTATCTTGAGCCACTCCGATTGCCATATCGTTAACTCCCGGCTCCCTGGGAAACGAGGTTTACCACTCTAGCAGTGGTTTACTATTCTACTTATCATTGTAAGTAGTTTGGATGGCAACACAGAAGGACAGATGACCGTTGGGGATATGCCCAATCCACGATTATTTGTGAACACATTATCAAGTATGAAGTGTAGAGTACACAAGGTCAGACGAAACCTTAGCGAGCATCCCAGAAAGACTTGTTGGTGGCTGGTAGAATCACGTTTGAAATTCATCTCACAAAATCCTTGTCAATCTGGACGCGGCCCCCTTTTTCACTTTCTCTGTTGAATAGAAACTGTCCCATCCTAACGACAGGTGTTTCAGAGCAATAACAAACCAAGAAATGTTTTCTAGATGCAACAGTTTTTGGGAGAACCTAGTTCAGGTAGTGTTGGGTGTTACAGCGTCGGGTGAAAAGCGACCATGTTTCGAAATCAAAGACAATTTGATTGGTCGCCCGTGAAGCGCGTTTGAGTGATCGCTGCGGTGATAGGAAAGCAAACTCGCCACAGGATGGTGAACTGTACTTCTTCACCCATGCCTGACTTCAGCATACACTCTGATCTGTGATGCACCAAGATAGTGTTCCCCAAAGTACATGCACCTCTGTGCAAAAGACCACCATTTAACAATGGCAAGTCTACGAGAAGTGTAGCTGGGGGACTTCGGAACGTTAGCTGGCCATAACTTCTGAGAACGAAGAAGTCAACACACGAACCGACAAGATGTTATGGAACCGATCATTCTAACGGAGGTCGAATGGGTTGCTGTCAGAAATGCTTGCAAATCAAGCTACGGTCGGACTTGTTGCGGTCACTCACTAGATCAGGTGTCACACACACTCAAATCAAGTAACAACTCCTGTTCCCACTAGAAACCTCAGTAGACAACATGTGCACTACAATATCCCATCCGAGGCACACTATAACTTCCCATCCATTTTTGTTTACGCGGCTACCACCTGCCTCACCCTTCAGGATTATGAACTTCAGCACAACAGGTCAAGTTGTATTCATGTTCGTTCACCTATCAAACACGAATAAACACCCCTCTCTTCACACTGCACACAATAAATAGGCATGCAACTGGGCCCGAAACACACACACACTCGCGCGCACAAGACAGTAGGTCAACCGAGCTCTCCAAGCCTCCACGACCAACTAAAGAATACGTGCAGCACCTACACTGCAGAGCAGACACGTCCCGCTTCCGCAGTTTCACTCAGGAACTCTCAACAGGTGTTCTCAAACGATAAGTCCCTTTTTGGCTTATTCCCTTCTCGAATTGTATTTATTTTTATCAAGTGCACACAACTCTTGTAATCATCGTCATTCGGGTAAAACAGACATCTGTTGGTGCTTGACACCTGCTGATAATCAACCTAATTACGTTGCAACTAGATCACTAACAACAGACTAACCTGCTGTTGTTGCTGCTGTAGTTGGGCGACGAACGAATTGACTTGCGCCTGCGCAGGTGTCTGACTGGTTGCACTGAAACTGATACCCATTCCACGAGACACGTTCACGGGGGATGTTCTGGAACCAGACGTGGGACTGGAATTCGTGGGGTTAGCTGAGAGTCCAGGAGAGATTTGCGTCTGTTGTTGATGATGTGGAGGAGACATTGACAGGACTGGGCCGTGCCCCGTTGCGTTCGACTGATGCCCAACCTGACCCAGAGCTGCAGCTGCATTTGCTTGTGCAATGGCAGCCTGGACCATGTTGAAATTGGACATGGTAGAGGGGGATAGACTGAATGTGGTTGGGGTTCCGGGGATTATCGCCTAAAATATTCAACAACAAAAAAAATTGGGTGAATAAGATAGGCTTAGCTGTCCGATATCAGAATGCACCAACCAAGCATTGGTTCTTACTCGAAAGTTATTGTTTTGCAAGAGACCAGCTGCTGAAGCTAGGTAGGCAGCATTGTCATAGGCTGAGGCGTGTAAAGGATTCCACTGAGCTGCCATTGCAGCTGCTGCTGCTGCTGCCGTTGCTGCGTCACTTGGAGAAAACAGTGTCGAAGACGCATCGACTGCGAAAGCAAAGGAAAAGAGAAGCAACGGGAAAATGGTAGATTGAATAATGTAATAAAAGTTTTTACTAATAGGGACAAAATAGAATGAGCTGACGAATCCTGCGTCATCATCAAGTGCTCTGGAGCAGCAAGTTCATCTTCAATTTTATCGAGGGTCAACTTAGAAATCCTGACGACGAATCTACCTATAGGTTTTGCCTGACAAACGGACCCTCAAGAACTCAGTCAGTTTCCCAAAGAGATGACTTTTAAACAAGAACCTCAAGCAGAGGAATGGACGAGGGACTATTCGAGGAACATGCCCATATATATAGAAGCAATGATGCGAGGAAGAACGGGTTAAAAAAAGATCGGCCCTAGAAACAGCATAAACCGACCGCCCAACAGTTGTCCGTGGCTGCCGGCGCAACTGGGAGTTATCATTCGCCCTTGCGAGTCCCCGTTCACTAACTCCCCCACAAGTCCCTCCCCTAAATCTTCCAGACTCAGTTGTCACTTAACTTACCGTCACTCCGTATCTAAGCTTCTGCCGAGAACACATATGGACGTTCAATACTGATCCTTCATGGGAATGACCCCGTTTGGAGAAACCTCTGAAGGCCCACATAACCCCACCCTGAGGAGATGTTTCTCAAGCAGCCAGCAATCATCGAAGTTCCGAACCACCGTAGAAATTTGTAAGATGCTAACCAGTGATTAGATCCAGCAAGGATGTAGCAGCTACACAATGCTTCTCGGTTTTTTAGGGCAAAAAACTTCATCGAATGGATCATTTCAAAAGTGGAGCTGGTTCTGTTGGAAAAAAGTATTCCTCTGTAACAGAAAGAATTCATACTACTCATTTGTTTACCTTGGTATCAGTCCGTGAGGTAACTCAGTCACGTAACTCTTCAATCAAAGTAGGATGTGTAAAATCTATGAGGGACGAAAATTCGACTGGCAAGGTCAAAACTACGTTTGGAAGAACCCATGAAAGATTTCATGTGTGATCTATGTTCACCACGAAACCACCGCTTAAAACAGTGGAAGCTACTCAGCCTCTGATTATAATCGCTGGCGAATGAACGACTTACATGGACCAGTCCCACCGGCATTCGCCAATTGTGAGAGAATGGACGGCTGAAGTCCCGTGAACAGTGCTGGAAGACCACCTGCAGCAACCAAGCTAGCGGGACAACCGGTGATGGTGTGCTGGCCCACCAAGCCCGCCTGTAGCGCATTAGCAGTGGGACTGAGGCCACCAAAGGGGACTCCACCGGCCGAAATAAATTTCGGTTTCGTCACTTTCGTGTTGGTTCGGGCAAATTCGAGCCGCATGAGTTGATTACCCTCGGGATCGAACTTGACACCCTGAGGAGGTCAAAAGAATCAACGTGAGTTTGGAGAAGACTGACTGACAAACAGAAACGTGAACCAATACTAAACGACCATAAACGTGGATAGGCGACTCGGACAACACTCTTGTGTTTGTATAGTGTCTGTAGCTATGGAATAAGGCTTTTGAAAAGTATACATTCCGTACACTTTGCGGACCTTTCGAACGATATCTGTGTTAGTCAACCGAGATTGGGTGTAAAGGCGGCTCAAAACCTGATAGGATAAACATAAACCCAGTCAAACAATCGGCACCAGACGTGTTATTTGTTTGCTGGAGACCAAACAACAGACCACAAAGGGCCACCTATCCAATCCAAGTGGGGCTTAATTGAGTCTGTAAACACACAACACAAACTTTTGATCAAATCCCCAAGTAAATCTGGAATTACTGGGCCCTCAGTGCAAGTAACCAATTCCCTACTGTTGGTTTGCTTTACCTTGCAGACCTGTTTGAAATTTGAATTTGGACACTGCAAACTTCCATACGTATTTGAAGAACTACAATATTGTTCAGCATTTTCCCACACCCTCAGACTAAAAACCAACGTGAAAGAAAAAACTGTGTAACTCCATACATCAGTATGTTCTAGAGCTTACCTGAAGCTTACGCATAGCATCTTCAGCTTGTTCACGTGAATCGAAGGTAACGAAACCCACGGGCTTTAAAATAAAAAAGTAGGGGAAAACAAGTCAGGACATAATGTCGACAGTGGTAAATCTCTGGCAGTTTGCGTCTCTTTGTTCCCTAAAGTACAATGACTGTTCACACGTGCAGTTACTACGCCATCGTGTCTACACCGTTGAGCCTCTGGGTACAAATGCTGTCGTGGACCATCGATATAAGTTGCATCCAGACCCTCTGACATGTGAGACACCGTCGGAACCCTCGGTCGTGACAGTAGCAGGATCGTGAGCAGTAACCCGATGAATCCGAGTGTCCAGCAGGGCTCATTTCGGATAAAACGATGCATCTGAATCCGAGTGTCCAGCAGGGCTCATTTCTGTTAAAACGATGCATTCATCCATGCGGCTGTGAATACACTCGAAACAGGAGGCTGATCCCACACTTTATTCCTGTTTACCGGGGCAGAGATTCACTCGTCCTTTATAGCAGTCACAAGCTCTTACTAGCTAATCTGAAGACAAGATTTTAAGGACATAGGGTCAGTGCCCTATGGTCAATCGGACAGCATGGATAACAGGTGGTTCAACCCGGCTACCAAGTTGAAAACAAACAGCTTAGTTTTGACCATCAATCGTCCTAGTCTACTGTCATTTTAACCGGTGAATTACGGGCACACTATTTTGGAAGTCAAGGAAAAACTGTTTTTCTGTCGCTTTAGAGTGCAACATAAATTCGCATAGGTCCATTGGTGACCAGTCTTTTGGGTTTTCATCAGTTGCGACATGTTACAACACTTGAGTTCAAGAGGAGGAGGAGGAGAGGAATCCTACGAACCTCCGTTGTGAATTCAACTCGCCCGAGATTAAAACCACTGATCTCAGATCCCGATCACGACCCACCCAGTTATTCCTCTGACCTGCCCAATAGGAGATGGTCACCCTCATCGTGTTCGCTGTTCGACAGTGTGTGACAATCCCATGTTTTCGGAACAAAGTCGGCTCTACGAACATTCCGTATGAAGCTTGCGGGCATCAAACTTTGATGCAACTCAATGGTTGTATACCCCATCAAAGGTCTATATCCAACGGTATCTTCCATCTCCAATGGGGACGCACGCCGTTGGATTTCATTTTATAAATGCGGCGAATTCGACCTGACACGACACAACTCAGCGTAATACGAAAAAACCGTATGTCCAAAATCGCATTCTAGTTGTCTAGGGCGGGCCTTATACGCATGTCCAACAATCAGAACTGTGCTTAGTAATTTCAACTCTTAATGGGCTGGAAACGCCCAAGATACTTGGTCAACCCACGTGCGCTGCGGGCCGATCGATTCAAAGAGCAAGACGGGAGTTTCTTAGCTAGTGATTCGGACTACTTGCTACGTTGGTTGGGCAAGATGTGACGAGTGATCCAGTCCAAAAGAGGAGAAATTTCACCGCTGCCGTAAAACAACTGTAAAAGACCTAAATATAGTATCGTCAATCTGCAGTGTTCACTGATGTTAGAGACCATCTGAAAAATACGGGTACAAGGTCTGCTTAAAAGCGACTCCCATGTCCCTAACCTCCCAGTATAATGGACCTGAAGAGCACCCCTCTGAAGAATAATCGCTATCCTGGATAGCCGGTACCCGTTACTGAGTTTACAATCTCTCCGGAGAGAAACACTTCCCAAAGAAAGACAAACACCCAATTTGTAGTGGTGGTCTTCTTTGGGCGGATTGCCTTGCCCAGGCATCGTATTCATGGATGACGCAGTGGACCATTATGACGCGTCTTCACCGACCGGAATCCTTTCTCCACGATGTCTCTGAGTAAATCCGGTTGAGAGCGACTTCTCCATTTCTTTTAGATATCACATACGATCCATCCCAAGCAAACCTTGATAGCACTCTGAGCAGTTACAAGAAGTGTTGTCTTACTTGCATTTCTGGACTTCAAGCGAATTCAGAGAGCTCTCACGATGTAATATCATATGCTGAGCACCGAGCAATCTCCTTGGGAGAGGGATCTCTCAATCATCCCAGTCGAATCCCTTTATATCTTAAGGTCTAGTTCTTTCCTTTCAATATTTAAACTAACTTCCAAGACACGTCCTGCGCTAGACAAATAGCGGACAGGTTAGACCAAAATTCACATTGAGGACAGAAATTCGGTGCGTAAACATGGCACTGCTCAACAATATTCTGCAAGCCTTATCCTTGAGGCTAGTAAAGTAGCAATCGTTGCACGGGACAGATACCAAAATTGCCTTTTTGAAGCTTATCAGCAATTAACATTGATAACTATGCCGAGGTTTGAACTTTGGTCCTGTATTATTACGATTCTCCTGGCGCACGATGAACACCCCTGGCTCATTCCATCTGAACGTGTGAAAAATTTCACATTCCCTACGTCTACGCTGTTTCCCACCAATCATGGAACAACAATCCAGTCGTGATTTGGGCTGTGCTGATCGACCAACCGACTCTCCGAACAGTCCAGCACAAATACCAGTACGATCATGCAACTCGCGGCTAGCCACAAGTATTCAGGTATCATTTTCATTTCAAAACCAAGTGGAAAATCGCAATATTGCCTAAGAATGGAGAGAAGGTGCACCAGTTTCGTTAATGAGCGATTGTCACACGACAATGTCCGTCTATTAAAACCAGACCATAGGATTTGGCGATCGAAGAAATTTCCTGCCGAACCCAGGTTCGCCGACAGTCAGGCGAATAGTACAGTTTGCACTGGTAGATGGCTAGTTCACTACACAGGATGTGAAAACCTTTGGGGACGGTTACAAATCGCAAACTGTATCCGATGGTTCGAGTTACAGGGATGGAACACGCTAAACTCCGTGCATTGCGGTTCGAAAGCTCCTTCCACTCTTATGGGACACAAAGTCCTTGTAATCCCGACAGTAGTTCAGACTGTTGAATCACACAGAACAATTGGATAGGAGTTGAAGGGTAAACCACTGCGCCAGCAGCAGCCAATTAGCGGGGTGTGATTAACTCGCACTTGCATAGGCTAGAGTGCCATTCACCCTGAAATCACAGAATTCACATCATATTGGCTCGTTCTTCCGGTGACGACTTCTCAGAGAGAAAGTTCATTCATCTTGTGGTTTGTTCTTCCTTTCGAGCTTCTTTTTCTCAGCTGATAGTGTAACTCTGGCGCTAAATGCGAGCTGATCCCCCGGCTTGTCAGCCGCTGGTCGCCGATCGGTTTAGTCCTCAGTTTCTAGCCGGAAGGTTTCGATTCTTGAGATGTGTGCTGCCAATGATCCTCAGTAAGGATAAAACAACTGCATACTGACTCTTGACGTTTTCTGGCATAGACTAACTCCAGGACCACACTAATAAACATATAAATCGTTCAGATGTAGCACCTCTTCGGTGCCCAGCTGCCATATCACCCGAAGGAAGCACGAGGGCTGATACCGTCAGATTGCCCACGACAAGACAACAGAAGTCGAGATGCAGAGGTCGAGTTCGGACCACGGACCTCCCGGTCAGTAAACTCGCCCTCTAATCACTGAGCCATCTCGGCCCCAGGACCATACTTCTGATGGAAAAATCCAAAAATCTTCCCGTACTGTAAATAAACGATGTGTATTAGCTTCAGTGATCAAACCGATAAAAATCCGAAGGACAGAGTCGAGCATCGTTCAATCGATATAAGTGTTTAGCTTAGCAGTGTGACAAACAGAGTCTATCCGTAATGTCTCGAGAAAAAGACACCAGATAATACTGTCGAGTACAACCAGAAGTTTGGCATGTCAATTATTCCTTTGAATTCTGTGCCAAGGTGGGCGACAATTGCGAAGGAGACCAGTTGCAGGTAGTTTGCAATGAGGTGAACGTACTTAGAGGGATAAGACGTTTTTCCTACCCATATAGATAATATTTTTCGATACCCTAATTGAACAGTCATGAGCTTCAAAATGTTTGCAAGTTGACCCGTTAAGCCTTGTTTTCATAAAAGTTTGAGAACTGACACAGCAGCATACCATATACCTTGGGGGTCTCACAAAGTATGAAGTCGATAAAATACAGCCCATTGCGCTAAAAGTGCTCTTTGATGTGTACTTGCTCAGAAAACTAATTACCTAGAGCAAGGAGGATACGCATAAACGTTAGTCAATGGCTGCCTGGATATCATGGGTCGAATCAGAACCAGGAAGTGTGTTTCCCAAGATGAAATTTCGTGGTTATAGCTCATGCAACTCGTGGAACGAAGTACGCATTCAACCAGTTGCTACTCCGAATATCTTAACATGGATCATGCACGAAATGCGACCAAATGTTTTCCATACAGGTCTTAGTATAGAAAGAACAAACACCTACAGCTGAAGGCAGCCACCTCTCTGAGATAAACGATTGCACGTTGTTCGGAGGGACTATTTGTGGATGGAGTGTTGACCTACATGACGTCACCTGACTAGGCGAGACGCGAATGGAAATAACACCAATGATAACAATAATGAATAGAACTCACAGCCGTTGGTTTTCCGTTTTTACCGGCCGGTTTCAGCGTTGAAGATTGGTAACCCTGAAGAAGGGTGACAAGTCACCCCAAGAAAATATTGTACAAACGGAGATCCAGTCCCGCATCAAAGAGGAAGTTTACGCAAAGTTCCCACAAACGTTTGGTGCGGAGAGTGGCACACGTGGTGGGTAAGGAACGGACGGTTCGGATGGAGAGAGAAACAGAGAAAAAAAGGGGAGAACCAGGAGTCAGATGGGTAAACTAACACGATAGAGTTGGGATCACGGAGGTGCTTCGATCGACGTGCCAAAACCGGTGAGATTTTCCTAATGGATATCAAACTTGGTGCCTAATGAGGTAGACCAAAGATGGAGCACGAGGGGGGAGTGAGAATAACCGGGGACGATAGGCACCAAAAACTTGAAGCTTCTCAAACTGTCTGTCTAAAACAAAGTAAAACAACTAAACAACGGTGTGGTGTTCACTGGTGCCGTGCCGAATCATTTAGGTAAGTAGAACAAAGCTGACACATTGGGTCAATGTGCCTCGTATAGCCGCTCTCGAGCTGCGTCTTTGGGTTAGTGGAATTCCGTAAATATCTTTAGCAAAGGATAGGATGTCTAAAGAGCCAGGTTTATCGGTTGTGGGAAAAAAGATTACCATGACCGCCATGGGAGGAAATTTTCCAAAGTTTGGAATAAATTTAAACACAGCAAAGGTTTCAATGCGCATGAGCAGTAATCAGAAAAGCCATGAGACTATCGTGACGATAATATATTACTATAATGCCTATCTGTTGCGACTTTAGAAAATGTCAAGTAAATCTTGAAGGCAGTGATATTGCAAGGGACAAACAGTCCGTTTCTTGCGATTGTTTTACTGTACTTTATGGTTTCATTGGGGGGGGGAGTCGTTGCAGGGAGTGCTGTCTGATGGATGGGGCACGAGACAGCACTCTTACTCACGGCGATACAACTTAGGGTAATATCAAAGTGCAACCTGGACGAATCTCCCTAGGAGAGATAACCAAGTTAACCGTTTCCAGGACCATTAGAATGAAACATGCGTTTTTGCGGATGCCTTCACCAACATGTGTCGATGCGTGATGTAATTCTCTAGGCTGATAAAAGCATTGCGCGTATGTAATCGCTCCATTTTGATTCCATGGTAGACCTGCATGGGAGAGGCTTTGTTTCCTTTTGCTTGTTTCCTGACAGATAAGTGTTATGCGCTAAAATCAAGCAGTTTATATTGGCAGCAACCCGAAGAAAACTCAAATCCACTACGTTGCTTCCATGCCTGTAAAACTTGCGCCTCCCGGATTTGCATTTGTGTTCGACTTCTAAATTCCTACCCACACTACTCACATGAGAGGCTGATGCTGTCTGTTATACGCCTCCACTTCGTCATGATGCCTCGGACTCCTGGATCATCCTCTGGAAACTGACTCACGTCAACCTGACAAACCGTTCCGGTCCTGTTCTGTGTTGTTGTTCTCCAGACCTTCAGGTCAGATGTATCCAGTGACCGCGCTGAACTACTGTTCAAGCCAAACAAAACTGAAACTGTTCAGCTGTAACACCCTTTCAGTGCCTAGCTGCCATGCCACCCGAGGGAA
The DNA here is from genome assembly GCA_003604175.2 of Clonorchis sinensis. NCBI lineage: Eukaryota > Metazoa > Platyhelminthes > Trematoda > Opisthorchiida > Opisthorchiidae > Clonorchis > Clonorchis sinensis. The sequence continues at coordinate 14,215,108 of CM030375.1, forward strand.
GCACGAGGGCTGGGATACTGCCAGGTTGCCCAAGCCTAGACAGGGGAAGTTGAGGGGCAGAAATTGGGATCGAACCACGAACCTTCCGGTCAGTAAATTCGCGCTCTAACCACTTGAGCCATCTCGCCAAACAAAGCTGAAACACGAGCACTCGTGGCAGCTTATCGACAGTTCTATAAAGTAATACCCGGGCAAACCAGCCTTCTTCCATTTATAGGTCGTCTTCTACCTCAGGGAAGTAAAAAGCTTATCGACAGTTCTATAAAGTAATACCGGGGCAAACCAGCCTTCTTCCATTTATAGATCGTCTTCTACCTCAGGGAAGTAAAGTATCGCCAGATCAACGCGGCTTTCTACTTCATTTCCGACAGAAGATAGCCGAGTTCTTTGCCTATTCCTGAGAGCTCCGTTTAACGAAAACACGGTTCTACTGTCTAGTTTTTCTCATTTTTGACAGCAATACTTAAGTTGCGTTCAAGTCACCGGAATCGATGAGCCGTACGGTTCCAAAACACGACAACGCTAATGTCGGTCAAAATACTAATCGATGGTCCGTAGCCTAGCAACCGTTTGTTTACGGGCCACGTGGAACACGAACCGGTTCAGAAAGTGGAAATCTTAATTTATTCATCGACACTGGCAAAGTTATGGACAACACGGAGGTTGTAGTAACACAGTATGCCCAACGACATACGACGAAACTCCAAGAAGGAATGCTTTCGCCGCCGAGACGGTTGCTTATCCAGGAGACAAAGCACTGGTTCCAAGAATAGCCGATATAACCCCAAATACCATCGGTTCCCCAAGTTAAATGGTTGAGAACATAAGTGCGACATCAGCGAATCCTTCTTCCCTAAGATTCTGTTGACTAGGTCAAAATCTGTAAAGTGGACTGAATACAACGAATTCGGAACATTGACTGGAGCAACTCATGACAGCTCAACAATGGGTATGACTGTCAGTTCCGTTGTTACTTACGTCCATCTAGGTGACTTCTCCGTTATAGTTCGGATCAAAACGCCCATGGACTACGTCGATGCACAGAACTGAATATCTGTATTGCTGGCTTCACACAGTGAATTATTCAATTGCCCTGGTACAAACGATGTGGTTTCTTCTCATCGATCAGGCGTCCCGCACCGACATCGTCGTCAAGGCTTCTCGAAGGGAAACATCACAATAGTATAAGGAATACCCCAACCAGTATAATACCAACAGATTGCCCGGAGAAATCTGTGACGTCACCAAAATGGTTCACTTCAAACCAATCAAGACGGATGACGACATTCTTGTAACCTTGAGTACACACACGCACACACCTGGCGGCTTTTCCAGGTGTGTAAATGATCAAAATGTGCACTTTTGGATCATTGGGTGCGATTCCGGGCAATAGAGAGAGAGAGAGCCAAAAGAATACACGTAAAAAGTACATTAACACGTAGGAAGAGGTGGGGGTAGGTGAAAGACAAGACTAATGGTGTTGCCCTGTGGATGTGGACGTGTGTAGGCACCTATTTACGACGGTGTGAACATCCAAAGCAACATTAGTTACTCAGAGCCGACGAATGAATGAATAAAACTGTGAAACGAGGCCCAGGTGGTATAATATCGAGGGTGGGGTGCAAGGCATAGTGTGTGTGTGTGGGTGTGTGTCTATGTGTATGGGTGTAGCGGGGTTGGGGAGTGGCGGAGTTTACTCAGCAACGCTGACCTTGTATACCACTGAACGTCCGAATCCAAGACAGCGGAGCAGGGAGCGCAGGAAGAACGGTTTAAATGGATAAATTAGCCAAATGAACTTGAGACCTTTGAGGAGGATAACGAAACAACAATGCGATCTGAAGGATACAATCTATCATTGCTCGTTCCACTGCACATCAGCGAACAAGGCATGTCTATAGCCCGGAGACAACCCGTCACCTTTTTAAATCCGGGTTGACGAAGAACGTTACTGTGACGCTATCTGTTCGGGGAGGCTGATCTCCTCAAGGAACTATACTATATATTGTCTGACAACAGTGCCGAGTTGGACATGTGTTGGGGTGGTGCATCAATTTAGCATGGCAAACTTGTAATCCTTATGAACCGATTTAACGGTACTTTTCAATGTTACACGTGCGCTCACCTCTCCCAGGTGTTTGCGAGACGAGGCCGGGATTCGTATTTCCAAACACGGGTGGGTGTAGGGTTACTCTGTTTACAATTGGCGATGATATTGTTCGCATGCGAGGTTGGCCGAGAAATGGCTGACATAGCCAAACTTTTGAAAATAAAACCAAACACGTTTAGATCTCGTCAGCAATTGACGGACTTCTGTAGGAATTGTGTAGAAACTGTCCGAAGACGAAAAATTTGATGATAGGTATCGACCGCCTCACCTCATTGACAATTCGGCCCGGGAAACTTAGGTGCGAAGAAACTTTGGGTTCTATGTGCGCCGGTTACTTGTAGATAGTAGCGCCAAAACATTCCCCATCTCTGCTTTGGCTGTAACGCCCTTTGTGTGCCTAGCTTCCCTGCCCCTCAATGATAGCAGCAGGGCTGAAGCACTGCCAGGCTGCCCAAGCCCACATAGAGGTAAGCGTGACGTCGGGGTTGGTTTCGAACTACGGACCTTAGCGACCGATATACCTAGACCTCGTTACGCTACTGTGCGGTCAAATCTCAAGAAATGTTCCTGGTTTTGACTACCCCATGAAACTCTATGACTGACAGGTTTGCCCACCAAGTTCTACCTATGGGGTCTTGCTCAAAAAACGACTCCCATCTGCTCGAAATTGGAAACGTTTTGGTGCTGCGTCAGTGGTGTGCTTGAAATTTCAAAGCAAACACTGCACGCCTTGAAGATAATTGCTGAATCTAGTCAAATGGAACGACCTACTAAATAACAGTTACAGACAAAAAGAGTGGTCACAGTGTAAAATACCGTAGGATACTGTAAAAAAACACAAAACCTAAGAATGACTTCGAAGATTACCCTTCGCTCTTCAATGCTTCAACAAGCCGTATCATCCACCCCAGCATCCACCAACTGTTAAAACGGACGGTTGGTAGCTGGACAAAGTTGCAGACGCCTGAGCAATCCAAAAACTACCCAGTATGCGGGCAATTCCAATCCCCGTTAATAACCGTTTCAGAGAATATTAGCAGTTGATTGAATTCTCTATACTTGTGGCCCAAAAAGTCATCAGGGTTAACAGATTCACAAGACAGACCGTTCTTTCTTGCATTAGTGTACGATTTACTGGTAAGCTTTCGGTGTTCCCGGAAAACTTTCGCTTAACTTTCAACTAACGACAGGAGCACATTACAACATTCTCATGTTGAGACGTCCTGAAACTTCCCCTGACGTCTTCAAGATGACTCAATAGGTATGCTGAAGTATTAAACCCCTGGTTTGAAACCCTTCACAACAAGCTTGCTTTTCCACGAGTCAGCTGGTACTGTCATCGATTTCTATAGAGTCATCTTAATCTTTCTATCGAGACAGCTTAGAAACACACCGGGACGCCTTGCCAGTTCGTACAACCAAGTGGTAATGGTGAGCCGATTAGTGAAGAACATTCAACTCAACAAAGGCCACGTTGGAGCACGAAAACCAAACGGATAAGCGTCATTGGACCCCACAAATGCAATAGTCAAATGGAACGGATTCAGTGCACTTTCACCGCACTTTCGGTAACTGGACTCTGATCAACCTGGATCTGGTGTCCCAACAGCAAGCGGAAAAAAGGATCTTTTCCAGATAAGCCCCGCCACTAATGCAAAAAGTGCATGTGCGAAAAGTTAAGCCCCGCCACTTTTTACCAGCTCCAATTTGATGTACGCACACAACCTTGACCTATTTTTGACGAAAACAATTCCTTATCCGCATCTAGGCTCATTTTGTGCAGAAATTTTCTCTGTTCGGACGTAAAACCTCAAATGAACTTTCTGACGCTTTCAACTCTCGTTCATGACAAGAAGACGGTAATACGTTTTTTGCAAAGCCACGGAGTGACCCATCAGCAAGGTTTATGCAACAATGGCCACCAAATGACACTTTCAACTGTTTCTGACAGGTGGAGGTGTAGTGCCCGACAGTGTCGGCAAGATATCGGTCTTCGAAAGGGAACTTGGCTGGAGCGGCTTTTGCAGACTCCAACAATTATCGGCTGCCCAGGTCTACGCGTCGCGATCGACGAAACGCTAATATCTCGCCGTAAAAACCACGTAGGACGAGTCCTTCCCCAGCAGTGGATTTTAAGAGGAATCTGCCGGGAAACTAAAGAGGTGTTCATGTAAGCAGTGCCAGATCGAACTGCGGCCACTTTGATGGACACAATCCAGGCCTGCATCACTCCCGGCTCATTCATCATCTCCGATATGTGGGCATCATACCAAGGAAGTAAAACGATGATTAACATGAATTATACTCATGAAACGGTTAATCATCCAACGATCCAACGACTGGAGCTCACACACAAACCATCGAATGCCTTTGGCACGTCTCCAAGATGCAGAATAAACGCCAATGCGGCACACACAGATCTTTAGTGGACAGCTACTTGTGTGAGTTCGTTTGGAGGCAAAGGTACCGAAAAACGGACCTTTTCATGCAAATTATTAATGACATGTCCCATTTTCACCCTCTTCAATAAAAACTAAAAGTACAAATTTCATATCCTCTTTTTTCCAATCTTTTTCGGGTGGCGGGGGTTAATTTTTTTTGGCGGGGCTTATCTGGAAAAGATCCGAAAAAACCCTTCACGGGTTTCTCGTATTTCACAAATGCCAAGCGTCCTCAACAAAGAAGTTAAAGTGTGTTTTGAAGATTTCACGTCATATTTGATTGAAGTTGCCGGTCCCTCTTTGTGACTGAGTGGTGTTCGGTCGCTTCACGAGGAAGATGGGCAGGTCCGATCAGAATGCATGTTGCTATGGCAGAGCTTTGCGATACAGCCTACGCATACTGGTACCTGAGTGACACCCAGATTACCGACAAATGCTCAGACTGCCTCCTTTCTGACTGATAAGTTGATCGGATTTTCCGCCCCCTTTGTTGTGAAAATACTCAAACATAGGCTCAAAAGTTTTTGGCCTTCCGTATGTGAACGTCCTTTGTAGCGTTCCTTCAGAAACGCTGTACTCTCTGGAAAAGACTGATTGATAACAGTGAGGTAGCTTCCAATGAGAAACTCTGAAAAGACGACCAACTATGTTCCATTCCGGGAGGCGGCCTATACAGTAGAAGCTCTGCAAGTATGTCTCGGTTTAGACGACAATCGACCGAACACTCGTCTTAAATAGATAAACCAACTCTAACTTTCGCATGCCAGCTGGTCAATCGAAACGGCGTTGTCATGAATGCGGAATTTGCTGATCGACGGTGGAGAACGCAGATTAGCAACGATCGATCCAATTCAGGCTCCAGGTTGGTTATAATCCGTGTAACTATTCACACCAGTATCAATAAAATTATGAGCTAAAGTAGTTTTAAATACTAAGCCACACATTGATAATCTATTTATTGAGGAAATATCGATTAATTTCAGAAGTATCAAATGGCGGATGGATGAAAATTCTTACAAAAAACGTGGAACAAACGGATACGCACTAGTGTTCTTGTTGGGCCGCATCAAAACTAACTAATCATCACGCAGAACTGACAACTGGACTTTTATTCCTGTTTGCCATTCTTCCTTGTACTAAAGAACAACAGAAGCTACGTGTTATCTGATCATATGTGCGCCTAATCGCATCACGTGGCGCCGTAGCAGTTGAGCACGTGATCATGTAGCCAGGGCTGGGGCTGATCGAAGGCCTTGCGTACGTTGAAAAAAACGGTTGTTTCTCATCCGCAATATCCAGTTCAGCTGTGTTTGGCTGGACTGGATCAATACTTATCATGAGTAAACAGTGCATGGACATCAAGTAGTTGATTGTTGTTTCGTTACTACTGCCATGACACATCTCAATTCTGGTTGTTTTTTAGACCGGACGTTTGGAAACGGACCTGTAAACCAAAACGTCAAAGCTGGATGCGAAATGAGTAACTGGTCACGTGCACCTGGTTCAGGGTCAGTAAAGTAATGATACTCCAGAGCTGTTTGGTAGAGGAATGTGTCCGGGTTTCGTCCAATAGTTAGCGATACTTTTCACTTGACCTATACTACGCATAGCCCTTCTTGTATTTTTGCATTCCAAAGTCGAGTCTAAATGTACTTTGTCAGACCTAAAACAGTACTGTTTTGATACGGAATTTCGCCAAGTGAGAGGGCTTGATCAACCCGACCGTGTATATTTTATGACATTGACCTTGTGGTGCAGTCTTGTGATCACTGCGCAGTCGAATTCACTTGTTCTCTGCTTACGAACAACCAAAGACAAAAGTGACGCTAGATGATGCACACCTTGTGATTTCCCAGGAAATAAGCAGCGCGTGTGATAGCAACGAAACTACTAGCTAACTGTGAGTAGCAGTATAATTGCGTAAGGATCTACACTGTGCTGTATTGTGCTCCGCTCAGAGCCGTTTTACAGAGAACGGGCACCTGTGGTCCTAGGTCACGTGAATATATTAACCGGTTCAATTCTGGTTGTTTTTTAGACCCTCTCTCGCTCTCGCTCTCTCTCTCTCTCTCTCTCTGAACTGAGTGAGATCGCCGTAGTCCCCAATTTCACAAGTGTATTTATGAGCAATATTGAAAAATCTTCTAGAAAAGACGAAAATCCTTTCTCATCTGTTGTCAAATAGATCGGGAGGCTCAACTGAACTCGAAGACTTATATGAAATTACCCTATCTAAAACTAACTTTTTGGAGGTGTGTAGGATGCTCACTTTGTGTTGCAATCTCTAGAAGATGCTGTGCAACTTCGATCGCACTGGAGGCGGAATAGATCCTGGAGAGACCACCAGTCAGCTCGGCACACAAACCGTCCTATTAAATGCAGATCTACCGTTGCGCTTGCCTGAACTGCAACCTGTTGTCCCAATGAGTGCTTCTTTTTGGGTTCAACAGAAATTTTCTGGGCTACACAAACCAAACGTTTGTTGCGTGGATAAGGTTGTCCCCGTGAGATGCAGAGAAGGTGCAGTGATAAGCTCAGACATTGACTGTGTTTACTCTCATATATATTTAAATCTCGTCCAGATTAACTCGGTGCCCTGTGATTGTTGATGTTGAAAAGAGCAAAACAGTCCAACATTTGGAAACTTCTGTGGGATCTTTTGGACTAAACTTTCACAAATACTACGTTCTGCTATCCTGTTCTACGGTTCAAATGACTAGAAATGAGTGAACCGCGACCATCTGCACTAAACAGAAACAATAGAACTTTAAAGTTCTCATCTGATGCACAGCTAGAACCGCAAACCTTTTACAGAGGAAAACTAGATCCAACAGGATAGCTCAAAATTGTTGATCCTACACACTTTTCTCCCACTCGGAATCTAAGGATTTTCTTGTGGAGTGACCACATCTGAGAAGAAAAACCGTTGACTTTTGGTGATCTGTTCGTAACAGAAATCCGGGTTCCTATCGGACAGAAAAATCTGCCCCATGTGCCGATTTGCAACTCAGCCGAAGTTATAATGCCAAATGGTTCAACAAGGGGATCTGTCAAAACGTCTCAAGCAGATATCAAGACGTCAACCTTGGAATGGTCTTTAGCAAGAGGTCGTGTGACTCACTCCATTCAAGACTCTAAACCTGCCCAACCCCCTGATGCATATAACTGTTGCCTAAACCCAGAATCACTTTCCATCCCCATACGAGATTCGGGTCCGATTAACCACATCCTTGTATGTGTATTCGAATGTGGAATATAAGTCAAAATGTTCTTGAGTTAACTTGGTTACCTACGCGTCCAGGTGGGAGAAGGTAATTTTAGGAAACTTGGGCGTGAAACTGTGTAGTTACTCCGGCAGGTGTCTATTTCATATTAGCAGCGGAACAATAGGTCTGCTTATGGTTTTCCTCTTTCAAGCCACCATAGCAACCAGGATAAGGGCAACCGTTTGAGATACGCCCTAAATCAGCTGAAACACCTGTTGAGATAGTCCACCAGTGATTGTTCCTTTACAGGCAGATGAAGTTTCAGGCAGACTGAACGTGAAGGTTGGGTCACGTGCATGTACTGAGATTACACCAAGTCTGTTAGAGGCTCCGTTATACGAGGTCTCATCAATGCTTTTTCTAACACTGGTCACAAATTATCGATTTGTGTGACTAGCACGATCACGTGCCTTGTTTTTCTGGCACCAGCTTGTAGTGGACAAGCGAAGCGGTGGCAAATGTAGGTCAGATGATTGTACAGATAACAAGAGCAACACGGAGAGAAAAAAAACAAACAAACACGAAGCAAACATCTACGATGAACGTGTTTTCAGGCTAGCACCGCTATCAAGAAACAATGAATCATAAAACAGAAGAAAATAACCGGAAACGTTCAAAGACCTGGGCTGATGTCTGATATTTTAGATGCCTTCACTCAGCAAGCGAAAAAGTTGGAAATGACGAACTGACCATCACTAACGGCTAATGTGACTGTCTGTTTCGTATCGCATACCAAACAAGGTGCGTGCGTGTGTCTCCGCGAGAACCTACCTTGAAGCCTCGAAAAAGCAGATATAACTCCCGTGGTTTGGCATCCAGGGGAAGACCACTCACGAAGATTGTCCGCACTTGGTGCTGAAACGCAAAGTGGAAAGTGACAGTAAGGAGGTTGCTGAGTAAAGACCCGTTAGGTTTGACTCCGTCCTTAGAGGAAATTCACGCTTTCATAAGGAAGCATTTGATGGGCAAATGAAAGGTGGGATGGTCTGAAATGGTATTGCATCACATCACTTGTCCTAAGGGTTCCGGGACCATAACGACCAATGTACGGGTTCAAACAGTAAACGAACAGACCGTCAATACCAGTCTGTCATTTATTGATGGGAAACTTAGTGACGTTAAGTGCTCATTGGTGATGGGACCTGTGTGAAACAACCAATGGATCACTGACCGGAAATCGAACACAGCTATGGGGTCAGAAGTTTGCAAAAGTGAGCATTTCTTATGTAATATCGATGAGGAATACACGGGGTTAATGCACAAAGTGATCTTTTTAATGAGTTGAGGGTTGTCCAGGGTCCGCAGCGGGCGTCAGAAGCAGAGGTTCTCTAGCATATGATGCTTGATTACTCACACACTTGGTGCCGATTAGTTGGCTAATTTCTACGAGTTTTTTTGGTTATACTCCCCTTTGTCGAAGGCTACCTCCCTTCTAAATGTTCCCATTTCTTCAGCCCGGGATGTTTTCACTAATGGGCACCTAGGTCGTTTTTTAGGGGAGCCAGCCCACAAAATATTTAGGGATTAATCTGTGTGTGTGCGGTAAACTTCAGCCGCTTTATTGTAATCAATAATGTATTCCTGAGTGGACAATCGATCAAGTGTCTGGTCCTTTGGGTTGCGATTCCTCGGAGCATGTCTTTCAAACGTGGGCTTGTGGGAAGGCATCCATGTTAACCGGTCAAATTATAAGAGGTTACTACTTACAAATTTGACTTACGTAAGCGCAATTTGTGGTTTGCGTGGAAACAGAGCAAAATCAGTCATATGTGTCATTACGGATGATAGGATAAAAACCTGTTAACTCTGGAGCGGAGTACTTCAGACCGTGAAAATGAACGACCTTCAATAACCGTGGACCAATCATCCACATGAAAAACAACAAGTGAAAAATTCACCGTCCTACATCTCTTGCCCACTTGGTGTAAGTGAGTTTCCAGGTCGGTTCGGTCGTGCAACCAACCTAGGAAGATGTTAAACCACGCTTGCACTGTGAAATTGGGCTTCCGAAATCCCGACTTCGTGTTGTTCACCTGCTCGACACCTTATAAGATTGACCCTTTCGGATACCATGGATGAGAGATTCAGCTGGTACACAGTTGAGTCTCCTGTCAACTCGAACTTAATTTGAAGATGAGTGTATACATCCTGCTCTCTTTAATTCTGCTTGATATCCAACCAGTAGTCGAAGTGACTACTTCCTTCGAAAAGTAATAAGGTTATCTCAAGGGTAATTTTTCCCGTTGGAAACATTCGTAACCAACTCATCACTGTCGTCTCCTATATCTACGCAACGGATGTACAGCGATCCCCATGGCTCTGCACGCGGTAACTTACACAGGGCTCCTGCGGTGGGAATAATGTCTTCTTACTCCAGATTACCACGTGAACCAACAGAAGCCACCATCCGACGCTCTCGTAATCTAACAGAACCACTATAATTCGATGTGGCACACTGAACCTACACGGGCGCGATGGTGGTTCTGACCGAAAACACACACAAGCTAACCAGGACTGCCCCCTCGAAACCCCTGACTTCAGACGGCCTCTGTTTCTTAGCGTTCAGCTGTAGCTTCCGTCCAGTGCCTAGCTGCCATGCCACCCGAAGGCAGCACGAGGGCTGAGATACTGCCAGGTTGCCTAGACAGGGGAAGTCGAGAGGCAGAAGTCGGGTTTGAACGACGGACCTTCCGGTCAGTAAATTCGCGCTCTAACCACTTCGGCCATCTCGCCCAAGTTTCCTGGTTAACCCCGCAGTGGTTCTTCCAACCACCAGTCTGGAATTTCTCGCGCATCCATACTTAACTGAATTTGTCTCGATTGTCCATATGGTTAAGTCCTGTTTCATTCCAAGAGGTGACGGAGTGAGTGAGTTTTCTGGCCTTATGAACCGTTACGGCACAACGAAAACTTTTCGGGATGGTATGAATTTATCTGTGCCCACATCACTCTCGTTTGAATGGTATGCCTTCTGTAGTGGTGCAATTATTTCACTTCGCTCATACCAAGTTGGGACAAGAGAGTCGTTCTTATAAGCAGTGCCTATCCTTGGCGGTGTCTGGATCTGAACTCAAGTTTGAGCACTGGCTGTAAGACGCAACATAAATGTAAATACTGGTTTGTCCGGACTCGATGGGGAAGAAAGGCCATTTCAGCTTGTTTGCACAATGCCATCACCTCCAAAATGAGGCCCAGGGAGGGAAACATTGGCACCTACTAAAAAAACTGTTGGATATCCAAGTATCAGGTTCTCGGTGTATTTGCATAAGTACAGCATATGACGGCTTTGCAATCATCACACATCTACAGTGTGGAGGAACGACTGACTGTTTGCACAATCGAGTGTAATCTCCCCAAAGTGGACATGTGCATCGCCATTTGAAATGCATCTGATTTAAGAGGGCATTGTGTGAGAAAATTTTAGGACAGTTGGTCCCCTGGATAAGATGAGAGTTAATTCACCCTCCACTAAATCAGGTCAGAGACCATCCGATCAACTGCTAGAATGCTCTTCAATCAAAAAACCTCACACTACAAGTTCACAACCATATGACCTTAAAAATAGCCAAGTGTTTTATCAACTAAGTCTGGTTGAAAGGTCGAATGCTTAGACCCCCGTTTAACTGCAGTTTCAGCATGTGATTCAGCATGAATAGATGCTTCAAAATCTAAACCATGGGACTACTCAAGCATATAGTATGAGCACACACTGCTGAGTACTGCTAACGGTCATTCACCCGAATGACTGAAGCGCGCCAGCATTCGTGCGTGCTTTCAAGGTCAAGGTCAATTGGTCGAATTGAGATAAACGGCAACTCCGCATAGTAGTATTGATTATTTTGGAACGAGCGACGACAATTCGTCCAAGGAGAGTTGACTGAGCATAATGTCTTAAGTGGGCACAACAAAACCACACACACTAGAATAAGATCGTTCTCCACTGCAGAACTTTTCGTTTGGAAGCAGTATTTCTTAAGGTCGTAATATAATAATTACTCTTGAAGTGCTTTCAGAGAAAACTGAAACTGAAAATCAGCCATGTAAACGGGGAATTCCCTGTATATTGTTGTAGTCAGTCGAATTTTCTGAGCGTGACTAGCTAGTTGATAACGTCAACAACGTCTGAGCAGCGATAGGTTTGCCTCAAAAGGGACAACTTAGGAATTGTGTCCACTTTAGTTTTACCCAGTACGGATAGAAGATGAGTTGAGGTATATATATATATATATATATACATTAGCAATAGGTAAGTTCCTACGAATTCGGCAGCTATGTTTACAAACAACCTGAAGAATGAAACGAGGGGTCCGAAGAACATGTGGTTGCTAAAGTTACCATCAAAGTCTGCAATAACCAACGCCCCTCAAAAAGCACAAATGGTTTTGACAAATTAGTTGGGTCAATTCCAGTAAGATGGATAAATTTTACAACCGAACTAAAACCGAATCAAACGACTTAGGGTGTTCTGCATTTTCGGACTTAATCGTGATGAACGTAGGCGAAGTTGTTGGTCTCATAGACGATGGTCACTAGGAAATATTGGGGGCGAAAATTTGATGGAGGCGATGTGCCTATTGCACCCCGCGACTTATATGGAACTTCACAACGAAATTACCCACCAGATCACGCAAACGACACCCCAGAAAACATGATGAGGTGCGGCTGGATTGACAAAGTGGTGTCAGCTCAGTACAGCGGTTGAATAGCTGGTTTATCGTACACAATTTTTATGGGACTTGGCTAGTTAGCCTCTTTTAACATATAAGTATCCTACTCGCTTTGTACTAACTTTAGTAAGTCCTCTTACTAGTAAGATAGCACAGATTTTTAAACCTATGATCTTCAACCTCTTCTCTTTGGGTTCCATCCATATCAACCAAGTGTTTGATTATTCTAGTAAATTTAACATCTTTACTTCTATCTCGTACCACGTGCACCTTCAAACTAGGTTGTTCTTTTTTGTGCCCAGTTCCGGTTGAAGGAGGGAAATCGAACGGTTAGAATACTTTGGCGAAATACATTCATTTGCAAACAAATTTGGTTTTGCGGGAGACTCACCTGGAAACCAGCTGAGTCTCTCGTTTATGATATTTCTAAGCAACTGAATGTGCTGTACCGGGCCGCCTCACGTTCCAGTTGCTACGATATTCGAGATATCGCGATACATGTATAGACGTATTAGACTACTCATAAAGTTGCTGAAAACTTTTCGACAGCCCACGACCGATTTTGCCCTTCTTGGAACCCATCAGGTAGGCGCAGTCCCCGAGGTTCCGTCAACCCTATGTTCTACTTGAACCCACATTGGACAGATTTCGACAAATAAACTCATTTGTATATCAATTGGTTTTTTATGGGAGACTCACCTGAAACCCAGCTGTATCTCGTTAAAAACACCACAAGCGAGAGATTCATCTGGGTTCCAGATGGGTCTCCCGCAAAACCAAATTTGTTTGCAAATGAGTCTATTTCGCTAATTACGTTCAACATAAGGTTCACGGAAACTCGGGGACTGCGCCTATTTGATGAGCTACAAGAAGGGCGGAACCGGTCGTGAAGAACCGGTCGAAGAACTTTCAGTAACCTTATGAGTAGTGTGGTTACAATACCTCTTGACCCTGCTGTAAATACACTGGTTGGTTTTGGTGGTTGATGATTTCAGTCATTACCCAACAAGAATGTCAACTCTGAACACAATAACACAGTCAGGGGCACACTGACAAATCAAGAGACTACTTTCACATTGCCCATCAAATCAAAAAAGAACTAAGTAAATGAACTTTCAAACAAATGACTCCACCAAAAACGGTGGGCAGGCGAGCAAATCAGGCTAATATGCCTTGCGGAAACTGCGACGGAATCCTTTCAGTTCTAACCAGCCGGTTCGGTATTGCAATATCTCTGGTGGATGAGTTGAGAATCCTCACTGGAATGAATATCGTGCGCACACACACCACATTTGATACTTTGAAGTGGTCCAATGACCACGGTATAATCAGTCACTCCAAGTGGAATGGCTCGCTCGTCCTTTCGAACAGAAGCACTGGCCAAAGGATCTTTGGCAAAACGTTGCCTTGAGGACGCCAGTGTGGACGAAAAAGGTACACAAGCCTTGGCCACAAGATTTTTACTGAACTGCAAAATCTCTTACTGGCCTAAGCATTTATTGCGAGCCGAGAACTACTGAGGTAATCACTGTCCTCAATTGATCAGACCGACGCGGAATGAAGTTCAAGACAATAGCTTGCAATAACACCAAGAGCATGTATATATCACGTTGTTCGATTCAGTGAGCGATTAGAACCTGAAGGATATCTCTCCGAATTACAAATCCTTCAACCTCAGTAAGAGTTTTATTCGATTTGGTCGAATCTTCCCATATTGTTGGCATTCACAAGGCATTTGTACACCTCTACATTAAGAGAGACTAGACCGCCATAAAGAGATTAGAGCTCACCGCAGTGTGACGATTTTCGCATCCGCATAACCCATTGAAGTGTACTAGGACGTGTGACCCTCATACAGTCTCTCGTACCAAGTTGGCCAATGGGTGGGGGTCTAACTAAAGTCGTCACTTATGTGTACCGACATGCTGCTTATAAATGTTGATGGTCATCGGCCAAGCACCGATGCTTTGCGATTAGGATTTTGAGACAAAGGTTTTTGTTGAGGACCTTAATTGTCCTCGTGTATAGGACGCCCTGGAAGCAACCCAGGCCACGTACAACAATGAAGTGCACACATACAAATGATCTCACACCACTTCGGCTGTCGTATGGTGTCATAAACTGGGCGGGTAGGTGAAAACAGTCCTCTGCCGACGCCTTTCGTCTTTCACATATTTTCCTCCTCTATCTCACCCTGTTTTCTAACAAAATCTCCGTAGGTCCACTCTCAAGGACTAACAGATCCGTTTGCCGCCCACTGCCGTCAGCTGATGCCCCAAGAAGGGCGAAATCGATCGTGGGCTGTCGAAGAGTTTTCAGCAAACATATGAGTGGTGTCCTTTAGCGGAATAGGAATTCGTCCTGTTTCTGATCTGATATCAACGCCGTGAATACAATAGGTTATCAATGATCTGTTATTCAGAGAGCATAGTCAAGGGGTATATGTATCCGGGCAGTCAATACGATAAGGGACCGATCAGAACCAGTGATTGAGCTTGGAAGTGACCGATGCTCTATTGTTAACATTATCCGTCAAGATCCGGCTCCGTCCGGAAAGTAACATTCCTAGCTGTGATCAGACCGCGACTGCGTCGACGAATCAGACTTTCATCTGTGCTCTCGCGATACAGGAGTCTTTACCAAGCACTTTCGTAGTAGGCAATGTCATAGCGCTTGTCACAAAATCGTGCGGGCGATCTGGGATAATCCGTTCATGCAAGTACCCTTGGAGCCATCAGTCTAAGATACAGTCTTTGTTTATTAGCTCTGACGGTAGCAACATTAAAACCTTTTCTGTGCATGCCTCAAGTGAAAATCGCATGATGATGCGCAGTCGAAGTTCAATAAGTCACAACAAGATTTGCCGCCTTGAAGCAATCACCCAGTGACTGTTATCGATCAGGTTTTATTTGATCACGTGATTAAAAAATTGTCCCCCACAAGGATGCGGATTCCTGACTTCTGTTTAGAAAATTTTGTGCTGTACATTGTGCTCTGAAAAACTATGCCTAAGTGTATTCTGCAAGGAAAAAACGCTTCACCCCGGCGTGTCAGATGGATTGAATCCGCTCTCCACAACAACAGTTTGCTTCCTAGGCCACAGGTTCTATCAGCTTATGCAGTTATCCCGTCTTTGTTCAAAAATAACATACCATAGTCTTAGGTCCCAGCCAATAGGCAAACGTGAGATTTGCAATCGGTTCAGTACCATACGCTGCCGCTATCGATTAGTAATATTTTATGGGGTTCACAGAATTGTTTAAAAAAACGGCGTCGTAAGGACTATTTGGACGGACAGACTTCATTTACTGACAAATAACACAATTCTTTTGAGGAGAAGCCTACAACGCGGTTCACAAGGAGTCCTAGTTACTCATCGGCTGAGGATTGGTACAGGTAATCGTCTTACCTACCACACTACGTAACACTGTGACAAACAGTGGAAACTTTGCATGATTTCCAATTGATCACCGGTATCTTCTCACGCAAAACCATCAAAAGAGTTTTGTGTGTGAACAAGTCGAGAGAAGCATTGAAGACCTCCACTGATGAAGGGGTGACGGATCTCAATGCGCGCAGCACCCAGTATAATCGAACAACAATGAGCTCAATAAAGTCAACAAATAAACAATTACCTCGTGGTTTTTTTTAAAGAAACGTCTACCAAAAAAGACCACAACCTAAGTCCGAGCGTCCCAGTATGAAAATTTCGTGGAAAATTTGGAGTATCCAGCTACAATAAGCACACCTTCAATAGTCAGTGGTCGATCAACTAGTGTAACGGTGGATGCTACTGATGAGGCGTGAGTAGTACGTCTTCTCGTAAATCTGCTTTGCGTCTCTTGAAAAGTGAGATCTATTACGGAATTGGTGTAGTCTCTTTGGAGCATTTGCCTGCATTTGGGTAGCCGTCAATAAACATCCAGAAAAGTTCAGAAAGACGCGTTCAAGGAGAAGGTGGGTATTCAGTTTTTTTAAACGAGATGCATATGAGAGTTTTGCTCCCCTGTTCAATAGTCTGTAACTGTTAAGTTGGTGTTCTCAAATAGACAACTCCGCAGCGAAGGCCTTCTTCCCTTCACTGGTAGGCGACCGAAAGTAACGGTAAGGTTAGGATAAGTGAGTTAGGATAAACCTAGACAGACGGAGTTGCGTTAAGTGTCTTGAAATGTGTATCGTTCAGCTACACATCGACCCATCAGAGTATGACTGTCAGAATGTCGACCGGAAGAATGGGTAGAAAGCGAGTCACAGCAAAAAAAGTTAGCAGAAACTGGGCGTGCCACAGGGAAAATTAAAAGGTCGCACTAATCGGCGCAGAGTAAAGTTGTTAGTCGAGGTCTGTCGTTATGAGTACATGGAATAAGTGGATGTTCAACTACGCACTTGGGTAACGCAAATGAGGATAACTTTACCTCAGTGATACCAAGATTGGATGGAGGCCAGGAATTGAGGCATATGGGACAAACAACAAGTGAAGGCAATGGGAACCTCCGGGATGACGCGGTAAGTTTAGTCGGTTGCTTCATCCCTCTAAAGACTCGGTCTTCTTTTGGGGCAAGAAAGCTCTCTCTGTGTAATCCACCTAGGGCACATGAGCGTATGTCACAGACTTTTTGCAAAAAAATCATGCCGACTGTACAAACACGCCCATACTTCAACTCGTAGTCTTGACAACCGTTCATGGACGATGTAGACGGTGTTGCGATCAAAGTACCAAATGGCTGAGTGATAACAGCATAGAACGATCTGCCCGATGGTCTAGCGCAGCTCATGGGAAACTCGAACCGGCCGAAGAAGCCAGATGCAATCAAGTGCATTCAGAAACATGCTGAGTAAGACTACGGATTCGGTCATGGAAACACCAATCGTGAAATGCATTTTCTCATAGCATTGCCTCTCCCTGATAGCGTTCAAATCTATAAAGTTTTCGTTTCCAAAAATGGATTCCCCAGCTCAAAAGAGCCCAACCTTGCACGTCAGGGCCGAATTCGGCTATTCAAATAAATAATTAATAACAATAGTAATCAATAATAACTAATAATAATAACAATATTCAAGTAAAATCAGCGACTGACGCGAAAACTTTAAAATCGGTTTTCAGAGTTCGAATTCTGATTTAATGGAAAACACAAATTGATCATGAATCCAAACTCCCCCAAACAGATTCTTTTCTACAGAACGGTCCTTTAAAAGTACAACGTACTCTGAAGAAGAGTCTTGTGCGAACGCTAAAAATCAGTTTTTGCGTTTTTTTGAATTTTGCTTTTGTAATCAGCAACCAATTGGTCATATTTGACAGGATGCTAAAAAGTACCTAATCGGTTTTTACTTTTACAACTCCACAGCAGTCAATGAGAATCCTGTGACCTCCAAAACAGAGATACCTCTCTGAAAATCCTCCATTTTTGTCATTGGGTTCTGGGTACGCAAAAAAATTCGTTCAGGTGTAGCACCTTTTCTTCGGTGCCTAGCTGCCATGCCAGCAGAAGGAAGCTCGAGGGCTGGGATATTGCAAGGTTGCCCAAGCCTAGACACTGGAAGTCGAGAGGCAGAGATCGGGTTCGAACTACAGACCTTCCATCAGTAAATTCGCGCTCTAACCACTGATCCATCTCTCTCCCTGATGCGCAAAACTTGCCAAGTATTCATCATTACCATCGTTACCGTTCTCTGTGAAATGCCGCGTGCAAGTTGTATGCTGGTCCCGGCTGCCAAATTTTTGTTCACAACGAACACTGGTTTTGGCAGAGGGTACTGTGCTTTTGAAATGAGCGCTGGAAACGCAAATCCACTTACAAAGCATATAGGTTATCTGTATACCCGGTCACTAATGAAGGGCGGGGGAAGGTTTATTATACATTGTGATACAGGAACATCGCTGGGTGCATGACTTAGTCAAGTTGGTGGACATCTTCATCTAATGATATAGCCCTCAGGTGTGACAAATCTGAAGCTTACTCAGTCAGATGATAGTACACAACCGTACCCCTGCAGTCCTGCCCTCAAAACAGTCTTTCGCGCACGTCTTCAGTTGATCGATTATCCAAGCGGTTTTAGTAAATCAATAACGATTCACGTGATTTTGTCCTACTAGTGCTGTGTCTTGGGCGCTCGTTGCCTAATTCTACCGTTCGCCCCACTTTACGTACGTGTTTACCTTGTCTGCTATCAAGGCCAGTGACAAGAAGGAGTCCATGTCCGGATATCGCCTTCTACCTGTTAGAGGTTTAAAAAACCACAGCTCGCTGTCAATAGTCAGTCGCTACGCTTCCTAAGGCGCACAAACACCTGATCGAATTGGAGTCGGGTTCTCATCAAACATTGCACATAATTCACGTATCAACAGTTCCTTGTTTGTTCACCTAAGAATAACATTGTAGCCAGATGCACACAGACAACATAAACGTCAAGCGGGTCACAAAATTTGAAGTTAAATTCGTTAACCCGAAGTGCGCCAGCATCGATCAAAGCTTGTCTGTGCTCATTGTTCCGCACAAAACGCCGTGCGCTCAGGCGAAGGAGGGTCAAGTCGAAGTCGTATCGATACCGCGTGTTCACGTGACTAATTCGATTGCGGCACTGGGCAGACGAGCTCACACGCCTTTGGATTTCTAATTGTTTGTGATGATGTGGTGATTTCGATTGCGTGAGCACCTAGTAGGCGGGTGGATTGGCCCAGAGTGCAGCAAACCTGAACTGTGGTTCCACCCCACATGGTTGTTTTATGATTGAGTTGTCTGTGGTCTGCTAACAAGTCCTGAACAGGTGACGTGTATTCGACACCCATAACAAAGATGTACAGGTTCTAGGAACATCAAATCATGGGCACAGTGATTCCTCTTTAACACTAGGCGATCGCATAAATGTTGTTTGGAATTTTTAATCTTTCGATGTTAATAGTAGTTTCTCCTTCAGATACGAGTTCCACCTGTTCGATTGTGAATTTCCTTCTCCAGTTATCAAATTTCATCCGAATCGGCCTAAGGGTTTGGTTCCTAAGGTGTGTGCAGCTTATTTATCCCAGAATCGTACCACAAGCGCCTCTGGGGCAGAAATCGCACAGTGGTATAATATCACATGACTCTACTATAAACGCTTTCGTTTGGTGTTGTCGTGGGTGACAGGATTTCGGCTCAAACCTGTCGCAGACCTGGACCTCAATACAATGGTCAGAAGCACAATGAAAGTGAGTAACGAATTGCTTACTGTTCAGTGCAAAAAAATCGTAAAATTAAAAAAATCGTTCAGCTGTAGCACCCATTCGGTGCCTAACTGCCATGCCGCCCGAAGGAAGCACGAGGGCTGAGATACCGCCAGGTTGCCCAAGCCTAGACAGGGGAAGTCGAGAGACAGAGGCCGGGTTCGAACCACGGACCTTCCGGTCAGTGGATTCGCGCTCTAACCACTTGAGCCATCTCGCCCGAGTGCAAAAGCAGTGCAAAAGCATCGGATGAACGGATGTGTGAACACGAAATGTACCTACACCTTTCATCGCTGGTATGTAACTAAAACGACGTTGCAACATCCCAATGAGAGTTGATCGTTTTCCCTAATTGATTACCTCATCGAGGATCTTCAGTGACCGGACAGCTTGTGCTTTAAAACTATTACGGACCTTGAAGCACATCAAAGTATGCCCAGCAAGTACTTCATCAGGTCGTTCTAATCCAGGCCACCGTGAGCTTCCTTGTCGTGCAGACTGATTAGACTTGCCCCTTAAGAACCGAATACAGATAGGTACAAACTAATTCGAAATGGTATAAATCAAATTGATGACGATATGAGATTTGGTGACCTTCAATAGAGATTTCGTGCTCTCAGTGAGGCCAGTCTGTGCTGAAAAGCCGAGAAGCAACGGACGTCTGTTTCATTCTTGTTGGCAAACATCAGCAGTGAGCATTTCTCACTGTTCTAACACTAGTCGGAAAGTTGCGGGTTCGGAACTCTCTGAGCTTCGTGAGATGCGCACTGTTGATGATTCCCGAAAAGGTTAAAACAGTTGTACAGTGCTTCTTGGTTTTCAGCTTAGATTGGCCTCACTGATAGGATGAAATCTCTGTGAAATATTACCAAATCCCCTCACATCACCATAAATCGATAAATAGCTCAGTGGGGAGATAACTTATTTCTGAGTAATTGTCACCCGAAACGCCGGTCGATGTGTGACTAGATGATGTGGATGAGTGGCACCATGTCCAGTCTAACTGAGAGCTAATCACACTGTTGGTCAGCCACTCGTGGCCAACCACTGGCCAAACAGCGATCGTATTCAACCACCGGTTCAAAACTCTGAGATGCGCGCTGCTGGTGACTTCCAATAGGGATGAACCAGCCTTACAGTGCTTGTCGGCCCTTCAGTGAACAAATGTCCCAGAAAGATGGCAATGAATGTGGTTTTCGCTTATGACAACGTAAATCAATATAATCTGTTTTGCAACAAATTTATCAAGTTAGGGGGTACGGAGAGAAAGCACACAAACATCTGCTATGAAACGATCGATTGACATATCCTGGTATGTTTCAAGGCCCGTAATTTAAAAGTACGAGTGATCAGGCGCAGTAAAAAGCCTTCAGTGAGGAATTCAAATGAACTGCCGAATATGCAGCAGAATTCCCACCCCCATAAACGCATAGCCAATTTCCACATGGGTGGACGGCCTATGCAGACCTTTGGATGAATGGTGTAAGTCCCCGAAAACCAGTAATCAACATGAATGCATTCTGTCCATGGATATCCCACTAATGTGCTGTTTCAGTGAACAGAATTTATTGAAATGGCCGAAGATATGGCCGAAAAAACTCAATTTCCTGTAAGCGTTGCGTTAATTCGAAATAATTAAACGTATAATAATAATAATATAGATATATAATACCAATATATACCATAATATGAATAATAATAATAATAATATAGATATATAATATCAATATATACCATAATATATGATAGTATAATATATTAACCATATAAATATAACTGAATCCAGGATGAATCTCCGATTTATGACAACTTCCAACCGCACTGTTGCACAAAGGCCAAAGAGTTTGCAATAAAACCCTGCGAAAAGTACGTCCCGTCGAGATACGGTGTCGAGACTCATATGCAACTTCAGTTGGAGGACTCAAGTGAATCACATGTGAACCTCTCGTTCATAAAATTCCTTAACTAAATGTGCCCCACAAATGCTGTGCTAGGTTTCCGCTGGTATGATATTCGAAATAAAACAGCACGTTTTCTTGACCGCGGGCACTACTCATGAGGTAACTAAAAAGTTTCCGACAGCGCACTGATGATTCCATCCATCCTAGGCCTTATCCAGGAGGCCTATTCCCCGACTTCCCATCAATCTTATGGGCACTGTGCTATGCCAACAAAAGGTCCTGCGATATCTCGAATATCGAACTGACTGAAACAGTTGAAAAATAGGATAAACTGGAGTTTTAGTTAGGGTTCAGATGAGCCTCCCGCGAACAGTTTCCTAGTTTTCAGATTCTGTATCACGCGAACTGTATGCAACCCGGCGTCCAAGGGAAACAGAAGGTCGACGGAAACTCAGAGACTGCATCTAAATGATGAGCCTCAAGAACAGCGAAGCCGACAGTAATCCGCTGACGAGTAGTCAGTAAGCATGTAATGCACTACTCATAAGGTTGCTGAAAATTCTTCGACAGCCCACGACTGGTTTCGCCCTTTCAGTTCGGGCTCATCAGGTAGGCGCAGTCCCCGAGTTTCCGACAACCTTATGTTCTACTTGAACCCAAATTGGACTGATTTCGATAAATACACTCATTTGCAAATCAATTTGGTTTTCCAAGAGGCTCACCTGGAACCCAGCTAAATCTCTCGTTTGTGATGTTTCCAGATTCAGCTGGGTTCCCGGTGAGTCTCTCGCAAAACCAGATTGATTTGCAAATGAGCATAGTTATCGAAAGTAGTCACTAAATGTCAAACTCCCATGATACAACACTACTCAAGGTTGCTGAAGATTCTTCGACAGAGCACTACCGGTTTAACCCCCTCTTGAGTGGACTTAGAGAGCTCTATTCACTCACATATGCTCTGTTGATCGGGTAACTGATACTGAACACTCATCAGCTGGCAGATCACGAGCGATCGAACAAAGGTCTTCAGATTCTTGCTTTTGAGCACCCAGCAGTAAATAATGGAGGTATGGCAACATTGAGGGAAGCGTTTGCCACCGTAGTGAAGTTAGTACAAATGTACGGACTTAAAAAAGGACAGGTATTTTCCACACAAAAACAACCACAACCGTACAGACGGAGCGGATCAACCGGGGTCGAGACAGAAGCGACAACAACAAACTAGCGAAAAAACAAGAACAACGGCTGCCCTGCGGTATCTGCGGATATTCACACGCAGTTTGTTTTGACAAATTAGATTTGTGTGTGAAGTCATTCAACAAGGGTAATAGACCTTATAAACGGCCGAAAGATAAAAAAAACACAACTAACTGCGGCTCACATCTACTCAAGGTCACAAATAATAGATGGGGTTCACGGAAAAGTCATCGTAAGAAAGAACTGTTTTAGTCCGTCCATGGGTGATCTATCATAGCTTTTGCTATGATTGTGAGTCCAGACAAATGGGTAGACTAGGCAGACATCCGTCTTCAAGGAAGATGACGACAGCCTCAGCAATACGAACAATAATACCGACGCCACGATAGCAGTGATAACGATAACTTATGAATTTTTAAGTCAGAACACAGTATAGTAGAACAAGACGTCATAATCCGACGTTTCGGTTGCCGTGGGCAACTTCCGAATTGTACACCATATGGCGCTCCATCTTTTTAACACTATCCCGGCCGAATTTGGCCTGGAACTCCTAATGAAGGTAACTAACTCGCCTCGTTTATGATGTTCCTCAACTGAAGGTGCTGCACAAAGGCCACCTCATGTTTCAGTCGGTACGATTTTCGAGATATCGCAGTTTATTTTCACAGAGGAGACTACTCACAAGATTTCTGAAAACTCTTCGACAGCCCACAACCGGTTTCGCCCTTCTTGTGGCTCATCAGATAGGCGCGGTCCGCGGGCTGTCGAAGAATTTTCAACAACCTTGCGAGTAGTCTCCTTTATGAAAATAACTAACGCGCATTTCCCACCCGTTCACATTGGCGAGCACGTGGTCCTAGGTTTACCAGGCCGATGTCTTTTTCACAGAAGCATGTAGGTGATTTCTTCTTGTCCGCTTGGCGAGGCTCAGTAAGGATCAGCCGTTCAGCTTCCTTGACCATGTCAACAGTCAAGTGTAGTTTTCTTTGAAACCTTAGTTTGTGGGGGAAGTTGGCGAGAACGCACAGATGTCAACAAGGTTTGACTACTGGGAATGAAGTAAATGTTGGAACCTTATAAAATTCCTTTTGCATTGCTATTCGGAGGAACTGATCAGCTCCTGAAAATCCATTCTTCTCTCTAATGGCGGATCACAAGGTTACCGGAAACTCATCCAGAGCCCCATTTGGGCCTCATTAGGTAGGCATAGTCCCCAAATTTTAATTACTGGTAGAAAACTGGGCTACAGGAATATTAGGCTTGCTAGTTGATCAGGTGACTGTTGATCTTGGCAAAGTCACCATTCAAGGAGACATCGTCAGACCGTTGTTGGGTGGGTCTGATGATGTCTCCTCGAATGGTGGCTAAACATCCGCAAGTCAGTCGCCAAGCTCGGTGAACAGATCAATAGATGTCTGAATGCTCCCGACTACCAACATTTCGACACTGCCAATCTCAGGCTATAGGATTCCCTCAAACAGGGACCACTCTCTAGAGAGACTCATTTTCTGTCCCCTGGATCTTGTTAGCCACTTATAAAGATCACCTTTGGATCATCAGATGAGATAGAGCGAGCAACTCCTAACAAATGGCGGTCGATAGACTTCTTTCAGACTTACATCTTAACATACGTTTTCTCATCTGTAAATGTTGATCCTATCGACTGTTCATCAACTGCTCTCATACAGGTAAAATGTATCCGATAATGAGAGATGATGTGAGTCGTGCTTAACTGGGAGATCACGTATACGACCCGGAAACTTGGGCATATTCACCCACTCTTCATTTCAGTTGCCATGACGACATAGAGCTTTGATTCTGGTGTCCAAGTCACATGTTTGAGTAGAACGATGGTACCGGGATCCCGGTTCAAAGTTCAATCAGGGTTGCACTTATTTCACTCAGTGCAGAATGAATGAGTGTTTGAGTGGGCTTTTACTTTATGCTGACCTCCGACCTGACTAGGCTTCTCAGGTTTCACTGCACGTTTCCGCAGAGCAAAGCTTCGACTTCTGCTAACAAAATCTCACAGAAACGGTGGGAAATCGAGCTTCACTGGGTGAAACAATTTGTTAAATTTCATGTAGGTAATCAAAGAAGAGAATGCCGAAACAAAAACTGACAGTAGACATACTAGGGTGTTTCACATTGTATGCACTTGGTGGGCGTCCGAGCTAGACTAGCCTCTATTTTGAGAGACTCTCCGAATGGGAGCCACATTGGTCTTCCGTTCAGGACAGCGGGAGATAGCTCCGAGTGGTTGAGGCGCGAACTTACTGACCGAAACTTCCTTGGCTCGAACCCAACCCCGACATCTCGACTGATCCTGCCTAGGCCTGGGCAACCTAGAGGTATCTCCGCCCTCGTGCCTCCTTCGGGTGGCCTGGCAGCTAGGCATCAAAAGGTTGTTACAGCTTAGCGACAATGGTCTCCCCAGACGACCGCGACCTAGTGTACGGTCCCCTTCCACAGAGAAACTATCTCTACATTCTTTGCACGTGATAGTGGTGATGGTTGAATGCCTTATGTGCGCCGTTCATTTGTCGAACTACCTCAATAAGCCACGTTAGCAAGCGACCCGATTCATCCCCGCAAACTGATGGGCCCCGTTTGCTATGTGTAGTGAACAGTCTTGTTGGGAACATTACCTACCCACTGAACTGAATGTTGGACCACCGTAGTGAGTTAAATTTCCTGTCTTGAACGATTTCGCAATGGTACTTTCCCAGAAAATATCGACTGTGTTGTGTTGCTTCAGTTTCCTCTCGGTCATGATGTCTTCTGCGAGCTGCACTAAAGCTCCGTGGAAAAAAGAGGCCACAAATGGTCGACGTACTCTGTGCATTATTGCTTCTTAGAATTACTAGGGACAAACAGGGTGAAGCGTACACCAAGGCAGCGAAGCATCGGTGTTGAACACTGATGTCATGCTGTCGATGATGGTGATGATGATGCACACCACCGAGGAAACACATTCAACCGTACTCGTCAGGCATAAATAAACCGATGAATGAAACTGCTCAGCTATTGAACATTCGGTAAACCAAGTGGTCCACAAACAACCCCATTGCTGTTACAACCAATCCGAAAGATCGAATCGATTTCCGGTCAAGTAGTGTGGTTGAAAGAAGGCTAAACTGAAGGTCGAAGCCTGATTTATGCCTAAAGAACAGCGATCTGTGTGTGCCAACGAAAGCGTTGTTCGTATTCCCGAGAAGGCGATGGACTTATGCTAACGCACTACCTAATTCATGCGTTATGCTAATGAATGCGGCCCAAGATGTTGGTACAGGTAAGCACATAGTCAAGAGAAGTGGAACACCATCGACTGGCCATGTGTGGTTGCGCGTGCAACGAGTAGCGAGCACGAAATTAACTGACTCGGCTGGCTGGCTGGCTGGCTGTTTACCTGTTTATCGAAAACTACGTGCAAGTTATTGGATTGCGCGTGCGGTCGATGCTGAATGTGCGTGAATCTCTCTCTCTCTCTGGAGTGGTTGTCATGACAACCGACGGTCCATCATCCAATTCTCCGACCGAATTAGAGTAACATAGGCGCAAATGGTAATTCGAGACACAACCATGCCTCCGTCAGTCACGAAAACGATGAATGATAGAGCCAAGGAAAAATACTCCGAATGATGTCATAATCGCCCAGCTATTGACGTTTCTTCACTCCATTATCCAGAGCTTATGGGAAGGAATGGCGATTTCGGGTTTCCGAATATTTTGGACGTAAACCGAGCTTCTCATGAGTGGCCTAAGAGTCCGCCTGATGAGCGAAAGAATGCGACCTAGACAAATTGTAGGAATGAACTTGAAATTCTGCTACGAGAAAGTCGTAAATGAACTCAGTTAAACGGTTTTCCGAGATCGTTTCGTACACGGAAAATCCATATCATGAGAATGTTTTGTTTACCGAATCTTTCCTGTGAGATTTCCCAGTCACCTTGAGATTTCCGAGTCACCTGTACTGAATAAACATACCCATTTTTTAATGCTTGTCACACCAAGCGCACATCGGAAGGAGAAATTTCGGAGTCTACTTACGGTTTGAATGACTATTTTCCCATACTGTATGGTCATTCGGATTCGTGAACTGAACTTAGACTTGCGAAATTAGTGTTACAACTGGTCTGTCAATCTTCCATCTGAACCACGATCCCCTTGAATGGGAGACAGTTGAACTCAGAACAGCTGAAAAATCGGTATCTTAATGACTCGACCGATAAATCTAAGGCCACAGTTTTAGCTCATATGAGTGCATATTAGATCCCGACTGCTTGAGCTAAACAGGCCAGTTGGTCAAATCAGTACAATGACAATGGAAATCTTGTTCTACAAATGAAGCCACTTTGGCCAGCAGTGTGATTGGTTCTCACTTAGATAAGAGAAAGCTTCACTCACCCTTCAGTCACATTATGCGGTTGCTCGTATTGACTGACTCCTCGAGTGAAGACTTCTCAGATGAAAGTGAGTTCTGTTCTCCCTGTGAGCTACTTATGGTGCGAACTGATCACATTACTGTCCAGCAGCTTGTGCTCGAACGGTTAATAGCCGGGAGGTCACCGATTCGGAATGGCGCTTGAGTTTCGTGAGATACGCACAGCCAATGAAACAGCTGTACAGTGCTTATTTGCTTCTCAGTATAGACTGGCTTCACTTATAGGATGAAATCTCTATTCGAATTTCCCCATTTCCCCAGACTACCAAAAGTAGAATCTTTTTGCCCTCGACAAAGGCAAAAAGTTCATAGTCAATGGCCCATACTCCAGTTTTCACACTCGTTCGCTGAAGTCCTGCCAGCCTCACTGCCACATCCTTAATCCATGTGTGCACCATTCCTGACACATGACAAGATTGAAGTACTCAGTTTCTACTGCATTATTGGTAGGTGGCTTGCAACGTTGATTTGTAAGAATTAGTGGACTACCAGTAGCCTGATAATACCCTAGTATAGTCCCGTTCCCGATTCCAAACTTAGCCCGATGACCAATCAAATTGTGGTTTATGACTATGCGAAACGATCGCTTACGCAGTGAGCCCAGCTCTGTGAAGCCGGGATCCTCTAGTCTGTCAGCTGAGTCGGTTGTGTTGGAGTTCATGCAATCCTGCCAACTGACTCAGTTGGATCAATGAGGAGGGTTTGAAAAATTGGTCTGAACAGACCACATGATCTTGAACCACTCCAAAAGACCTGCTATTGGCGTAATTCCAACGGACGTTACTTCGGCTAAAACAACGGACGAAGATAGAACTAAAGAAGGTTTGAAAAACCACCGCCGTTTCCCTACAAGCTTTATTTTAC
The DNA here is from genome assembly GCA_003604175.2 of Clonorchis sinensis. Taxonomy (NCBI): domain Eukaryota; kingdom Metazoa; phylum Platyhelminthes; class Trematoda; order Opisthorchiida; family Opisthorchiidae; genus Clonorchis; species Clonorchis sinensis. The sequence continues at coordinate 14,243,202 of CM030375.1, forward strand.
ACAGCTTATGGCGTGCATTGTTCCCAGTGCGGTTCACAGACTTTGGTATAGTTTCACCATAGCCAGGGTGCTAAATAACTGGAGATCATTGATTGGTTTATGAATGAAAGATGAAATGAACTCAGTGAGTGTGTGAATCACCCACGAAGATCATGCGAACCGAGCAGACGACTGCTGCTTAGCAGAGGAGTGTGAGCTCTTGAAGCATAGTGGCGCCTGAACAACAAGGAATTAAAGACAGCAAGGACGGATTGTGGCAGCCCCGGGTCCCACATGAGAGTACAGAGGAAAGCTTGGGTGTGGTTTTATCTCCTGAAAAGACCGTTTCCTGACAGGTTGTGCCCTCCCGCAAGACCCAGTTTCTCCTTAGCCCCAACAAAGTGTTTAAACTTGATCTGGTTTCACAGAACGTTATATGAAACTGTTCAGCTGTAACACCCTTTCAGTGCCTAGCTGCCATGCCACCCGAGGGAAGAACGAGGGCTGGGATACTGCCAGGTTGCCCAAGCCTAGTCAGGGGAAGCTGAGAGGCAGAGGTCGGGTTCGAACCACGGACCTTTCGGTCAGTAAATTCGCGATCTAACCACTTGAGCCATCTCGCCCCTATGAGTGGAGAGCAAAGGGTCGGGATGCGGATCCTGATTCATAACAGAGCGAAAACCGGCTGTGTTATACGAACTCTATCCTATCAAGCGCATTACGCATCGCATCCTAGTTTAGATAATTTCGTTTCATTACTATCAGGCATTCATCCGTACAGACCTCGAAGAGGACCCCTTAATGTATTTCGGGGACGAGATGACTCAGTGGTTAGAGCGCGAATCTACTGAACGGAAAGTCCGTGGTTCGAACCCGACCTCTGCCTCTCGACTTCCCCGTCTAGGCTTGGGAAAACTGGCAGTATCCCAACCCTCGTGCTTCCTTCTGGTAGCATGGCAGTTAAGCACCGAAGGGGTGTTACAGCTGAATAACTTTTTTCTGTTACCTGAAATTCGTGTTACAGTACGAGCGGTTAGGGTGGGTTCGCGCTGTTGGCACTGTGCTGCTGAACAAGACCGCACTTGGCGAGTAAACTCTGAACACGCAGACTCTATAGATTTTAAATGCTTGGTCTCTGAAGCTAAGAAGCTGTCCGGCTGACAGTACATAGCAAGAGTTCATTTTATTTGAAAAAGGAATGTTGACGAACAGCAAATCGATACTCGCGTTTGCCGGGTCACCCACCTTCCGAGAACATTCTAAAAACAAATTCTATAGTTCTTGCGATCCTTCTAACGAAGGTTTTCTCATCCAATTGCACCCGCGATTTCCAACACCTCTCGGAGTGTCCTAATAAACTATCTGACTCATTGGATTTTTTAGGAGAGTACTAAGTTCCATATGACGATATTCCAACAGCAGAAGCGGGGAGGTTGCAAGGAGACTGAGACCTGCAACCCAGGGATGTTAGAGCTTACAATGAAGGTCTTCGAAAGTATGTAAGCGGAAGGTGTTGAGCGAGCACAATCTAGATTGGAGTCCAACGTCACAGGACAACGTTTACGTCATTCTTGTTAGTTTTTTTATCTAACTACCTGCTGTTATTTGTTGCAAAGGACAGTTAGTCAGAGATTGACGTGCCCGACCTCCTCCACCGTTACTTAACAAGTTTCGTGACCCGACCACAACTTTGTCATAAACACCCAGTTAATTCCTATGCCAGTTGCTTCGCAAGAGTTGCTGAGCATCAGAAAACATTTCCCCAGTAGTCTTAACTAGTCAATCAAGAAGCAAATTTCCAGTCAAATTAACCAGCTGCAAAAACTGGTCTGCGGACGCTTAGTCCAGAGGTAACACACTGCAATTCATGTGTCCGATCTTCCTACGCCCGTCTGACGAAACTGAATAAAGACAAAACGATTTGCTTTAAAATTCCAGGATCTCTCCCAGTCTTTCGTTTTGGAACTCAGCTGGCTGAAGTTCACGTTCTGATGCCTGTTGAGGACCTGCGTTCTCAGAGAGGAATAAAAGCGCATCGGACTGGGATTCGAGGCAAACGCGTGTGGGCACGCAACAGCGTCAAAGTGATAGGGAAACCAACCAATAGAGGAGAATGTTGGTAGCTCAGGTAGTATAGATGGTCGTTGGTTTGTTCGCTGAGCTGCCCAGCTCAGCGAACAAACCAACAAACCAACCAATCATGAACTAACAGGATTCGTGCGTCAGCTGACTGATCGATGCGCAAACGGACCATGCTGGTTGGTTTTGGGATGATGTAGCGGAATCGGGGGGCACAGGCTGAGGAAATAATGCGAACTACTGGTTGTGCGCTCTCTCTTCGGAGAACCTGATGATTAGTGCCCAACGGATACCTATTTCAAATGTTAAAGTCTAGATTTTTTGAACGCCGATCGATTATAGAGAATCTCTTGGCGGCGACTACTCAAGAAGTCCAAAAGCAAGTCCCAAGAAGCCAGCCTATCGTTCGCGAGGATGTGACTGATGACGAAAGGTCGACAAAACTTATCAAGATTGCTAGCTAAGGCGTGTGATGAAGTCGATCAATCAAAACTGAAATCTTAGCTTGTGTAAAAGCCTAGAAACTGACGTGATCTTTTTTGCTGACTTCGGTTCCGGAAATTCACTAATTACTCAGAATTCCTCTGGCAAACAACTCGGGTTAAAGGCAACTGAAGACGTGGTGGATTCGAACGCAATTATGTGGGCTGTCACAGACAACAGTGTGTCCCGTTACCAGATGAAGTCGGTCGAATAGATGACACGTTCAGCAGCTTAGATTGTTTACCCGAGGAGAAGTGCGCTTTAACACCTTGCTGCGGAGATCATCCTAAGTGAGTATGAAACCCAATCCACTGTCGAAGATTTTCGTCCTTTAGTTGTCTTCCTGGCTCCTGTATTGAGCAGAGTATATGGATCTGTCCGGATGCCAGTCTCCTCTTTGACCTTTCAGAAAATGTTTGGTGACTCTTCCTCCAACTGGATTTCTTGCACCAGAAGGTCACCGGACAGACACATCAGACATCCACGAGCCTGCTTTGACAAGATCTCAGTGATGTTCGATACTTTCTCAATTGTGTTTGGCAATATCTTATTGTGTTTGGAATGGGCTTTCTGATATATCACGGTGGCTTGTTCGGCTGATTGCTGAACAAAAAGACTACGGTTTCAATGTTCCCTTGTGAATGGCTATCAGTGCCATAGTCCTCGGACTGGCTGATGTCGTGGGATACAGAGTCGACGGTTAACACATGGGTGACGGCTGTTACCAACTACCACACCAAACCTGAATCTGTCTCTCTCTCTCTGAACCACTTCATTCCAGTATCCCACCTAGAAACAGCGAACAGAGGTGTGTTAGTCCCTTCATCGGAGATAGGAGAAAAAATTAAGGTCATATCTCAGTTGGCAGCCGCGCACTGAATGCGGTGGCTTTAATCTACGTACATGCTCTACGGGATGCGTGGTTGGGTCCGGTCCGGCAGCAAAACCAACCGTTGCTATGTACCGCCCCCAGTTGTCTAAGCTGAAAGACAGTAATCCACAATGTGTTTACTGGCCCCGTTTCCCGTAATTCAGTTGACAAGTCATAGAATGTCTGCGAACAGGTATTTCCCGCTCAGTGGCCGGTTGAGGAAAAGAGGTCTCGTCAGCCAGAAGTACAAAGTACAGGGCAACTTACAGGGTGTGACTTGTACGCCCATCGTGGATGAGTTGTCCTGGACTTCCCGATTCAGGAATTCATTTTGTTTTTCCACCGGGAACTACCTAAATTAAGCGATTCGTCTCCCATCAGGTGGCTTGGGTTCGATTCCACCAAACCCTTCAGTAGCATTTTACACTTTTAAAGTGTGCGGTCAGATCAGTTGAAAGTACGAGTCAAGTGGTGCCGATCGTGAAGCGTTACTCCGTCCTATTCCACATGAGACTGCAACCGTGCTTTCCGAAGCCTCTTCTGTTCCAGGAAAAATCCATACAACAATAATTTTTGGTTGATACCAACTTTTCTCCTGTGGGATTCCCCAGTGAATGGATCAGCTTTACTGGGTTATTGCTTGTTGACCTTTAGCAAACCAAGTGCATGTCTGATGTATAAAGTTCGAATTCTACTTACGGTGTGAATAATCAATTTATTTTTGTCCTGTGTCATTACTGGATTTCGTGAAGAGCACCTAGCATCCTAAACTATTTTATGTGACTTACAAGAAATGAGCCACTTTCATCAATAACCATAACCCGTAACACATTGACATAAACAACAAATCTAATGCAAGTAGCTAGCCCCTGAGAACCCTGCAGTACATCAACCGCGAGCGGACAGATCTTGCCTTCTAAAAACGAGCGTGGCTGTCGCAGGTTTTTCTCCATAACTCCGCTCTGACAGATTTCTGTGAAATAAAAAATAATGCCCGAAACAGGTGGAACAACGGCGTTGCATGATTTCATTTAATCGATCTCTAGTGAGAAGCTGATTACCTAGTATGTAAAGTTCCAATCGCACGCTTCTAAAAACAATAACCAGACTCACCTCAGTATCGTCTACTCCTCCGTTAGTAGCCAAGGTATGCAAAGAATCAACTGATTGTGACAATACCATCATCGAATTTTCGGATAAGTTGGGTGTCACTACGGTATCGTCAAATTTTAGTGATTGCTGTTGACCATCTCCGGAACTATGATCTCCACGTAGCTGACCGGTACTGACGTGCAACTGAGTAGGAGTTGAGGGAAGTTTGGGTGGTAACATTGCAGCGGTCGTCATTGTAACCCGGTAGGACAGAGATGTATTAGATTCCGTCCGCGCTTTGCTGAGTTCGGTGAATTTTTGCCAGCGTTGGGCCAGAAAAAGCGGACAACGGCGGCGTCAGCAGAGCAATTCCAGGGACATGGTAAATCGATCAACACCAGGCAAATCCTGGCGGACAAACGCGCGCAAGACGTAGTATGAATACAATCAACCAACCAGAGGGAGTTAGCCTGAACACAGTGACCCGAGAGGTGAGCTGTTCTTCTCTGCGTGTAGACCTGCCTAACCGTCACCAATGCACAATCGCTGGCTTGGTTAGATCTCAGGGAAGCACGCTTGAAGTCGTCTCTGCACGTCACGCACACAAACATTTGCTCAAAGCTGATTGGTTGATGCCATGGTAGACTACATGGACCAGTAACAAGTCAACCAATCACCGTCACGAATAGGGCGGAGCCCTAATCGTCTCCAAGACGGCGGATTGTTTGGTGGTCAAGGCTGTCGCACAAACTGAGAGGGGAAGTGGAAGGTAGAAGCCGATCAAACCGATCAAGATGGTCGGAATATTTTCCAGGTTTCCCTTTACCGAACACAAGCAAAGCATTGGACGTTTATAACCCAGTGTGGCCGATTTTCAGTTATCTCGGCGTAAAACAAGCTCAGATGCTCAGATGCGATAGCCTTCCCGCTTAATAACTAGCTATAGAGAGTGACTCAACTGGCCCTAGTTGAGAATACTTGGGTCTATCTCGTCGGAAAAACACATTTACCGGATTAATGTGCTTACCTCAACTATTGCAATTACTAAAATGAAATACTGGGATTCGTCAAATACTAATGTGGCGCTCCGTTATAAAAGGCCTACAATGCAATGAAAATAACATCATCAATAGAATGCACTACTCATAAGGTTGCTGAAAATTCTTCGCCAGCCCACGACCGGCTTCGCCCTCCCAGTTCGGGCTCATTAGGCAGGTGCAGTCTTCGAGTTTCCTTATGTTCTACTTGAACCCAAATTGGACTGATTTCGATAAGTACACTCATTTGCAAATCAGTTGCCTGGAAACATCAAAAACGGAAGATTCAGCTGGGTTCCAGGTTAGTCTCTCGCAAAACCAAATTGATTTGAAAATTAGTGTATTTATCGAAATCAGTCCAATTTGAGTTCAAGTAGAACATAAGGAAACTCGGAGACTGCACCTACCTGATGAGCCCGAACTGGGAGGGCGAAGCCGGCCGTGGGCTGTCGAATAATTTTCAGCAACCTTATGAGTAGTGTGTTGCGTACAGACATGTATCGCGATATCTCGAATATCGTAGCAACTGGAACATGAGGCGGCCTGGTGCAGCACATTCATTTGCCTGGAAACATCAAAAACGGGAGATTCAGCTGGGTTCCAGGTTAGTCTCTCGCAAAACCAAACTGATTTGCAAATGAGTGTATTTATCATCAATAGAAATTTTACCCTCCATGCGCAATGTCACAGTAATAAAACGACGGTAACTTTGTTAGGAATCTGTCAACACGCAACTGCCACTTAGGAAAGTACCAGAGGCAGTTCATGACCTGGTTGTAACTATCTCCCCAAACATCAGAGGGCAGAAAATGTTTGCACGTATCTACGTAGGCACTGATGTGAAACAAGTAAATCGTGTATATTGAATTATACCTGACGTCAGGCGTGCACACTGGATGCAAAGGGGCCTACAACAAAATTGTGACCCGTCCATGTGATTATACGTTTGTCAAATACAATCATGGTTCTCCAAGACATAGGGCATCCGAGATTGCTCACGTCGCATTTCTTATTTCTTATAGGGTGGAGGACCAAAGGCGAAGTCGGTAAACTGAAATCGAGCAGGACGTGTCACATTCAAGCCTAGCCAAAACAAGACTGAAGCCCCACCAAATGGAATCCATCTGTCCTATATAAATGTCAATCCCTCCGAAAAAACCATATGGCTGTCGACTAAACACGGCCTCCTGTGAGTTGTACCTACTCCGAAAAACTACAAATAAACGGAGTTTCCTGAGGACTAATCTGTTCCAATCAAACTAAAATGAATTAATCTGTTTTCTGAGCGCGATCCGTCCAGATAGCTGTCTAAATTTGTTGCACACCCTCACAGTTGCAGTCAATCTTTGACAGGTGTCGACTTGGTGCAGCTATGGTTAAGTTTAGCGACCTAGGTTGTGGAGATCTTCAGAAACTTCACTGGTCGTTTTGTAATCTGAGAAGTAAGCATTTTTGGCCTTATAAGGTTTATCTAAAAAATGAAGTAGTCCTTTTACGTCCTCAATCTGAAGCGGCGTATGTACAGACTGTCAGCAGGGACGTTTCTCCTGGAGAGGAACCTCGTTGATTAGTCCTTCAGGATGGTCTATGGAGTGGTAGTCTATGTAGTATACTTCGTCGCAGGTTTTCTAGATTGACACTGAAAATCAACTTTGCTACCAATGGGACATACTACTTATAACGTCGCTGAGACCTGTTGGATAGCCCAGAATCGGTTTCTTTCTTCTTGGGTTTACCAAGCAAGCGTAGTTTCCCAGTTTCCATCAATATCATGCTCTCTTTGAACGCCACACAGTATGCAGTTGGCAAAATACACTCGTTTGTAACTTATAGTTGGCATATCATCCTAAGAAAATGCACTTCGTTATCTCGAACGCGTGGTCCAGCTGCAATTCAAATAAGTCCCCCACCGGTTGCAAACTAATTTGCAACTGGGCCCAGTATGCCACACGGCTGAGGCCTGATTAGTTAACTGAGTAAACAGCTCGGAATACTTTGTCCCACCCGTTCACTGTCGCCAAAAGTCGATTTCTAAGAAACCATGAACTTTGAAAAACTTTTCTCATGAGGGCCATGATGCTAGACTCTGGGAAATGGGATGTGAGGGTGTGCGGTGTAACAAAATTTCTGTATTCGTTGGCGTAAAATTGGGCAATTTATTTACCTGTATGTAAGCTTATAGTGTCCCTTAGAAGCCAAACATCGAGAGAACTGTGAATAAGAGTAAACATTCTTGAAGCGTATTTCAGAGGAAACTATACCCCATGAATAGACCGCTTTCTGTTGGTCAGTTTCAGAGACCAGTAAGCAGGGAACGAATATGCGACCATGTTTTTTTTTTGGGGGGGGGGATAGATCTCCAAATGGGATCGTTCCATTTGATGTTCCAAAGTGGCCATCCTACAGCAAGAAAGTATAGCAAAGCTGTTCTGCAGGTAAATACCCGAGTTCGTCAAAGATGAACTCTCTCGGCACTTGGTCTATCTACTCTTAGAGGGACCTAGCCATCTGAGCAGGTCACAAGGGACCGACGTCGAGTGGTATTCGCGAAGGAGAAAATTATAGTAGTTGGGTGCAACACGAATGAAAATAGTGTTTTAGATAGAACGGCCCATGTGTGATTGACGTGCCCTAGTTGGACCGAGACCGAGCGAATAACTGTGTACATCCCTCAGTTTCTGATATATTGAAAACAGCACTGTGACTCGACTTATATTAGCATCCACATACCAATTTGGTTTTGACGGGAAACTCTCCTGGAACGCAGCTGAATCTCTCGTTTATGGTGTTCTTTTTCAATTGAATGCGCTGAACTAAGCCGCTTCATGTTTCATTTGGTACAATACTCAGGTTAGAGCAATACTTTGCATTGTCAGGAAGGTCAGATCCCTGAAAATAACCCCCAGAACGCCCGGAACTCACTGAGACCCTAACCCCCCCCCCAAAAAAAAAATCTCAATAGGGAAGCCGACAAGCATCCAGGCCAGTCAATCACCCAGTCAATTCAGCAAAAGTCGATGAGTGTTCAGGCACGCCACAGAAGCACGACCGACAATGATCAGTGTTCAAGCATTTCATAGAAGCACTGTGGATGTTGATGGGTTTCCACTAAACGCCTATCAGACAGCCTGGATCACTATCAAAAAGTGCCTCTAAATAGCGCGAGGCCATTGTAATTTTTGCACTCGCACGCACTCGTTTGTTGCAATAAAGCTGGTGTGTTCTTTGTCGGTGAGTCTTTTTCCGGCAATAGGCACCGGAGCGGGGACAGCAGTCAGATATAACATGCACAGACACAGTACACTACTCACAATGTTACCGAAGGCTCTTCGACAGTCCACAGCCGGCTTCACTCCTCTTGGGTCTCTCATCGACACAATTCGTTGTCGAAAATTTTTCACCAAACTTGCGGTTAGTCTCACTCAAGTCATGTTGACGTTATGATCGATGACCATATGGGAATCGGCTGTTTGCATAATACGTCCATCTGGGTTTGGAATGACACGATAAAAAAATTACCAGCACATTACGTCCATTCTAGATGTCAGTGTTCACATGAGCGGAAGCATTATACTACTGTAAAGTACCCCAGTACACGTGATGAGACAAATCGATCCCTAATTTCATTTGAACACATGTCACTCCTGCCCACTGGCTACCCTGGATTGAAATTACACTAAGAGGAGGTCGTATTTGCTGCTGCGATGGCTTTATTACCAAAATCAAGGTATCCCGCTTTTATCTGCCAAATTACTAATGACCTGTGTCCACACAGTTGTGAAGGAGAACCGAGATAAAACTAAGCTTCATTTGCAAATCAATTTGGTTTTGCAAGAGACTCACCTGAAACCCAGCTGAATCTCCCGTTTGTGATGTTTCCAGGCAACTGAATGTGCTGCACCAGGCCGCCTCGTGTTCCAGTTGCTACGATATTCGAGATATCGCGATACATGTATACACGTAATGCACTACTCATGTAGTTGCTGAAAATTCTTCGACAGCCCACGACCGGTTTCGCGCTTCTTGGGAATCATCAGGTAGGCGCAGTCCCCTAGTTTCTGTCAACCTTATGTTCTACTTGCTTTTGTTGAGGACCAACAAATGAGCCGCCTCTACTAGCTAGACATTAAGAATGAGGTGCGATCAATTGTCTGGTTTGTGACACCTGCCAGAACAACTGTTGTTAGAATTGTGGTTGGTTAGCTCAGCTGAGGAGTCAACAGACAACCTGTCTCAACAGAGTGCACGCAGAGAACTCTCAACACAACTCCGACACTAACAAAGCCCCACCAAAAAGGTCCTCACACACAGCAAATTGAATGATGTTATTTAAAGGTTTATTTTGATTAGGTCATAACTATTTGATCGGTTCGAACTGCATACGTCTTCAACGGTTTCTTTAGATTTTTCAGTTTTCCTCAAATTACAACAGCAGACTGCATTGGTATGTAAACAATAAAGGCTGGAAGTTAACAAGTGAACGTGACTGCGAACTGGTAGGCGCTGAATTCGGGCTAGTCGGCCCCATTAATTTCAAGTGAGAACTAATCACACGGCCTTTCAGCCACTCGTGGCCGACCACTTGACGTGCTCAACCACCGGTTGGAAGGTCGCAGGAGGAACACTACTCATAAAATTGTTATCGATCTTACAGTTCAGGTCTAAGTTGTCTATTTTTCATAGGCTGATTTTTGGTGGGAAGCTTGCTCGTTTGAAATGTTCTCTTCGTCTAGGTTTCAACATTCATGTGTGTTTAATATTCCCGTTGATGTCTCAAACCAATTTTTTTCCGTTTTATTTATGCTATAGAACCTTCCTAACTCTTGATCGTGTGGAACTGGAGGTATTTGGTCTACAGGGCCTACTCATTGCACGCCGTTAACGTTTATCTAAACGATAGAAGAAAAATATTTTGTGGCACAAAATGTATCATTTCCGCGAGTTCTCCTTTTTTCTCACCTTTTTCTTGTTTGCTTATTCCTTACCATATTGGCGCGCCATTGGTATGGAATTATTTTCAAGGGCAGTTCAAACAAAATTTCAAAAAGCCGTCGTTGGTGTGTCGGAGTTAGTTACGCAGCCAATGTGCGCGGATGTTTGGTTTTTTGCGAAAAGTGACTCGTCAGGCGCGTTGATAACACCGATAACTTTTTCTAAACAAAGTGTCGAGCGCGCTGATGCAAAAAACAAGCGGCGGCAAACAGATTTCATTCTAGCCCCGCGTATCCCGAAGAATTCACACCAGTTTGATGGAGTCCGGTTCAACTATACATCGACTATAAGCAAACAGGAAAAGTGAATAACCGTGGCCGCGGTTGGACCTTCTAACGGATTTCGGTGCTTGGCGAAATACACTCATGGTCTCGAGTTAGATCGGTGTTAGCGAAAGACCCAAATGAGCCACTAGTTTGTGGTATTCTTCAAATGAGTGCGCTCTACAAAGTCTGCTACGTCCTTCAGTTGGTACGATGTTTGAGATATTGCATTAGATTTTCCCGGACACAGCATACTACTCATAAGGTCGCTGAAAACTCCCAAACTGTCCACTCTGCCAGCCCCACTGTTCTAGGGGCTCATCCGGTAGGCGTGGTCGCTGATTCTTCATCAGTGTTATATCCTTCTTTAGCACCGAATTATGCGTAAATTAGTGTATCTCACCATTTGCGAACAATTTCGTGCTCATAGAACTTAAGATTGATGGGAACTCTTGGACTACACCTACCTAATGAGTCTCAAGAAGGGCGGAACGGGTGGTAGACCGTCAAAGAAATCTCGACAACCTTATGGTTGATGTGCTCTGTCAAGGAAAGTGAAACATGAGGCGGATCTTGTGCAGCACATTCACTTGAAGAATATAACAAAAGAAAGATTCAACTGGATCTCTCGTTCACACTAACATTATTTGAAAATGAAATGTGCTTCTACAGAAGAGGGAGATTTATGACTACAGGATCCGATTCAGAGGTTGACAAAAATCGTGCATTTCTCCAGTTTACTCATCTTACGTTTGTGGAGTTGTATTCCACTTTTTTCATCCGAGATAAGGAGGAAAGTTCGAAAAGCGTGTTTGTGTTTGTGTGTGTGTGCGCGTCTGTTTCAGAATTTCTCTCAACTTCAGTCATCCTACATGAGAAAGTGCGTGTCTGAAATGGCGTAAACACGGTCAACCAATCATCCTTATGATAAGATCATGGACCACCTATTCACACGTACGCCTACAAGCCGTCCCTGATATGAGTCATAGACACGCCCGTGCATTAAAACAACTGGAGCAGGCCGTATCGATCGATTTTTCGGTCAATACGGCTTCCCCATTGTTTAACTAGTAGATCAGAACGTAATAATGCTGTCGGTAGGTGAAGCTCATCGCTTGTGCGGCGAAGTTTAGTTTAATCTCTTCCGGAAACTACACGACTGTAAGTTTCACAGTGTGACCAACTCCGTTCGGACGACAGCGTTTTCCTTACGGTTGACATGTGGAGATAAACTCTAACGAGCGACATTGAATACTGCTAGCTTAGGCTGTAACTTTTGAAGATAAGTAGCTAGACTACTTAGACTATGCAGAATAGCCAATTTGAATCAGTTTCTAAATTGCGATCTTCGAGATCCTGGTGAAAAATTAACCATGATCACGAACTGATGGAAAGAAACATCCAAGCCTTCACCCACGTTAACGTATGTCTAATTATATTTGTCCTTTTACTTGAAGGACACAAGTAGGTTGGTAAGTGATGTTCAATTTAGTTTAAGTGCCCAGCGGTCAAAAGGAACAGTATCTAGTGGATGTACGATGTTCATTAGAGTGTGGTTTCAGTCCTCTAGGTTCAGTAAAAATAGTGGACTCAAAAGTCGAGTGGTTATTTACTGATCTGGCCCTAAAAGCATCCAAGGCGCATACAGCTGGCTTGCTGGTGTTGGTCACTAGTCACTTTATCCTTTACAGTGGTGGAGTTACTCTCACGATCTTTGTGAGTCCTTGACTCTGAGTCGTTCAGAATGCTAAGGCGGGCTATCGTCTCAGTACCAACTTGAAAAACTCGGTAAGCCTGACACGCCAACCAGTGCATCTGTTGGGATGATGGCAAAGGGGCGAAGGTTATTGGAAGCGAATAAACTGGGAACCTGATCACAGGTGTCAGCTTCTGTGATGCAACCCCAGATGAACTGATCCCACAGGAGATGTGACAGCCTATTCTGGGTATATCTAGGTGGCAAATTAAACTGAAACGGTCCGTAAACATCGACCTCGCGCTTCCTCGCAACACCAGTCTGAGTGATAAGCGTCTAATCCCACTTCTTGAACTCTTCCTGAAAGTTAGAATCCCAAGGAGCAAACGAGTTCCACATCTGGAGATCGTGTGTGTTGTAAATATCAATGTCTGATCAAAAGTTATAGACAAACGCAGGCGAAAAGTAGCAATCCAAACCAGGGACTTGGTGTGGTTTTGCGGTCTTTTGGTACCCTGTACACGAGTGGAAACCTTCAGTCACCCCCGGTCGACAGACGAGGCTTTCCCACTGGGCTCGTCCTCGAGGCTGTCATGCTGCATCCGGGGCTGACTGCCGTTCACTTGTACCGTAGAGTTTAGACGTGATCTCGGCGACTGACAATTATGGCAACACCAAACATCTAAAGCAAGCTGTCTAAGTAAACTGTTCCCGGGTCCCAGCGATCCTCCCAGTTGAATAATACACCTACCGAGAGTGACCGAATTTCCCTACTTCGTTAGTAGAGAGAGCACTGAATACCGCAACAGACGACGTTTTTATTGATGAGAATAACTTCTAGTCAGACGATGTTCTCATCGACGGAGCTGGAACAAAGAAAATGTAATTGTTCACGCAACGTTGGAAACTGACTGAGAGTTTGACGCGATGTTTTTCAACGATATAGGGCAATGCATCCATCCGTGTGTCTAGTTGATTCTGTACCATGTTTACAGGTTCTACTAATTCCTGATTGCAAATGGCCGGGAAATCATCACAAGATGAACGTTTAGGACTAAAGTCAGCTTTAGCTCAACCGGTCGATTTCATCCGTAGTCCGAACGAAATCCTTTTGGTTCCAGTGAAAAAAGCGAATCACGAAAACCGAGGTCCTTTAAGCAGCAAACGCATTTGGAGTGTGAGAGCAGCACAGTGTGTAACCAGGTCTGTTGATTGGACTACCTGAAAGGAATGACTAACCTCACTTCCCAAAACAGTTTGTCTACGTTCAGCTGAAGGATAGAGTAGGAAATCGGCAATGTCCGAAATTCCGCTATTGTGACGGATAAGTTTGACAAAAACCTGGCAATGTTGTGGAATATGGGTAGCTCGGGTGCGCTGATTAATTGTTGGTCTATTCGCCGAGCTTGGCAGTTAGATTGCAAACGCTTCATCACCAATCGAGGTGAGTGGGTCCCACTCAACCCCGCACTGACAACGTCACCTCGATTGGTGATGAAACGTTTGCAATCCGACTGTCCAGCTCGGCGAACAGACCAACAATCAAGAACCTTGCACTCCATAAGAAGATCTGGAGAACCGCTAATCAAGGAGACCGCAAAAGCTCTGAGACACGATGCGTAGCAGTGCTGCAAATTGAGTGGCAGTGCCGCCTCGGTCATGTGGAATTGCGCAATGTGCGAGCGCGCATGCCTGAGTAGGATCGGCCTTGTGAGTCACCAGCATACTAACCGTCTTATCTGCTAAACGTAAAAATTCTCGAACCGATGTAGTTCTTTTCCCACTTTCTGGCAATACGTGTCCAACTTTGTCATACTAATGACAACAACATCATGAACCCTATGATCACTAACGATTACTACTTCCACGATGCATTAGTTGACGAAAATAGGGAACAGTCACCGCTGTGATGGGTGAACGCAGCACCACAATGACAAACATGTAATTGATGCCGGTGCCCTCGTCTTTATGGCACGATGTTTAGACTGGCTGATCGCTTCCAATTGGTCTATTTTGAGCCAACAAGCCACTGAGCTAAAGTAATCGTGGAGTGAATTCCTTTCGTATAATCGCTGCCAACCTCTCATTGCCGTCGTCCTAGGTCGTAACGAAGTTTGGAAACATGGTCCAGCTGGTGCCTAGCTGCCCCCCGAAGGAAGCAGAAGGGCCGAGATACCGCCAGGGTGCCCAAGCCTAGAAAGGAGCAGTCAAGATGCAGAGGTCGGATTCGAACCATCCTTCGGTCAGTAATTTTGTGTTTTAACCACGAAAAGCGCCAGTGCAATATCCACTTGTAAAATAGTCCAATGATGTTGGTAGGTTGGGAAACTTGATGTAGCCAAGACTGAATCCAGTGTGTCGGTCTCTTCCCCAACAAATCCACAGCTTGTGAGAATCAAACGGTTGAAGAGGAATCTGCCCACCAAACAGTCTCTCGTGCTCATTGTTAACAAACTGTGATTCGCTTGCTGCTAATGGGTTCAAACGTAGCACTAGCATGTTGTGACGACTTTTGAACACATGACCGACCTCTAGTCCGGTCAAACTAGTCATGGTAACAGAAGTAACATGTTTCTTGTGTTTCCATGATGATGATGGATTGTCGTGACCTCGTGGACAACGTGACAGCTCAATCCATTCAGGTCAGTGGGCGGTCAACAAGTGCACAGTAGCCAGCGGCTCAGTTACCTTTAAGGTGAGCGAGCCTTTCCAAGACGTACACAATCATTTGTTGTATGTGTGTTGAAAAGAAGTTTGGGTCATGATGCATAATGTCCACTAATCACAGGCACGTGGATTTCTTGTACAGGTTTGGACAGTGAACTCAACAAGTTATTCCGCTAAATCACCCTCAGAGACACCTTGAGACAACCTGTCTACTACAGTACCATGTCTTGTTCCGTTGTTAGCTTAGTGTCCTGTTTTTAAAACCAAAGGGTGTTTTGCTCTGTTAAAAGCAATCTACTAGATTGGAAGCTCCTTCGACCGACCTTTGAACAGCTTTATGGCGTTCTGTTGTGCAACTAATGATCTGACAATTTGTTTTTGACGAGAAATGGGGAAGCCACCCCCTGGTTTGAGCACTTGGAAAGTCTGAAACATAGGAGTGATAAATCATTTCAGCGTTCCGTGTCCGTTCTGGTTGTGGGCAGAGGAGATGTAAACACATGGTTTGTGAAAGAACCAGTGGAAAATTCGACAATTTTTTTCACGGGAATGTGTTGCCCAAATTCTACGTGGTGGTAGATATAAACTTTCTCGATACAAAGATGCTATTCCCTATAGATCCCATCATATGCAGTGCATTTTCGCCCAGACTAAACCCGACTCTCGAGGTCCCATTCGAAGAATTCAACTCAGATAGCCGCTTCTTCAAAGCTATATCATCCAGCTAACAGCTTCGATGGTGGCATCAAGCAGCTGTCTTTAGTAAACCGAACAGGCAGGTGTCCGAGAGATCCATTTCTCTGTCTGCATGATGGGTGGACGAACATCAGCAAACCTAGCTTGCTGACCGCCTGATACGTTGCGAAAGCTATGTGTAATCCTGAAAAATCACATGGCACATATGGACCCTTTTCAAATTACTCTTCTATCCCGAGAAATACACTCATTTGCAAATCAATTTGGTTTTGCGAGAGACTCACCTGGAACCCAGCTGAATCTCCCGCTTTTGATGTTTCAAGGCAACTGAATGTACTGGACCAGGCCGCCCCATGTTCCAGTTGCTACGACATTCGAGATACTGCGATACATGTATATACGTAATGCACTACTCATAAGGTTGCTGAAAATTTTTCGAACTTATGAGCAACCTTATGAGTAGTGCATTACATATACTCTTCTATCTGTTCATTGAAGTGGATCTCCCAAGCTCTTGAATTCTCTCAGTGCATCACTGGTTCATTCCGACACGGTCGATCTTCAGAAAATCAGAGAGGAATTGTCATTCCAAACATTCTGTCATCACAGCCGTCATCGTGACCTTCTGTACTGACCACTGTGTGTGTGTGTGTGTGTGGAGTCACTGGGCCTTAGCAACCATTTCCAGCATTACTTCCGGTCTTCTAGATCATCCAGATACGCGCACGACTCACTCACTGCGAATGAAGAGGAGAAGGACGTCTCTTTATCGGCCTCAAACACCTCCAATAGATCAGAACAGACTATCACTCTCCTCCCGTTTAGATGATGTGCCAACTATTGAGAGACCCATGCCACATTCTTTGTTTGATACCTCAAGTCTTCTAATAGCTGTGTGGCATCGTGATCACAGTTCAGCATAGACTGGTGTCGAATGGATTGCACGGTTCTTTAACCCGTATACTGTGTCCTGGAAAATCTGTTCTTAGGTACTCCGCATTCAGTCTGGAAACCGTTCAACTCAACAGGTTTTATAGTTCCGAGAAAAACAACAAAATACAAACAGACACAGACTAAGTTTTACGAAGTCCTACACACATTTACGCGGAAAACCGACTAAAGTATGGGAAACCATGTGTTCACCTTTGCTACTTTACTATAAATGTTGTCTATCCAACCACTGCCCACAACACTAGTTAGAGGTGGTGCTAAACCGTAATCTGATGCATCGTGCCAACAGGATCCATTGTTACTAGGTGGTAGGTAGGTCACCTGCAAAGTGCGAATTCAGGGAAAACGGTTTAGAATACAAGAACCGATATATGCATGAATAGCATCACGTGAGTGCGGAGAAATGCTACAGGTGAACTTTTTAAATTCACCTCACATACTACTGCTTATATCGTTTTTACAATAAAACAAATTCTTAGTGTTCTTCGCTTATTCAATGGTCCTAATCCCTGATGTGCTGTTTTTTTTACCGTCGATTTCCACTTCTTTGATTAGAGTGTCCGTGGACATCACGTGGGACAATGTGGGCGTCGGCATCGCAATACAGTTTTTAGACAGATCACGTGCTACGGAGAACATTCCCAAAGCTATGCAGCGAGCGACCGTACTTAGAAGGCAGACACTAGTCTCGCTTTCTTCATGTTGTGGACTAATCCTGTGGTTCCGATGGTACGACATTTCAGACATGCGTAAAAGTCTGCTGGACAGTGCAGCGTGCCATGTTGTATGGTGCAGCGATTGTAGCCTCAACCAGGCCTGCAGCGCTCCCTCTCCTGAACAGAATCGTAAATGTTCGCTTCCTGAAAGCTGTGCGACTGTTTTTAATCAGTAGGGTGGAACAAGTCAGGGACGTGGAATGAGTGTCCCTTCACGAAATAGGATGAAGACCAAAATGCAGAAATCACCAAAGATGGATGCTGAGTTCAGAATACTTATATGCCTGTTGTTCATGGCTTGACTTACAGAAACTAGGACGGTACGTTCTGATTACTTCGGTTTCGCGTTGTTTTTTCTATGAAGTTAGGCTAATGAATGTGTCCAGTATTCGAGTAGTCTGTGTAGTAAACAACCAATGAGCAGATAGTCAGAAAGACTACTTGGTTAGTGCTCGTTTACATCCCTATCTGTGAGCGAATTTCCCTGATGTGTCGGCTTCTCAGGTCCCTCTATTTGCTCACCAGGAGGGGGAGTATTTTCGGAGGTATTTTGTGGCTAATGGTATCTGTCATGAAAAGCGGATCCGAAAAATGGTCTGTCACTTAAGGAAGCACAAATGTGGCACTCAGTTGGAACCGAAATGAGTGCGTTGAATGTTCCTATGTCCTGTTAAAATTGATCCAGGGCAATAAGGAAGGCACTGATGTTTGTGCAACTAATTCTGACCAATGCTCGGTTTTGCTCCGAAGAATTTCAAACGGCTTCGGGAAAACGCTGGATCTCATTTCTGTAACGTCCACACTCAAACTGGACGTAAACTCACACAAAAACAGTTATGGTTCAGCCACCTTCGTCTCCATCAGGATGTCTGCTAACAGCTAACTGTTGGGGATAAGTGACCAATATCTGCGTCATTTGATTTTTTTTATTTCCTAAGGATAACTCGTGTGAATTAGACTCATTTTCAGCCAGCATGGTATGACCCAACTAGCTTGGTTTCACAAATGTCCAGTCAACGGATTGTTTGAAAACTGGTAGGTGATTGACCTAACCGTAAAATTTCTGCTATCCATTTTGGTTGCTTTCAGTTAGGATTAGCTTGAGGACATGTTGAAAGAGTGTGTGTTGTTTTTAAGCTGCTTTGTTAGACCACGTACTCGTGGAGCGCTGGCACTCAAGAACGACCAGGAACGAAAAATGGAAAACAATGAGCTTTTCTGAGGTCAGCGGTATAGAGTTTCTTGAACAACGAGCAGAACAGAATGTCCTCAACGTCGATAAGCAGAGGTGTGAGGAATCGCACATGGATATGAGGGGAGTGGACCGTGACCTGATGGTGCGGAGGGAGCGGTCGAAAGCCCGTATTGATTCACGGGAGTCCACCACAAGGTCTCTCCACAAAACCTACCCTAACCTGCCGCCTGGGGAGTTTCAAAACTGGTGAAACCGTTATTGGGTTGCCAATAATAGGTTATCAGAACGGAGGGTTTGCTACCATCTGTTGTTCAACTGGACACTTTGTAAGAATGTCCAAGGAGCTGACCATTCATCATCCCATGGGTTTGGGCGCCCTTTGTTTTCCTAGGGATGTATGACCTCCGTAAGAGTGGCGAGAGGCACAAATGACTTTGGTAAGCGAAAAGTATCTACCGACAAGGTGTGACCCAGCGATCCGCTGAAGAACGGCCCAATATTCAGTGATCCACAAGATCTCACAGAAAGCACATCTTTGAAACGGCCATCACCTTGTGTCATTCTGCAGCACAGCAGCTAAATGGAAACCAAGGGAGCCGGTCGGGCGATAAATCTAACCAGCCAGATGCTTTATTCCGTAGATATGATCACTGACATAAGCCTTACCGGAACTGCCATTTTTTGATATGTTGTGACTGTCCACGAATTACCCTCATCATAAGCCAAATGAACACGTATGAGATTCCGTGAAAGGATGAACTTGCACACTTAGGCAGTCACTGTAATGAAACCCTTCGAGAGAGGACCACCCCGGGGATAAGTTACCAAATCAGAGAGAGTAAGAGAGTATGTCATCAGTCGGCGTACTTTAGAACGTTCGATATCCAGTGGGCGTGAGACTCGTGTGAGACTGGACCAAATTCCAGCTGAATCTCTCGTTTATGTCACGCAAAGGCCAACTAATTTTCGGTTGGTACGATATTCGAGGTGTATTCTCCTGAAGAAACGCTATTCATCAAGCTGCTGAAAACTGTTCGACAACCAACGTTTCGCCATTTTGGGGTTCATCATGTGAGCGCAGTCCCCGGGTTTCCGTCAACATTGTGTTCCTGATGGACATCAAGTTTTTAATGCCAACTTGACTTTCAAATGGATGTATTCTGCCAATTACGTACAACCTGATGTTCAGATAGAACTGGAAATTGGAGAGACGTGCTTATCCGGTTAACCTCAAAAGGGGTGAAACAAGTTACCAACCGTCGAACAGTTGCACACAATGTTGTGAAAACAAGTTGCGTTTAACGAGAAGTCCAAACTCAAGGGTATTTTAGTCTTTTTCATGCTATGCACTTTTTAGTTTTCACCTGCATGTAAGCATCACCATATCCATGTGATAGAAACACTTACCAGTGACACAATATCCTCTCTCGAGTATATAGATTTAGCCGCGAACCGGGGGCAACTACACTGGTACACGCAGCGATACGACGAATGTATTGACGACATTGAAATGTTGGAAAGGGCCTTCTGGAACGGAGTCACTCAGTAAGAGCGCATGTAGCGTGTTCTCTCCACCAGCGCCGATCAGTGTTTGATCTTCCATAGCGCTACCACCAAGAAGGGCGTCATTCTCTCCTTGAAACGGTTATTCCTTTGGAGATAACCCCAGGATGTATACTTCACGCCATCCGACTTTCTGTACAATTTAATTAAGTTCATTTCAGTATGAAATTTTACGTTTATAAGAAGCGAAATCATTCAAGCAATTCTTACATGAGGAAAAACTTGGCAGCCACAACGTGCTTGTGTTCACGGCTTATTGTCTGTATTTAGGTAGTGTATCCGTCTGGAACTGCTCCCATTTTTTCTCAAACCCAAAAGAAATAGGATGAGAAAATGCTCTTAAATGATATTCGGCCAAATAAAATCAACGGTGGTTGTTTACTGTCACAAGCACAGACGTCCAGCATTATCCATCAGACTCAGGCTTCATGGAAGTATGTTTGCTGCCGAAGTCTGGGACGTCACGCAGGTCAAAGCTGACGCATCGACAAAAGTGTCCAATTAACACGTGCTACTCACAAAAGGTGAAAGTAACATAGAATAAAGACAGAAAAAGATGATCTCCTATCAACGCCGGGCCTACGAAGTGGTGTTGTGGGATCTGCCACATGACCTGAAAATTTTTTCCGTTCTGGAGACCGCTTGGCCTTACGTTTCCATTTGTTCCTTTCCCACGTTTTCCTCCGAACTTCGTCCCAGCCCCGCAAGCCGTCTACGGATGCTGATCAAGAAGATATTACAGCATCCGAAAAAGATCTGTAATCTGCTGCGAAGTTGACGAGTGGTTGATATTTACGAAAGCCTTATTGCCTTGCATACCAGAATGTGTATGTACCGAACGCATGGCACGTGCAACAACTGACTGGATCACGACGCTGACCTTTACGAATGGGAGTAGAGGGGAAAATCGAGTTCACTCCTTAGAATTTCTGGATGAACCTCATGAATATGGGGGGAGACAAATGTTTACTATCATTGTCAAATACAAACGATTTTTGGTGGTTCTTCCAGTCTCAACTTCAACCACTAAACAGATTTATCGGGGGTCTTAGTCAAGCACTGCAGTTTTAAGCGTTGTGTGAGTGTACCTGTGGTGGCGGATTAGTTGTAATCTCATGCACAAAACATGAGTGCTTCATCCTTAAGGCACCGGTGTATTGACGCTAACAAACAGACCAACAGTTAGAGCAAATAGTAAACGCAAACACAGTCAAAATGGCATTAAAATTGGCAATGTAACTTCGGTTCCATGTGTGACGAGCATAATTACCTAAAACATATTCAGTTCCAGTCTTGAAAGAAAACCCCAAAAAGTGCGTAGTTCAGAATACGTGACCAACAAGATAAAGTGCACCGGATTGTCTACCGTGGACTGACATGTACAGAATTAACTCTCCGATTTAAATGAAACTGGTGAACTAGATAGAAAATACTGCTAAATGATTGCGCCTCCTAACCGAATTTTAAGTCAGTTGAAATGTTCCGAGTAAAACGATGAGTCTAGCCTTTCGTAACTCACCCTGGCATTCCCGTGACCCCGAGGTACTTGTCTGAAGGCAGTGCAAGAAATGGCGTTTTACCAAAGTAAGTGACATAGATGTTGTCATCTTTTCCAAGATTGTCTGATCAAGCGTTTTTTATGAGTAATACCTCAGAATACTTGCGGTAAACCAACGCCAGGCTCCTTCTGTGTCCAATCTTTTGAGTTGCACTTTAAGGCTTTAATCTTAGGACCGTATGATATCAGTTGTCACAATGATCCTACTGCCTCTAAGAGTGATGCATCTCTTTGAATTTATCACAGTTCCCGTTATCCCTCTGGCACATAAAATGCTTCGGAGGCAGAAAGCTAATTGTCCAAACGAATCTTCCATAGATTTGCTTGTTGTTCATCTTTTGATGAGCAAATTTCGATCTAGCTTTGGACAGAACTCAAGAGCATGGCGAATCTTGTCCAACTGGACAAACATTACTTGCCACAAATTCAATGAACTATTTGAGTAAAAGTGTTTTTAGGTTTCAGTGGGCTGGTTAGTTCTAGGGGAGACGATGCTTTGATGGGATATCGTTAACTGTATTATGTCTAACTGAAAGCGCAGTTTTTGGACTCTCCCCGGTGGGATGAAATTTTTTGAAGCGTCTCTCTGGAAGGCAAACTTCTCATCTAATAAACTTCGGAAGGTCAGACCACTCTAAAAGGCTCTGTTAGACATTCTCAACATATTACAATACATGCAGTGGAGTTACTGAACACCGGGTTTGAAAATGAATTTGCTGTTTATGCAGGAAGAATATGACTACTTCTCATTGGCAATCAGCTGCACTTTTCGTCCTGGTTGGGACACTTCGGGCGGATTGCTTTTCGAGACTAAACACATGTTGTCCTAGTAATCCGCGTCACTAAATTCATGACGTATTGGTATCATGCTCATCAGATTCTCCATGCCAGTCATTGAAAGTAAGGCTTATCCTACAGAGTTGTTGAGGTTTTCTCAACAGCCCACTGTCGCTTCTGCCTTTCTGGGGGCTCGCAAGTTCCTGAGTTTCTGTCGATCTCATTTCCTGCTGCATGCCAAACTGTAACATTCATTCAAAAAGTGATTTTTCGCATCAGTCCCAGGTGAATATCTCTATTCCGGGTAGTTTCCGACTCAATTTGATGTACGAAAACCACCTCATGTTTCACTTTTCCAAAAGTGTTCAGCGACCTCGTAACTAGTGTTGGTAGATACTTCTGCACCTCGAATAATTTGCGAACCGAAACAAAGGAAAACTAGATGCAGCATAATCTTTTGAAGAATATTATTACCGGGTGATTGAGCTAATCTTCAGGTGAAATAGCCCTTAAAACTTCGCTTAGGGTATATGCACTTTACCGGTCTCGAGCTGTCAGATTCCACCTGGTGTGCGGCAGCGTTACAGCTTTGTTCAAAGAGGAACCAACATAAGATGGATTAGTTGCAGACAAGACATAAACAGATGAACCTTTCCAACCAACCTCGTTGCTTTTTTGCTTTTTGCAAAATAGATGTGACGCAATAATGCGAACAGAAACATCTTAAACTCAACGTTTTTGAAAAATCGGGTAAAAGTAACCTGTCGAAGCTTAGAATTCAGGTAGAGCCCTTTGGAACTCATCGTTCTATCCTTCAGCCATTCAGTTTGCAGAGATTCCTAACTTGAATTCCACTTATTCACCAAGAAGTTTGACAAAATCTTGGCAAAATCATCTTTCTCAATTGAGATTACGTCCTTTAAATGAAGCCGGTCTATACTGGAAAGCTGAGAAGCACCGTACCAGTCAGCGTGCTCTCTCCAAACACTAAGTACAGTGAGTCCGAATATTCCATCAAACCGCATGTGTCCACCTTCTGGTGGCAAAACGTAACATAACCATCCAAAATAAACACAACGCATAAGAGCGGTTAAAGCTGTGGGTAACGCACTGTCGGATTCGCCTTTCTCTGGCATTTTGAATACCCTGCAATCTGGGGCACGGGAGCCAATTCAGTCGAAAAATACCATAAGAGGGAGATCCGCTTGAACATCAGCAAGGAATTCCGTTAACATCAGGCTGACTTTCAGGTGACCGTCTATAATCACGTACATACCATTTGGTTGTTCAGATAGAACATGGAACGAATGGACTAGGCAAGAAGTACAGAACCGTTGGTTGGGCTGACCAAAGTTTTCATTAACTCTATAAAAGATGAAGCATTATTTCCCCCATGAAATAAGAGAGGTTTCCGTTTGGGGTGTCAAAACCAGGGGCCAGAAACAGCTCGTCTGCATGGTAGATGGACGCTTGATGTAGAATAACGTTGGTAGTATAAATCCCCAAAACACACAGGCATCCGAACGAGGCAAGAGAAAAAACGCCTGAGATAAGAATGGAATGCAGTATGGCTATATGTAAAAGTGTGAGGAGGAAAATCTTCCACCGAGAAGTCAGTTATTAGCAAACACCAACTAAGCAGTTACAAGTAGACGTCTCATTTGCACAATTTTTTTTTAAAAAAAACGAACATTCCATCTGTTGTGAACCACAGTTTTCTTAATGCCTTCTTAATACCGTGAACCTGAGTCTGGATAGCCGCTTGATAGCCTGATGCGCTTAGCCAAACCAGAAAGCCAATGAACGTGCGAATCAGCTGATCTATTGAACACTGATGCGTACAGGCGTGTCGTGTGCAGCCGAAAACGGGCTGTTTATGAAGCGCGGAAAGCATGGAAAGTTCCAGTCGGGCCAAAAAGTGATGCTAAAAATAGAACTCATCTGTTAAGGGCAAGTGAAGAATAACCAATTAAATCCGTCTCAACGAAAACGGTCATTCCATTGGCTGTTGTGTTTTCCAGTTACGTTTGGAGGTGGTTCTCCTATTACTAACGCGTCTTCTTGAACTTTCATGGATATTCATTGATTGTCACGCAATTGTAAAGGAACACTGCAAAGCAGTTCCACAAGTTCCGTAATATGCTTCATCTTCCATTAGACGCGGGACGGAGCTTCGAGAAGACCACAGAGTACTCGCAAGCTCAATCAGTAGTATTCCTCTTTACAAAGATCGATAGATCGTTTACTAGGGATGGAGTATGGTCATATGTAATTTGACGTATGCTGTAAAACAAAACTGGCCTCAGTCAGTGTATAACCACAAGCGAGGGGCATCTAGGTTTCAGAAATCTACCGACCGACATTTGTCGTGTTCAGATCATCACGAAGAAGCAACCTCCTGATGCAGCACATTGAGTTGCTTAGAAACATCCCAATCGAGAGATTCAACTGAGTTCCAGGTTAGTCCCTCGAAAAACCAAATTTGTTTGCAAATGAGTGTAGTTCACTAATTCCGTGCAATTTGGGTTCAAGTAGGACATAAGGTTGACGGAAACTCGGGGACTGCGCCTACCTGGTGAGCCCCAAGAAGGGCGAAACCGGTCATGGGTTGTCGAAGAATTTTCAGCAATTTTATGAGTAGTGTATTACGTCTAAACAACCTTTTAATTTGTGTTACCCGATGGATATGTCACATGCTAATGGAATATATTTTTGTCTCGTGCTGTGTCCATCGACATGCTGCCACACTGCACGATCGAAGTACCTGTTGCACAAGAAAATGTCCACTGTTGTTAATCTCTGATACCATCCAACATGTATCAGTGGTAAAGAACCTGGGAGTCCCTAAGACTGTCTCTCGGCAGAGGTGGCCTCCTAACCATACTACAGTACAGCCCCTACTTTAGAGCGCTACATACCACTTTTAAGACCACGATGTGTCTTTCTGACTCCACTGATGGAGCAAATTGGTGAACATGGATCTAAAGTCTGAGGTTTATTCACTGACTTCGTAAGACCTACTACAGCTACCAGTGTAATTGAAGCTCTCCATAAGCCCCGGCACTTCGTGCGGGATTTTGGGGGGATATGCTCAGAGACAGAACATTCTGAATTATTCGCTTGCCCTTTCTGGATTCAAGGCGTGTTCCGAAGCAGGGTGTGCCGGTCCAAACATATGCTTCATGCTCACCTTACAAGATCTCACCTGCGTGTTCCCAGTGGGCCAGGATCTCACCAACAACAGGTAGAATAGCACAGTTTTGAAGATCCTGTTGCGTTCGCACCGGTTTTTCCAAGAGACGGATGAACAGAAACGGAAAGCTTGGATTTCCTCGCTGGCTACCACATTTTGTAGAGAGCCTCTGGGACCTCCTCATATGCCCGCACATTTGGGATTATGAAAGCGAAATTCGGAGGCAGCCCAGTTTAACAGTCTTGGTTGGAGGCACTCAGCGGCAATTGAAGTCGAACACAACTTGAAGGCGTAAACACACCAATACTGTGGGTCGTCTGTACTTACGCCACTGCTCTAATCCCCATTGGAATGTGAAAATATGGACTACCAGGTCGAAATCCTGCTTGACGCTGAAGATTGAATTTTCGCATACACCCGTAAGAATACGAACACACGTTGACGTTGGGACCGGGAGGTGTGTGAGCTATACACTTCTGACGCGGAAAGTGCCCCATATTCACGAAGCAAGAGACTGCTTCTTATCCGTTCAGTTGGAGAAAAAGTTGAAGGACAGAACATCCATTTGAGTAAGAACACCACAAAGAAGAGATTCATCTGGGATCCAGGCGAATCTCCTGTCTAAACCAAATAAGTGTGCAAATGAATAGTCGTTTAGAATGTGTGACTGCCCTCGTCATCTAGTTGTAGGTAGATATCAGGAAGGTCAGATTCCTGAAAGCAACCACTGAATGCCCGAAATCTACTGAGACCCTCAGCTCTGCTAGATGCTGACCAGACAGACAACGCCCCCTCAATATACAGCGCTTCACAGCCTTGTATCAAACCCAGGCAGCGCGAGCCAGCGTTGATCAAGGTCAGACAACGCCCCCGCAATATGCAGCGCGTCGCAGCCTTGTACCAAGGCCAGACCGCGTGCGTCAGCATTGGACCAAGTTAGACAGTGTCCCTCCAATAACTAGCTTGAGACCGTTGTATTCTCGCACTTGCGCGCACTCGCGCTCTCGCACTCACCTGTTCGGAACATAGCTGTTGTGTTCCCTTCTGTGAGTCTTTTATTTCCGACATTAGGCACTGGAGCGGGTCAGCAGTCAGATACAACAGATTGGCGAATCAGCAGACATAACAGCAGATGGATATATTTTGGCTCCCGTATCCACACCGCTCTCGTTCGAATGTACCTACTGTGTTATTCTGTGGTGCGCAGCCTCAAGAAAAGTCTTGACAGGCGTGTATCGATATCAAAACTCGGGCTAATACCTGTTTGAGTCAGCACGTAAACCGCGAAAATCGGTTGGGGACGAACGCATTCTGCCGGTGATAATTTAGACGCATCTGGCGTGCACTGGGAGCAACGATTGCGTTGTCCAGGTTACTGAAACCGAAAAATTCGAACGGTCGAGGATGTTTACTAACAATGGTTGAAAATATGAACACATTCGAGTGCAGGTCTTCGTCTTTGTGATGCGCAAATCAGAGGGTTGATTTTTTGAAAGAAGCGGACGCGAATAAGACAAGTAAACTTAATGAGCGCCAAAAAGCGACATCAAATGGTGGACAAAATCTATTGATATTGCTAAACGTTTACTGCAGTGATACAGAAGACTCTTTCCTGACCAAGCTCTCTTCGTGGTTCAAACATAAATTATGGGGGTTCTCGTGATGGCATGCACTTGTGCCTCGCCAAACCGGAGGCGCGGTGCAACAGAGCTCGGAATATGAATGGTTTTCCTCAAACTGCCAGGTAAGCTGACGGGACACTGATAAAATACAGTAGTAACTACTTCTCAATGTCGGAAGCTTGCGTGCCCATCACTTCCAGCTTGGACAAACTCGCTCTTGTATTCAGTGAGACTAGCTAGTGGCACATATACGGTCGACTGGTGACTGAGAATCGTTACCAGTGTGGACTGTACAGAGGATTTGGGGGAATTTAAAACCGAGACCTTTTGAATGGTGGCTAAATACTCCCTTTCTGACACATGCCTGAGCGGGGCTGTGACCAGTCTGTGGTGCCAGGTATTGCCCGGTGGACTAAGCTGACCTTGTGGGATAAAATATACGAATGGAACTTTCACCACTCACAAAACATGAGTAACAGATTTAGAAAAGAGAACATCCTACTGGTCTGAGAGGATCCAATCAACACGAAGTTGTGATAAGGATGCGTTGTTGAGGAAATTGTGCTGTCACAATCTGCGGATCAACTGCTAACGGATAGATGATTGAGCTTAGGAAAACTATCCGGTGGGTTGTGGGCTCGCACCCACTCACTAATCGTGCGGGCGTAAAAGATGACATACGTTATCAGTATGTTTAGCTGGGGGAATCTTGCTACAAGATGCAACACACGATCGAAAACCATGCTAAATCTACAGAGGCAATTGTTCAAACCTAGTCACATTGGGCTCAAATAGCTGAGGTATCCAGTCTTGAGTGGTAGGCATACAAGCCGTTGAATTGCGCACGGGAAGTTGAACGTGAATATGGTTTCTGTGGCTCTGGCTTGTCGTGACCTTGGAAACGCACTGTGACCCGCCGCGATTGCACTACTCTGAATTTGTCAAGAAAGAGCTGCGCTGACTAAATGATCCTTTGTCTGCAAGCCGGTGGAATTTCTCTTCTATATGTCCTTTATGTGCTTCATGGATGTGGAGGTTAACCTCTCGGGTAGGATGGAGGAACTCAGGCATCAGAATGCTGTAAAACTTCCAAGTTTATCAACCCCAGCGTGTCCTATTTCTCCTTGAATCCAGGTGCAATGAAAACCGTTAGATTTTTTATACACACAAACTGGTCAGGTAAGCCTCTGCTTTCTTGGGGACGAACCTTTCATCAAAGATACTATTTTTGTCGTAGTGCCGATGGTTTTGTTCAGCACTATGGAGTGTACTCTTCTGGGGAAAAGACGACTGTGTAGCCAATTTGCACTGAATCAGGTTCCGCGGTGCATGTTCGCAGGGAGCAGCGGGATCTCGAACTAGTTGACAATAGCACATACTAGGTTGACGGCCCTACTTAAACCAGAAGTAATGCTAGACATTTTTGTTGGTATCATCCACAGACGAAGAAGATGGCCTCATCGACTTTAGTGAAGAACTATAGCACATGTTAGTCTATGCAGCTGTATACAACCCTGAATTGCTCAGCCACGTTATTATGAGGGTTCTCTGTTTGTTAGTGTTTTGGACGATTAGGCTCTGGTGACTGATTGACTGAATAAGCAGGATAGACTGACCGACGCAAATTCAATGCTGCTTACACTCTTGCACAGTCCTTCATTATGCGTGGACCAACTGATACAACTGGCTCTAGTATTTTTGTGGCAAAACTCCATCATTTAACACTGTCAACTAAATAGAGCAATGAGCTGATCCAATAGCTCCTCAGCTGTGAGGCACAACCGGTATCGATTAATCGATATTGAGTGTGTTTGAACAACACACAAGGCCAGTTTGTACCGAACGATAGGAGAGCATTATGGTGAATCACACTGCTAGTAAGAATTAAGTGTGAACAGGGATAGAACACCCATTTTTTCTTGATCCAAGTTACACCGTCACCCCCATGGGATCACTGTGTTAAGCAAAAAGGCAGAAAAGAAAAACAAAACTTACTTGAAAAATGGTCGAGGACATTCTACCTACAGTTGACTATCCACCTATGATTCGGGGGAGTTTGAGATTGATGCTCCAAGTGAAAGATGCTTTTCTTGGCAGTTTCAATTTGGTGGAAGAATACCGAGATCAGCTTTTGGCTTGTAAACACGGATTTACACGTGATCTAGTTGAGTATCAATTAACGAAAGGTTTAGCTGGTATTACGCGCTTGCGTGAGGATTTGGCCAGTGTTGAAACTGAAGCACAAGGCCGATTAAAGAGGAATGTCGCACTGAGGGAACACTTACTTCAGCGTTATAGCATGCCCTCACCTGGTAGTGCGACAACTGGAATAGTCAGCCGCATCGGTGTGGAGCCGGACGGTGATCCTAATCGATCAGGTACGGGGACGGCGGTACTTGGTCCTGCATTACCACCACCAATCAATGCCCCGGATTCCGTAGAACAGGCACTACATGGGGGGCTTACTCACCACAAATTCAACGTAGACGTAGATCATCTGGATATACCGCCTGAGGTTGACCTAGCAACAGCAACCACAGATAGTGGGACGCATTTGCTACCTGTTGTGGACTTCTATCGTGGATTCTTTTTCCTACAAATGCATTTTCAGGTGAGTTAATGAATCCATCTTCCCATTGAAGCAAATAGTCCTTCTAATGACGGTTATTACAGTGACTTACGATTACTGCATTGGTAGCTACTCTGGTTTTATGCTTCCTGTTTACGTGAACCCACAGCACACACCTAAATCATAAGCGAATCTCACCTTAAGACTCAGGGAAAAGTGGGTGTTAGCGGTCTTCTAAGTATGCATCATGTATAGTCTCAAAATTTCACCTGAAAAACTACCTTCTTCTCTCGGGTCACACGTTAAGAGTCCGGAAATGTTCTGATGGCCATAAAGCTGTTATAAGCCGGAGTTGTTTCAGTAGCGATTTATAGATGATGAGGCCCACGTTTAACGTATCTCCTAATGATCTGTGCCCTAGCCGGTAGTAGTTCAGCCCTTCTTTGGGTAGTTTTGCAGCCAAGTACCAAAAGAGTGACACAGAACGGTTTTGTTGTCTCAAAAAACAATTCACATCAAGCGATTAGACCTTTACACAGTCACTAGATAGGCCTGAAGTTAAATTTAGCTAGTACAGGCCGCACAGGTAAGATTCAGGGAAAATTCCGGGTACAAATGGACAGTCCGACACCTTGTCGGACAACAGTAAGTCTGCTAGTGAAATCTAAAACTGACATGTAAACTGCTCAACGTCCGAGCCGTTTCAAACAAAACAATTTAGCTGGAACTCGTCTAAGTGTACTACATACAAGGAGTTTCCTTTCTTAGGTTGCCTTTCGTGTCTGGGTGTGTACGGCCGAAAGTCCCCTTTTCTGCAAACTCAGAAAACTTGGACTACCAGTGGACTTTGTACATCACAGCCTAGAAGTGGTAATGAATATTGAGCAAAGTTCAGTTATCCAAATGAAACACTGTAGAACACTGATCGATAAACGTACGATAAAACCTCAGTGATTGATGCACAGCTACGCTTTCGTCAGAGCTCAGATGCCTGTATGAGTATTGTTAAACATCATTTCCAATGTTATGACGTTCACCATGACCAAGGCAATTAGAAAACGGTTGTGAAACGGGTACTTCCGTTGAAAAATATGTCCAGCACCAGGGGCTGCGTTGTTTGGGACATGTGTTACGTATGCCGAACCATCGCTTGCCGAAGAGAGTGCTGTTTTCTATGCCCGATTCAGAGTGGCGGAAGCAGAGAGGGAAACAACCCTTGACCTAGCACAGGAGTAGGAAAGAAATCACAAAACGTTTGGGTGCTGTCGGTACTACGCGCCTTCCAGGGTAAAGACCGCATGATCCCAACTGCGCCTGGTCGGAGAGGTTGCACGATGTGGCTGCTAACCGATGTCAGTGGCGATCTTGTTGTCAGTTTCTATCCAGATTGCCTGAATGAGTGTTTGGAGGTGTAGGCACCTCGGTGTGATTGTAGTAAGCTAACACTAAGTCCCTTCCCCGCTCACCTTTATTCTTTTCTTCACAATAAGGCTTTCAAATAAATCATGGTTGTACGGCAGTGAAGCATCGGTGTTGAACACTGATATCATGCTGTCGATGATGATAATGATGAGGCAAGGTTTAAACGTGGCGCTTTTTGTAGGCTAGCAAAAAGACTTTTGCTATGTCCCTATCATTTTTTTCCCGGGGCCTTCTACAAATAAACCTGTATGGGTGCACTGTGGTTCAAGGCGCATGATGCTGACCGGCAGGCAGTCTCATCTGTCTTTCGAACGTCCTTGACAGTACCCCACAGTGAAATCCCGCTAGAAGGGTCAGTCAGGCGGTCCAATCATGATAAACGCGGTAGCTGTTTGAGGAGTCTTACATGCTAATCTCACCTGTGCAGAAGTAATAAATAGAGTGCCCCCAGTTTGCGCCGGTGGGGGGGTGTCAGGTAAGGGTGTCACACCAACCCCAGACGATAGACGTTCTGAGTTCAATCCCGATAACACCAAGGGTATGAGCCCAAACCACTGCAGAAATCGTTGTTGAAGGAGCTGGGTTAGACACAGACCTCTTCATTGGACACTTTCTCTAGATAGCGGAGACGCAGGTAGAAAGTAGGACCTGAAGAATGGCTAAGTTGAAGAGTGGGATTTTCCGGCGTTTCCGCAAGACGGAGAGGTGGTTAAATGAAGGTTTTTGAAGTCGCTAACCTGATGCATTACTGCATCTTCTATGTTGAGAGACTGGATAGGAGAAAATGACGTTCTAGTTACTAATTTCTAATTCGACCTGTGCTTCGTATTCCGAATCCTCTATCCAGTTTTCGGGGTCTGCCAGGGTATCCCTCTAATACTCTTCCAAGTGAGTAATCGATAAAGAAGTTAAGAGCGAACGCAAAAATGGTAAGCTCTGTGGTCTCCTCGTCGTTTACCCGGACTCAACTTTTCACTAAAGAGTCTTAATGTGCTGGTTAGCAGGTTTACGGGAACACAATCAGCTAACACGTTTGTCCGCAGTCACTCACGATCAATTGGAACAAACGCAGCTCGCAAGTCGATGAAGCATACTGTGGTGCGCTGCATGAATTCTCCAAGAGTGGAAACATCCTTGTGTTCGAGAAAAAACGTCGTAGCAAGAGGACACGAAAATCTCGACAACAACATAAATAAGACTGATTCCATGATGTCTCACACGCCGCATTTCTGGGGATCGTTAGTAATATTGAGGTAGCCCAGACTCGCAGAACGGATTCATTTTTCTGGAGTGAACAAAACGGCTTATGGACTGGTTCGATTGATAACTCCTGCATAACGTGAAGATTCAATCAGTCCTGAAAACGCGACGCACTACGTGTTTAGCCTCAAGTAGATTTAAAAGTGGCGTGCAGTATCGGTCACCTAATGATCGAAGGGTTGACTCGCTCTACTGCTGGCTTTTTACGGTCCTCATTGAAGGTCTGCTACCCACCACTTTCATGAATTTGATGTAAAGATAGGACAATCCTAGATTACTAGATTGCAAACGACACATACTTTGTGTCTCTCATACGGAGGTACGTGTGGAATCGAGGCTACCTCTGTAACGGAGAAAACAACCAACAGTAGTCTTTGAGCTGGTTTATAGCAGGTTTTAATTTTGTCTTAGAAATTTGTAGAAACTTTTTTGTTGTCTGATTTTTTAAGACGTTGTTAGTGTTTGTCTTAGAAATTTGTAGAAACTTTTTTGATTTTTTAAGACTTTGTTAGTGCGGTAATTGCCATCCAGGAACGAGCAACAGAGTCGACGAAAGTATCGTTTCTGCTCTCAAGTCTACGCAAAAATCCTAGAAAATACCAGACTTGTACCAGCGACGGCTACAGCTACGGATACTGGACGAAAAATTCAAATGACATGTAACAATTTTCCAGGTGGCGATCCCCATGACCTGGTCTGCCTTCACCAGTTGTAACATAGATGAGGTCATGCGCCTTAGAAAAGTTATCACAGTGGTTTTGCATTGGTCTTTGTCGACCATCAGCCCGCATCGACTTTGGTCCGTGGCTTTCGACATCCTTGAAAAAATGGTCAGTGTGAATGGGTAATAAGACCACAGGAACAGAATGGTTGCCTTTAAAGTCACCCACTGAAATGTAAGTTCATAAACAGGACCCCACATGTTCCTGCTTTTCACCAAAAGAATACTGTTACAGCCGGGTAAAAACAGCCCGAAGGATGTTACTTCCTCGTCCGTCGAAGAATACATCCAATGTAACTTTGAATAATGATAATACTAATAAAAAACTCCCTTTAGAAATATCCTCAATATTCTGTTGGCAACGGCTGAGACATATAGGTCCCGGTTCTAGTGAGGAAGAAGGCCATCTGCTTCCTGAGACCGGCTCTCATCGACAACGTGGAAATTTAACACAGCCTAGTGAATAACTATCAAGTCAGAATGGAATGAAATAAACGATCGATAACACCAAATCCAGCGGAAGTAATCGATGGGCACGGTTGCATCTGATTGGCGGGTATGGTGTAAAGGGGTGAGCATCATTAACCACCACCAGCTTACAGTCAAAATCTATGTCCTTCCTTCGACAAAATCAAGACATCAAAATTCGTTGGCAAGCATGGAGTTACCTTACTTTGTACGATGTTCATTCAACTGGAACATCGATTTTTGACTAGCTCCGTCAACGTCGTTGTAGAGAGACTTTAACTCATTTTGAGTGGCGAAGTCAAACAAGCCAGAAGTAACCGATAACTTCGACAACAATTGAACAACACAGAATAGAGGGGATTTCAAAACCAACGGGTAGTTAGCTGTACCTAAGAAATTAGAAGTGATGATTGTCAACGACCAATCCTTACCATCAATGCAATCGGAGAATTGACACACGCATGCTGACTGGGTGTCATGCCATCTTACAGAACAGGACGTGCATCGCGCCCCGATCGCTTGGAAATATGTTTGATGCTCAGTGGTTTTGGCCGTAAGACATCGACATGGTCACATTTTTGTACAGTCTCAGAGCCACGACTTCGGATTCCACCACACAAACAAGTGGAAATGTTTGTGTGACAGCTTTGAGATTAGTGACTGTCGCCGCTCGTTCTCATTTAGGACAACTGGCAAATGCTGGTTCGCAACTGAAAGGACAGGGGTTACGTCTGATAAAGGTGAGCAGTAGAGTGATCGTCCTGGAGCATTCCCAGGGACCTAGTTTTATTTACAAAAGATGGATGGATGTCCTTTATTAATACAACAAACATTTCGTATGCGACAGCTGGTTGCAAATATGCTCCGATTGCAAAAGTCAAAACTGAATATTTCTGCAATGTGTGCCTCCAGACGGACCGGTGTTCCTTTCATATCGGTGCGTCTGTTGCAGCAGATACTTGAGACTTTAAGGATATCCGTTCTGGAATAAACTACACATAAGTTCTACATATTGGTCAGGGTCGAGTCATATTTGAGGTGATATGATGAGTGTTTAACCGACTTGTTACTGGCGTCAGTCGAATCGAACCAAACCCGTTCATCATAGACAGTCTTCACAGTAAAGCGAAATTTGGAAAACTGGGAAGTCTAAAAGTGGACCACTGAGACCCCGAAAATGTCGCCAACACAATAATGAGCTAGAACAGATTCGAGGATGTCTGCAGCAGACAGAAATGAGGTATGGCATTGCATGAAGGAGATCACCACAACATCTTCGGATGTTCATCGTGCTTAGTTCACCTATTGTAGCCGATGTTTCAATTTATTCGATTCACTTGCTTCCCATTTTCTCTGCCATGGCTGTGCAAATCTACACTCTCAATCAGTGACCAAAGTGAGTCATGAAATCACACACACACACACACCGATCTAACTAGCTTTTGGCCATTTTGAGAGTGGTGTAGCTTTACTATTGTGTAGCCCCCATTGTAAATGAACAGATACTCTGGTGAACCTGCCAAAAAAAAGCCAAAGATTAACTATTCGGGTCGCCTGTTACCACAGATGCTAGTTTTCTAACCGTTTTCTATAGATATTTTTGATTACTGTTTAAACCCCTTAGTACCATCCATGCATAAAGTCAGAATTATCCCTCGGTCCATGCTTTTTTGTTTCCTCTGTAGTTGATAATGTGTCAAGCAGCCAACTATGCGATGCCCGTAGTCACTCGGCCAATGAGCTTGTCGGAAAGAACGTTCTCCTGGCCAACAATGCCAAGCTTTGGTCTGGCAGCGACCAGTGGATCGATGAAAGATCGTTTGTTGGAAATCCACACGGATGTGACTGTGCTCGCCAAACGATTACACGAATGCCTACGACTGGTTCGGGAAAAGATGACTCAAGACCGGAAGATTGAGTCATACTTTATGCAGCACACAAACGCCCAGGAATCACTCCGGAGAAATTTGCTGCGGGGTCTCCAGGCACAACGTGTCTATATTGAGCTTTTGGAAGGTCAGAATGACCGTCTTGCAGGATTGGCAATCAAGCTCGATCCCAATTTCGCTAAATCGCCGGATTTTGTGATCATGACTGGATCGGGTTTGGTGTTTCAGGATACATCTAACAATCCGCAAAAATTTACCGCAAACCAGAACAGTGCAACGACCCGTACAGAACGAGCAAGCAAGACAAGGAACAACAGAAAGCCGGATGATGATGACGATGAGCATGGAGGTTGGCGAAACAGCAAAGGTGGTGGCGCCCGGGGTGGAATTGACCAAAACTCAAACTATAAATATTATCCGCAAAGGCCGGGGAACGCTGGTACGCGAAGATCAGGCGGTTTTGCAACTGACAAAAAATCCTCTGAAATGAAAAGCACCGAAGAATACGGTGAAAGCAGAGACACCGCAACTAACAGCGATGTAGATGTGCAAGAATCTGAAATGAATATGTCTGCCAGTGGAGGCGGCAACCCGGCCGTTAGGTTACAGCATGGGAAAATGAATCCACCTGGCCATGGACATGACTTCCAAAAACCAGTCAACGTAGAAGTTGAGTTTACTGGGAAACTGGATCAGCTTCGAGGACACTCACAAGCTGTCGAACAACTTCTAATCGGTGTTGATTCCATTGTTCATGGCAGACGAACCAGAGGTTATGACCAGTATCCAACACCTTCATTTTTAAACACAGATCATCATGTCCCTTCCATTCTTGATGACGTTCTTGGGCAGGCATCCCAAGATCCAACAGCTCAAAAGTCTGCCATACCTTCCAAGGCACCGTCTAGAACCAGTAAAACTCCCAATCTATGCACACCAAGTACAAGATACAGTTTTGTGGAACCACTTAGTCCTGCAGCATCCGTTGAGCAACCAATTATCACGGTTTTGA
Organism: Clonorchis sinensis; assembly: GCA_003604175.2. Taxonomy (NCBI): domain Eukaryota; kingdom Metazoa; phylum Platyhelminthes; class Trematoda; order Opisthorchiida; family Opisthorchiidae; genus Clonorchis; species Clonorchis sinensis. The sequence continues at coordinate 14,279,973 of CM030375.1, forward strand.
GTCCGACTTCGGAGAGGACCACTAGAAACACGGAAACCTCTCTGATGAGAGGAAAACTCCAAAGGGAACAGAGCGATGAGCTAGGCCTATCAGATGATACAATGAGTCGGGCAACACCGATTGCAAAGTACTTTAGTCCTCGAGGCCACGAGTTGGTTCATGGCGTTCCAGATCAGCTGGATACCAATGTGAACGCGAGCCATGTAGCTTTGCCAAGAATGGTGACACAAGAAAACCGAATAAAACCACGGCTGTCTCGCGCAACACGATCATCTTCAGCGTCTGTTGGAAGTGTATCCAAGCCAGGCCAAAAAATTCAGGACAGAAAAGCCTGTTACCGTCATGAAGCAGAAACCGAATTTCACGATTCCACTGACACATTTTCTGAAACTGATATATCTGTACAAAACGTGAGTACCGAAGGTACACTCCGACAAGCTAAAGAATGCCAGCTCAGACAAGTGCCAACTGTCGGGTCGGCAGAATGTGGACAGCTGTGTATTCCCGAATGGATAGCACGTCGTGGCAGTGGCAAAGTTCACAAAGCTGAGGACCTGCTTGCGGAGCCTAAACGGTCTGCTTTCAATAAGGCGGTGATGGCACACCGCTGCCGTCTCGTTGAGACCATCCTGCAAGCTGACGAGGAGCGCTTAGAAGAACTGATTTCAGTGCTTTTGAGGGACTAATGACATCCCTGGAAATGCATATTTTTCCGAACCTACAATCGATACTCGTTTGACGCATCCACAAGAAATTGAACATCGACTGGGTTGCAAAACTAATCGATCGGTATCTCCTTGTCCATTTTACCGAGTTCAATTACTAAAACCCGAAATCGTTAGTGCTCAGTTACTGGCTTTCGGGTAGGAGACGACCACCATGGAGCCGGACCGAGTGAAATCTTTATTTGACTTATGTGCATTTATCGTAACAGCACATGAACAACGCAGTTTCTGTGCGCATTAAATCTACCAATTCGTGTATTCACCCGCTTCTCCCTACATTTCGGTTAAAAGTTGTGGTTGTCCGACTAGACTTGATGCGGAATGGGAAAAAATGGCTCTCCGTAAAATAGCCTCTTACCTATGGTGTTCTTGAAATGTACCATGGGACAATTTTAAGCAATTTTTACCCCTGTACATTCCAGCAAAGACCTTCCTTTCGGTAAATCAGGAAAGGTGAACACTGTTTGGAATGCCAACTGATTTGTGTTTAAGGGATAATTCGTCCTGTAAGTGAAGCCAATCTATGCTGAAAAGCCGAGAAGCACTGGACACCTGTTTCTCCCTTATTGGGAATCCTCAGAAGTGCGCATCCTACAAAACTCCAGGGAGTTTCGAACCCTCGACTCCCAAGCTAGTAGTTTGAACACAATCGGTCGGCCACGAGCGCTCGAGCAGCACGGGATAAGCGGCGTCGTGTTCTGTCTAGGTGCGAGTAAATCACCAGAGCTGATCGCCAGCTCGTGACCGAACGGTTGAGTGCGCACTGTTGATGATGACGGCTTCTTGAGTGGATAGCCCGAACTAGAAGGGTAGATAAGCAGCACCCAAAACATCGGATGATTCATTCTCCCATTGTAATAAAGTAGCTTCCATGGGACGGAAAGTAAGTTCAGCAACATGCTTGATTAGAATACATACCATGCTTCCCCATTCAGTGGGACTTCCACAGTGTGGCGTTCGGGTCATTCGACAAATCTGGGTAAAACAAACGATAAGTAAGATTCTGCCATTGCAAATTTTAACATCAAGGCTTGGAAGACATGTACGTGTTCATGCAGTTGCTTGTGCGGTTCACCAACCCGCCCCCCCCCTCAAAGGATTCTTTCGGAGAAAACGCAAGACCACATTTATTGGATTCCAAAAAGCCGAAACAGCATGACAAAAGACTGGGCACCAAAAATAGTTGTGCTGAGTAAAAAAAATGAATAAGACTGCATAAACCGCAACAAACAAGAAGGCTAAACAACAAGAGAGAGATCAAAAATGAAATGGCAGGGCTCTGCCTTACCATTAAGATGGATGAGCGCCGGAGGGTTTCCCGACCAGCATATATCACGAGCGAAGCCATCGCATTACGATAGAACAATGATAAAACAACTGACAAAGCAAAGACCAGTCACGGTATCACAAAATCCTCAGGCGCTTTTTGCCCTTCAACAAAGGTGGCAAGGATTATTTTCTTCATTCGATGATATTCATTGATTCGCGTCATCGAGTAGCTGAAACGGTAAAGGGTTGAGCGCATGATCCACGTGTTGACAAAACCACTTTTAAAACAATGACAGCTATAATAAATGAATATCCACACCCCACGGAGTGCAAGTTAGAATCCGTGGAGAGATTCTTGTCACAGTTAACCATTTATTGATTGCGCTGGTAAAAAAAGCGAACAGGTTCGACTTTAGTTCGTCAGCAGGGTGTTACCAAGGCAGACCAATACATCGTCCTCTATGAAGTAGAAGTGAGCTATACCAGGGAGTGTACGGTCTCTCAATCTCTCACACCAGGTTAGTCAATGGGTAGAGATCTGACTAACATGGGCTCCTGGTCCTCCAAGTTGGAGGCTCGAATACGTGTGGCGGTTTGGCCATTGAAAATGCAAGCTGCTCTGACGGTCTTACACCAAACATCGCTGCCGTACGGCTAGGCATTTGAGGCAAAGGCTTTGGTTGAGGACCCTAAATCGTCCTCCTATCTGGGTGTTGGGGCCTTTGGAGTAGCCCAGCCTGCGTATAACCAACAAGTACACATTTATAAACGGCATCATACCGCATCGGGCTTTGCGTGGTATCATCAGCCGGGTTCCCTTGCTTGCTGCGTACAGCAGGGTCGGTAACCAAAAACAAGCTACTGCTGACGTCTCCCTTCATTCTCTTTCACATAATCGCTCTTCTTTCCCTCTTTAGACCGTTTCTAGTGCCATTTCTCTAGCCTATCCATGAGGACTGACAAATCCGTTCAACACCGATTGCCGTTAGGTACGACAGTGAAGCACCAATGTTCTCATGATGATGATGACGATGATGGTAAAACGAACGTGTGAACTCAGGTGACAAAGGTTGTGATATATGAGCATAAACTAACCAGAAAACCACGCAATAGGGATACGGCACGAAATATCGACTGCTTTGCAACCGGAAGAATTCTAGAATGGCCAGAACCTAAAACTGAATTCCAAGTAAGTGCTGTTAGTATCCAAAGACGCATCAGACTAGGATGTACAACCGACTAGGAAGTGCTTTTCTTTAAGCCGTAATAATAATAGTACTAATCAAAGTATAAGTAGTATAACACACGGATTCGTACTTGGGCCACCGACCACCTGTTTACCACTATTTGAAAGCGCAATGAGAAGTCTCAAGTTTCTTGTGAGAGACGAAATGACATTGAAGGTCTTGGATGCTGTAAGGGGGGGAAAGTGTACATTTTGCATCGGGGAAAGGTTGGTGAAGGTATATCCGTACCTGAAGCCTGAAGGAAAGCCCTTTTTATCAATGAACTTGAGCTCACATAAAGAGGTACCCCGTTGGCATCTGTTTTTAAGTAGTAGTAGCAGTGATAAAAAGGACGCGGTAAATATCAGCAAATCAATTCATGTGTCCAGCACCAGAAGCTGCGTTGGTTGGGACATGAGTTGAGTATGTCGAACCATCGCTTGTCAAAGAAAGTACTGTTTTCCATGCCCAATTCAGAGTTGTGGAAGCAGAGAGGTGGCCAACCCGTGACCTGGCAGAGGGGTATGAAAGAAATCACGGAACGTTTGGCTGCTGTCGGTGCTACTCGCCTTCCAGGATAGGGACCGCGTGATCCTCACTGCGCCTGGTTGGGGACGCTGCAAGATATGGCTGCTAACCGATGTCAGTGGCGATCTTGTTGTCAGTTTCTATCCAGATTGCCTGAATGAGTGTTTGGAGGTGTAGGCACCTCGGAATGATTGTCGTAAGCTAGCAGCAAGTCCCTTCCCCATCCACCTTTATTCTTTTCTTCACAATAAGGCTTTCAAATAAATCATGACTGTACGACAGCGAAGCATCGGCGTTGAACACTGATGCCATGCTGTCGATGATGATGATGATGATGCCACACACACACACATGTGCCTTACCCGCAATGTACATAAACTTTAGAGAATACAGCAAAAACGTGGCCAGGATTTAAACTTACGCGGAGAAGTTGAACTTGTGTTCATCATCGCACGAACGAACTGCTGCCCAAATGGACCAGGTTAAATGAGCGACCTAGGGAGTGCGTAAAAGACAAACAGGTTCGAGATTCGAGCACAAAGGGACACGATACACCAAGATGAGTGAATATACAATGAGGATGTCTTTATTTTCAGGTATTTTACTCCTACGACTGATCGGTAAGAACTATCTACCATAGGTGAACGCCAGAACAACTAAGCGGCCGTTTTGGAATGTAGGCTGTATTTGAAAGCATACCTGTGAAAAAAGTTGATGAGGTCAAAATACTCCGCCATTTTTTAGTCTGATAAATTTGTAATATGTGCACCCAGTTTCATCATTATGGATCGTTGTTCACGGGTGCAAGAGCGCACAGAAAAATTCCTATTAATTAGGTCAGTTGCGACCGTGACAACATTTTGCCGCAAACAACAATTTCACATACCAGTGAATAGAAATCTTCAACAGCTTTCGAAGTAGTACAACCACGGTTGACCAACTCTCAACACAATTCGGTGACCTCCAGTAAGAAGAAGCTGAATAGTCCCACCAAAACTAGACGAGTTATCGGTTAGTTTTCACATAGTTTTCAAATGACAAGTCCCCGCAACGTGTACCTGTTTGCAGTCTACAAATAAGCCTTGTGAAATCGCCAGGCTCAGAAAACAGGAAAAGTGTGTTTCAGAAGGGCTTGGTAAACAACAGGTAGTTTTTATTTGGGCGACGTTTCGCTTTTGACACAAAAGCTTCTTCAGGCCAAGTGAATAGGTCACCAAATTGGCCAGGTTTTAAGGCAGACGGAGGACCAATCAGTAAGACCTCTTTATATTAGTGCACTAGATCAGTTTTGAGTGTCAATTAACGGCTCTTGTCGCTTAGTGTGGTTGTCAAAATCTTGCGTTTATGGATTGGGGGAGTTTCAAATTACTTCTGATCGGGTGTGGTTCCTTAATCTTCCACTTCAGTGTGCTTCAATTGAGATTCACTGTGGTTAACGCTGATAGATTTCGTTGTTCTTTGTGGGGTTGTGAGTGCTACGACAATTTATTTGGGGGGGGGGATGAGGTCACCGAGAAACCTGGTACTTATATTAAGAATTCGTATGAATTTGCCAACAAAGTAGCGGGGGCCACCGCTGAACCACATGACATCCTTGTAATTTTCGATGTTAGTTCGTTATATACAAATGTGCCAAAAGGGGACTCGTTAGAAACAGCTAGGCGACTGCTACTAGCAGGCACTTATCTTTCAGAATGGACACAGCTTACGTTGGATGAAATAGTGGAAGACATAAAAGCATGCCTGAATCTCACCCACTTCGTTTTCGACTCCGTGGTTTAGCCTCAAGGACAAGGGGACAAATACATTTATGGAAGAATTTGAACAGAAAGCTCTAGGCGGATTCCTTTACCCACCTAAGGTATTCTGGCGTTATGTAGATGACACTTTCGTCGTGATGAAACGAAACAAGGTTAGTGAGTTTTACAACTATCTGAATGAACTGAGTCCACACATCAAATTTAGTATGGAGACAGAGTCAACCTCGGGTACACTGGCATTTCTAGACTGCATGACACACAAGGTCGGGGGAAAACTAAAGACCACAGTATGAAGCCAACTGACACTGGGACAGTTTTGAACTACTCGTCTGCCCATCCGAAGTCGGTATTCGCTAGTAGTGCCTCATCAATGTTTAAGCGTTTAAGGGCCCTGTGCACAGAAGGATTTGATCGGACAGAAGCCCAAATTGAAGTAAAGAACAAACTTCGGGGCAGCGGATAACCAGCTAGCTTGATTAGGCGTCAATTGCGAAGGGTGCTGGTACCGGTGGAGAAACCCAAAGGAGAATGGCTTGGGACAGCTGTTATTCTATATAAATCAGGGACACCGGAGAACATTCGAAGGATTTCAAACACGGCCAACATAAGAGTAGGTTTCCAGAGGGGAAACACTCTGCGCTCTGCACTGGTGCAGTTGAAGGATCGCCTCCCGGCAAACAGAACTAGGGACTATGTCTACAAAATCAAGTGTAATGACTGCATTAAGGTTTATATAGGACAGACGGCCAGGGAACTTCACACCAGAATCGGAGAGCATAAGAGGAAAATAAACAGGCCGCCGAGAAACGCAGATGAATATCGAGCGTTAATAAAAGACTCGGCACTTGCAGAACATGCACTGGACACGGGGCACAAAATTGATTTAGAAAATGTTGAGGTTTTGAGGCGAGGACCACGGTCCACATCACAGAGACTGATGGCCGAGGCGGTAGAAATCGCCAAGCATCCCAGTGTTAACAGAATAGAAGGCGTGGAACTGGTAAGCGTGTGGAGAACAGTTTTGGATCAGTCGAGCTGACCCGTGTTGGTGTGCGGTCATCAAAAGGAGTAATCATCATCTGAATCCAACTTGACCTCATCCCCCCCCCAAATAAATTGTCGCACTCACAACCCCACAAAGAACAACGAAATCTATCAGCGTTAACCACAGTGAATCTCAATTGAAGCACACTGAAGTGGAAGATTAAGGAACCACACCCGATCAGAAGTAATTTGAAACTCCCCCAATCCATAAACGCAAGATTTTGACAACCACACCAAGCGACAAGAGCCGTTAACTGACACTCAAAACTGATCTAGTGCGCAAATATGAAGACGTCTTACTGATTGGTCCTCCGTCTGCACTAAAACCTGGCCAACTTGGTGACCTGTTCACTTGGCCTGAAGAAGCTTTTGTGTCAAAAGCAAAACGTCGCCCAAATAAAAACTACCTGTTGTTTACCAAGCCCTTCTGAAACGATGACTTCTCAATTAGTTCCACACTTTTCCCAATTGAGGGAAAAATGTGGTTGGTGAAACTGTGGTCGGCAGGGACTTGTGGCCTCAAAGCGACAGTGTTTCCGGGTGTTTTTTGGCGTAAACTGGTCTTGGAAGCGTTCACGAGTAGTAAAAGTAATCGAACCATTCCAAGTAGGCTCCAGTGACTGCCATCATCGCTGTTCTACAGAAACAAAAAATATGCTGCGGCGCAGGACTGTGTGATCATCATTGTTTGAGCTTGCCGAAACAGACGAAACAACGAGGACACGGATTTACCACACAAATTGAATTCACGACCACAGTGTTACAAAATCCTCGTCAAATCTGCAGCTTATATTTCACAAAAGTAGAGCGCCATGTACAACTAACCGGAACAGTCCTTTGACAGCCTTTGCGTCCTTCGTTTTGTGGTGTTTTTGTCAAATATGTGCTGGTTTTCAAAACACATCGTGGCTGTACTGCAGTCGTTTTCCACAACCATGGTGGCTCTGGGCACCAGGGCAGTTGTCAAAGATGGATACAATCCATAAAGACTGATGTGGTCACAGCAAATCCACACAAGCGCGATCTACATCATGAACCGTGCGTGGATTCCATGAACAAAGTAATTGTTGGCCTTTATTCACAGCCCAATACTGTTACGGAATCGTAGCTACTGGCTAAATACATGACACCTTTGCTGTTCAGCACACGTGGTTTCAACCTTTTTCTGATAAAAACGCATAAGCACAACAAAGCCTTAAAATTTCGAATGTCTAGGCTACCTAAAATCCGACTATCTCAAGTGGTTTTGAACATTACTAGGCTTTCCTCGACATCTTCAAAAAAGCTTGATATTCTCCATCAAATGATCTACAATGCTTTGTGATTACAGTTGTGTTAAGGTTGCAAGGTGTACCACAGTCCCAGCATTAATTCGTCCTATATGTGTTGTCGACAAACTACAAGCAGAATCCATCATCCACAGTTGTCTCCCCCCCAAAAAAAAGTGCACACTCGCAGGAAACTGTTATTGGGCGCGCAGGAGCATAAGCTACGGTTTCGCCGAAATGTCATAGCTCTTGTTCAGAGGTACCCAGACTCCACCCTCCGCCCCATGGAATCAGGTCAGAGTCGGACAGCAATAAAACAACCCTACACTGGAAACAGCTTGGACTGGGATCACAGCTTGTTGTTGGTCTTAGAGTTTCGTAGAGACAATGATGTACAAAACAGACCTTGTTCTAAGAGAACCCCACAAAGGCGATGGGCAGTGCTGTCAAATGCACGAATCCGTCTGACATCATCGACAAACAGACTACCTACAAGGTGGTAGCAACAAGTTCCGATCTGCTGTTAATGGTACTGGCTGAATCGGTGGATGGATGAAAAGGGATTCACCGATTGACTTGTGTCTTCTCTGCAGCATGGAAGTGTACGCAAGTTAGCACTCATGTACACCGATATGGAATACGATGTACAACAACTGACAAGAAAAACAGCCCACAGCAGTTGCATGTACTCTATGCTTCCAAACCGTTCCAAGTGGTTCGCGGTTTCGTTTAGCAACCTGTTTACCCATGGATTGTCAGAAATTTGGAAAAATTTCAACGAAATCATCTTGCTTCTTTAATTTCTATGCACCGCACACGGAATCGGGCCCTCGTCGCCAACAGAAACCGAATCTTGACACAAAGCGCGTCCAGAGGATAAGGACTTCTCATTGGAACACCCAGAAAACAGAAAGGTCTTCAACTACGACCATGAAGTCCGTTCTTTATGTATGAAATACCGCAACCTGTACAAGTACACAACGCGGGCTACTCGTGACCCTCAATTTGCGCTTTGCAGGATGCACTGCAAGAAATGGCGCCCAATCGATATCAGTGACGTTCGTGCAGTTGTTTTCTTTCCAGGTTGTCTGTCTGAGCACTTAGAGGTGTAGGCAACGCAGAAAGCTTGCGATAGACTAGCATCAGATCCTTCCATCATCCACTCTTTTCTCACTTTAAATATAACTATATAGACATTTTGGTTGTACATCAGTGACGCATCAGCGTCAACAGCGGTATTGCTGTCTCCGATGATGATGATGATGATTGTGATGATGGTCGATAAAGTGGAACCCTCGTCTTAGAGTCTATATCAGCGAAATTCATCCCTTAACTTCGATCAGCCCTCAGTCCAAATGTGGGGTGATTGCAATGAGGGATAGAGCGGACTTATCAGGGGAAAACGAGAAGGTTTTGTAAGGATTTTGAGTGAATTAAATCACCCAAACATAAGGGCTTCCAAGTCGCTGGCTTGACGTCCTGAAAAACAAACATACTTTATACAGTTCAGCGAAATTCTCAACTTTCCAAGTTGAAACGTCTAATTCGGTGGCAGGAAATTTGCAAGCGATCTTAAACGAACGGAACTTAGCAAAGTTTCAGCACACAAAACTCAGCATGTTGGCCTAGACGCGATAAATTCACGATACCGGTGGTACGTGTGACGAGGCCAGTTAACTGCCGATGTTTGACGACCGAAACAACTGATCATTGCATGAGGGACTTTGGGCTCACTTACCCGTATGAGCATGGGTGAACGCAGTGGGGTAGCCTAACACGCTCCATGTGATAAGGCACCACAGTTGCCTCGGTTGTGCACAGCCTTAACTGATTGGACACAGTGAACTGTGCATTTGCCTGGAATCTGCCTACTGATCAGGCATTCATCTGCTCTACAAGTTGGAAAATAAATTGCGTGTTCTCCGAGTATGAAACGGCGGTCGTTTGCCGCAATGTCTACTGTTTTGACAGGAAAACATGGTTTTTGTAAGTTGTGCCTCGTCCGAAACCCGGAACTAACTGAGATCTGAGAACAATCATATCTATACGCCTGTGTTCATATCCGCACTTTGGTGACTCCAAGTAGACCAACCTGTAGGGCTTCAATGAACTGCATTAGCGGAGAATTTGGTCGAATGAATTCCCCAGAGGGTCTAAATTCTAGCGTCCAGGCGCATCTGTTGGCAGACGAAATGCTAACTGAGACATCAACTGTTGTTCTGGAAGGCATGTGAGAAGGACCACAGCTCAGAGTACGAGACGTCCTTTCACATGTGCTCCAGAGAAGCTTTCGACTGGCCCTGCACTTCAGTGGCTCACGTGATCTAAGTAGTCACGTCAGAAGTGCGAAGTCGCATTTTCAGCTCTTGCTTTGGATCATTAATCGCATTCGGAATAAATCCAATATTCGGCTGACAGCAGTAAAAAAAACTACAGTCATACTGTTCCCAACATTCGCTGAACACGACAAGACTAAAACCGAAGCACTGGGTTCGAGCTAATGAGGATTTGAGTGATCGGCGTAACAGTCCAAAATCCACCAAGTCTGGAAAATTTCCCTTGTCACCTCTGAGTGCTGATTCCGCTCAAAGAACACCAAGGTTCCAAACTTTCAACGCAAATCAACATACCAAGAGTTCAGGCATTTGTCCTCGAACTCTTTGCCTATGGCAAACCTAACATATCCATGAGTTGGAACAGAAAAAATGCAGTTGAGGATTCTAACTTAACCTTCCCTTGTATGACCTCCTACGAGTGTGATGGATGTGGTCCACCGCTGTCCGTAGGTTGAATTTCATCTGGATGGGTCAGACAATCAATCCACACTTAGAGAGCCTCAGTGACCTGATGAGCGTATAGTGCGAAATAACGAAACAAAAGATGTACATGTCCCAATCATGGGACTATATGAGAAGGATGGAAGGCACCCCTGACGGGTCTTACTAGGTGTTGGAATAGTTCTGAACACTTCACTGCCAGCTTTCACAAAAAGTACCAGATCAGAAAGCAAAACATATGCTTCGAAAATTCAACGACATTCTTTTCGATAACCTAACGAGAGAGTAGAAACATAGTTTTTAAGTCGATGGAACTAGTGGTTGTTGGTTGGTAGACGGTTGTTGTGAGACTGCTCAAGTACTTGACCTCGTGTAACTTTGTGGTCAATGCACCTACAAACCAACTAGCTGCTATCGATGTGTTGTTTAATGGAAGACCACGTCAAAGAAAAACATCTGGTCGCACGCGGGTGAAGAACAGGGCTCAATAACGACAACGCTGAGGTCAATTTGAAGCGCGCGTGAAGCACATCTACCCACACGGGAGACAGTCGGTCAGAAGAGATGACCGATGGTTTTTACCTACCCAGATGTATCTGATTATGAGCACTGAGAAACACCCGTGGCGAAAAGATGGTGGTAGGTCACGCTCAAGAAATTCAGTGGACTAGAAAGACAGTTAATCGGAACTCTGGTGAAGAAAGTTTTATACAAACGCAATGAGGTTCTGGATCTTGAAACTCGAAGTTTTGAATTTGAAAGAAAAGTGACAGACACAAAAGCGCAAGATAAGAACGTACCAGTGCGAAATAGTTGACTTCTCGAAGCCATCGATCGATTTCTACAGTAGTGCTAATTGGGTCATCTTCAAGGAAGAGGGGAGATGTATCTCCATTCGCCAGAACTTGATCCCCGTTCACGGGGGCGGAGTCTGGTGGAGGACTATGAGTTTGGAAGTCACGCACATGCTGAAGGTAACATCTCATCCAGTCTCGTTGGAACGGGAGGGATGGGTAGTTAGTGTAGTCTGGATGATCAACACCTGGAAGAAACAAACGCAGCACAAAAAAGTCACCTAAAATAGTATAGCACGAGCGAATCACGGTGTAGAAGTGGGTCAGCCGAGTTCACAGGCAGATCATCCACACTCGATGACTGATCGATGGCGAAACGTATAAGGCAACAGGTGCACTGACCATGAAGAGTAGCAAAACCGGATAATTTCGAAACTATTCTTCTGTCAGAGAGAACACTTGCAGAAGTTTGACTAGAAACGGAAATGACCCGTCTGAACTGACTTAAACATTGTCTGATCAGACAACAGACATAGTTCAGATTGAAGAGATTCCACGCAGTTCACCGGAGGGATGTAACACACATCGTCCCATGATTAAAACCAGTGAGTCACACTGATTTCCTATATGCATGGGATTCATTGGGATACACCTAAAACCTAGAGGTTGGATGTCGAACAGACACCAATATGACAGTTGGCAGTCCTTAGGTACATTTAAGATCCATATTCAGTTTCACGCTGTCAGTGCCAGGCCGACGATGAATCACGAGAGCTACTGAGCACAAAAATGCTGAAACCAGCTATTCACTGCAATGAGGTATCTTTGTGAATTTGCTCAGTTTCATCACCTCCATGCACGTATCCCCCGGTTCAACGAGGATAACCACTAAACGATCCTAACTTGGATCCATTTCTGTGCGGCCGCTCGACTTCATGACTCGCATTGTATGAGTAGGATTATACATAATCACTGACAGAAACATCAGAGGAAAACGCGGGTGCTCCATTTCTGTGCATCCGTGCCTAAAATAAGGGGAGTCAGAGTTAGCCTGCCACGAACATTCGAAGAAAAATCGCTCAGCTGTAACACCTTTTCGGTGCCTAACTGCCATGGCACCCAGAGCAAGCACGAGGGCTGGGCTGCTGCCAGGTTGCCCAAGCCTAGACAGGGAAAGTCGAGAGACAGAGGTCGGGTTCGAACCACGGACCTTCAGTAAATTCGCGCTCTAACCACTTGAGCCATCTCGCCCCCCAAACATTCGAGGTGCCTACACATTCAATTGTCAATCTAGAGAAAAACGGAACACCAGTTACATCGGTTAGCTAAGTCGTCTTTTTTATAGCAGTATCAAGTCAAGTCAATTTTTTTACCGGAAAATAGCAAGATAATTAAGGCCTATGCCATCTGGACATGGATGAATCTTTCCGAAGATGAAGCACTCGCATAATTGTTAGGTAATACTCGATAAACAGCGGGAGTAGTACTCCACCAAATTTAGTCCAGGACAAACGTCATTAAGCTTTGAAAACAAATCCTTCGCATGGGTGGATACCAGCGTTGCGTACCGCCCTAAGTCAAACGGCTTGTACCGTTCTGTGGAGGAAGGGATCAGCATAATCGTAAAAAAATTCAAACCGCCGTGAGAAAACATCTGGCCACTGGAGACGCGGTCGTCGAAATTAACTACACCGGTCAGAAAAGCAATCAATCTACAAGCCGTGTGTTTCTTCTGGCAAGAACGTGAACTTTAGCAAATTGCTTTAGTAGGCACTAGCTAGAAAATGCCCCCGAGAAATCCAGCCTCTCTTCCGGGCAAACGATGTCTAGAAGAATAAGAGTTTCTGAACTGAAGAAAAGGAACACCATAGCAATCCGTCAAAAGGTCGTTTCCTGAGAAATGCGAACATAGCTGCCGCAGCACTTCCAGTCTCTCCGGGTTGATCTTTTCGGATCGCGGAAGTAGACCGAGGCCTATCGTTTCTCCAAGATAGACAGTTTCTAATCTGAAAGTAATTAAGGGATGTTCCCAGAGGAAATATACGAAGACATGCAGCGTCAAGGCACACGAAGGAAGTTCGAGGGCTGAGATACTACCAGGTTGCCCAATCCTGGACAGGAGCAGTCGAGATGCAGAGGTTGGGTTCGAAACACGGACTTTCCGGTCAGTAAGTTCGCACCTTAACCAGCTCTGATCCGCACACCAAACAGCGGTGAGCGGAATGTTGGTCACGGACGTCGCTTCCTGATTCTGATTAGCGGTCCGATCGCACGGAAATGATGACAGCATATGTCAGGACAGGCTCAGCAAACGGGGCAAGAACACACATGGGTAAGTAGGTCGCCCGCGCACATTTACACACACACACACACACTGCTCTAGCCTTGTAACTACTGGGATCTATTCCCATTTCCAACTGAAACAGTCTGACCTATTTCATTGGCTTTCTATGACAGAAAAACACTCCCGATAGTTTTATTGTGGTGTGTACATACAGCTGTTCCTTCTGCAGAGAAAAACCTAAGGAAACCTATAGAAGGCTGGGTCTTCCCCGGAAACTTTGAGAAGGACCTAAAGGCGCTCAATCACGAGTAGGTCTTTCCGATAGCTACCTCCTTTAGGGTGAATAACTGTAACAACAGTATGGAACGATGTGGTTACCCCACCTTTACTTGCAGAGCAGCTCAGGTAGAAAAACAAGACTCAAGGCGAAAAATACCACTTACCCGCGTATTCGCAAAAATGATTGCCGATATCAGCAGCTGCACGGGCGAACCCACTGTACTCCAAGTCAATAAAGTGAACTGACTCTGAACAAATGAGAAAAACAGTGTCAAGAAAAGTGAGTCAGCGCGTTTGAGTGGATAATCAAGACAGATTCACCAGGGGTGCACAAAAGTCCGCAAGGCCACAAAGTATTAGTAAAACCCTCTAGTTTGCTCTAATTTCTAAGGTGTTCTAACGAGTCGTCATGATTGCACCTTTAGAAAGGCGGAAAGATGTATGCGCGGAAATGACACCGACGGGTTTTGTGTAGTCAAAAAGGACTAAAAATGTAACTAGTAAGTGCACTGGGAAGTAAACAGTTCAACCACCATTTGCGGTCGCCCTGGTATTCAAGGAACCCCATATTATCTGAGTCATGGCACTCGTCTGGTTGACGGTATTCTCCACGAAACCTCGAAAACAAGCCTGTCTGAACAGTTGATTCTTGCGCCTCTTTAGTGAGCAAAGTGATACTCACACCAAAAGGTGAAACACTCACACGAAACTTGGGGATAGCGTTGAAAAAGTCGACTGAACCATTGGTACTACTTACAAAAGGTATTCAAAGCATCAAACTCTAATTAGTGTCCATAGTCACAGCGACGTTTCAAACAAACAGAGATTCTCAGCGGTTCCTAGATAAAAGCTATGATTGCCATTAGTTGTTAAACTCACTCTAGTAGCTGTCACGAGTGAACACTACGCAAGACACGAAATCACCATCGTCGCCGAACCCGATTTTGAGAAGACCATGTCATGATGCTAGAAATCTTTATAAAGTCACCGTTTTTCTTTAACATTTCGATTCCTCCTCACCGTGGGTCTCTCCTAACCCGGAAACAGGACGAATGAGTGCAGAGGGGATGCCGCTTTAAAAAAAATTGTTCAGCTGTAGCACCCTTTCGGTGCCTAGCTGCCATGCAACCCGAGGGAAGCACGAGGGCTGGGATACTGCCAGGTTGCCCAAGCCTAGACAGGGGAAGTCGAGAGACAGAGGTCGGGTTCGAACCACGGACCTTCCGGTCAGTAAATTCGCGCTCTAACCACTTGAGCCATCTCGCTTTAAGAAGATTCGCCATTTTAGCTGGACAGTTCGGATTGAACTCCGTCTAAATCTTTACCAAAAATTCAAAAGACATTCCACTTCACCTGATTTCTTCTTGGGTCTGGCTCGGAGAGCATTCATTCATCATTTTTATGCATGGTACTTCAGTTGTTGCATCCCCTCTCGAATGTAGAATACATCTATCATAAACTCTTCAAGATAGATGCAACAGTGGTCCAATTGGATACCAGAATCAGTAGTTTCATTTTCGCGGCTTCACGCCCTACCTGGAAATTCCTTAGGATGTTACATGCAGCAGTTCTTGTGTGTTTCAGTTTCCTCCTCACAACCATTTAGTTGCTGAAGGTCTACCCGTTCCGACGATCATGCCGGTAAAAAATATCATAGATCTTGCAGGATTCACTAGCAGCGTCCACTAAAGCTTCATGAAGCCTAGTGTCTTCTGGCTTAAAGAGGTAGTCCTGTTTCTGGAAAACATATGCCCTAGCTCTTTCAGTTAGCGTGACCAGCTGTTCGGCCCTTTTGGAGAGGATATTCTTAGGAGGACTGCTAGATGCAGCGATAACCACGGGAATGAATTGCGCAGTAATCGTTCGGCATATCTGTTAGGGTAAGACAATTCCGTCTTTGAAGTGAATGAATTGCGCAGTAATCGTTCGGCATAGCTGTTAGAGTAAGACAATCCCGTCTTTGAAGCCATGAGAACTAGCCAAAACAATGGAGAAAAGCAAGGTGGCTTAACAAGGGTTTGTCGCATGATATTCGTCCAGTTAATCAAGCTATTTTGAGTAATCTGCAGCGGAAATAAAAGAGCAATACCTTCAACTCAGGAGAGATAATCAAAATCTTCCCCACAGAGTATCCTCTTTTCAGGAAAGGGCTGTATGTCTGTAGTTAACGTTGGTGCAAACCTGCTCAACAACCGTTGGGGGAGAATCCCCTCTGCTAACTAGATATCCGACGAGGCGATTAATACAACCAATGAATCTGTACATGTCGCAAAATAAAACTGAACCAACCACTGTTGCAGCCACCGTGATGGCTCTCAGGGAGGGTGAGACTACTGTGACAGCGTCAGGTACGCAAGAGGAGACAGTTTTATTTGTCCTCTGGCAACCGAGTACACAAGGTGCTGTACGTGTAATGCGGTCTACAATCACCATGAGGCCAGTTGGTGATTCACTCAAATTGTCCATGGATCGCGGCAGGTAACGGAAAAGCATACTCGGGAACTTATGGCGAAACAGAGATACACGAAACGCATTTTCAAAGACGATTTTCTCTCGTATGAGGTTCTCAGCGAACTCGAAGACGGGGTATGAAAAAAGCCCAGCGATTCAACACCCAGGAAAATTTACTATGAGGTTCTCAGAGGACACTGAATTTGAGAGTTTTCTAACCTGAATTAACTAGAATGTCTGCAACGGGATAATTAAAAATGGGAGAATTTCCCGCCCTGCTTATCGGACCGCAAAACATGTCTGACACTATGTTAACTGACGAGGCCAGCTTATATCGGAACAACCGGGTTTCGAACCGCACACAAACCACGTCGTTAAACATGAGCTTCAAACCGTTCAGCTGTAGAACCCCTTCGGTGCCTTTCAATAATCCATTATTCAGTACCGATAGCATGTGAAGCACCGTTGAGCTCACCCGTTTCTCGCTCTCTGACTTGAAAAGTTTCTGAGTGCAAATGATGAGATTGCAGTGCAAAGTCTGCTGGAGCCCGTATGAGCTGAAGTTTTCGTGGCAAGCCTTGAATAAAGTTGAAACTGCGATTCACTCACTGGCCATTTATGAATTCATTCTCGTCTTCACGAACTTACGAGAGGATGCACACAACACTCCGAGCTACTGAACCCAGTGCATTTCAACACATCAAGGTCGTTTGAAGGACGAATTAAATGGAAGTAGTCTGCTCCTCGAGGTTCTGATGCAATCAAGGACTGATGGAACCATTCAAACATCATCAGTTTGCAGGAGCATCAGAAGACAGTAGCGGTATTTCGTGAGCTTCGTGCCGATGTGATATAAGCGGGGTTTAGTAAAAACACTGCACCACCGAGCTCGAAAAACTTGCACTTTTAGTGGGCTCAATAGCCTTGGATCCTAATGTCTACCCTAAGATACTCGTTGAGCAACAGACACCTAAACTGGAATGCGTAGGCACTTCAAACTTGACATCCTCAGTAACCTGTCGTTCAAAGTAGGCGAAAACAAAGAGATGATACAACGTCGCAGGACAGCTGCGGTGCGGACGGCTAGTTCTTGCTCAAGAGACAAATCGCTTTCCGGCGCAACTAGTCAAAACTCCCCTACCAATGTCCGCCGACTCCAGCATCATTTGACGATTGATAAGTGGGTGCATGGTCACCTATCTAGACAAAGTCGAACGGCGGAGGGGGGAGCACGTGTGGTTCCTAGTATGAAGAAAACCGATACAACACTAGAGTCGAAATTGATATTATTTGTACTGGACAGGCCACGAAGTCCAACTATGGACATCTAGTCCAGCCCTTTTTGTGTTAACCGAGAACGAGTAAGCCAAATTGATTCCTTCAAGTATTTGGACTCCATCATCCTCTCAAATGGTAAAACACACCAAGAGATGCCGGTTAATGCAGCTTCACACTATCCTATGGAAATGCTCTGAAATCAGTTTTTGAACGAAGCTCTCTTGATACACTGAACCCATCCGATCCGTATCAACATAAGCCTGTGAGACTTGGTCCCCCCGAACTGTCGATCTTCAAAGACTCGAAGTATTTGACCGGTGGTGTTTGAGGAGAACACTCAAAGTGGGCTGGAATGAAATGGTACCCTACTATGGTGTGGAGGACCGTTGTGGCAACATTACGCATCTCTCAAGTGATCCAGCGACGCAGGCTCCAGTGGCTACAATACACCGTCCGCAAAACGGACTCCCTATCAACACTGCCCTATTCAGAACGGCAGCGTCACACCGCAGGTCAATTGAAAACCTCGCCGTCTGCAGCTAAGGCCGACAGTGGTCTGCAGGGGGCCTCGGGGGTCAAACATTGGAACGGAAACTGGATGACGTCGTGCTCGGATCTTTCCACCGACCGTGCTGTGTGAGAAGTATCGATCCGAGATACCCTTGGAGTCGGCTCATAAGTCGCCTGGAGGAAGTAGGCAGGTAAGTAGAGTACGACCCCATTACAAGTGAAACAATTCTGGGGAAATCAAACTGCTCCTTTCCTCAGAATATTGGTCCTGTGTACAGTTAGAACAAGACAAGGCTACGAAAGCTCCACAAATTTACTGACATATGGTCAGAGGCATTTTGAGACAAGCTTTAACCAAGGGATCAAATGTAAGCACTTTGCGAAAAATACCAAGTTACGCAAGGTTTCTAAACTCAAAGCTTTCTGGTTTCAAACACAGACGTCTCTTTGCATGAACCGTACTTCTTCAGACATCTGAGGCTGTATTCTATTGTTTTGTAGCAATTTCCGTACTTTGAACTGTGCACCATATGTGCCTTCGTTACTTTCGGATTCCGCTGTTCTTCTACCATAAAATGCACATTTCTGATCTTTCCGTCGAAGGAGAGTTTCGTAGACGAATCCTCGCCAAAATCAACCTGTTGACGTAGTACAGGTGGAGCAGCTATTATGACCAGACTAAAGTTTGTGTCTTGGCTTGTTGTTTTACATGAGTGGAATTCGGTGCACTTTGTCAGCGAGATGAGATCGAGGCGAGGAGCAAAGTGACACTCACTTGTACGATGGTAACTTCTGCCTAAGTGTTACCGAGCAATGTACTTTCTGGTCAACTAGGTGAGGATTGTGCTAAAATGGGGGTTCGCAATCTGATGACAGCACACCTGCCCACCTTAGCAACGGTATTGCATAAACAGGGAATTCTGAATTCATAACCAGAAAAAAACTTGGAACCATCAAAGCTGTTTCTTACCTCCAGAGATCTTTCAAACCGTTTTCTTTAAGTGGAGGGAAAAGCAACACTTTCAAGGTCAAGCTTTTTTTTTACCAACATCCAAACATTACGAGCTTTGCACACCATAAAAAATTCGACCAAATGGATCACCTACACCCAGCCAAAACTTTGAATTCGTACATTTGTCCAGCATACACCAGCAAACATTTACGTCACAACCGGTGACAAGGACATTTTCATTCAATTTCGTACTCATAGTGGCCATCATCGGAGGCC
Source organism: Clonorchis sinensis (assembly GCA_003604175.2). Lineage (NCBI taxonomy): Eukaryota > Metazoa > Platyhelminthes > Trematoda > Opisthorchiida > Opisthorchiidae > Clonorchis > Clonorchis sinensis. Next base: position 14,299,394 of record CM030375.1, read on the forward strand.
ACAATGCGGTTGAAGTGTAAATGTGACTTTATTCCGGACTTTAGTTCACCCCCAGACAACTCCCTGGTCATCCTGCAGCAAATTTCACTGCAGAGACTCTGTCATTCTTCATACGGCGCACGCATGCCACGATACTTCGCACCGTGATTACCATAACAGTGTTAAGACCACAGGTATTCTGCCAAACTACTGAGCGTTTCGAAGATAACGACGGGGCAAAATTCACTTTGACTAAGCAAATGAAAAACGCCAGTGATCGTTCACCCAACCAATGCCCTGCAAATCTGGTCAAAGAATACATCCACACGGGAAAATTTAACTTAGACATACAGCCAGCTGTTTCTTTAGGAGATATACACGTCCCTTTGAAAGTAAATATTACAGGAACTGCATGAGTAGTGTATCAGCTAGCCGGTAAATATGCAAGGTTGTGCTTGTTGCATACATCCACCAAATTGGTGATGCAATGATCAAACGCAATTATCTGCGGATGAGTCCATGCTGCAAGGTCACATTCAGCCCACAAACCCAATCGAAGAGCATCCTGATAGGCGAGTAAGCTACTATTTACGTACCAGTTACAGGAGCTTTTTGACATACGTACGCAGGAGGATATCGTAACATTCACCTGACCCATTCAGTGAAAGAGCTTTTTATTGGCCAAATATTGTTAGTTTTCTCGTCTCAAGTGTCCATTGTGGAGACACCTCAGGGCCGTGAAATCATCGTAGTAATCTTTTTCATTCAGCATAGAACCGGTAACATGTTACGGTTCTGGTTCGACGTATCCTTGCAACCTTACTCGAATAGACGTCGTAAAGAAGTGATAGTCCGGCATCTGAATGCCTCATCGATTGCGTACACAAAATATTATATATAAGTAGGTACGTATAGCGTTTGCGAACGTGGCTGGTACATCGAACCATGCGGATGTACTCGCGCGTAAGTGGCAATGCCAACTAGGGCGGAGCCATAAGCGCAACCAACCGAAAGCCTTGTCCTCGATGTAAACCGGGGGCGAGATGGCTGAGTGGTTAGGGCACGAATTTACTGACCGGAAGGTCCGTGGTTCGAACCCCACCTCTGCCTCCCGGCTTCCCCTGAGGCTTGGGCAACCTGGCAGTATCTCAGCCCTGGTGGCTTCCTTTGGGCGGCATGGCAGCTAGGCACCAGAAGGGTGCTACAGCTGAACGATTTTTTAAACCGGGGGGTTAACATGAGTGGACAGTATTGAAGCCAGAAGCACGTTAAACTGGTAGTTCATTGTTGTCCAATTGTCGTTCAGATATAACACTATTTTGGCGAACAGCTGGCATACCACCTGAAGCACGAGGGCCGAGCCATCGTTAGGTTGCCCAAGCCAAAACAAAAGCAGTCGAGATGCCAGGCTGGGTCATTAGCTTCGCGTCTTAACCACTGAGCTACCTCGACCTCGAGCATGTCCTGTCATTCATGGGGCAGAACAGAACGGTTATCATCCAATGTATGCGAAGGGTGGCGGGGAAGTCTGCACTATTCAAAACCACACCCCAAACCACGTATGGGCAGCTAGTGGTAGAAACAAACCATGATAATAAAAAAACGACGCAACGGGCTTTTAGCTGATATTTTCCAGGATAGGAAACCAAGTATGTGATTCAATCTGTAGAGCCATGTTAAAATTTTGCCCGCCACTTCCGAGAAACACTTGGACCGACCCCTTTAGCTCACCGAAAACATGCATCCCAACATGTCTGTGCCTCACAAACGCGGATCCAATGGCATTTTAGTTTCCCTGCGTGTGTGTGGATGACAAGCCGTGGACGACGAGCGTAGTAAGCACTCAGTTCACTACGCAATTACATGGTATGGTTCATAGTTTCAATTCGCCAGCTTTAAGCCCATTACTGATTAACGATGTTCGGTGCAAATCCCCTTCCAAAAGTTTGGAAACATTCACACGCTAGATGAGTTGTCAGAAAGGGATTTTCTGAAGAGCTCGTCATCATGGACGTTGGGGTGAGACCAGCGAATGAGATGCGTTCAGCCGTCCGCAGAAGAAGCTTGCATTTACAAGCTTGTCATTCAGAGGCGATCATATATCAAACATGCATGAGATTAGATCAGTTTTGAATCAATCCTGGCACAGCTGGAGATCGTCTCAGATATTTGGAAGCTCACGTTGATGGTCGGTCATCTGAATTTGTCCAATCTGCCTGCCATAGTTTACTGGCAAGTGGAGCGACAGCTGCACTGCCGGAGCGGATCAACCTCCGTCAGAAACGATGGCAGAGCACCTTCCAAAAAAGTTTTTTATGTGGCAGCGGACCAGAAAGACTCCGGATTATCTGAGTAGCCCACTCAGTTCATTCTTGATCTTGTTATGTAATTAAAACTCTATACTGCCAACATACCGTACTGATCAACGTTAGATTGTCGGATTTCGGCGCACAGAAATCATTGATCAGAAACCTGTAGCTGCCCCAAAACTGATTTGAACTGTAAACCAATGCGCTGTCTATCACCATTTGTCGCTATAAATATTTTATGACTTGCGTCAGCGACTGAGAACAAACAGAATGTTGACGCCATGTGACTTGTAGCATCTTGCCCCGCTAATGAACTGGGTATTTCTCGTCTAACTGAGTAGATTCTAAGAATCCATGCCATGACAGTTGAACCTATAGTCACGGGCAAGACAGACGTGGTGGCCTTATCTCGCTGATTTAGTGTCTCAGATCAACACGCACGGATCGGTCTATTATGTCTCTTGGTCCGATGTTTGAGCTGGGTGTTAATGAAACACGTTAACCCAATGCATCTGGCCGACTGAACGTTTGGATCAGAGGATGTAACCATCTTTTACAGTAAGCAAAATTGTATTTCATCTTTTGATGCATTTTGAAAGCATACTATAGTAGAAACTTTTAGGTCTATTGAAATCACCTCTTCGGGATTTTTATACATGTTGGAAAGTTAATTAATTACTGGGGAGGGGGGGGTAAAACTGCATGCAGGGTCATAAAACAGTTGTATCGGAATGGATCATCCGAACATACACATTTGATTTTCAAGGTAGCGTGCACTTTGATAAAGTGTACTTTTACATCTGGGAGTCGCGTGACATGGCGTCATACATTGGTCACGTGTTTCTGTCAAGTGTGGCCATTATCCCATTTGGGCGTCAAACCCAGCCGAGAGCACTTGCACGCCATCGGCTCAGCAGACTGGCCGTAGAGTTGCGGCAAATAATGGTGTGCTATGGATGACATGAGGGACTTGTGATACATACCTGTCCTTTTGGAAGCTAATCACCGACAACCGAATTCAGCTGACTTAATTTTACCTGCGTACAAAATGCCAACTACGTACGTTTATTGGTACAGGTATCTTGCCCTTGAGAAACACAAGGCGTTGTGACACAAACCTCGTGACAGGATTTGTTTTCGGACTGCACACACACACACACAGCCATCTTCCATCACGTGGAACTGGTTGAATTCTTTCTCACTCACGCAAACAGACACCTATTGGTGGTGAGCGAACATTTTGGATTAGTGAATTTGGGTTGAATTACACTTGTCACCAAACCTCATTGATGGGAAAAGCCAGGCGGTGAGGAGTTTGTACCCCACTGCGCGTAAGTTTATGAGATAAAAAAAACAACAGAGGCAAGAGGATCGTGATGACTGCATGCGTCTAGGATCGGATGGTAGTCAAGCCACAGCACAGGCAGATGATATAAAAAAAAATAGAATATACAACGAATTCACCGATTAAATCATGAACGGCTTCGTTTACAAACCGCTTGAGACATCGCAGTGGAGACCAGCTCTCATCGAGTCAGACTGCCACCGGCCATTGAACCGCGCATAAAAAGTGGTTCAGTTGAAACTGGGACTGTCGCAGCTTGGCTGACAATGAATTGGCGTACGCGATGCGGGGGCACCACCAGCTGAGCAAATGTCTCAGCAATGACAATGCGCACAACAGCAAACAGTGTTTTGGTGTGCTTGGCCATTCTCATGCTCCCAGTGCAAATTACCGAATGTGACAACTTCAAAGTGACAAACTGTAGGAAAGTTTTCACTGGGCAAGTGTGCTTAGCTTACGGATGCAAGTCTGAAAAAGCATTGAAACGTCGGATGACGGTCCAGTTAGTTACGAGGAGGTGAACCGACCCGATCGGAAGTACAACTGACTCGTGCGGTCGTTCGGACTCAGTCAGTTTCGGTAAATCAGGTCGCGAAATGGATAAGAAACCCAAACACACTCGGTTGGTGTGTGACCGCATCTCGGGAAGTCCAGCTTGAGGTGCACTCATGGTCAGAACAAAAAACATTTCTCGCAAAAGGCTTCATATCATCACACGTTATACATTTCACCTAGCTGGCAGGTAAATTTCGGCGGAGAGCAATGACCCACTAAGGAATGGTTACCTCCGAACCATTACCAAGTATTACTTAATTATGACGGCAGAATCACAAAAATAAAAAAGTCGGAAACGTAGATTTCATCCTGAAAGTGAAACCAATCCAAGTTACAAAGCCGAGAAGCACCGTACAGCCGTTTCATCCCTTTTACGAATGATCAGCAATGCGCATCTTACCAGGTCTCTCGACTTTTCGCACTTACAAGAGGAAATTTCCATTAGAATTCCCAAATTCTCTCACACCACCAGTAGATTCTAAGGTCCTCAGAAGACGAATAAAATTCACCCGATGAGTTAAATTTCTACATGGGAATTCGTCATGCGAGGAACCAGGCCACAAGTGTGACCAGGTGATAGATGGATGATGCTATGTCCGTCTAAGTGAGCGCTAATCACACAGCTGATCGGCTGCTCGTGGCCGAACGGTTAAGTGTTCAAACTACTGACCGGGAGGTTGTGGGTCCGAAACTTTCTGCGTTTCGTGAGATGTGCACTGCCGATGATTCCCAACAAGGATGAAACAGCTGTACAGTGTTTCTCGGCTTTTCAGCATAGACTGACTTCACTAACAAGACGAAAACTTCACAAAAATTCCCAAATCCCCTCAGACCGCCAATAAAAATGTTAGTGAAAATGAACAGTTACATGCAAATTGAAGCGGTGCTAACGGAAATCTCAAATGCATCCCTTGAGTCTTCCGTTGACACAACGTTTATTTTCAGATAAGTGTCCCATCTCTACATACGTCAGATTTGGTGTTCAATTATGAAGTGAGACTGATGCTTTAAAAAACGAAAACATCATTCCGTGTTTGAAGAAAATTTATACGCTTCTACTGCATCTAGTTTCGAATTGTGATTGCGATTGAGTTGGCCGACTCAGTGGACTGTGTACGGTAAGAGAAACGATGGACAGAAACTTGACATCCAACGCTGAAAGCAACAAAGTAGTTTTTATAGATACACTCATTTGGATATCGATTAGGTTTTGACGGGGGAGACGTTCCCAGAACCCAGCTGAATCTCTCGTTTTTATGATGTTTCTAAGCGACTGAAAATGTGCTGCACCAAGCCGTCCCACGTTTCAGTTGGCAAGATATTCGAGATATCGCGATACATGTATAGACGTATTAGACTACTCATAAAGTTGATGAAAATACTTCGACAGCCCACGACTGGTTTCGCCCCCTTGGGGCCCATCAGGTAGGCGCAGTCCCCGAGCTTTCGTCAAACTTGTATTCTACTTGAACCAAAATTGGACAGATTTCGACAAATAAACTCATCTGTATATCAATCCGTTTTTGATGAAAGACCCACCTGGAACCTAACTGAATCTCGGTAAAAACATCATAAACGAGAGATTCAGCTGCGTTCCAGATGAGTATATTGAAAAACCAAAATTGTTTGCAAATGAGTGCGTTTCGCTAATTTCGTGCGATTTTGGTTCCAGTACAGCATAAGGTCGACGAAAACTCGGGGATTTCGCCTACCTGATGAACCCCAAGAAGGGCGAAACGGGCGTGGGTCGTCGAAGATTTTTCAGCAGCCTTATGAGTAGTGTGGTACATCTATGGAAAGCATGTAGTATTCAGGATAACATAAATGATAATCGTTCAGCTGCAAAGTACTTTCGGAGCTTAACTGCCGAGCCATTCGAAGGAATTACTAGGGCAAGGGAACTGTCAGTACGCCAAATCCAAAACAGGAGCGGTCAAGATGTTGAGGTTGGGTTAGAATCAATCAGCCTGCGGTCAGTAAGTTCGTGCATCAATATACCTCTAGCTTTTTTTAGCTTGAGCAAAGTTAGAACAGCAGACACAAGTCACGTCTCGACCGCAAGTATGACTAGTAACAATGGTCCTGAATACTCGTACGTGGCTTAACGGTGATCAAGTGGCAGTGACACAACTTGGACTTCACGGCCGACTAATCACAGTTTGAGCGACCTTCCCCCCCAACTAGTCCACTGTCTATAAAGCCAAAGGTGCGTCAAGGCAGTAACTACATGGTTACGCGTAAGAATGAAGATGAACACAAAAGCACATACTTTCGTCGGGAGAAATGATTATGTTTCCGGCAAGTAGATCGTTGTGACACAAGACAATCGGGGTCGAAGCATGTTGAAGGATGGACGCCATCTCGTCAACTTCATGTAGCAGGTCTGAGATCGAAGGAAGGCGGTGCCTTTTGAAGGAATACACAAACAGACACATAAAAAGCTGAATAAGCGAAAAAAAGATAATGTCCAGTGATAGATAACTAACTGGGGAAACGAAACAAACTATAACTAGTTCTACATTCCTTTTGGATTTAAAATTTTTACGATTGGATTGTAAAGCATTGCACACACAAACCATGTAATTGAACTAGGAAAGCTATTGCCGTCCTATTCGCCATAGATACTAGACCAGATAGAGCACGCGGTCTGATTGACCAGAAGAGATGGAAAAAGTCAAGTAAACAGAACGAAGAGGGGAGACAAGTTCTGGTGATTGAGAAAGGCAAGCGGTGGGGTTCAATTCGACCCAAGGAGAATCACGCGGGGTAATAATGCCAAGCTACACGATACCTAAGAACAGGCCTTACTACAAAGTGGAATTGGATGAGTAGGAGAGCCATAAACTCTGGATAAGACCAAGACGCAGTAGAGCATTAACTGCGCATCATCGGATGACACAACTCCCTATTTCCTTCTTCGAAGGGAGGTTCTTGTAAAGACAAGACTGTATTAGGAACAGTACATCGACCGCAATAATGTTGATGTACTTTTACCAAATCTTCCCCTTGTAAAAATGCCTCCTTGCCGTTTTTCGATAAAGGAAATTGTGGCGATTCAAGCCGGTGTGAGCGTTCAGCTGTAACACACTTCCGGTGACTAGCTGCCATGCTACCCGAAGGAAGCACGAGGACTGAGATACCGCCAGGTTACCCAAGCCTAGACAGAAGAAATCGAACCACTGCCCCTCGTGTCAGTAAATTCGCGCTCGCCATCTCGCCCCCAAGCCGGTGTGACCGTCATTATCTAAATAAAACCATACAAACGTGTTACCGAAACATGCTAAGTTGCCTATGTGTATCCTTTGGTTTCCAAGATACAGTGCAACCGAATACCCATGTGCTTGGCTGGAAACACTGAATTACATGGCGGCTTATAGATGTCAGTGGTGTTCATGCTGTCCCAGATTGTCGGACTGAATGTTGGAGGTGTAGGCACCTCGGATGTTTGTAGCAGGCTAGCCATCCCTGTCCCACTTTTTCCCGTCTTCATTATGGGGCTTTATTCAAATAAGTTTACATGGTTGTAGGGGACTTAGGCATCATTGTCCCTGGGGTTGCTGTCAGTGAAGACCACATAAGATTGACGTAAACACAGTGGCTACAAGTGGCTACCTGAAGAACCCCAGAAAGTGAAGCCAGTAGTGAGGTGTAGAAGATTCGACAATCTTATAAGTGGTACTGGGTCATATGGGAACTTGGTTTTTTGTAAATCTTGGATTATAGACGGAAAACATTGAAAGCGAGGGTCGGATAGTTGAATTCTCTTTGAAGATATCTTTTTGTTGCAGATTCGTCAATCCATCGTTGCGGTTTTTTTTTTAGAAAATTTGCCTATCGTCAAGGTGAAAGGAGTTCGAAATATATGTGATTCAACGAAGCCAAAGTTTTGAGAGAACATCAATCGATTTCGTTTTTAAAAAGCGTCAACTACATGGGATAGGAGCCCATTGATAATTCACACAATAGGTTGCACATTGGGACTCACACACCACATCACGTAGCTGTCAACGCACTATGATCAGCTGGCTGACCACAACAATCGACTCGCGTCAAAGAGTTTTAGGAGGAAGTACGCTATTCCAGTGGCCGCTCGGTGCTGACCAACGCATTCGCAAGGACAGACAGCTGGCTATTCACAAGCAGGCAGATTGGGAACTGGAAGTGGGATCGATCGGTAACCGTCTTCTAACACAACTACACATACCTCGATACGGGGACGTAGCTGTCAACGCACTATGATCAGCTGGCTGACCACAACAATCGACTCGCGTCAAAGAGTTTTAGGAGGAAGTACGCTATTCCAGTGGCCGCTCGGTGCTGACCAACGCATTCGCAAGGACAGACAGCTGGCTATTCACAAGCAGGCAGATTGGGAACTGGAAGCGGGCCGATCGGTAACCATGCTCTAACACAACTGCACATACCTCGATACGGGGTTAACACGCTAAACTTGGGCGGAGTGGGTCATAAAAGGGTCAAAACGGCCAAAACTCACTCGCAGAAACCATTCGTTCCGGACTTGGTTTTCAGTAAAGAAATCCAAGCATACAGTCTCGGAAATGTAACACAGTCCTGAGGACCAGGAGCAGCTGATACTTTTCCATATGCTTGGATTAGTGGATCCCGAACGAGAAGACAGTGAAACTGGGCTAGTTCTGAGGCAATCAATCTGGAAAGGGATGGAAAATGATGTCTGGAGGCTTCGAAGTTGAGATAGATTGAGTTGAGATAGATTAGAGCAAATAGATATGTGAGGGAGAATTCAAACCAAGCCAGAAAACCCAAACCACACACACACTCCGTTTCTGGACGCGTCGATTATAACCAAATACTATCGGGCTTTGCTAAGAACGTAAATAAAGGGGAGCTCTTGTACCTGAGATTCCGCCCTACAAAGCGAGCCTCAAGCAGCCGAATTCTTTCAGTCCATTAGAGAAAATCCGCCACAGGAAAAGGGCTCGACCGAAAATCAGGACGTGTGTGTACTCTTGGTTGCCTGAATGAGTGTTTAGAGGTGTAGGCACCTCGGAATGATTGTAGTAAGCTAGCACCAAGTCCCTTCCCCGTCCAATTTTATTCTTTTCTCCACAATAAGGCTTTCAAATAAATCATGGTTGTGCGGCAGTGAAGCATCGGTGTTGAACACTGATGTCATGTTGTCCATGATGACGATTATGATGATCCGACTAGGTACCGAGGGTTACACGCAACCGCGAGAATTGTACAACCTTTGACAGATTAATTTCCCATTAGAAACCGAAAAAAACGTAATGGATCAAACAAGCCGTTTTTGCTGGGGGAGTGTTTATTGGAATTGGCGGGTTGCAAACAACTTACACTGTCATGTGGGAAGTTGGCAACACGTTTGTACAGTGATTTGAAAACACATCCAGTCAGATAACTTAGCGAACCGCTTAGACAGAGGACAGCTATCAGTTTGTCAAGCCCGACGATTCTGTACGCACGCCATGGCACATCGCTTATGTGCCCCAATCGGCCATTATACCTCGCGTTATCACCGGCTTCCTCGTCATTTCTTGTTACTTTTCCACTTCGTTAGCATCTCGGCAAGGTTGGTTATGCAGCGCGATCTATGAAGAGGATCGAGTCCGGTAAGCATACGTGACAAAATTCAAGTGGCCGTATCACATGACCATCTGATCTGGCCTTGCCACAGTACATACGACCTTGCGGACGATCCATTCGGGTAATGTTCATGTCATAGTTTTGAGGGTACAGCACCGATAAATCATACGTGCATTTGTCATCGAATTGCGTAAGCGCACAGCGCTCCTGTGTGGACGACCGATAGGGGTAAATAGTGGACCCGCGCGAACAGGACGTAAACACCAAAACCTCAAAATACAAGTCAATTGACGTCGCACTGTCAAAGCAGGCCTTCCGCGGAGAGACGAAGCAACATAACCAACCTATGGTTCAAGACACACTCGAACATTCGGTCCAGCTTCACGTGTAAACGAGTGATAAAGCAGTCTATGCGAGTTTTTGGGCTGACAATATAGGCCACCACTCTGAGCCCCTGGGTCGGATTAACCATCTTCTACTCAAGCAGCCAAAAATATACGACAGTCTTTAAAGAACTCAATGGGGATAATCTATGGACCAAATTTCGACACCGTATTACCGTACTTTCCAATTTTACAAGGTTCTACCAAGTTCTACTGAGTAAACGGAAGAAAACACCAGGGAGTTGGATCTAGAGGTCACTCTCAGGACTGGAAATTCTGCGACATATTTCGGAATCCAAAGTAATGCACCGAGTTGTACAAAACGTCGCGTCCATATGCCCAATAAACCAAAAAAGCGGCAAGCACAGTGATTGATAACTGACGCAACTACTAGCTACAGCTTGAACACTGGTTCAGAACATTTCCTAGTATGTAATTTCAAAATGAGCAAGTCGGCGATTCGCAACCGAAGTACCGACACCGGTGGACAGTCGTAAGACACCGCTGCATTATCTGGGCTGGAACATCCGAAAAACTTCAGAATAACCGGAAAATGCATGCTGACGCATACTGATGAGATGTGGCGGAATCCTAGCAGAAACTGTCTAATGAGGTGCGAATCTTACGTGACATTACATCTCCTGATTCGGATACAAAAATACACTGACTCAACCTTCTTGTCCAGGTAGTACAGTGTTGAAAGGGAGAGATCGGTCAGTATGATCCTATCCAGCAAAAATATCTCGCTAAAAACTAGATTGGTCACGTCCGAAGAGTCCGCAACAGCATTCCACCTCATGACTTAAACTGTGACCCATCCCAAAGGAGACGGCAGCCTCCTTGCAGAAGTGGATCGTTGTATCTTCAGACTGTGTTGCATCACGAATCAAGCCAATCACCGCTAGACGCGCATCTATTCAACAGATGTGTAGCGGCCTCACCCGAAGCGAAACGAATACACCAACAGCCACATCACAGCCACCTGCGTCGAACACGTGCACCTTGCAAGACAATAAGGTGAACGCTGTGGTGTGTTCTGATCGCGTGCTCATTCTATAGACGTGTGCGTAGACACTGATAACAAACGCGTGGAACATAGGCTTCTATTCTGGTACAAACCAAGCCTGTGTCTTGTACTACCTACCGCGAGTGAATCGGTGGAATTTCAAATTTGTTTACAACGCGCAGACCTTACCTAAAGGCATACAAACTAGAGGGAAATCAACATTTTCGTGGTGTACAGGGGATGGGATCGGCGGTTTCCAGGAGAAACAAACATACGGGAACTTGTTCTCCTTAAAACAGCTAGCAAAGTTAGGAAAAAGAGTCAGTCGATTTATGCTGTCCACGTGGAGAGTAAATTTAGTTCAACAAGCGACTGGTAAGTAGTGGTTTGCAGGTGTTGTTTTGAAGTTTCAACAGAGTTTCTCCTCCTGGATTCACAAATTATTCCTATGGGATATTGATTGCCAAACAGGACAAATTCTTTAGGCTTATCGTGTGTTCAAGATAACTCAGTGGTTAAGGCACGAACTTATTGACCGAAAGGTCCGTGGTTAGAACCCGACCTAAGGGTCTCGATTGCTCTTGGGCAACCTCCTGACAGTATCTCAGCCGTCGTGCTTCTTTCGGGTGGCATGGTACTTCCTGAAGAGTCAAGAGCCACGTTATGCGAAAGTTGCAGTAATCCAACAACAGAGTTGCTGATGCTCCAAACAATGAAAGAATATTGTAGTTCTCGGCACCGTACGACCGAACCTTCACTAAGGAAAATGGTACAACGACACGGTGCTGTGAGTCGTGTGGACTTCAACTGGGTTGTGCTGTAATCGATCTTCAGTAAACAATCCCGATACAGTCTACTAAATCATTCTTCATGTTGTTTTTCGACAGACCTCGGGAACGGAAGTTTCCCGAAATTCAAAAAAACGTACGCGGAGGCGCGAGAAGCCAGCGAAGAAAATATACGCTCCGAAATTCACCAGAACCATCTGCTATAAACAGCTCATATTGACCAATCGCATTCTTTGTGGTTAGGCTCCAATTTGTCATCAAAACATGAGAACTGTATCAAGCAAAGTCAGTCGCGCTTGCAATAAACTAGTGAAACTCCATCGCCGTGGGTGCATAGAGCCAATGTTGGCTTGACTGGTGGACAAAAAAACAGCCGGGGAAAAATTGGAGATAGGAACGCACGAAGGCAGGACCCAGTCGAACACTAATCCGCTGAACTGCTGAAGCTAGTGTCGCTCGAGTGGGGCCATAAGCCTAAAAAAATTTGTGACAAACAAAAAGGTCTTGTAAATTCGTAACTGCGGTAGTCCCCACCGGGAGATATTGCTACGGAGGTGGGAAACTCCGTTAGACTGTGCACAGCAGTGCCATTCGTCAGTCCTAACCTGCCCCTATGGGGATTCCCGTAGTAGCATCCCCTGAAAAAGTTACCGTGTTTCGAACTTAGCCTGAAATGCGTGTGTGTTTTGTACAGAGGTTTCACTAAATTTCAACTAAATGGTTCATGGCCATCATAAGCATGATCCTGTCGAACAAGACTTTTCTGTTATCACCACACCATATTGATTCACGGTCAAAATACTGTTCCTCGGGTTTCGGACATCAGACAAAAATCAGCTGATCACTATGACAGTGTAACGCCATGAAATCTCGATACCCTAGAGTGGCCATAAACCGAGTGTTTGGAATAAAATATCCGTGAAATTATATCACACAAGCATCAATAAAAGTTGAACTAAAGACAATACAGGTGAGGTTCACCGAATCGAGCCGTCCAGTGACCGAAACCTGGTCAAAGCGCAAGTGAATTGGCATACGGGGAAAGATTTGATGCATTACCATCTTCTGGAGCTCTTCTCATGGTCAGAGTCACATAACAGAATAAAAAACTAAAACTGTTCAGCTGTAACACACCCTTTCGGTGCCTAGCTGCCATGCCACCCGGGGGAAGCACGAGGGCTGGGATACTGCCAGGTTGCCCAAGCCTAGACAGGGGAAGTCTAGAGGCAGAGGTCGGGTTCGAACCACGGACCTTCCGGTCAGTAAATTCGCGCTCTAACCACTTGAGCTATCTCGCCCCCTACAGAATAAGGGAGTATGAGTGAGGTGGTGATGATTGGTGTTAGATGAGCTGTATGCCTGGTTCTCAAATGTTTAACTATCAGCCTACACATTTTTGCCAGTGAGCTTTGCCAACACTGATCGTAAGCAGTAACCATACTTGAGCAGCCACGTCCTTTTTCGATGTCCAGCGGTCGATCGTTGCTGGCGACAAAACTGGTTGAATCAACTTATGAATTATACGTAAGATATTTTCATCTAGAGGAGAGGCGAGTAAGATACAGAGGTTATTCGCATTTGCTTTCAGGGACCGGCTGTGAAGATCTGCGTTGACCAATCCGAACAAAAACTAATGATTTCGTTATTTGCCAAAAAGACTACGGGTACTTTATCGGTCACTCTCAAGTCCTTCGCCACTTTCTCAGTTCTCTATTGGGATGAACTGAATGCTACTCGATGTGGCCCCAACTTTGTGACTAGACTGGTGGTGGTGGTTCTCAAACTTGCAGGCTCATAGCCCCCTATCATGATGTGCTCAACATAATCATCTATTTGGCAATGTGATACACCGCGAAAACCCACAAAACAGCGTTCACCGCTATGCAACACCCTCAAAGAGACTACCCGCGTAGACTTCAGGTCGTCTACAATCCGAACAAACTAATAACCGCTCAGGTGTAACAACCTTTCGGCGTCGAGATGCCGTGCATCCCGAAGGAAGCACGAGGAGTGAGACACCGCCAAGCTGTTCAAGCCTAGACAGGAGCAGTTAAGAGGCCAGGGTTAGGTTCAAACTTCGGACCTTCCGGTCAGCAAGTTCGCATTTTAGGCACTAAGCCATCTCGGTCCAAAATACGGCACTAGTTCTTACAGCAAATAATGGCTAACGAGATAACTGAGCCCAAATGATGGATACCACCTCGTAGCCTTCCGGCTGACAATAACTCGTGAAAGAAGTGAGGCCTCCGAACCTGGAAATCTGGAACGTCTTTTAATATTTACTAGGAAGCATACTAACTGCACCGTAAAGCTATCCCACTAAGTACGATTCTTACAGCCCAATAAGCGAGCGCTCGTTTTCAACAGAGATTTCATCTATGCTGAAAAGCCGAGAAGCACCGTACAGCTGTTTCATCCTTGTTGAGAGTTATCAGCAATGAACGTCTCAGGAAACTCAGAGTTTCGAACCCGCAACCTGAACCGTTTGGCCACGAGTAGCTGATCAGTAGTGTGATTAGCTCTCACTTGGACAGGACATAGCGTCACTCACCCTTCACTCAAGGGAACCACGTCACGTGGTCACATACTGACTGGCTCCTGGAGTGACGATTTATGAGAATGAAGTTTCACACATCCAGTGGAATTATCCTTCCTCTCGTTTTCTTTCACGACGTGAGGAGGTGCAACTAACAGTCTCGATACATCATTTTGAAGGTGGACGAGTGGATGTTTTCAATGGATTATAAACGTGGTAAGCCGTTGTTTTCACGGTAACGGCACGCAGGACAAAATTAGATTCAGAATCAAGTTTACTAAACCTCTCAATACTCACTGAAATTGCACGACTGGATTGGCAAAACGGCCTGGTTTGATAACAGTACGAGTGCATTTGCGATCAACGGGCTATGATCGAACCGGTTTGTTTACACGTACTCAGTGGGCTGATCAAAAGTGTCTGCGGATGGATAGTGCCTTGACAGCCGTCTGGATTTTGTGAACAAGACAACTCTAATCGACTGTTTATCAAACGGAACAATGATGCGGACTGATCAAATATATCCCACTGGAGCCTCTATGGTCCCATCCCAATCTAAAACATAGCTACACTTGTTCCGTTGTGAAACCATGACCTAACTACTGTTTTTAACATGCGTCTGATTGAAAACCTTGCATGTGAGCGTTCATCGAGTCTCCTGACCAACGAATACTTCGACTAGTCTCGACAGTTGACTCACAACTAGACCAGCCACCGTCCAGTTCACGTTCAACAGGTTCTTAGTTGGTTCTTAGATCATCAGGACGGAAGTGACCAATTGGCAAGCGACAACAGTGGCCTCGGCGTTCGAAACCCATTTAGTGCCACAGTGAAGAAAGCACCAACTGCCGCGCTGTGTAGTGTCGACGTTCTTGATCTCGAAAAGGCCGGTGTCAATGTATGAGGAGAGTCGTACCGAGATTTCCAAATTCCCATCGAAAGAAGCTGGCTTTCTATTCATCAATTCGAGAATGGAATCCGTGGTCCGTTTGTGACAAAGATCTTTTTTCATTGAGGAAACAACTTCGTGCCAAGCCCGATTCAAGGCATTGTGAAGCACGCTGGATAAGTGACTGCTGTTGAGAGACCCAGAACTCCCAGGCAATCAACCAAAAGCTATTCTTGTTGCAAATGTCACGCATATCTGCAATGTCAGTTGGCTCACTTAGTTTCATAGGGTATGCAGCGTTATTCCACGCTGTCACCACGAGCTGTTTGGTTGGCAACTGTATTATTTTCAAGCTTACGAGTCTTGTTTCGAATTGGGTAAGCTTTTCAAAGGCTAGTGTGCAAGTGGTGCACAACCCCCCCCCCAATGCAGGCCAAACCTGGAGCTCTGTTGCGGACTCCCCAATATAATGGACGCCTTCTTGGGGGGTAACTCCATCCCACAGTACTATAAACCCGTCCCTCTATAATCCACCAGAGGTGATTTGAAAGCCCCTGCCATATCCTGAAATGCCTTGGTTTTGGTAAAAAAAACCTTTGAGCTCTAGAAAATGTGGGTTATCGCTTAACCAGCTGTTGAAATGGTTACGTAGACTGATTAACAGTGAGAAACCAGACTGTTGACCTTAGCCTTCAGTTATTACGATAAATGTGATGGAATCCTGATGAGTTAAGCAACCGATACATTCGGCTGCTCACGATTTGTCTGGTGGACGAGCTACATCAATGAGACCATGGAAAGACTGCGGCGAATATGTAGTTATGGTACACGGCTCACATCTAGCTAGACTGTAATGAATGCCTGTCTGTTAAATGAAGACCACTCCATATTCGACAAACACACTCATTTGCATCCAATTTGATTTTCACCGGAGACTCTCCCAGCTGAATCCCTCGTTTATGCTATTCCTCAACTGAATGTGCTGCACGCCTCATGTTTCGCTTGGTACGATATTCGAGATATCACAGTATAACGAGGAAAAGATTTGAGTAGATTTATAAGTAGTTTGCTTAATTAACACTCCACATTAGGTTGTAGATCTGTTCACCAGCCGATCCACAATCAATTAGCACACACGAGTTACCAATATTTCGTTATATTCAGGCCTTCGCAAAAACTGTATCTAATCAGCAATGGTCAAGCGGCACTGAGAGAACTCGACTACCCTGTCCTGCAACGAAATCACGTCTGCTACAAGTCACACTAGCCGTTTAATGAACCAACAGGTCACAGGCTTCTCGCGACTCGATTTAATTAGGTCATATTCAAATAATTAGCCTTTGTTGAGAATGAACCGGATAATTAGATGGCCCGGGAATTCAATTGCTGACGACTTGCAGTAAGGGACAACAAACGCTTCTCCTCTCCGTATTCGCTGGATGGTTTAGCTGTCCTAGACTTTTGAATTCACGCGAATGTCAAGAGTTTGCTTGACACAGACAACCAAACAACCGCAAGTACCGCAAATTGACATGGGACTCACTCTACACAAACGGACTGGGTACGCACTGTAATATCCGAAATGTGCTGCTTTCCTCAAGTAGCTTTTGACTTCCAGATGAACATATCACACGGTATCTGTTCTATTCCGTGTGCTAAACGGTGATCCAAACAGGCCTGATGACCGGGTAGATAAGATCACTGATCGCCATTTCAATGGCCTAGGCTGGAACCCCAGGGTTGGATGTCCCCCTCCTGATGAGTGAGCATTGTTGGTAGGTTGGTTGGAAATTTAGTGGAAATTTTGTCCTGTCAGTGAAGCTAATCTATGCTGAAACGCCGAGAAGTACTGTACAGCTGTTTCAGCCTTATTGGGAATCATCACCAGCGCGCAACTCACGAAACCCTGACCCGGGTTTCGTGGGTCTCTATGGAGTCTTGTGGGATGCGCACTGTTCATGATTCCCAATACGGATGAAATAGCCGTACAATGATTTTTGGCCTTTTAGCATACATTGGCCTCACTAACGGCACGAAATCTCCAATAAAATATGTACACATGTTAGCGAAATACACTCATTTGCAAACAAATTTGGTTTTGACGGGAGACTCACCTAGAACCCAGCTGAATCTCTCGTTTGTGATGTTTCCAGGCAACTGAATGTGCCACACCAGGCCGCCTCATGTTTCATTTGCTACGATATTCGAGATATCGCGATACATGTATAGACGTAATACACTACTGATAAGGTTGCTGAAAATTCTTCGACAACCCACGACCGGTTTCGCCCTTCCAGAGAGAAGCACTGCACAACTGCTGCATTTTTATTGGGAATCATCAGCAGTGTCCATCTGAAGAAACTCAGAGTTTCGAACCCGAAACCTTCCAGTTTGTGGTTTCAGCATAGATTGGCTTCAATGACAGGACAAAATCTCTATTAAATATTATCACATCACCATCGATCTGTAAGTGGCTGAGAGAAAGAGCACTTTCAGGAGACGAGTGAAACTTCCATCTGAGAAGTCGTCACTCGAGGAGCCGGGAAACAAGAGTGACCAGGTTATATGTTTTCCGTGATTGAAGGATGAGTGGCACCATGTCCTGTCTAGGTGACAAGTAATCAACCTGCCGAGCAGCCGCCCGTCACTGAACGGTCAAGTGTCCAGCCAGTGTGCGAAACTCTCTGAATTTTGTGAGATGCGCACTGCTGATGGTTCCCAAACAGCTGTGCAGTGCTTCTCGGCTGTTCAGCATAGAACAGCTCCACTGGCAGGACGAAATCTCATTTGAAAACAAGTAATCACCCCTTCACTAAGGTTGAGATTAGATGTTATCTTTGTTGGAGTGGCACCTCATCGCCACTAGTTCCGGAATCATTCTGACTGACATGCAGTGTCCCTAGTGTTATCCGACCCCAGGTAACATCTTCAACCGTAGAACGGAAAAAAGCAATTCTCAAGCTGCTAGTGGAAAATTCGTAATTACTGATAATCACTTGGGTAGTGGTGATGACCGGGACCCGAGATTGGCCATATGAAGCTGTTCTGGCCCGGGGGAACTGGTCACACGCTATCCCCGTCATGCGACATTTTTATACAGGAACTCTTGCTATCACCCATGTATGCGCAGTAACCTGATGACACGTGTGCGATTGTTCAATCCATAGACCAAACCGCTTAAAATACAACTAACCTATCCATCGACCATCGACCAGATCATAAACTACATTCGCGTCAAACAATACAGTCAGAGGCGATCGAAAGCAACCCCTTGTATCCTCAAGTTCTTCATGATGGTAAAAGCAGGACAGCTACCGGAGGGAAAACACGTAGATAGACTAGATAAAGAACACCCTAGGGAGGGGCAATGGTCGCATAGATTAGCGAAAGACCGGGGGGAATAACGGGGAAGAGAGTGATACATGGAGTAGACAAAACGCCGTACCCATGCACCTGGTTTCCGGGAAAGACCGCAAAAGGTGACCCTATGTGCCAGCGGCGACCTGCCAAAACCGGTTGGAGATCCGTGTCGGACATTCCATTGTGGAGGCAGACTCACGCCAAAAGGCCAGCGGAGTCAGGGAACGACGTCCTGTGAGGTACGGGAGGGGATGAAGCATAAGCAATGCTACCCTACATGACAAATGGAAAAAGAACGCCGATTCTACGGCAATCAGATAGGACACAAGCAAGTATTAGCAGTGTCAGCAGCACAAACCTCGTCTCTCGAAAAGACACCGAGAAGGAAGACCGTATTTGAGTATAGCCCACTGTACTGTTAGCTGTAATCGTATAATGACCCCTTATTTCAGCATACTACTCTATGCGAAAATAAGTAACAGAAGGCATATTAGAAGACTCTCAGTCTGTGTATCACTACAGTTTACACATATCAGAGGATTTTTAATTCCTGCGCACCGACGAATAGCTGAGCCTGCTTATTATCAAGTAAAACTTTCATTCTGTGTGTGTCTGTCTTTCCATGGTAACGCATTCGTTGAAACAACTGAAAAGGAATCTCATCAGATCGACCGTACTTATGGAGCTACACCGAAGTAATAGCCCGCGAAAGTTACCCCCATCCAGTGAAAACATTTTCCGCATCAGAAGAGGCCACTTTTGGCCTTCCTTTCAATTGGTCTCTCAGAGAATCGCAACCTCGGCTTCACCAAAAACCGCATTCTGTCCCCTCCTTTGTTGGTCCCGTAAATCCAAATATTTTCCAGAGGTAGAATGCCCTATGTTTCACCGTCACGCAACGGACATATCTCTGTTATAGCACGAACTAAGTAGAAACCATAAGGGTTAACATCCGTGTTGGATCAATCTTCTGTCACTTACATGTGAATACAAATTAACCATAAACACTCTTTCTTGTTCAGTTAGACTGAATGGAGCCCATGAAAGATGTTTACGCCGGCGCACTGAGCCGAGTGAGGAAGTGCAAACCAGACTGAGCGTCAGTCAGACTCATAATTAGTATCTGCAAAAGAATCAAATGTGATATCGTTTCAGAGTATAGCTACCACGCAACCGGTAGGATGAAGCAAGAGGGCTTCGAAACCGTCAGAACTCCCAGAGCATGAAGAAGAACCGAGAATTCGCGGGAGCTCGAACCACGTGACGTATGATAATGACGTTGATCAACAAGATCCTACGACCACTGTCACAATGGAGTTTCCTATTTACCTAGACATATGTGAAAAATGGACAGAACTTGAAGATGCAACTAGACAAGATGTCCTTATGAGGTCACTAATTTCTGCCAGGAAACGTCTTTCAGTTGAGCAGTGAGCAGCTAAACTGATATTGTTGTCTCAATGAGCCTGTCATCGATAATTCACTCGTTAACGTTTTCAAGCGCTAATGAGACATCACCGATGGGATAACGCTTTTATCGCTTTTTTTGTCAATATCTACGCATGAGGAAGGTTGGTGATCATTAGTTTTTGAGAAGCGCAGTTTGAAAAACAACTCCAAATGGGTGCGAAACAAATATGAGAAGAGAAATTGCAAATCAAATCATTCAGCTGTAACATCCTTTCGGTGCCCAGCTGCCACGCCACCTAAAGAAAGCACGAGGGCTGGGATACTGCCAGGTTGCCCAAGCCTAGAAAGGGGGAGTCGAGAGGCGGAGATCGGGTTCGAACCACGGACCTTCCGGTCAGTAAATTGACGCTCTAGCCACTGAGCCATCTCGTCCCCGAACGTCTACGGTCAAACCAGATGAATCGACTACGCTGAAATCCATGAATGTAATGACACTTCCACATTGGTCAGTGCTCCGTCGAGTGATTTCATTCCATGGGAAGTAAAGCCAACCAATGGGGTTGCCAGAATGAAGATCCTTCTGCATAAGTGGGTAATGGGATTAATACTTTACGCAAGCCACGTGAAGCAACCTATCTAAGGGACTACAGCGGTGGGAATGAAGGAACCTAGTTGGCGTATGGAAGCCTCAGTATGCTCATTTCTTATGGAATGAAGTGAAACCGGCCATAAAGGGAAAATATAAACGATAACGAATCACCAATATTTTCTGTCTGATAGGACTCGTAAGCGTGAGACAGTTGGGATCCAGTCAGGAACAACATCGCTCAGCTGTAGCATCCCATCGGTGCCTAACTGCCATGCCACCAGAAGGAAGCACGAGGGCAGGGATACTGCCAGGTTAACCAAGCCTAGACAGGGGAAATAGAGAGGCAGAGGTCGGGTTCGAAACACAACCTTCTGGTCAGAAAATTCGCGATCTAACCACTGTGTCATCTCGCCCCCAATCAGTAACAAGTGGACACATGAACGCCAAGACAAGTCTAGAAAGGTCCTTATTTTCCCATGAAGATTTTTTCTACTTGGAGGCCATATCGAAACCCAGTGAACGATGTTAATTTTCACAACCAAAATAGCTAAGTCGGCAAAACCTTCATCATTAGGGGTGGCGTCAATCGACCAAGTGAGATGAACTCGACCGCTAAGTTGGACTTGAAATATGGCTGACGGACAGTGGAAACGGAGCGATATCATTCAAATTTTACGATATAGAAGCACTGCAGATGGTAAGGCCACATACAACTGTCAGTTCACCATTCAGAACATTAATCACCTCATTGTATAGGTCAATCACTCCAAAACACCACTGTTTCTACTTTGCACTGGAGCTTCTGACCACGAGTCAGCTCGTTTCGGCTGAAACTATTTGATGTGTAAGTATACGAAGACAATGCTCTTCATTTTGACCTCCCTGGCTGTGGTTTTTGACATACAATTAGCTCATGATGTCTCCTGGTGACTGCAGACTTTGCCAGACTGATCGATGTTAGTCGACGTCGGAAGTAACTAAGCAGAGAGTGACGCCGACGCCCACGTTCAGTCTCAATGAAATCTCGAGTAGGCACGTGGTATTTACCGAGCAACGGTATGTTTTTTCACACCAGTCGAGTAAACGCCCACAAATGCGTAGGCTGTCTTCAGAGTGAGTGCAGAGGCGGCGGATTAGACAGCGAAGATTCAACTTAGCCCGTCTGGTAATATTCATAATTGTTCCATCCTTTCGGAATGCAGATCATCCGGGCCGGCTGTCTTGTCGCGTTGGAGAAAGAGTATTTCACGTTGGATTTCTGGCCCTGATGGTGGGCTGGCGTCGATGTTCTATTCAGGCTTGTTGGGTTCCTCCAGAGGTTGTGTTGAGTGAGGCCAACCGAACTGCTCTCTAAAGTGTTCAGCCCGTCGATCGGGACAACGATTTTGTGAGGGAATCGCCTTTCCGTCTTTTTCGCGTACTGTTTCGCCGACACCTGTATTCTTTTGGTCGGTTAATCGAATCAGTTCAAACAGAAAATCGTCTAACCGTAGCTGACGGGGATTGTTGTCAAATTCTCCGAACATTTTCGTGAACAACACGTCAGTGATATATTAAAAAAAATCGTTCAGCTGTAGCACCCTTTCGGTGCCTAGCTGCCATGCAACCCGAAGGAAGCACGAGGGCTGGGATACTGCCAGGTTGCCCAAGCCTAGACAGGGGAAGTCGAGAGACAGAGGCAGGGTTCGAACCACGGACCTTCCGGTCAGTACGCTCGCGCTCTAACTGCTGAGCTATCTCGCCCCCGTGATATATTACTCACTAGCTGAAGGTAAGCACCCACGTCTAGTAGCGCAGCACTTTTCCCATATCAAGAGGGTGGACTTTTAAAACCCATACATCGAAAATAGTGGGTCTTTCCACGACCATATCGTCAGACCATAGAGACGCAGTAGTCTGTATTTTGATATGGTCACGTTGAATACCAGTTTTTGCAACGACGAAGTGGATGAAAAGGTCACCCCGCGGACTGTTCACCCTCAAAATTTGGCCTACTCAACACACTGAAAACAAAGTTCACGCATTCCTGAGATGGATTATTAGCAGAAAAAAGACGGAATCAATCCGTCCATCTGAGTCGCAATTGATTTTTGAATGAAATTTACTACATTCAAAGTGGTGTGCTTATACAGTTTCGATGTGCTAGGTGAATTGCGCGTTTGTTTACAGCCTTCGTTCTTGACAGCAACCTTATGAGTAGTGCATTACGAACATACATCTTGGACAGCTGTTTACAATATAGTGGCTCACGCCACCGATAATATTCTACGCACTGCTAAAGGAGTTGGTTACCATCAAATGTGCTTGTTGAACACAAGCTGGACAGCGGTACTACAGTAAGGCCTTAATTTAGACCGTCTAGTATAAATCCTAAGCACCAAATTATATCGTCTACATCAGTCGAGATTATGGAACTATGTTGCCATATACAACGGGTATACCAGCACGAGAACACAACAAGGACGAAATTTCCAGACAAAACACCCCTTATGTGGGTTTCATGTTGCAGTCAACAGGTACAGACAGTTGGAAGGCGATCAGAACTCTACTGAATAAGTAAACACAGGAGGGAACTTTCACGGAGGACATCGATGGGCGAAATCACCCGTTTGTTATTAAGACTAGTGTTGCTTGTAGTTTAGATATCCGACCAAGAGGTATCCATCAGCTGTGTATGAAACAAACCGAGGAATCACTCGGCTAATAAGATCAACGGCTATTGTGCCACAGAACTTTCTTTTCCCTTTTGCCATTTCTAACTGCCAACGAGTGGAGACCCCCAGAACTACACCCACGTCATGGTCCTCTAATTCTTGTGATTCTATCCAACGCCGCTCTTTTAAAGTGCTAAACAGGACGGTGCTTGGTATCACCTGACCCTCAATGAGCGCCCCTATGAATATATCAGTCTGCTTACAAATCAGAACACCGACGCGACCGCTCGACCGAAGTATCAGTTTACGACGGTTCTGAATTACAGACACTCGGATTAGGTCCGTAGACTGTGGCAATACTTTTATTGCATTGGACTGAGCTTTTCTGTCCGGAAGCTTATTGGGAAGGATACGCATGGACCTATTCTGTCACTCCTAATTCACTCAGCGTCGTCAACATCAGCAGTAATGGTAATAATAGCGTCTAACTGTCTAACCAATGGGAGAAGAAAACCTTGGTAAAGGGAAGGGAAGCGTAGGAATTTGGTGCAAAAAAGTTGTGTCCTGGGGGGAAACTATCAAGAATAAGATGCGCAAACGTTTAAACAACAGTGAGAAAAAAACACATCTGAGTATCGTGTACGAGTGAGGCACCGTCATTCGGGATTAACACTGGACCCTAGCCAACATAAGCGCAGCGCACACAGGTAGATTTTGGCTAGGCAGTCCAGCTAAGAAGTGACGGTATGTGCAACACACGTGAATTAAGTGTCATGTCTTGCAAGGTTTCCAACCGAGTGAAAAGAGGATCAATTGGGCCGTAGTCAGGAAGATGAGGAAGCCCCACATCAACGTCTTACTGTAGTTCCTTTCATTCCGTTTTGCCACGTCACACGCCGTCCTCTGTGAATCTTTCAA
This sequence comes from Clonorchis sinensis, assembly GCA_003604175.2. Lineage (NCBI taxonomy): Eukaryota > Metazoa > Platyhelminthes > Trematoda > Opisthorchiida > Opisthorchiidae > Clonorchis > Clonorchis sinensis. The sequence continues at coordinate 14,323,701 of CM030375.1, forward strand.
CAAAGATATGGGAATAAAACGGTGGTTCAAAAGACGTAGTACACGACTCAACCATGTTGACCTGGTAGGTTTACTCGCCACCCTGGTGATTCTGGTCTGTTCACAAGGACCCACTTGAACACTGGTTCGTTGCATCCATATTACTGTTGCTATGCTACAGAGAGACAGACGACCGAATGTTAAACGCCAGCGCATTGAGGAAGCCAAGTTCGGCAACTACAGAATGATACCGCTCTTACAGTTCCCGTGTGAAAAAACGGAACCGTTCAACTGTAACACCCTTTCGGTGCCTAGCTGCCGTGGCACCCGAAGGAAGCACGAGAGCTCGGATGCTGCCAGATTGCCGAAATCCAGACAGGAGAAGTTGAGATGCAGAGTTCGGGGTCGAACCAAGGACCTTCCGGTTAGTAAATTCGCGCTCTAACCACTGAGCCATCTCGCATCCCTGTACACGCCTTGATTATGCACCTAGTGACCTCATCTGCAACAGCACAACCATGGATATTGCAGTTACCAAGCTACGCGAACCGATCACCGAGTGCATACGTTTTGTACAGAATAGTGGCAAAATACTAACCGCAACTGCGAATGGATGTGACGTGCATCGGAGAGCCGTTCATATTGTCTTCTCCGTTTACATGGACTCTTTACATCTCGACGACTGAAGCATCCTTAAAAAAAGGTATCGACAATGTCAGTCTTGTCAGAGACTGCTCTGTGGTTACCGATTTTAGGCTGCTTCAACAAAATACCAAGGTCACAGAGCAATTCTACCAATGCGAATCCAAACGAGTGCAACAAGTTAGTATTTATGCTTGCATGTGGTCAACATCTGGGTGGACTACACGGTTGTCTTCGAATACAAGTAAAATTAAGCTGTCATCCGATCCCAATCGATATTTCGTCCTGCAGGTGAAGCCAATTTATGCCTAAAAGCTTAGACACACTGCATAAATGTTTCATCCCTATTGAGAACCATAGGCAGTGCGCATCTCACGAATCGGCACCGCGACCTCTTGACCACGAGCGGTTGAGCAACAGTGTGATTAACTCGCATTTAGACAGGCTCAACTAAACAACTCAACTACTAGTTGGGAGGTCGCGGATTCGAATCGTTCAGGCGATTCGTGAGATGCCCATTGCCAATAATTCTCCAAAAGGATAAAACAGCTGTACATACGTCTCGAATTTTCGACAGGACAAAACTTCCCGAAACCTTCTTATATATGAGTATAATCTCTGATCTACCCTGGTCATCACCAAGTAGGAGACGCATTTTTGAAAATCCGACGATCGAAACGTTCATCAGATGGGTGACTGCGTTTTCCTAACCGTATTCTTCCATTCCTATCATTGACTTGATATGGTGTTGTTCACTTGCAGTTTTCGTAGACTGTTACATACTTCACCGCCATATTTTAAGTGGGAAAACTTGGAAATACTGTCGATATGATCCCGTTTGTTCCTACTCACATGTGAACAAGCGACCTGGTCCCCAACTGGTGACCTTTTGAGACATACTTGTAAACAGTGTATTTCATTAAAAATTCGTCGAAGCGCTCATCTAACAAGTTTCCAGTGATGCCTGACCACATTAAAGCTTTTGAATAAAGTGTCCGAGTAGAACAGATAATTCGCCCACCATGTTTTGGGCACTATTGGCTGCCCCACCCCGAGGGTATAACATGGCAAGTGGGGCTTCTGGAATCAAGGAAAGATAACTGCGGCAACAAGTAGAGCGTATGGCGTTCGTTAAGGTAATTGCCACTGATACAAAGAAAGTTCATCATTTGCTTTCACTCCTTGTTGCCGTCCTCTGATAATTAAGCAAAACACGCGTAATTCTACACCCAATACATTGGAAATTGGTAGGTTGATGAAGGCAGCAAAAGAACATCCACAGCAAAACTTCAGACCCAACTGACTCCTGAGACGCACAATGAAAAATAGGAAAAAGTCCACGAAGAGACTACAATAGACCTCTCTAGGGAGAGGGTCGGTGTTCGGGAGGAGCCGAACAGATTCCTGGTTTCGTGTAACAGACGAACGGCTCTAAACTCAAACATTTAATTTTAAAATAAAATTCTTGTGTTTGTTCGTTTAGCCTGTACTCTGCTTTAAGGATCCTGGCGCGCCATAGCTAAACGTAATGAATTCACACGCCGAAAGTGCTCAAAAGTCCCGATTTCTGAAGTGGGAAGAAGAGGTCTATGATTGGGGTAGGGTCGACATTGCCAACGTTTGAAAAAGTAGCGTAAAGCTCATGAATTCAGTGATGGATTTCGTGGGACTGGGATAATGGTCCGTTGGGAGAAGAGATCTTTATTCAGGACGAACTCGACCATCTCACATCCATCCTTCCACCTTCACCCGACCTGGGACCTTGGTACTTTGGAAGTAGCTGAGTTCTCAAGTTTCCCACGGGTTAAATGGCAGCCAGCAGAAACATAACTTCTCGTAATACAGAGAACTTCACCAAGTTGCAGTCTTGGTAACCTGATCCAAATATAAGTTCACTCAATCACACCATTGCAGTATGCAGGCTACCAGAACTCCGTCTTAACGAATGCATTTATTTGTGTCATTGAAATCACGTAGCGTTTAAGTTCTCTTGGTCTTCGCAGACAAACGATCCACTGTTACGCCAAACCACTGACAATGTGATATCGCATTCAGGTAATTTCCAAAGGACGGAAGGCCTTGATAACAACGAGCCGGAAAACTGTAAGGGGTTACTTCAGACAACCCTGATAGTTGTCACGGTGATTTACCTCGGCCAATGAAATCCGTCCCCATCGCCATTCAGAAATGCACACTCAAACAAAAGTGAGGTAAAACCTTTCAGGACGTGAATTTTCAAATTACACGAAATCAAAATGTTCAACGGTCGTGGGATAGGTGGCGTTAAAGTTATGAGGGAACAGTTCTAAGATCATTGAGGAATTCGAGGAAACTCAATCCTGAACAGTTTGGGCACTGTATTTTCAAAACATATCAAGTATAACATCAGTATAGACCACGGAAAAAATCGTTCAACTGTAACACCCTTTCGGCGCCTAGCTGCCATGCCACCCGAGGGAAGCACGAGGGCTGGGATACTGCCAGGTTGCCTAGAAAGGGGGATTCGAGAGGCGGAGATCGGGTTCGAACCACGGAGGTCAGTAAACTCGCACTCTAACCACTGATCCATCTCGCCCCCAGACCACGAACCAGAGCATATAAAGCACAAACACGTTTACCATGCAAAGTCTATCGAGCCTTTGGATATCCACGGGATGTCAACTGATAGTTTATCGAAGTTCCATCAGCGTTCTTTAAGGGTGATGTCAATGACGGTTACCCACACTACAACGCAAGTGTTTACTGTGACTGGTGCCCCAGCCGAATTGTACGAAGGAATCGGATACTAACTTGGAACCCTACTCAGAGTAGACGAGCCGAACAGATTAGAATAAGGTTCATTAAAAACCATCAACTCACAAACACAAGCCGAAAGAAAAAGGCTCATCAAGCATGATTGGCCATAATCTAAGAAATCTAAGCTGTTGGTGCGTCCAAAACGAGGGTACAGTCTCGATAAGGAAATCAGGAACAGATAATATCTCGCGCAAAAAAAAATGCACGCTCACCTCCAGTATTTGGGAGATCCAAGGTCAGTCGGTGGAAGAGTTCGCCCGGGGATGAAAGAGTAAGCAATACCATTATTGAAAACCGCATAGACTTTTGGCATCCCTCCGTGTGCATGAAACGCTGTCATACACAACAATTCCATAGTCCTGTCAATCAAACTGTTGGTCACTAAGCCGTAAATGCGTACGAGCAACGATTTACGGGCACACGAATGTCCCGAAGGTTTTTTGTCGCAGGTGAGTAGAACCAGTTGATTAGAAAGACCATCATCTAGAACCTGACACAGAAGATTTATACATCACCGGCAGGTGAAACTCACCTTCATATCGACAACGCAGCAATCTGTCTTTGGGAATATGTGTCGAAGTAGGGCTTGTGCAGCTAACCCGTCAGTAGGACCTTGGAATGTCACATCCACGTAATTAGCAAGCTTGCATTTGAGTTCAAGACACGTCATGGTAGGGCAATTGAAAGTATTAGGCTAAAAAGCTGAAAATGATGGCTTTTTGTACGTAATTCAATCATCAGAGTGCCAAGTAGCAGCTTTGAAAAAGAATCCAGACTTTATTATTCAGAACAACCGAAAGAATGAATTACCGAAGGATAAATACAAACGGAGACACTTAGTCTAAACAGCCAGATGACAGAATGGATGGAGCTTTGGTTAAAATCCTACGGTCAGTTGAAATGAAGGGACCGAGAGCAGGTGCGTGAAACTTAACCCGAGCACTTAACCCGCCTATGATGGAGAACACCCAAGAGCATAGCAATGACTACCGAACAAAGTCAGAAGACGCGGCTGGATAAGTGGAAGAGGACCGCCAGTTCCTATAAAAGTGTGCTGCAAAATTATCTGATGAGTAAAAAAGGAAATACGGTTTGTTTCAGTCTTTAGATGAAGGAAACGAAGCGACAGTTGAAGGTGGCTTTGTAGAAGCTGGAGGCCATAGAACGTATCTTCTAGCGAACGTGTCGGTTTCGAGCACAATCACTTTACTGTTCAGATTTTAGCCAGCAGGAAGAAACAAGCTTTATTAACACTGAAAACTACAGAACAAGTTGAAACAGTTGAAAACAACACATCGTGGATTTTCAGGTAGGAATCAGTCCTTCTAGTTCTCAAAACACGTTTGGAAGCGTAAGAAGTATAGGCAACAAAACGGGTGGAGTGAAGATATCAGCCGCATAGCAGAAACCAGACATCATGTTACTCACAAAAGCCCGAATCGTACAAGCACCACTGGGTCCGGAAGTGAGTCTGGAGGAAGAGAGAAACGTTCAACAAAGAGCGGGTTGCGAGAAAGGTGAGTGATACCTCCATATATTGCCCGACTGCCTTCATCCCGTCTGAATAATGGTAGCAAGGGTGAGGGAATAAAAAGATATCCTTGCCGTCGAATTATACATCAAGAAGGGTCCCCCTTACTAACTTTGGCGCATAGAAGTCCTAGCTTGGTGGAAAATTGGCACATTAGAACTGTCACATACTGGGGGGGGAGGGTTTAAGCGCCTACGGTCGACTGGAAGCATCGTCTAAGTACCGAGTAGGTGAACAGCTTCGACTACAAGCTATTCGATAAACCTATTTCCTGTGGTTCAACTCAGTATGTTTAGGAAGGGGCAAAGAACCCGACTAAATTTACATCAAATATGTTCACCTGCTTTCCAGAAACGATCACAATGACCAGCGTAGACTGGACCTCTAAGACGAAGCGACCATTTGAGACTAAGTTTTAATTGGAAAAAGCTGTGCAAATTTCATCGACACTTTAAGGCGCGTCGGAATGTATCGCCGGCAGATTTGAAGTGAATGACAAACAGAAATAGAGATTGATTGAGAACTGTTTCTCAAGGAAGACCTCGGAACTACTGATAACTTTACATCTTTGAAAAAACGGTGATATCCGTGGAACGCTCCGCTCCGAGTAGATTAGCCACGTTCACGCGCTTCTCAGAACAAGTAAGGTTCAAGTGATTGCTTCAAAACCACTCTGAGTCTAGGAGACCGTACTAGACATAGGCAATGCAGAAACCTTGGCGTGAAGAAAATAAATGAACATCAGCTACACGTAAAGTTAGCAGAATCGTCCACGACGGCTAAAAAAGTTACACGCATACCTAAGGCGTCATACTAAAAATGAGACGAAATTCCACAACTACTTCGAGCTTCTCAAATCGTACTTGTGGAAGACCGAAGAGAAGCTCAAGTATCGCTATTGAAAAATAATAATAGTAATAATAATAATAAATAAAAAATAATGGGAATAATAAGGATTGAAAATAATAATCATTCGGCTAATATGTTTCAATACATAACTGTCACGTCAGTCGAAGGAAGCACAAGAGCTGAGACAGTGCCATGTTGCTCAAACCTAGACAAGAGCAGTCAAGATGCAAAGATGGATTCAAACCACGGACCTTTCGGTCAGCAAGTTCGCACCTTAACTACGGAGCTGTCTCAGAGTCAGCTTACCCACCGCTTTTCACAGTGATTAACTAACTGAATGATTTCTTCAAACGTATGCCCTCTTGTGCGTCTTACCATGACACCGGCTGAAGTTATTTTAATTGGAACCGGCATTCAAGTGGTGTTTAGAAAAACGCTTAGTACTTGTCGAGACATGGATTGTAATCAGTAGAACGATTCAGTTGTAACTGGTTGTTGGTCAGGTGGCTGCTGATCTGCTCGCCGAGCTTGGCAAGTGGCTTGAAAACGTTTCGTCACCATACGAGATATCATCTGGTAACGTTTGCAAGTCAATTGCCAAGCTCGGCGGACAGATCAACAACCATCTGATCAACAACCAATCTTACGCTCTTTCAAGTATTTATCGACATGTCTTTATGGCTTTCTCTCTCTCTTTGTGGATTCAGACAAGAACCACGAACTATCAGTTCCAATGAGTTTTCCAGTTTCCACATCGTACGCAGGGACATAGCATAAACGGCTGTGGTTAGAGTGCGAATTTACTGACTGCAACGTCCGTGGTTCGAATCCGACCTCTGCCTCTTGACTTCCCCCGTGTAGGCTTGGGCAACCTGGCAGTATCCCAGCCCTCGCGCTTCCTTTCGGTGGCATGAGTTGGGCACCTTGCCTCAGAGACCGTCCCGTCCGACACCTGTGCATTGGTTGTGTATGTGTGTGAATGTGCGCAGCTGACGTATGCGCGTTCGTATCCCGTTTGCTGACCTTGGCTTAATTTCCCATGAGTTCCGTGTGATCGCACGGCCAATGAGAATCACGAAACTGTCGTCGGAAAGGATGACCGCAACTCACGCTACTGAGCCATCATTCCGTTCTCTGTTGTTTGGTGTGCGAACGTTGACACTGCATTGTGCTGGTCAGTGGCAGACCTATGCACCTGACGCTACGAAGGCGAACGACAGGTTTGTTGTACACATTTGCCTACTCTTGTGTGAATCGTGCCGTAGAATTTCGAACTCAATTCTTCCTTTTGATATCCTGTATTGTCGAACCTATGCGTCACTCGAAGTTCTGTATCGGGAACCTAAACACGGACTTGTCCAGAAATTAAGTAGTATCTGTCGTCAAGAATGTCTTTTGTAGCAATCGGCCAAAAGTATGGCGAAATTCACCGGAACTCTGTGGAGTTCCAATATACCAAGCCATTCAGATGACATTTTCTTGTGAACCCTCTAAATAAACTTTAACACAGTTCACTAAGTATGCCAGTTATTTCCAACGGGCTGCTGTTAGAGGTTGTCGTAGGGAAGAATCATGTTTAACACCCCCATCAATACCAGACATACCACTTGTTTATAGCCTAGAGGAAACATAGGGACAATTTCAATGTAAACGAATCCAAAGGTGAAACTCAAATGTGATAATCCTCCAGGACTTGTGCTCAACAAATATGACCAGTTCTTTTATGAACAATCAATACAAAGAACGTCATTCTTCCTCTTAAGCGTTACCCACTGACCGCACATCAGTCACACCTACGATCGGCGGAAAGTCTGATCCGTTCACTCTGTTCGTCCTGCATCGGTTTTGCAAACAACACCTGCGCGTCATCCGCCTCCAACATCCTCAGACATCTCGAAATCAATCTTCAAGTCTTGATGTCCAGTCTATCTGGCTGCTTTCAATATCCGCACTCGTATGGGGGCCGCTCTTGTTCTCACACCGGACTCCTTTGGTATTGATGTGTGCTGTGGATCAGAAACAATTCAATATGCACACACGATAGTTCAGCTAACCGCCCCACCACTTTCTGCCCGCCTCCGGATGCGTACCTCTGATGATCCAGAGGCTGGTGCGGCAGGATGTGCATGGGTTGGTATCGTCCTAAGTCATCGGGTGGAAGGATCCTCGCCCGACTGGATGCCGTTGATAGTCGCCTGTGTATCTGGTGACGTCTGTGAAGAAGTCTCACAAGCGGGAAGTCGATCCATGTCCGTCTGTCGTGTCTGCTTACGCCCCAACAGACTGTAGCTCTGACACCATGAAAGACAAGTTTTAGGATACACCGAATGGGGAGAGCTAAATGTTCAGATATCGTTGTGGTTGCCGGGGATCTGAACAAGTGGGCAATATTAGCGCATCTAATACTCAATTAGGTGGTCAAAGTGGATTGGACCCGACACGTACGGACAGTCGTGAACGAGTGCTTCAGCTGTATGCTGACCGCAGGCTGTTGGTATGCAGTACTAACTTCCAAAATAGCCGAAGCCGTCCAACGGCGTACCGGATGAGAACTCAATTTGATCACATTGCCATCAGTTACCGATGACGCGGATCAATAACTGGTTGCCGCTCGCTTTGGAACACATTTGTGGATTCCGAACACGTTCTCGTCCGGAGTCGCTTCTCCATTCGTTTTCTAGGGCCACGTAAGGTGTGGGCAAATAGTTTACTTACTGAGAGACTGGCAGATCTGGAGGTTGGAAGAATTTGCCAGAATTGTCTTCTGCAGTATCTTCCAGCCCCTACATAATCAGACGTGCACATAAAAAGCTCTTTGTACTTTCAAACTTTCTGGCGCGTGAGAGTATACGAAAAAAATAACTAATCGTTCAGTTGTAACACCCTTTCGGTGCCTAGCTGTCATGCCACCCGAGGGAAGCACGAGGACTGGGATATTGCCAGGTTGCCAAGCCCAGACAGGGAAAGTCAAGAGGCAGAGGTCGGGTTCGAACCACGGACATTCCGGTCAGTAAATTCGCACTCTAAACACTTGAGCCATCGCGCCCCTGTGAGAGTATACGGAGCTCTCCAATAGCTTTTGTACACAAAGCGGCGCCCGTCAGGGATGGCCACTCTCTCCATTTCTATTTAACTTCGTGATCGATGAAACTATGAGACAAACGCAGGAAGGTCTCCAAAACCCCGGTGTTCAAATAGCCTGTGACGAAAATCTTGTCGATCTGGAACATATAGACGAAATCGTTCTCGTCCTCGAAGAGGTGTTTTTGGATGGACTGACCAAAGTTATCCCGTCCATTGGTGTGCATTTTGCACCCACAAAGTGCAGGGTCATTTTCGTGCAAATGCAGTCACTGAACACGTCACTTACAACCCAACCCACGGAAGGGCACTTGAAGTTGTTGAGCGCTCTTCGTATCTTGGATGTTGTTTAGTCTGAATATATGTGGCAGATGAGGTCAGTACGCGAATCTCCAGGGCTCTGGTGGCGTTTGCTAATCTGAGACACCTATGACGTCAAAACGGCATATTTGTGAATCTGTTTTGCCGTATGGCTGTGAGTCTTCGTCTGCTCTAGCAGTGGGACTGAGACGTCTTCAGGCCCTGGACAACTGTTGTCTCGAAGCCATAGTTCGTGTGGTTTGGCGTCGGCAATTGGACACTTCCATTCGATACTATGTCCAGCACCAGAAGCTGCGTTGGTTAGTCCATGTATTGCGTATGTCGAACCATCGTCTGCCGAATAGTGCTGTCTGCAATAAAGGTAATTTACTCAGAGTAGTACTCGGTCTGAACGCCCCAATCTAGCGCTCCCGTCAAAAACCACCACCAGAGATGCACAACATATATCGATGCGCAAAACCACGTCAAAAACATTCGTACAGCACATCGTATATAAAGTGTACGACGGGACAACATTCTGGATGCGCGATTGATAACCAACATTCGGCTAATACTAGGTCCCGATTGGCTGTTGGGTGTAGACTTTCGACCAATCAGAGCTCGACTTGATCCCAAACAGGCAGGTGGCCCGAGCTTCTGGCCAATCTTGTGCAGGATAGGCTTCTCAACCCTGGTAGCGCCTAAGTGCGATCGGTAAAGTGGTATCGGTGTGGAATTCTGTCTGACACGGTTTCTACGCAGATTGCCCGAACAGGTATTTGGAAATGTAGGTACCTCAGAATGGTGGTTGGCTAGCACTCATTCCTTTACCGGCCCACTTTTCTTCCTTTCTTCAAATAATTTTTTCGTATAGCTCATGATTGTACGGCAGCGATGAATCAATCTTGAAATCCGCCGTCATGCTGTCGATAATGATTATGAAGATCAGTTTCATCCGTTCGACCAAACATCACGGACAAAATAACCGAGGGAACCATATGAATGTTGACAGTGATGCCACACGGCTACACAACCTCAAGTATGTTTATGGTTAAAGCCCTAAAGTAACAGAGGGAACTAGGGAAGAATCTGTTTTTAGCCCACCCTAAACATTCTGAGGTGCCTATACTCCAAAGTGCCAAATCAAGTGGTCTGAAAGAAAACTACTACTTCACCGCGACATTATTATTGTAGTATGTTATTATATATAATATATATTATATATGATATATATTGTATATTACACATTATATATTGTATAGTATGTATATTATATATTAAATTACATATTTCGTTGTTATATATCATTGTATATCATTAGTACGATACATTGATTTCCGCTGGTTGTCACCGAAAGGAAACCCATGACTGCAACGGACGATAACTCGTCAATCTCTGATACATGGATGAGCTTCGCAGGATGAGTCGCCCCTGTCGTATCCCTTTTCATCAGCTCGCACCGCTTACAGGACAGCACATAATCCAACAATTCGCTTCTAACCCCGGGCACTTGGGCTTAATACCGAAGTTTCTCCTAGTGCGCATTGTGCGTGCCATCCTTCCGCATTCGACGATTAGCTCGCTTCTCAGGACGCGGGATATCAACAGTAGCATAAGATCGGAATCAGTGGCATTACCGAATGTCGCACCAGTTTCACTCAGGCTCAGCCTAATGAAGTGAATCTGGAAGGTCTCACATTTTCCCACATCCTGGTTCTAAATAATTCCTCCATCCAACAAGGTGGCTGCAATCTTCTGTTATACAGGATCCTGCCGCTGTAGTTGCACCAAACTCCCGGGATCCACTTTAACGACGAGGCTATCGGCACCGAACATGTTCTTCGGGGCTTCATTTATAGCCTGTTGTCCTGATAACCAATGAACAAGGTAGTTCTCTTTCCTTGGCAAGTGCCTTATCGTGAAAACGTACCCCTGTAACCGGAGTGCCTGGCTAGAGAAAATTTTTCGAGGATCTCTGGTGGTCCTGATCTACTCAAATGGCTTTTATTGGGTCTCGACGTAAAAACTTCGTCTTAGCAAGTATGGTCAGTAATACTCGATGACAGAGACTATCGCTGCACATTCTTTCTCAGCAAGTGATGCATCACTTAAGCATTATTTAGAACACAACTGGCACATATAATGACCCCATTACTTTGCTTTGCGACTGCAAGGACACCGCGGTTACTAGGGTTTGCTGCAACGGAAAACATCTACCTCTCCCTGGACAGTTTAAGGGTGAGTTGCTGATCCAGCAACCCCATTTGACACGCTGGAATGCCTCATGCCCTTCTCCCAGTTTTGATGCAGTAGGCCGTATGGGCGTCACGAACGCTCTACAACTCTTCCAGGTGTTCGTTGCAATTTCTCGTAAGACGTCCGCACAGCAATCTGGTGATTCTCCAGAGTGCTAGTTACGGTTGAAAAACGTTCTCGAAAGAAACCACCAGCCGGTAGCGTGTGGTGAAGATAGCGGAAAGCCTGAACGGATGACGCGGAGTCTTCTAGATGGGACAGGATAAACTATCCATGTTGCTCCGGTGGCACCGATGATCATAGCCCTCATTCGGGACGACCATAACGTAAAAGCGTCCCCAAAGAGAAACGTTTCTGGAGGTTGTAGGACTGGTTGAATTTGGGGCACAATATGTCCGTAAAATTGCGACCGATGGCTTGGTCGGTTTGTCGTCGGTCGTCCATGTCACAGTGAGTTTGGAAGACATATCGTACAAGTATTGCGAAGCTGACTGCGTACCTTACCTCTGTCACCAGATGTATGGTGTGTAGTCGGGAAGGCAGCAACGCCCAAAACTTCACATAAATATAGTGACGGTGCATACCAGTTTGGAGGGAGTATAGATGGAAATTGGTATTAGTGGAGTCACACGACACACGGTGCACACATTCAAAGACGTTGGGTGACGCAGAAGACAAGGCCGTAGCAGGGCAACAACGTGGGTGCACCCATGCGGAAACGGCGTGCGCAAGTCGAGCAAGGCACAAAATGTTTCATGGTCACTCATGGCGTGTGCAATCAGTCAGATATCCCGACTGGGTGCGAATACCTGAGTGTAAAAAGCATTCGCAGAGATACATAGTAGCGTCCACAGTGCATACTGCATTAGGTTATCCTAAAATATCATACTATATGCAGGGCGACTGTCACAAAACAGTGTTGTTTTGAGAACATGTGAACATATTCATATAACTTCTTGCGTCAAACGAGTAGAACGGATAAACCATCGTCCCCAGAATGGATGTAGACGCTGCAAAGCAGTAACCGCTGACTGACATCTTACTCTGAATAACGGAAAGTGTGGCCATGTAGCATTCAGAGGAGACTCAGTGAGCGCCTCTGTGGTACAGATGTGAGTGGAACAGAAGACATTGGAAGAATAAATACCAAAAAGGAGTTCGGTATCTGTCTTTCTTCAAACATGTCCTTCTCATTGCACTGTGCAAAATCTGCTCAAATGGCATTCGATATCCTACGAGTAATTCTGCACTACATCCTCCGTATTACTCACGTAAATGTTCAGATGCTGTATGGGGCCTACGTCGAGCCACTCGCTAAATATGGCAACCAAGCTTTTTAATCAGGACACAAGAAAGACCTAACCCTCACTGAATCTATCCGACGAGCTGCTACGAAAATGGTTACAGGTCTTAAACCGCGGTGCCTGACCTATTTCCTCTGGAGTATCGTCGCCTCCGAGGGGACCTGTTACTTAATTATGCCTTGTTTGAACAAGGTTTGGCTGAGAGGTTTTTCACCGTTGAGCCAACTAATGCACGCCGGAGAAATGGTAACTAGATTTTCAAGCCCGGAACGCACATTTTATTAAGCAGCGACTTCTCTCATTTCGGGTAGTTCTTGCGTGGAATAAATTTCCTCAAACTGTCGTTCACGACACGGGATACATGGATATAAGCCTCGACCCTGTGTATCCATCCGTTAATCCGTGAAAAACGTGCAGTCGGACCAGAACAACTCCTTGTAAAACTCCACACTTCTAACACCTGCCGCTCACTAGAAGCACACCCAAATTATTTTCGCCGAAACTACAGGGTTGTCCAGACTGTGACCTTTACGGGGAGTTAGTCTAATCCATTTGCACTTGTAGGTGATATGTTACTCATAGCATTTTGTTTAATTGGGCTTAATTTCAAGGTCACGGACCATCACCGCTTCGCATTTTGTTACCGGTTTACGAGATATGAAATGCGAAATCGCAATTTACCATGTTTTGGCATTTTTAAGGATAAAAATAACATCTACGGAATATGCAATGCAAATTTTACCCAGGAAAATCGCTCACTGACGTTTGTTTGCTTTATACTCCCCAGATTTAACAAACGAGATCATTTTGTTTAGCAAACTGCATCACAAAATTTTTCTCATGAAGCTCAGCTTCCATCAGGTACAACATTGTCAGAAAACAATATGAATTTTGCATTGGAGATGTGAGGGCCACCTCTGTGAATGAGTACCTTTCCCAGCTATACATAACTACTCTATAGGCAATACAACGTCAGGAGGCAATCTTAAGTACATCACCGACAAAACGGTTTCCTTTCTGGTAGGAATATGACTCACCATATGTGGAATACGTCGTAAAGCGGTCATCATAATAACGGTAGCCGTTGTCACTCACCTCGACTGCTTATCGTAACCGCTAGACCCGTGTCTGTGTGCGATGCTGATTATGAGGCCTCACCTATACACAGTAACCTAATCCAATGACCAACGACTGTCTCTCACATATAATTGTACCTGATGTCGCTTATCCTTGCTACCTAAAATAAACATTAGGCCAGTATCTATGCGGGCCGGTGAAACTAAGGCCTCAGCTATGCGTGATAGCCTAATCTGACGGCCTGTCGTAAAGTTCAGCCTAGCACCCCTTCGGTGCCCAGCTACCATGCAACTAGAAGGAAGCATGGGGGCTGGGATACTGTTAAGTTACCCAAGCCTAGACAGGAGAATTCGCAAGGCAGGGGTTGGGTTCGAACCCCGGACCTTGCGGTCGGTAAATTCGTGCTCTAACTACTGATCCACCTCGCCTGTCATACTCATAACTGTACTCGATGCCGCCTAACTTGGTTACTTATCGTACCTGTTAGGCCCATGTCCATGTGCGGCACTGATTATGAGGCACTGGTTATGCGCGGTGACTTAATCCATCATACTCACAAATATGCGCGTTGTCGCTTGTCTCTGTTACCTAAATATCAGGCCAGTATTTATGCGAACCGATGGATACGAGGCCTCAACTACGCACACAAACCTAATCTAACGTCGACCGGTGGACGTCATACTCATAATTGTACGCGATATCGCCTGCCTTGGCTTTTTTGTAACCACTGGGCCAGCGCCTATATGCGATGCTCATTATTTGACCTCAGTTATGCTACCCCAATGTAGCAGCCAACGGCTGTCCCTCATACCCGTAACCGTTTGTGACGTCGCTTGCTTCTGCTACCGATAGTGAACACCAGGCCAGTATACATGCGGATCAATAAAAATGAGGCCTCGACTATGCGTGGTATCCTAATCTAGCGCCCAAAGTGGGTCCGTAATACTAATGACTGTAGTCATGGTTACTTATCGTAATTGCTAGGGGTGTGTCTATGTGCAACGCCGGATATGAGACCTCAACTACGCTCAGCAGCCCAACCCGATGGACAGCGATGGTCCGTCACGCTCATAACCATACTCGATGTCGCCTACCGTGGCTGCTTATAGTAACTGAAGGGCCCGTACACATGCTCCTAACTGACTAAGTCCCCAACTACACTTAAAAGACTAATCCAACGACCAACGGCGGTCCTTCACATCCATACACGTCATCCGTCTGTCAACTTCATGCTAAAAAATACACAACCACTTAAAAAATCATGTTTCTATTTATTAGTTGTATCAGTAAAAACCTAATGTGTAGTCAACCCAGTTCCCAGTTTCAGGAACCCGCTTTCAGTAGACAGGGTTTCTGAAAAGAAAAATGTATAATCAATTACGACTCGTTCCTATCTTCCGCGATATTATCTGAAACATAAGTTAACAAATTTGTGGTGGCTGACTCACCAAGTGCTTAATAAATCCCTTTGTCCACAATCCCAATTCGGTGTCCGCGCTCATACAGGAGTTTTACTGTTATAAAGGCAAAGTCACTACTTGCTCAATTAGTCCTTTTGGTGATAATGAGGGGGCCGTGTGTACATGGATTATTCAATAGCGGAATTCGGTAACCATATGCATTATTGGACGCAGCCAAGTTAAAGCTAAATAGGGCTTTATATCTGTCGGTCGTAAGACCAAGCGGTACAGACTTGAGCCCTGGGATCCAAGAACCACGTGCGCCATCAAACGTGCACCCACGGATGCAACAGTATCGAAGACCTAGTGACTGGGCGGGTACTTGGTTTCAGGTCAGCTCATTTAGAGCATTAAGTCCCAACTTAACTCCACTTCTGCTTCCCGATACCAATACATATACGCAGCCGCAGTAGCGGTCTCGTCGGCCAGGGGCTACTTTCTTTCTACTTTCTTACCAGCTACCGTGCTTGCTTTTGTAATTTTCAGCATCCGATCCTATATAAGTTAGCTTCCACATCTCCGCAACGTACGTTGAAAGCTGCTTGCTAGTTCAGACTATTCTGAGGCTCTATTCCACGCCTGCCAAGTAGGTTTCGGCCTCATCCAAATAACCGCTAATGTCGAAGTATTGCAATCATCTTCACTTCCGAAACCATGTCTACATATCTCAGCCGCTAGTATAATAACTACAACCATACTCCTATCCTGTCTCATTTAGTTACTTATTGTCACCACCTTGATTGTGGTAAGCGTTCAGATTTCCTCTGTATTAATGCACTTTATCCTATCAGTTAGCTGTTTAAACTAACCGGGCTTTACTGACCTCGTCCCGTTCCCTCGTATTCCCAAGCTTCGAACTTCGGCAATACCTGGTTTGGACGACCCGCTGTTACCCGCTCCACCTGGTCAGTGATTTACATCCCCAGAGATCCCCAAACGGACCAGAAAAATACCTGCGGTCTTACATTGACTTCGTCCTACCTCCGCAGATCCCATTGGCCAACTCAAAAACCCCTATGCTCACACAGTTGCCAATCCAAGCCCAATCACCTCAAATATGATGTCCGTTAAGTGTGTCCTACATGTTTAGGCCCCATTGACCTCATTACCTATGCCAAAGTATTGTAACACATTTTATTTCCACAGTCATGTCTGCAATATCCTAATATATGAGCCACTAATACAGCCACAACTGATGCAATCCAACTGTTCCAGATAATGATGATGATTAAGCTGATGGTTGCAAGGTTTGCTGTATTTCATTGCCCAAGAACCGATACCTTTCAACCCACATCCAAGTAACCTACACCACCTTAGTGCCATCATTCCCGCTTTTATCCCCCAAGTGATTGATTATCCCTGGCTCTCCATAATTTGTCTCCAACGTGCTTTGCATGCCCATCCACATAGATTCTGCCTGATTCACCTTTTCGGCCTTCTGGTGCCTCACTGCAGCATCTGGGAATTCTGACCACCTTTGGATGTCTGTTATTTCGGGCCGCGGTCTTACTCACATCGTAGTGCTTTCCAGCAGACCCATTTGACGCTTTTCCCAATCTCCAATCCCCAATGTAGACACGGCTGCCCTATTGCCCTGTTTCAATGACAGCAACGAACCACGAAGTGCCTTCAATGGACCCAAGAATATCCTTGATCCACGCTGGTCTTATTTTGTGACGATCCCTTGGCGAACCGTAACTACAATGACAACCCTAAACGACTCACCCAAGGTGTTCATGTACGGGGCTGTCCACGGACCCAAGTACGGCGTCGCGATGACGGCACCGCTACTACCATACCCAGTCTGATGGTTTGCCCGTAGTTCACCATAGCCATAATATTTGCCGGATGAGGGTGGTACGTGCACCCACAAGACCACCTCAATCCGTTTAATTTGTGCCAGGACTGGAAAGAACAGTCCAAGCTATTGTACTGTCTGCTTGTTTTGCCCATAAACACAAATATTCTACCCACGTCACTATCGATGGTTCGGTGCCACAACGATAGGAGACTTTTGCAGATACGGGTCATGAAAGGCTGCTCAATTTTGAGTTTGCGCCGACATAGAGGGCTCAATTATTGTTCATGTCGTTTCGAAATTATTTCCAAATGCGGTACAAAAGAAAGCACGTGAAGAAACCGGCTCTTCCACAAATTTCCCACTGCCATCAGGGAGACATCACACGAAGCCACTGGCATCCATTAATGTATGAATTCCGCGCGATCGGTGGAACTTCAGGACGTTTAAACAAGTTCCAACAAAACTGCGCCCGCACAGGAAGATCTTAAGGGACCGAATATATGGTATCAAATGCTAAAACTTTATGCTAAAGCCTTCCTCTTCCGAACTAGGGTTTCAGAGTAATTTTGAGTGTGCCTCTAAGGCTCAGCCTAACAACTAGTTTCGGCGAGACCGATTTTGACATCCCGCACTGATCGCCAGTAGAAACCAAAACGGAACCCGTTAATCCGAGTCTACCGTACTACGTAATGTGTCCCTCTCACCCTATTAGAGATGCCCACAATGAGTAACAAGAGACTCAAACAAAAGTGGCCCGTTTGCACACGCCATGAGTGACCTTGAGACATTTTGTGCCTTGCTCGACTTGCGCACGCCGTTTCCGCATGGGTGCACCCACGTTGTTACCCTGCTACGGCCTTGTCTTCTGCGTCACCCAACGTCTTTGAATGTGTGCACCGTGTGTCGTGTGACTCCACTAATACCAATTTCCATCTATACTCCCTCCAAACTGGTATGCACCGTCACTATATTTATGTGAAGTTTTGGGCGTTGCTGCCTTCCTGACTACACACCATACATCTGGTGACAGAGGTAAGGTACGCAGTCAGCTTCGCAATACTTGTACGATATGTCTTCCAAACTCACTGTGACATGGACGACCGACGACAAACCGACCAAGCCATCGGTCGCAATTTTACGGACATATTGTGCCCCAAATTCAACCAGTCCTACAACCTCCAGAAACGTTTCTCTTTGGGGACGCTTTTACGTTATGGTCGTCCCGAATGAGGGCTATGATCATCGGTGCC
Source organism: Clonorchis sinensis (assembly GCA_003604175.2). Classification (NCBI taxonomy): domain Eukaryota; kingdom Metazoa; phylum Platyhelminthes; class Trematoda; order Opisthorchiida; family Opisthorchiidae; genus Clonorchis; species Clonorchis sinensis. Next base: position 14,342,027 of record CM030375.1, read on the forward strand.
ACCGGAGCAACATGGATAGTTTATCCTGTCCCATCTAGAAGACTCCGCGTCATCCGTTCAGGCTTTCCGCTATCTTCACCACACGCTACCGGCTGGTGGTTTCTTTCGAGAACGTTTTTCAACCGTAACTAGCACTCTGGAGAATCACCAGATTGCTGTGCGGACGTCTTACGAGAAATTGCAACGAACACCTGGAAGAGTTGTAGAGCGTTCGTGACGCCCATACAGTCCTTCGATTCATGGCTGGCGGGCGGAAGTTTGAGCTGGAGGCGAAATTGCACAGAAAAGAGAGACCGCTGATTTCGTGGTGCCGTTCCGCTGACCCGAACTTACGAGCAGCTCTTCGGTAGCTGTACGCCAACTCATTGACCCACATCGGTTACAACGCAGACTCCCAGAATGGTTTCCACTATGCACATTTTGGGGAAGAATACCCAGCATTCCCGTTGGTAAATTTCAGTTGTCCGCCACTATCCCAAGCGCGTCTGCTAGACGAGTGTGTCCCTTACTCATCACAGCACAACTGAATTCATCGCATATGATTATTTTGGTTGACACCGGAGCTTCTCCCTCTATTGCTTCACGATAATTGCCCGGAACTCTTGACGGTCGATGCTCTGTCATTCCACCACTTGGCAAGAGCGGGGAAATACTTGCTTGAAGGTCCTAATTCGGGAAGGCCACAACACAAAAACGTCTCCAGGGCGAAACATCTCTTAAGGTCGTGTAAATAGTCACAGTGGTGAACTTCATGTCATCGTCCACGTAATTACGTTTGGCCATCCACCGGAATTTGGGACAAACTGAACAGATGCAAAGGTTAACGCACATTAGACAGCGCTGCTGGTAGTTTCTGCTACACAGTTATGTTTCGGAATTTCGCCCCACTGCTTCTTTCGCGCGAAAACCAAGACACAGTATAGCACCAAGTGTTCTGCTCCAACCGATCCCCAGACAAGGATCAAACCGTCAAGTAGGTGTTGGCGTTATGGGACCCTTACTGGAGTCCGGAAATGGGAACCACTTCAATTTCGCCATGTTTGGCTATCTGACTAATTGGTGTGAAGCTATGCCAGTGAAGCAGCAAGAGGCCTGTACGATTGCGTCGGTAATAGACTCCAAGTGGGTGTCCCGTTGTGGCATAACAGTTATTTTGCTTTTGGATCAACGACCAGCGTTCGAAAGTCACTTGTTGCAGGAAATCTATGCACTCCTGTAGATCAGTAAAAGTAGGACAACACCTTATTATCCAGAAAGAAACGGACTGTCCGAGCGGATCAATGAAAAAACTGTCCATGCTGCTCGAAGGAAGCACGGGGGCTAAGATAATGCCAGGTTGCCCAGGTTTAGACAGGGGAGGTCGGGAAACAGAGGCAGGGTTCTAACCACGGACCTTCCGGTCAGTAGATTCGCGCTCTAACCACTTGAGCCATCTCTCGATCAATAAAACCAGACAAAAATACTAACTACCCTCGTTGACGGTTAATAAGAACGTTGGTGTGGGCGAGTTCCGCCGTGCATGCAGCCTATCGAGCAACTGTGTACTACTCGCCGTTTCTACAACTTGGCCATGACCCTCGACTGCCTTCTGACGTGGACACACCTGTGGTACCTGTAGACTTCGTCGAGTGGGTTGAGTGGGTCACTCAACCCCGCACTGATGTTGTCACCTCGATTGGTGATGAAACGTTTGCAATCCAACTGCCAAGCTCGGCGAACAGACCAACAATCAATCAGCGCACCCGAGCTACCTATATTCCACAACATTGCCAATACCTCCTATATCTCCGCCAACATCTGTTCGCGGCGTTACCAATTCCCCGTGAAAAACGGGATATGCTTAGCGGCATCAGAAAACTGCTTTTGACCGCAACTCACACATCTGTGTGTATAAAGTAAGAGTGCGTGTGTTCTTACACCATCGTAAAGCAGTGCCAGGTATGCCTGCAAAACCCCATCACGTGTGACAAGGGCCCTCTGTTATCGTGAGTAAGAGACCAAATAACAGCTATGCTATTAGTGACCTTTTTCGACCACATGGTCAATGCAGTGTGGGCGTTATAATCAGTTAAAGCCCTCTTGTCCACGCATCAACATCCTGTCTCTCCACCCAGTAGCTCTCCAGTTGAGATCAGTACATGTAATACAAAAGCTCCTTTTTAGAGTGCTGACGACAGTCGTTCAGCTGTAAAACCCTTTCGGTCCTTAGCTGTCATGTCAACGGAAGTTGGCACGAGGGCTGAGCTACTGCCAGGTTGCCCAAGCCTAGACAGGAGCAGGGTCCAAGATCGTTCAGCTGTAGCACCCTTTCGGTACCTAGCTGCCATGCCACCCGAAGGAAGCACGAGGGCTGGGATACTGCCAGGTTGCCCAAGCCTAGACAGGGGAAGTCGAGAGGCAGAGGCAGGGTTCGAACCACGGACCTTCAGGTCAGTACGCTCGCGCTCTAACCGCTGAGCTATCTCGTCCCAGAACAAAACCCTACATCTTTCCACTGCCTCGTGCGTCAGACTTTTGAGTCAGAGGCTCAAGGTGGGATACCTCAACCAAACCCCCTTCTTCGGCCTGGGCAACCGGGAAGTTTCGTTTGCCCGTGCAGTTCTGTGTCAACCAATGGCCCTCCCCAACCCCTTCCCACCACACAAGCAAATGTCGCTGGGTCATTTGCTTGTCATTTATCTAACCGAAGGGCCTTATACTCCCCACTGCCTATTAACAATAAACAAAATAACTTTCTAACTCCACGAGATCTTTTCTATACTGGAGCTTTTGACGTCCGGCGCTCTAACCGCTGAGCTATCTCGTCCCAGAACAAAACCCTACATCTTTCCACTGCCTCGTGCGTCAGACTTTTGAGTCAGAGGCTCAAGGTGGGATACCTCAACCAAACCCCCTTCTTCGGCCTGGGCAACCGGGAAGTTTCGTTTGCCCGTGCAGTTCTGTGTCAACCAATGGCCCTCCCCAACCCCTTCCCACCACACAAGCAAATGTCGCTGGGTCATTTGCTTGTCATTTATCTAACCGAAGGGCCTTATACTCCCCACTGCCTATTAACAATAAACAAAATAACTTTCTAACTCCACGAGATCTTTTCTATACTGGAGCTTTTGACGTCCGTGCTCTATGTCACATTGGCAAACAGGCAGTGCTTGCTGAAACCTTGTACTCCTTTAAAATTGATGTATGATGTGTCTCCGAAGCAGCATGCAAGACTCCAGCGTGGTTATGAATCTCAGAACGCCAAGGACGAACTCAGGCCTTTCACATTCCTCCCTCCTTGTGTCCGGTGATCCAGAAGCGACGACTCCTGGAATATATGGCATGGGAATCGCACTCAGCTCCAGAGGTTGACGCGCTCTGCTAAACTGGATCTCAGTGAACAGTTATCTTTACGCCATCCGGTTATTCGGTTCAATGAAGCTCAAAACGGCGTAAAAAGCGGTGCCATTGATATTGTCGGCTCATGCCCCAACAGACTGCAGTTCTGACGCTCAGAAGGATATCTTCTATCTAAGGTTATCCAGACTCATTTTTCAAGCAAGAAGTGTTGACATTGTGATGATTGCGGGCGATATGAATGAAGTCAGTCGTCTGAGCTCCTTGGAATCACATATGGGCGGTCTAATCGGGGTCGATGCTCGTCGCACAGACGACGATGAGCGGATCCCCCAATTGTGTGCTGATGTTCAACTGTTTCTTGCGAGTATGAACTTTCAGCATCGCCTAAACTGGTGGCCACCAACTGCAGATCAACCGTGGAGCTAGTTGGATCACATGGCCACCGGTGGAGAGTTACAATTCAAGCCTGCCGTTCCTTCTGGGACACATAGCCTGATCCCGACCAGGCCATGGTGCTTACATGCCTGACAGTTCGTTTCCCCTCAGACTCGCAAGTCAGCAAGGAGCATACCTATTCACCATATTCGAAGAACTACCATAGCTAAACAGTATCGATCTGAACTAGCCCAACAACTCTCCGCAGTAAACCAATACTGTACTGGCAGTTGCATGTGGATGAAGCGTGACAAAACGTGAATCTATGCAAGTGGCCTTCAGTGCTGTCTGTCCGACTTCTCCGATTCGACGACAAGACCACTGGGTTGTCGTCGAGATCGCTATCTATGCTCGATGCCAGGAAATCCATACCAGCAGGTAACGAGTACGACAGCGCACGCAAATCCCTCAAACGGCAAATAGTGAAGAGCCTAAGAAAAGATCGAGAGCTCTGGTAGACATCGAAGGCTTTGGCTACTGGAAACAGCCGTGCGCCATACCAACGGATACGATCGACTGGCCCTAGAGCACCGTCAGGAAGAGACTGGACCTTACTGTGGTGTGGCGGTTTGTGTACCTCGGCGACCCACTGAGCCATACTGGGGGTGTCCACGTGATACGAGTCTCTCATGCCAGTTTGGTCCATGGGTAGAGGTCTGACGACCACAGTCTCCTAGCCCTCCAGGTTAGGGGTTGGAACATGTGTGGCGACGTGTTCCGTAAAAATGGTAATGTACTTGCATTTGCAGCCCAACACCGCTGCTTTGCGGTTAGGTTTTTGAGCCAAAGGCTTTGGTTGAGGACCTTAATCGTCCTCCTGTCTACGTGCGGGCGCCCTGGCAGTATCCCGGCTCTCGTACAACCATGACATTTAGTACGCCCATGCCACCTCGGCCGTCATGTGGCGCCATCAGCCGGGTCGCCTTATTTGCTGCATACAGCAGGGCGGGTGAGCGAAAACATGCTATTACTGACGCCTCCCTTCTTACACTTTCACGTTTTCTACAGCGGCCTAAAAGCTCAAATATCGTTGTGGTTGCTGGTGATATGAACGCTTAGGTAGGTAGACTAAGCGCTGCTGAAGCCCGATGGGGTGGTCGTCTTGGCTGGGGCACAAGACGCACGGACAAAGGCGACCGCTCACTTCAGATGTGTGCCGACCGCAGACTGTTCCTTTGAAGCACGAATTTCCTGAACAGCGGAAATAGTTTGACAAAGTCGTGCCCACCAACAAACCAGCCACGAACCCAAATAGACCACATCGCCGTCAGTTATCGGTGGCGAGGTTCGATCACCGCCTGCCGCTCCTTCTGGAACACCAGCGTGGACTCCGATCATGCACTTGTACGCTGCTGCTTATCATTGCGCTGTTCAGGTGTACGTACGCCTCGGTTAGCCATTGAGAAGCTAGTGGACCCAGAAGTCAAACGAAATTATCAGAACCAGCTCGTCGAATGCCTGCCGGACGGTACGATGTCGGATATAAACGGTCACTGGGAAAAGATATCCAAAGCGCTACTCAAAGTCGGTACAACACAGCCAACCTCATCCAAACATTGGGTCTCTGATAGACTGTCTTTGCTGGAGACCCGGTGACAGATCCCCCCTGAGCACCACCACAACTCCAGCCGACGCATCATCCGACGCCAGGTGAAACTAGATGCCCGCGCAGACCGAGAAGCTTGGTGGACCCGAAAAGCCAAAGAAATGGAAGATGCAAAGGATGTGGAAACGCCCGCAAGCTGTTCCACTTGATTCGTTCGACTGGTCCTCGGAAACCTCTTGTCAGCGAAATAATCAGAAACCAAAATGGCTCCCTGATATGCAGCAAAGCAGAACGTTTGGACCACTGGGCACAGTACTTCGAACAGCAATTCAGCTGGCCACCTGCTACCTTCAATCCAGAATCCTGGCCTTCAACAGAAAGGTGTACCGTAAATATGGAACCGCCTTCAGTCTCAGAAGTGTCAGAGTTTATTTCTGTACTCAAGCGTCATCGTGCTGCTGGTCCTGATGACCTTCCAACTGTTCTTTTCAAGGATGGTAGTGGGCTCCTCAGCCAGTGCCTGTCTAGCCTATTTGGGTCTATCTGGGAGGAAGAGACCGTCCCAGACAACTGGAGTGAATCGGTAGTAGTGCCCATTTTCAAAAAGGGTACTCGCAGTGAATGTGGTAACCACAGAGGTGTTAGTTTAGCTCCTGTTGTGACAAGGCTTCTGGTGTCGCTGATTCTTCATCGTCTTACGGTGGCACGCGAAACCTTGACCCGAAACCTAGAACAGTAGCGGTACGAAATATCGGTACTGAAACGTGAGAAGCACCAGGACCGGACGGTCTGTATCCGGTCCTCTTCAAAGAAGGCGGAAAATCCCTCGTGACCCACCTGACAAAGCTTATTGGTGTGCCTACAGAATGGCCGTGTCGGCAGTTATCCCTATCTTCAAAAAGGGTACGCGGACGGCGTGTGAAAACCACCCTGGTATCAGCCTGTTAGCTGTGACATCGAAGGTGCTCTTTGGTATTATCCTTCGAAGGCTGACTGAACACAGGAAGAGACAGATCCGTGAAAGCAAAGCTGGGTTCCGTTCTGCAAGAGGATGCATCGATCATATCTTTACCCTCCGACCGATTCTGGAACAACGACACTGCTTCCAGCAACCAATAATGGTTGTGTTCCTTGATTTGAAAGCGGCCTTTGACCCTGTGCACCGTCAGGCACTATGGCAGTGTCTATGGAGCAAAGGTGTCCCCATAAATTTTTGAGCTCCCTTAAGGCGCTCGCGGCCGTGTGAAGTCTACAGGAAGCTCTCCCTGAGTTCACCACATCATGTGGTATCAAGTAAGGTTGTTCTCTTTTACCTTTCCCCTTCTGTTATGTTTCGATAACGCAGCGAGCAAGCGATAATATGAGTGGACTGTGACGATATTCTATCCCCAGCTATTTTGCCTGATCCTGACTCCAAATACAGCGGAATAGTAAGAAGACGAAACATTTGACTCAGTTTTAATGCTCCGGACAACAGGCGAGGTACAGAAAAATGACACTGAATGTTTATCCTTAGTCTGACTTAAAAAAATGCCGGAAGTTCGTTAGCATATAGAGTTTTTGGGGATATTGATATCCCCAATATCTTCAACTGCGTCACTGATACTCATTACTAGCCACTGGGCGAGATGGTTCAAGTGATTAGAACGCGAATTTACTGACCGGCAGGTCCGTGGTTCGAACCCGACCTCTGCCTGTCGACTTCTCCTGTCCAGGCTTGAACAACCTGGCAGTATCCCAGCCCTCGTGCTTCCCTCGGGTGGCATGGCAGCTAGGTACCGGAAGAGTGCTACAGCTGAACGACTATCAGCCTCTAATATCTGTGGGGTTGAATTTCTCTTGGCGCATCCGCTCACAGACATCGAGTACGCTGATAGCATAGTTCTTCTTGGATCTGATGCCGTAATAATCCAAACAAGATTAACTAATCTAAATAATTTTGCCTCGGTTTGGCACGCGCTTCACACCTGCTACTACAAGTTGGGCAGGCTCGAACCCTAGCCTCATGCCTGCGGGTGAGCCGACTGAGGTATCAGACAAGTTTGTCTACCTGGGCAGCTGCATCCATCCCGGTGGTTTAGCGAAAGATGATATTTCCATCCGGATTGGGAAGGCCAGAGCAGCTTTTGTTGCGTCATCTGTGGCGTGCGCGTGACATCAGCTTATCCGTCAAGGGCCGAGGTTACAATGCTGCGGTGCGATGCATCTTCTTATACGGGTCAAAAACCTGGCCGAAACCCTCGCACTGAGAACGTCAAAAGTACTTCGGTGTTTAACCATCAATGTCTTCGGAGCATTGCCTGAGTCTGGAGGGAATACCGGATCAGCAATGCTGAAATACATTTAACGGTGCTCAGAGAAATAACCCACCCACGATAGATGAACTGGTCACACTGCATACGTTGCGCTGACTTGGCCACGTACTCCGTATGCCAGTCGACCGACTTCCTTGAAGGATTCTTTTTGCAGAGCCACAAACAGGGTGGAGGCGAGCCAGGAGAGGTCAAACAGTGACCTGGCAGCGAAGTGTGAAAGCCATTACCAGCAAACTCAGCTGCGTTAGTCATTGCCGTCTCCCTGGATGGGGACCCCGAGACGGGCCACATCAGTGGCAGACACTGTTAGACATGGCCCAGTCGCGTCCTTATTGGTGCTCATGCATCGTAGTTATTACCTTGATTGCGCATCCCCCTTCTCAATCCCCCACTTAGAAGTCCACTGATAGGCCTGTATTAACGCACCAATTTACCAGTTCTCGCCTCCAATGCGCAGCTACCTACCCTACCTCCCCAAATCATCGGTGTATGAAATTTTGGCAGATACAGCCGCTCTACGACAAGTACTCGGTTCTTACAGCTGATGATAATAATGATGATGAGGCGGGATGCTGAGGTTGGGATCGAACCACGGACCTGTTCTGTAAGCTGGTGCGTTAACCACTGAGCTATCTCGAGCTCGCTGATGACAGTGTTACAGTTCGGGAGCGAGCAGTGTAAGGTGACTGAAAGTAAAAAAATAAAAAATCGTTCAGCTGTAGCACTCTTTCGGCGCCTAACTGCCATGCCGTCCGAAGGAAGCACGAGGGCTGGGATACTGTCAGGTCGCCCAAGCCTAGACAGGGGAAGTCGAGATGCAGAGGCCGGGTTCGAACCACGGACCCTCTGGTCAGTAGATTCGCGCTCTAACCACTTGAGCCACTCGCCCCACGTGCTAACATCAGTCTATCGTACGACCTAATGTATGTATCTCTCTCTCCCTAGGTTCCCCCGATAAGCTATCGAAAGCCCCAGACAGGAAACAGTAGCCCGCTTGTACACCCGTTGAGTGACTGAGCTATTTTTGCACATAACTCGACTTGTGTCCGCCTTTTCCGTCTCATTACCCACACATTGTTGCTTCTCTTCGGTATTCTTTTCTGCATTACCCAACTCTGTGAATGTGTGCTGTGTGACTCCACTAATGCCAATTTCCATATCTGCTCATTTCAGAACCGGTGTGCACCGTCACTACATTATTGTGAAGGTTGAGTGCTGCTGTCTTCCCGACTAACGACGCTACACCACGTTCTAAAACAATGGATTCGGAATCATCTTTGTTGATGTATTTAGAAATTTCTCCAGACTGTCAGGATGCCGTTCCGCTACTTGATCTACGGCTTCCACATTTCTCGAAACTTATAAAGCGAGTAATGAAGAAAATAGATCGTGGGCATGATAGTGTGGACAGGAAGCTACAACAGCTGACGGCTGCAGGGGAGCTGGAAGATTCACCTTTCAAAATTATAGCGAAGAAGGATCCTGGACCACTTGATCTATTGTTTGCCAGACTCCCAGGTGCTAACGGACAAAATGAAGTCTATCAGCTGCCCTTCGTACACCTTTTAGTGCGAAGAACGGATGATTGGTAGGTCCAGTGGGGTTCCACAGTTTCTTAGACCAGTGTCTGTCAAAACAGCAAGTATTCCAATAAAGTAGGAACTCAACGGTCTTGCGAGTAGTTGGCGATCATGGTGGCCTTGTCAGTAAAATTGTAAGGAGATTGGGTTAGGACAAACCTAGATATAGCGTAAAATATCCGGAAATAGACGTTGTTTGAACCACTTATGGACTAGGTCAGGTTCCTGCAGAAAAAAGCCACACGCAGGGCAAATTTGAGTGGAGAGTGGTGCTGTGGGAAAATATCCGGTCGTTGGGCAGCCATGAGGGCACTATAACAACCTCTGAGAAATAACGATTGTGTGACGACAAGGGTCGAGCAACATCTCTGCGGCTAAATTGGACGTCGGGTGTTCTGAAGGTACCCGAGCGGTTGATTGTGTGTTAAATCCCAGGACAGAAGACAAAACGACTGTGGGCTTATTGATGAACCCCGTGGTTGGCATTAGGCCGAATGGGGGCGAGATTGCTCAGGTGGTTAGAGCGCCAATTTACTGACCGAAAGGTCTGTGGTTCGAACCCGACCTCTGCCTTTCAACTTCCTCTGTCTAGGCTTGAGCAACCTGGCAGTATTCCAGCCCTCGTGCTTCCCTCGGGTGGCATAGCAGCTAGGCACTGAAAGGGTGTTACAGCTGAACAGTTTATTAGGCCGAACGAAGTTTTGGATAATAAATCGGACGGATGCATGAATGTCGGGTTGTGAAGAATCTCGCAAAACGTCAAACGTTGGGTTACGCTGTCGCCACCGTTAACGATGTCCGGGTATTGTGCCTATGTTGCTCAGGAGCGGCACGGGGTGTACGCAGAGAAACGTGGATTGTAGGGTCAAACCAATCTTTGAGTCACATGTTTCGGAGTTGTTATTTGTTTCGGACATGTTGTGATTGATTGCCGACTCAACTGATGCGTGATAAGACTTATGCGATGACCTGGTGTTATTCTTACACGTAAACTGCGATCAGGCAAAGAACTACACGGACAGAATACGGTCCTTTAATGTCCCAAATGACCTGCCCCCAGCGCTTTGCAAATGGCAGACGGATACGTAGGTGGCGACGCGTCCGCGACCGAAAATGTAACGTGCTTCAGCATCGGAAAGGCATCAAGAGGAGGAAGCTCGAACGCGCCTAGTATTATTGAGGCATTGCTGGGAAACCCCAAACAAGGTAACAACTGAATGGTCAAAGCTGGTGTTAAACGGCGCTTTTTAGTCTTGGCAATAAAGTAGAATCACTCAAGTGTTAGCTTCCTCAACTGTATTAAATACGACTTCGGCATTCAAGATCACCGGGTCCCTAGGAGAGAATCCTTCCATGACATGTGCACACAACGAACATGCCTCTACTTTATTAGTCCACAGGACCAAGGAAGCACCGGAGATAAGTTGCGTCATCATCATTCAATCAATCAATCAATTTATCAGCTATAAACCGTGTACCATAGGCACATTGGTTCCAGCTGCTACAGTTTCGATCACCGGAAATGTGGAACGTAAACAGAAGCCTTGGAGGCGAAGGATGTTCAGTTTTTTCGGAAATTTGGTAGCTACGCATTGAAGGCTATAGCTTTGATGCACGAGCGCCACTGACTGCGCGATTGGGCCATTTCTGCCAGTGTCGTTAACCACTGGTGATTTGAGTCGGGGAGGCGGCAGTTGCCCGACTAAGTTTACTGGTTAGCGTTTTCGCGTCTCGTTGCCAGGTCATACACTGTCCACCTCTCGTCTCTTCCGCTCACAGGGCTGAGCGAAAAGAGCTCTGCGGGGCAGACGGTCTTCTGGCATGCGGAGTACATGTCCCAACCAGCGCAGCCTATGAAGCGTGAGTAATTCATCTATCGCGAGGGAGTTCCTTCTTCCTAAGACCATCAGACATACTCAGCATTACTAATCCGATGATCCCACCAGACCTGACCAATGCTGCGGAGACATCGATGATCAAACACTGACATCTTCCGTACGTCCTCTGCACGTAGGGGGCCACATGCCCCCTGACCCATAAAGCAGTATGGATCGCACATCCGCACTGTAAACTCTTCCCTTGACAGACAAGCTCAAGTCACGTCTATGCCACAGGTGTTGAGGTTGGCAAGCTGCCCTGGCCTTTCCGATTCGAGAATCTCATCTCCGGCCAGTCCACCGGAACTTATACAGCTGCCCAGGTAAACAAATTTATCTACTACGTCGATTGGCTCACCTGCAAGCGGTGAGTGGGTTTGATCCCACCCAGCCCCTTGTAGCACTTTGCGGGTGTGAAGTGGCATGCCAAACCGTGCGTGAGAGTTATTTAGGTTATTTAAAATCATTTGCATTTCGGAAGGGTCTGAACCAAGGAGAGCAATATCGTCCGCATACTTACCGTCTGGTGAGAGGAACGTCCCGGGAGGATTTCGACTCCCGGGCAGAGGCAGGAAAATTTCAAGCAGCATGTCAATAACAGTTGAAGAGGAAAGGGGAAGGAACAGCCTTGTCGCTACACCACTGGACGGTGAACTCAGGCGAGAGCTTCGTACTCGGTACGCGCCCACAGGAGTCCGCATACAGTGCCTTTATAGGGAAAGAAATTTGGAAGGGACACCTTTGATCGCCAGACACTGCCAAAGTTGCTGACGATCGACAGAATCAAAAGCAGTTTTCAAGTCCAGAAAACGACCAACGTGGGACGTCTGAAGGAGTGGCGCTGTTCAAGAATTTGTCTCAAGGTGAAGATATGGTCGATGCATCCTCGACCGGGCGAAACCAGCTTGATTCTCACGAATCTGTCTCTCGCGATAATCCATCAGCCTGCGCAAAATAATCCCAGCGAGTACCTTAGATGCGACGGATACCAGACTGATACCACGATGGTTTTCACATGATTCTTGCTCCTTTTTGAAAACTGGAATGACGGTCGAGGAGCTCCATTCGGCTGGTATTCTGTTTTCGTTCCAAATCTTCTGCAGTATGGTTGTCAGACTGTTCACCAGGACCTCGCCACCTTCTTTGAAGAGCGGCGGGGTAGACCATCCGGGCCAGGTGCCTTGTCGCGCTTCAGAATTGAAATCTCACGCTGGATTTCGGTTGCTGATGGTGGGTTGGTGTCAACGTTCCATTCGGGCCTGCTTGGTTCTTCCAGTGGTTGTGTTGAAGGGACCAGGTGAACTGTTCTTGGAAGTGCTCAGCCCACCGCTCAAGACGGCGATTGAGGGAGTGAATTGCTGTTCCGTCTTTTTCGCATATTGTCCTCACTGACACCCGTCTTTTGATCGAATCAGTTGAAACAGGGCGCGGCTGTTGCCTGCAGCAAAGGCCTTCTCCATTTCCTGGGCCTTCGAAATCCACCAGCGTTCTCTGTCATTCTTCAAGCTCCTGATTATCCGGCGTTTGAGGGATCTGCGTGCGCCATCATAGTCGCTAGTTGCTGGTATGGACTTTCTGGCAGCAATAAGATCTGCTGATCTCGAAGATATCCAGTGTTCATTGAGTCGAATCAGATGGGCTGGACAAGCAATTCTGAAAGCTGAGCATTGCTTCTTTAACTCGCCTCCATCCATCCTCCAAGCAATCTTCGTCGTCCACATGACTGCGTTTCCAGCAGCTTTCAGCCAGGTCAGCTCGATATTCTTCAGCTACTGAAACTTGTCGAAGTTGATGAACGGAGCTGCCCTCTTTCGGCACGCGTAGTGCTGGCGGGAAACGAAGTGATAAGCGGGCTCGCACGATGGCGTGATCAGAGTCAAGTTGTGTACCCCAGAAGGAACGACAGTCCTTAACTGAGGCTCTCCATCGGTAACTGATAGCCATATGGTCCAATTGAGTCCACGGCTGTCTTGTGGTAGGTGGCCTCCAAGTAACTCGGTGTGAGTGTTTGTGGAAGTTCGTACTGGCCAGGAACAGACGATGATCTGCACACAACTGAAGAAGCCGCTCTCCATTATCCGTACGCACAGCATCGACTCCAAATCTACCACCCAACTGTGCTTCCGGACTTAGCCGTCCAACTTGGGCATTCATATCACCCGCCAGGATTACTATATCCGTCCTTCTTGCCGACCGAAGTGTCGTGACAGATCTTGATAAAACTCGTCCTTCTCATTCTCAGAACTGCTTTGTTGGGGCGTATGCTGATACGACAAACAAACACCGTTTACCGCATCGACCTGCGTTAATCTTAATTGAGCCAGACAGCCGCACAGCGCAAAGGCGACTGTTTACTGGGATCCAGTCCAGTAAGGCGCTTTCAGCCTTGGGTCTGAGTGCAACTCCCACACCGTAGATACCACGAGCCATTGCGTCAGGATCACCGGATGTCCGAGGAGTGAAATGTGGAACATCTGGGTTCGCCCTAAGCAGCTTGAGAAGCACGACCGACGTGGAGTCTTGTATTCGTGTTTCGGAGACACAACATACATCGATAGAGAGGGAAAGTAAGGTTTCAAAAGGATGCCTGTTGCCCAATTTGACAGAGTACGGACATTAAAGGCTGCAACGTGGATCAGATCTTTGGAGTTAGTAAGTGATTATTTTGGTTTATTTCTCTGGGCGATGGTTGAGACCACAACAGTGGCTAGGTTATTGGCAGATGGGTTGATTGCCCTGCATTGTACGATGGGTGGGGGGAGGGAGGGGGAAGGCCGGTGAGCGAGAGCTGCAAGGGCAAATGATACTTCCCGGTTGCCCAGGCCGAAGAAGGGGTTGAGTTGAGGTACCCCACCTTGAGCCTTTGACTCAAAAGTCTGACCCACAAGGCAGTGGGAGGGTGTAGGGTTTTGCTCGGGGACCCTGCCCCTAGCCTCTGACTCAAGAGTCTGGACCGCGAGACAGCGGTTGTTAGGGTTTTTGGGGACCCTTCCCGGAGCCAATGACTTAATAGTCTGACCTACTTGGCTGTAGGGGCCGGCCTGGCCCGAGGGCGGAAGTAGGGCATTACTGTCTCACTCCTGATGCGGTTGCACAGCAGGTGCCTTTTGAGCAGCACCGGACTCTTTGGTTTTAAAAGTATTTCGACCGTAGTGGATAATGCGCCGGCGGTCGCGTACCGTCAACCAATAGTCTGAGGTTTTTGGGCCGACCTTTTCTAACCCGTCCTTTCGGGGAAGGCAGCATCGCTGCTTCCATAAATATGGAGATGCTGGTCGCCTGGGGGAAACGCCTTACTGCCTTCACACTCCTATCGCAGAGGACAGTACGACTTTACCTCCAGACCGCCTCGTAATACGATTACTCGCAGTACGGGGACTCGCTGTTCTTCGTCGGGCTGCTCCCCGTTGGCCTTCCTGGCATGGTTGAACCTTTAGGAACTGAGTTCCAGCCAGTATAGCCCGAAGGAACATTGCAGCACAGAAGCCCGACCACCACGACAAGGTGACAGCTTTTGGTCGGGGTCATCATCATTATTGGCAGGGAAAAACACCAGCTCCTCACTACTGTACAACCATGTGAATGCTATTTGCCAGGTAGACGTTACCAAATAAGCACTAGCCTCGCAAACAATATGCGCCGAAAAAAACACTATCCACTCGGTTTGATGCAGCTAACCTAACTGACTATTTGCGAGCATCGCACCTAGGTCTTGGTATCGGTTTTCTGGTCCGAATACACTGAGACGGTCATGGTCATTACCAACGTTGCTCCCACGAAATCCTCCTGATACTTTGGAGAGAGCGATGCCCGAAGACCTCCAAAATCCAGGAGGACAGCTCGTAGTTTAGGCGTGGAGGTCCAAGCAGATGTGTATCCACTCAGCGGTTAGGTCACAACCTGTGAAGGACAACTCTTCGCACGTTAGTTCTGGCATGTAAATACGCTCGTTCACTGGACTGCATGTACCATATTTGTGTTTAGCTGGTGCAAGCGAGCCTCAGTGTGATGGCCTGACAAAACCGGTCTAAGACGAAATGCACCAATTTTAACTATGATTACTCATTACCTGATGGTCCATCTTCACAGCCGTTGAAACAATACACCAGCACGTCAACCACCTCAGCTTCTTCATCTCATCACCAGCTGTAAAACCGCGTACTTGCCGTGCAGTGATTGTAGATCCCACAGTTGTGTTCGCTGATGAGTCGGGGAGGTGAAATAGATAGCTACGCATTAGAGGCGGTAACTAATATAATTGGTGCATATATATGGGAATGTCAGTAGACTTTTCACTGGAGATATCGGGACCGCAGTTGTGCACTAAAGGTAACAGCTTGGATGCACGGGCGCCATTAAGGGCGCGACTGGCCCATGTCTGACAATGTCTGCCATTAATGTGGCCCGTCTCGGGGTCTCCATCCAGGGAAACGACAGTGACCAGCGCTGCTGAGTTTTCTTGTGATGGCTTTTACACTTCGTTGTCTAGTCTCAAGTGGTTAGAGCGCGAATTTACTGACCGGAAGGTCCGTGGTTCGAACCCTACCTCTGTTTCTCGACTTCTCCTGTCTAGGCTTGGGCAACCTGAGAGTATCCCAGCCCTCGTGCTTCCTTCGGGTTGCATGGCAGTTAGGCACCGAAAGGGTGTTACAGCCGAACGATTTTTGTCTAGTCATTGTTTAACCTCTCCTAGCTCGTCTCCAACCTTGTGGTTCTGCAAAAAGAACCCTTCGAGGAAGTCGGTCGACTGGCATACGGAGTACGTGGCCAAGTCAGCGTAACCTATGCAGTGTGATCAGTTCAGCTATCGTGCGGCGTCGTACTCGTTACCTGCTGGTATGGATTTCCTGGCATCAATCATAGACAGCGATCTCGACGACATCCAGTGGTCTTGTCGTCGAATCGGAGAAGTCGGACAGACAGCACTGGAAGCTGCTTGCGTAGCTCCTTTCACATTTTGCCATGCTTCATCCACATGCGTACTGCCAGTACAGTATTCGGTTACTGTAGTGAGTTGTTGGGCTAGCTCAGACCGAATCTGTTGTGCTGTGGTATTTCTTCGAAGATGGTGGATTTGTATGCTCCCTGAATTGCGAGAGCCCGAATGGAAACGAACTGTCAAGCGTGCACGCACCATGGCGTGGTCGGAATGAAGTTGGGTGACCCACAGGGAACGGCAGTCTTGAATTGTGGCTCTCCACCGGTGGCTGATGGCTACGTGATCCAACTGGGTTCGCGGTTCATTTGCAGTTGGTGAACACCAGGTTACGTGACGCGAACGCTTGTGCTGCAACTCCATACTGACCAGAAACAATTGATGAACAACACACAACTGGAAGAGTCGCTCGCTGTCGTGTGTATGACGAGCATCGACTCCGAATCGACCGCCCAAATGTGATTCTAAGCAGCTCAAATGACCGAGTTTGGTATTCATATTGGGGAAAGATGGCTCAGTGGTTGGAGCGCGAATTTACTCACCGGAAGTTCTGTGGTTCGCATCCGACCTCTGTATCTCGACTTCTCCTATCTAGGCTTGGACATCCTGGCCGTATCCCAGTTCTCGTGCTTTCTTCGGGTGGCATGGCAGCTCGGCACTGAAAGGATGTTACAGTTGAACGATTGTCTTCTTTTATGTTTATCATATCGTCCGCAAAGATCACGGTTTTAGTGCTTATTGTTAGACGAAGTAGCCCGGTTAACTCTTGACTGAATCTATGGTGTGAACAAGTGTGGGAGGCACATCGGTGGACAAAGAACTGTACGGGCAAATGATACTTCCCGGTTGCGCAGGCCGAGGAAGGGGGTTGGGTTGAGGTACCCCACCTTGAGCCTAACCCTTGAACCAGCGGGAAATAGGTTTTTCTTTTGGAACCGTGCCGGAAGCCGATGACTCAATAGTCTGACTTGCTCGGTTGCCGGGTGGCTGACCTATCCCGAGACATAGCTTTTTCACTCTTGATGCGACTGCGCACAGAAGATGCTTTTTGAGCAGCACCAGACGTTTTGTTTGTAAAAGTATTTCGACCGTATTCAATAATGCGCCGTCACCGTCAACCATTGGGCGATCGGAGTGCGCGGCTTTTGGGGCCGACCTTTTCTAACCCGTCCTTCCTCGGAGGAAGGTAGCACCGCTGACTCGAATGTGAGCCTGCTGTTCGCCTGGGAGAAACACCTTGCTGTCTTCACACTCCTGTTGCACAGGACAGTATGACTTTACCTCCAGATAGCCTCGTAATGCGATTACTCGCAGCTTGGGGACTCGCCGTTCTTTGTCTGCTCCGTTGGCTGCTCCCCGTTCGTCTTTGCTTTACTTCAGCTTTAGGAACTGTGCTCCAGCTATTATGGCCCGCAGGGTCATTACAGTACAGAAGCCTGACGATGACGAAAAGGTGATAGCTTTGGGTTGAGGTGGCTCAGTGGCTAGAGTGCGAATTTACTGACCAGCAGGTCCGTGGTTCGAATCCGACTCCTGTCTCTCGACTTCCCCTGTCTAGGCTTGGGCAACGTGGCAGTATCCCAGTCCTCGTGTTTCCTTCGGGTGGCATGGCAGCTAGACACCGAAAGGGTTTTACAGCTGAACGATATTAGGTGATCGCCTTGGCTCAGGTACAAAAAGTTCGGGTGCCTTTGGTGCTGTCCGCCCTCCACATTGGAGTCCATGTGACCCACTTCTGTAGTTCATTCACGTGACCCTCATTGTGCTTGACCGGGGACGCTAAACGATATGGCGATTAACCGATATCAGTGTTGCTGATGCTTTCAGTTTCTATCCAGATCATCTGGCCGCGTGTTGGAGGTGTAGACACAACATGGTACCTTCCTGGCTGCACCTTGCAGAACGAGGTTCGGGCTAGTGTAGCCCACGGGATCATTTCAGCACCCAAACCTGACGACCACGTCAAGGTGGTAGCTCTCGTCAATGAATAACGAGAGATTTAGGTGAAAACCCGTCATTTGGCATACGATAGACTCTCGAGGGGGATTTTTTGCTTAATGGGGCCATATTTGACGTCCCTTATCCGGTCCTGTGGAATATTCTTGATTCGTACAAAAGTTCTATCAGCAATCCCGTAGGGAATCCTAAACGTGCCCCTTAGTGTGGTTCGTTCCATATTAAGAGGTTTTACTGTACACGCAGTTTGACGGAAAACAGTTCCCAGTGAAAATGGTTAAAAATCAGGCGACCAACAATCAAGGAATTTCATAGACAGAAAGGGGAATGAAGAGAGTGAAAAACCCGTACGCCGGGAATGAACGAGATCACCGTCGTCAGTTTTCTGCACATCAGTGAAAGAAACCAAGCGGGCAAATGATGTGGGAGTTGATGGACTGAGTTAATTTTATCGTTCAAGTGATTGATATTGCAGAGCAAAGTGAGGTGGAGTTGTTGGTTTGATGTTTGAAACCGGCATCTCTCCCAGAAGTTTGGGGTAATGACGCTTTTCCGGACAGTGGGAAACTTAATACGAAGGGTGGAAACCTGAATGTTCGGAATAGCGTTTGGGCACACTGTTGAGGATATCACACCTGACGTTTAGCTGTATTGTACTAATTTGCAGATGGTATTTTAATGGAGAGGCGAGCTCCAGATAGCTCAGTGAGTAGAGGGCGAATTTACTGACAGTAAGGTCCCTGGTTCAGACCCAACCTCGTGCATCTCGACTCTTCCTGTCTAGGTTTGGGAATCCCGGCAGTATCTCAGGATGGCAGCAAGGCACCGGAAGGGTGTTACAGCTGAATGATTGTTTTTAATAATGGAGAACCAAATCCTATGGAGCTTCAAAAAATTCAGAGTCCCATCACACTAAGCCGAATGATAATCGTTCAAAAGAAGGGTTTAGGGCCTAATTGATCCCTCAATTCGGTGGTGTGTTGATAGCGGGAAGTCAGTCCAAGTTGTCTTACCAGTCAATGTTGTTTTGTGATTCCATGTTTTTGTGGCGATTGCGCAACGTAGAAACATTATAAACGAGAGATTCAGCTGAGTTCCAGGTTAGTCTCTCGCAAAACCAAATTTGTTTGCAAACCAGTGTATTTCGCTGTACGTACTTGTTTGCCACTGATAGGTGCACGACTTTAGTGTCTAAATTTTCAGTGCTGACGATTTCGTGAGTAAGAAGTTTCAGGTGACCTGGAAGTAGAAACGGCTGCTGAGGACTTGGTTTTGGTCGTATCCTAGGTTATACTTGATTTCATCATATTAAGCTGACGCACTGTATCCCTACTCGTATGACCACTAATTAGTTTACCCCTTGTTGTTTTCGCTTTCAGTGTTGAACCTTCCGGATTCTGTTGGGTTTATTCGCATTCCCTCCCCCATATGCCGTTACTGTCTTTATTTTGCATACTTTGTGTTGTTATCGTCTCTCGTGTCACTGTCGTTCTGACCAATATCTTTCATGTGTTTCTTGTTCCAGTCGACAGGAGGTGTTAAAGTCAACTCCTTCCAGTAAGTGCTGTATTTATTCCCACTTGGTTCCATTTCTAATTGGTACACCAGACGGGATTAATTCGGTTCTGTTCTGAGTGGACGGAAAACTCTGTTGTGACAAGCATTTTACAGATCATGAATGGCAACGGGAAACTGTTTCTCATTCTGGCATCGTGCTGTCGCTGACAGTAATGACCTCAGCTCAAACCCGTGATAGCATTCGGCCCTACACTTGTGGGCTGCAGCTCACTAGATTGATCTGCTCTACGTGCTGTGTGTGTGTCCAACCCTGCGAATATTACCTTATAGGAGGAGTTGATCAATTCAACCATGTTGCGGGACTCTCACGTCCTTAATAGCTGATAAATACCTAGTTGTCCAATCTTTCGATTAATTTTGAGCTCCAGTAGCTCATGTTTCCCAAATTAGCTTGGCTGAAAGCAGTCGGTTGCGCATTCGAGCAGCTTATGCTATCCGATATCGCCGAGTCAGTGAGCCAGGCTCTTTTTTGGGGAAGTCATTTGCCCACTTTTTTGAAGTCGCTGTGGAGCAAAAGGCTAACCCTTATTGTGTGGGGTGACGAACGAAACTGCCGCAGCTGGTACCACTGTACGGCAAGTACTCGATTCTTACATCTGATGACAAGGACGATGAATTCGGTTCAACAGCTTATCACGGACAGACTGTCAGGAGCCTGTGGCGGACCCATTTTGACATGCCATACATACTATCTGTTGTGGAAGGGTCGCAGCTGCCTCTAAGTGAAAAAATCAAGTCAAGCACTCCACCAAAACTCTTTTCAGTTCCTCATTCGAACTTTCAGCGTGCCTTCACATGCATGTAAAAGGTTTATTTTGACGAGCAATATGATGAGCACCAAAGGTTGATCAAAATGCATATGGGTAACTATTATCTTTCTCCTCGGTAGCGTGAGAGCCCATCCAAGCGCCCGTTCCCATCCTTTTTGAGTTCGTACTGAACGATATAGCTAAAGACTCCCAGAGAAGTAAACGCCCTTACGAAGCTTACTGATCGAGTGACTTGTAACATTGCTTTTACACGTATGGTGCCTAACGAGTCGAACGCGCACAATCATACCCACTTAGAATGCAGTTTTTGTTGACTGTCATCCTCGCGGACCGACATCCTGGCACTCACTACTGATTTTTCTTCGCACATGTTCCTGAAAAACGCATTTCTTTTTGGTTGCACTTGTGGACTTTTGCCGGATAGGTATTTTGTTCATATTCACACCACTCTCGTTTGAACGGTCGTTCTCCTGTCCTGGCATACTTATTCCGGTGAGTCCACACCAAAGGGAGGCACTGGACTCGAGTTTCGCTCCTGTTAGAGCTCATCAACAGTGCATATCCAGTGGCCGTGCCGGGATTTGAACCCCGGACATCTGACATGCGAGGCGAGCGTGTTACCACTACTCCACCAACGCACGTTGGACGCATCTGAAGTTTCACGTCTGAACAGGCGATGTGATTGGTGTGCCCAACCCATCGAACATCGACCCAGTAACTGTCCTGGTTGTGACGATCGATTGACCCGCCAGTCAGGACTTCCCAGTCAGGTAGCGTGACACACGCTTGAAACCTACTGGGCGACTTTTTGGTTGCGGTTGTGGGGTTTTGCGGGATAGGTGTTTCTTTTTCATTTGAAAAGGGTGGTCTACTGCTGTGTCACAAGGCCCGACGGAGAAGCGCCCCTAGAGCCTAAATGGCTGATTCAAGACAAATACATCGGCTTTCGATGGTATACATCACATCAACTTTATGTTGTCCCTTGTAAGGTACTTTGAAAGATGCATGTGGCCAAATGTAGATAGTAAAACTAGGGCTTGAACCCTATCAGCAAATGCAGTCTTATTCACCTAGCTCTTCTGTCAAACTATCTTCCGGTTTTCAACGACGGCTTGACCAAAGTAGTGTTTCGGAACCAGGTACCAAAAACTTCTCAAAAGACATTTATAGAGGGAGGGATTTGATCAAGCATCATCCAGTAGTTCAACCACGATTTTGGCTGTTTTCACTCCCTGATTCGACAAATGACTCGGTTCAATTTCGGGTACGTTCCGCATATAACTTAGTGCTCAGTGGTTGAGGCGCGAACTTACTGACCGTAAATTTGGTTCCTGGTTCAAACCCAAACCCGGCATCTCGACTGCTCCTGTCTGGACTTGGGGTTGAGGAACTTTCGTTGAGATAAATCTTTCAATCGGAGTGGACCTTGAAGACGTCGGTCTGTGAAATTCTCTCGGTAATGATGGTCATACATTATTCAGTGCGTTTTTTATCCACTCATCAGACGCGAAGCAGCGGTTTGCCTTAAATTCTTTCGACTTCCGACGTCCCGCACCACATTCTTGAGGCGTGACTTCGCGTGGCGAAAACCGGACCTGGCTTATGACTACCGAATTCTGAATACGCGTTTAGAAATGACAGTTTATCCCTTTCGTTTGTCGGCATCACCAGTAGGCTCCCCTCTGAATAGGGATCAGGTCATCCTGGCGAGCCTGGTCAATGTGCGGCCGCTTATGCAGGACAGTCGACAAAAATGGCGAGTTCATGCCAGACTACCTTCAGAAGGTTACGGTTTCAAACCCGTTGGCCGCATCGTCGGACTCTGGGCGCGTTCAGGCAACACCAAAGTGGGAAAGTCATGAGACAGCTGACAGTTTGTGTGGATTTCGCAAGATTTCTAAAGTACTAGCACAGCTGTCTAAATATCTTGTCTCCTAATGCTAATGCCTGTAAACTTCAAGCATTAGATCCAAATACAAACGTTTGCTACCCACATCATAGCCTCATCGATACCACGTGTTCTGTTTTTCACAGAGTCTGAACCTGAGCGTCCCAACCTCGAGGATACTCTTCATGAATTCGCTCAAAAACTGGAACACATTGGCTCCTCTCTGGAAGCCCTCACTGCCTCCAAGAAACCTGTACCGCGGATTAGTTCCAGCGTGAGGAAACGCACAAAACCAGATCCAACATCCTCGGAGCTTTCCAGTAAGTTGTTAATTCATCGTCACATACTGTATTGTTCTGTTCTGTTCTTTCGGTTTCAGTTTCTTGCTACTAGCCGTTTCGTGGAAACTATACCACTTCCGGGATTACTGGTTTATCATTGATATTGGACTTGGTAGTGTATTGGCCGCTATTTTTTTTTAGATAACTAGAAGACATCGCACGGAAAGTGTGTGCATGACAGCACTCCTTGTGTATTTCACCCGTAGGTCGTTCAGCTGTAACACCCTTCCGTTGCCTAGCTGCCATGCCGCCCGAAGGAAGCACGAGGACTGAGATACTGCCAGGTTGCCCAAGCCTAGACAGGGAAGTCGAGAGGCAGAGGTAGGGTTCGCACCACGGACCTTCCGGTCAGTAAATTCGCGCTCTAACCACTTGAGCCATCCCGCCCCACCCGGAGGTATTTTATTTCCATTCATCAAAAAGAGCGAACAGGTTAAATTAAAAAAGATAGCCATACTATTGTGTCGGACATTAGTTTTCCTCTCGTAATGTAGTCAGGATCAAGGCACTCGATGATTTCGTAATAATGGACAACTGCGAGGAGCTGTATCTGACTGGAAGGCCTGTATGCAGCACACCATGTTCCTGTAAAGCTAGCGCTTGCAAAACGTGAGCGGACTTTCGTAGTACTTCAGATAAGTCAGTGATTGAGTCACCAGCTCCCGTGGTCCGAACCCGATCTTGACTGCTTCTGTCTAGGCCTCGGCGACTTGGGAGGTATCTTAGCCCTCGCGCTTCCTTCGTGTAGCATGGCAGCTAAACATCGAACTGAACGATTATTTTTTAACCATTTTTTGAGTACTTATCCAATCTAGTGCTTAGTAGGATTCAGTCCGAAGCCCGGGTATAAGATCACTGGTTCATCCCTAGCTTTCTAGTCCAAGTTACCTGCTTGGTATGCCCTGCAAGCGATGTGAATCCCCGATAAGTTGTGGGGAATTATTGACTAGAAAATCGATCAATCTTTCATTCGAGTTGTATTGAAGAGCTGGGTGTGCCGTAGGACATGACACACATCGATTTAAGGAAAAAGTAGAGTTTGACCAAGGGATGCTTGTTGGTCAATCAGACGTAGAATGGAACTTGAAGCTGTGGCATAATCAAGCTCGTGTTCTTTTGGATTTCACTGGGTGGCTGCTTATGTGTCAAGCTAGTGAACGGTAAGGGTTTGTGAGTATCCTCAGAGCTGCAAAGATGAATGAAACTCCAGTCCCACTAGACCGGAGAATGGATTTCGTTTGAGGTAGCTTCACATTGAACTTTTGACCGAACGGTGAGTGCTAAAGAGTTCTGGAGGCTTTGTCTGAGTCTTTGGATTCAAAACTCGAACCCAGCCGACAGTGGGGGGTGCCCCAACCTGTGGACGTAGAGGATAATGCATACCTGTCATACTGTCGCTCCCAGTGGATAAATTCTGGTGTTCTGCTGGCGGTCATGGCTAATTACGGGGTGGTCTCGAAATATCTCAGTGGTTAAGGCACAAACTTACTGACCGGAATGTCCGTGGTTCGACCCGTGCATCCCGATTGCTCCTGTGTAAACTTGGCGGCATCTGGGCCCCCGTTCTTCCTTCAGTCAGGTACCGAAAACGTGCTACAGCTGAACCGTTAGTATTACTATTACTACTATTATTATTTGTGAAGTGATCCAGAAGTGTTATTCTAAACTCAACCTTTCTTGACCACTCTGGAGATGCTAATAGACGCTAATACTTGAACACCTAACAACTTCATGATATTATTTTTCACGATACTGCCGCAACTGAAGCTGATAAAGGGTTTCCTTGAATCCCTAGGTGGAGTTTTATCCTGCTTGGTTATCTGGGTAGATTTCTACAGCAACTTCACGGTCGATCAACCATAGAGTGTGACCTCTCTACCTACAGTGCGCTGGAGCCAGAGGTGTCAGTTGAACAAAACCCAGGAGATGATCATGACTTTGAGTACACCGCTTATCCATAGGTTACAGTAGACCCTCAGCGACAGGACCCCCGAGGTTGGATCCTTCCTCTGGACAAACCAACTCTGTAATTCCCAACAGGATTTCCCTGCTTTTCTGATGGGATCTCGGTGACTCGCTGACTGGCTCCCGATTCCCTAAGAAAATGCCGTTTTCATGGAATTTGTTGTAAAATAGCTGTGTATGCAAGCCGACAACTTGGAAATGAGCCTGTAGACAAAAGAACGTAAGACGATCGTCTTGCATTGTGTTTTCGTCGTCAGAGGCGTCATCCACGTGTGTTGTTTACTAGGGAAGGGGTAAACTCATTAGTTCCCTGCGTGGTTTTCGGTTAGCAAGAGGCTCTCGTCATTTCGTGGTTTAGTTTAGAGCGAGTCTAATCATTATCTCATAGCTAACAGCCGTATTGCTGTTCCAGCCTTTGCTTTATGGGTCACCGAAAGCTAGACTTAATAAGCTTGACGTGGTGGTCAAAACCAATTGTTACGTCACCAAACATTCGCTGAGCTGAGCGTTGCGTTGTAGGCGACTTGCGTAACCCTTACTCTGCGAAGGTCTAATGCCAGATCGCTGGTGAGATCAACACAAAATGATAGTCGACTATTTGCCAACGTGAATGATCTTTCAGGACTAGCTGCTATGATGGATCGATGCCTCCCAGGCATAGAAAATCAGGTTTTTCATCAGTATAAGTTAAGAGCGTCTTGGTTTATGTTAGGCTAATACCTAACAATATGCAACTTAATGCTGGCTCACAGCAGAATTTGTGTTCCATTCAGCGCAATGATGTAGACAGTTACTCGGTTAATGAAGAAACATAGTTTGAATATTCCCTTGGAGCGGTCTATTTTTCATATTTCTCGGTCGTTTGCTTCTCGGGGAGGAGAGCTACTATGCAATACTGTATTTCAGTCCTGAAGAATTGTAGTCAATTCCCAGTCTGCAGACATCCTTTATGAAACGAAGTCAAACGCCTTATGCCATTCTTCGCTCCGTTGAACTGTTGTCGACTTCTTTGGTTGTCACCGACATCTAAGATCTGTGGATCATCTCATTGCCCGTAATTTGTTTTGTCCTCAGTGTAGACGAAGCTTCAGATTGCCCTTCGGCGTGATGGGAAAGGTGGAGAAGTTCGCCCTCGATGAACCCAATCAGATTCGACTGCGCCTCCCTGTCGTGCTGGTAGGTTCATCTGAAATGCACGGCCACTTTCAGAATCATCTGGGTTTCACACACCCATTGATGTCCAGGACAGTTGAGGTCGCCTGTGAGGTCGAAACGCTACTCCTTCGGGGTGTTTGCCCGCATGTGTCCGAGGATCCTGACGAAAGAACTGGTGTATACTTCACACCTACAGGGTTTGAGACTGGATAGGATTGATCTCGAGTCCCACGTTTACAGATGCACTATCGGTTCGGTCGGCAAATTTTCCTCGGAGATTTTTCCTGGGCGAGATGGCTCAAGTGGTTAGAGCGCGAATCTACTGACCGGAAGGTCCGTGGTTCGAACCCGGCCTCTGCCTCTCGACTTCCCTGTCTAGGCGTGGGCAACCTGGCAGTATCCTAACCCTCGTGCTCCCCTCGAACGGCATGGCAGTTAGGCACCAAAAGGGTGCTACAGCTGAACGATTTCTTTCCTCGGATTAGTTAGACTGGAGCAGTTTTTTTTTCGCAGCATACTGTAACTATGGTGTGGATCTGGAGCCAGACGGCGGCGATTGTTTTGTTAAAAATGGCTTTCCTGAAGCACTACTCTCATCTTTTTTTGACGACCGAGACAGGTTTATTCAGCTTCGAAATGCCTCGGATACACACTGCCAAGTCACAACTATGGGCGACCAGAACTGCACAACTAGTGATTCAGTGTCTGCTCCAGTGTCCATAGACAACATGAAGACCAATCTGTTCTGTGTTGGTTCTTGAGCCAGGTTTTAAGTTATGCGTGGTTCACAAGGCTTGAAGACCGCTACTGGGAATCAGTCACATGGACAGCCGTCATTTCCTCAACTAGGACCTCGTAGTAAGGTACTAGGGTTAAGAGAGGTTGGTGGGCATTGCCTAGTCAATAACTAAACGGCATTCCCTCATCCGCATTAGTGCTGTCAGTGTAGTTGAGACCCCGCTTACCATGCATACGAACGCATTATCGGGGCCGTTCGAAGTTCCTCTTCACTTGTGAACCTGGCGAGTGTCCGAGTCTTGCAGCACTGGCGAATTTTTCGTAACAAATCAAAGTTGCGTAAAACTGAGAAAGACGCAACTGACAGATTGCGGCCAGTAATAACGGTTTCTGACTTTCGCCCCTTTAATTGTTGAACCTTACTTTTCTAACATTCGGACGGCTACAGTCCAAGGTGTTTTCTTAGGTAGTGACTTGCACTGAAGCGATGTTTTACGGTATTTTGCCATTTTGCACAACGCATGTGATTTAATGACGTTTTCCCTCTACTCTAAACTATTAGTAATACCTTTTTTAAACTTTCAGATTCATTAAGCCTTTTGACGTCGCTAAATCAGGTACATGGATCACCTCCAAAGACGAATCCAAGTGCGGTGGTCAGAAGACCTACATCAGAGCCTGACTTACATTTCCAACACAAGTTAGATCGCACCATAAATCGAGTCCTCTCCCGTGTGAACCGGCAAAAAATGGTTTCATCTATAACAGATTTGGAGAACAAATTCAAAATGGAACTGAACCAGCTCGATATCCCACTAGAAGTGGGGATGGATGTAGTTGAGAATGAATTGTTGACGTCGTCTGTTCTCACTGAGTCCGACCGCAAGAAGAAGAGAAAAATGGAACGAGGACGGAACAGCGATAGTTTTGGTAACTCCTTCCAAAGCCCCGTTGAACTGGACTCTGACTGTTGACCATTTTGGGGGTTATTTACTGTGTATATACCATCTTTGTTTATATGTGAACGCAAATGATAAATCTTTTTCCTATCGTTTCGTCTCTACTTTCCGTGACATGGGCACTCCGGCATTCGCGCAGTCCTTCGTCGGGTCTGTGTGAATGTCTAGTTGCAAACAATCAAAAGTTAATCGGTTAAAAAACACCAATGTTGATGGGAGGGTTTATGTCTGAAGCTGAATGCGTCGGTTGTCCATGCTATTCGCCAAAGAAGTTACCTATGCAGTCTAATGCCACCAAGGGGAATTTTAGTAGCTCGGGTTGTTCACCTTGCTGAACGGAGCGCTTCCACTACAAGCTCTTTGTCACCAGCTGAGGCGACTTAAAGGAGTGCTGTGTCGGTGGTTGAGCACTGAATAGCAGGGTGCCTGCTGCTAGCCATGATTGACCTTCGACTGATTGATTGACTGGTTAATTCTGTTAGCTGACCCCTTAATTTTTGTTCTGATTGTTTGAGGTCCACGCGACTTCTGAGCTTGCTCATACATTGTGGGTGAGAATGATTGCTTGATCGTGAAACTCCGTCCAATCTACGTACACATCCTTTCTGACACTCTGGCTAGGAAATAGTTATTTTGTATGGGTTCATAGTCGTTGAAAACCTCAGTTAATCTCTCGGTTTTTTGCATATTTTGTTATCCCACCACGCAATGTGGCTAGGGCGAGGTTCGGTGACAATGCAGCATTCACGACATAGGGGCGAGATGGCTCAGGGGTTAGAGCGCGAATTTACTGACCGAAAAGTCCGTGGTTCGAACCCGACCTCTGACTCTGGATTTCCCCTGTCTAGGCTTGGGCAACCTGGCGGTATCTCAGCCCTCGTGATCCCTTCGGGTGGCATGACAGCTAGGCATCGAAAGGGTGTGTCACAGCTGTATGATTATCTATCTTATTATTCACGACATATACTGGGTATTTCATGGTGAAATAACCACAGAATGTGAACACAGTGGGCAGAGCTCGGAATAGCTCAGTGGTTGAAGCGCGAACTTACTGACCGGACAGCTCGTTGTTCGAACCCAACTCCGGAGTATCGACCGTTGCTGTCTAGGTTTTGGCAACCTGATGTTATCTCGGTCGTCGTACTCCCTTCGGGTGGCATGACAGCTAGGCATCGAAAGGGTGTGTCACAGCTGTATGATTATCTATCTTATTATTCACGACATATACTGGGTATTTCATGGTGAAATAACCACAGAATGTGAACACAGTGGGCAGAGCTCGGAATAGCTCAGTGGTTGAAGCGCGAACTTACTGACCGGACAGCTCGTTGTTCGAACCCAACTCCGGAGTATCGACCGTTGCTGTCTAGGTTTTGGCAACCTGATGTTATCTCGGTCGTCGTACTCCCTTCGGGTGGCATAGCAGAGGAGCGAATTTTTTGTGAAGAAATTCGGTAACGTGGGTCAGGGGGAATAATTGAACTAGAGCAAGAAAGCTGAAGCAAAATCCGTTCGTCTTCCTCATGTTTCCGACCGCTTAGGATGGCATTCTGAACGTTGCCATCTAGTGGATGTGATCGCAACATCACTCAGTCAAATGGCAGAATTACCACACCGATCACCTCAACAGAATTTGTACACTTAGTTCGTAGTAAAACTAACCAAGCTGTGTAGTTGTGTGTGTGGAGGGGTCCCCTTCAGATGAGCGTGTGCTCTGGAATATGTTACGGCCGGCCTAAGCCCTATAAAAATACCCCTTGTTCTTGTGAAGATCTGTTCATCTGATCTACGAATTGAGAGCCACTGGAAATATGGCAAGATTTGAACATGGTCGATCAAGTTAGGTCATCATATCGTGAAGTATTTGCAGTCAAAGTCAGCCATATATTCGAATTGCAAGTAAGGACGTTCGGCGGATTCATTCAACCCCGTGATAACTGAAAGAACGTCCAGACATTTTCAAGTATCACCCGCGTTTTCTAATTTCAAGGCTCTTCAGACCATCCCTTCCAATAATCCGTCTACAGGCTTCGAGTTACTTACCATGCTGCCTGCAGGATCATACTGATTCGAAAATACGCACCTACCATCAAGGACCACCGAGAATCTTAATGTCCACCTTTAGCAGGGACAGTGTTGTTGGATGTGTCCAACACCATTCGACTGAATGGATGTTCTCCGTTGCAATGATTGTTTTGGTTCATAGTTAGATGTACTTTACAGCTGGCTAGTCGTTAAACCAATGGATCATTTGAGTGTCGTAGCTGGAGTTTTATTTTAGAAACTAGGCCTGAAGTTAGTCGGACCCATGAGGTGCGCAGCGAAATTTTCACGGCCGCTCGCGCTGGCACGCAGCCAGTTGATTTAAGAAAGCTGACAAGTAGATTTACGAGTAGTTCAAGGCTTAGGCAGCAACGACTCCTCATCGGTACAAGGGGTAACTAACCACGTGGTTATTTCAAGGCAACAGTACAACCTCACCTCCGATTCAGCTCTACCCGCTACATGATACTAGAGTAGTGATTCAGTAATATACGTCAAGATCTGTCCTCATTTTATGGTTTGTGGACAAAAAGGTAGAACTCGCCTGAGTCTCAATATTCAGTAAAATCTGACCTCGGGGATAAAACTGAGCCCAAACATTCACATCATAACAATTGGTATTCCAGCTGCCGATTGTGGCGTTCACACGTGTTTACTCAGTACTGGGTCGCATGATCTGCCAAAATCGGGCAGTACACTGGAACCCATAACGCACCGATGAAGAATAAGCACAGTGCAAGCGTTTTTGAAGCGACTTAGCGCCTAAGTCATTTCGGAACGGCTAGGATACAGCACAAGCCTATCGATCTTCCCGCATTTCGTCGACTGGCTTTTCACCGGACTGCGTGGTTAGCCACCAGTTTCGGAAAATTCGCTCCGTACTAAAGTGTGAATTATTCTCACCGAACTTCCCTATTCGAGAGAAAGAGACACCCACAACCGAAGATGCTACGGTTCCCAAATAAACCCGCTGACTTCAACAGTAAGCATCACAAAGATAAGGCATCAGTATCTTAGGTGGTAAGAAAATCCCGATTGACCCAATTCTAAATTGATAAGCCTGTGAGTGACTTCACTATCGGTTACAGATTTGATAACTATTGCACTGCTGTGGGTTTGTTATTCGCTGTACCTAGCAAGCGCGTGTTGGAGTTTGCAACTAAGAGACCTGCGGATACACAGAAATTCCTGAACACAGTGTGGTAGAAACAGGTGACTATGCAGACTCACCTACAGTCTCCGCTCCGTGGACTTTCGGACTGAGAAAGATCAAAGACATCGAAACTGGGAAAACAACGGCATACCAGCAAATAATATGAGGGACAGACTACATGCCAGTATATCAAAACCTGATTCCCGGAAGTAGATCATGAATCTGTACAAAAGGGATGCTTACAAAGCAGGTATTTTGGTTCAGCTGTAGTTCGTCTGGGTTGATTTCGGACACCTGTCTATTTCTGAGGGAGTCACAGAAAGGGTGGTATAACTGGAGCTTGTCACATGTCTAATTGCGGGTTCCAGCTGCTTCGACTTTATCACAGTTGCTACAGGTTGTTTGGTAGTGCTACTTTGATAGTCTCCTGGTTAAGCGATAACAACTGTTGATACTTGATTACATTAATCGTTCAAACTTAATCTTGAAATACGGTTTTTTAGGTTGCTTTTACTGCCGTACATTTTCTATATAAGTAGGATAAATGAACGGACCAGAAACTTAACCTGTCCGAACGTTACGACGCAGAGAGATCAATGGCATGGCCTTCATCTTTCTGTACTGACACAGTTATACTGGTATCCAGAATATGGATGTTTATGCATTACTTTCCAGCAGGAAGTCGCCCGGAATTCAACACAGTTTCACGAGGACGATTTTAAAAGTGAACCTTGCGATCGGTTTGGCGCACCCTTCCACCCGCAAGTTGCGTTGGGATTGAATAACATCTTGAACACATGTTGCGGGCATTTTAGAAACTTTCCCAGAATAATTTTCATCACGTTCTTGGAGTTAACAATGTAGAAATTTGAGGACGCACTTTGACAGGGCCCACAAAATCGCACTACTTACTGCTTCGCTGAACAGTCGTTTCGGATAGTTTGCCAAATAGTAAGGGACAACCTGAAACTTTTCGAACCGTTGTTTTCATCGATATTGCTCTCCTTGGTTCAGACCCTTCCGAAATGCAAATGATCTTAAATAACCTAACTAACTCTGCCGCACGGTTTGGCATGCGCTTCGCACCCGCAAAGTGTAAAGTGCTGCTACAAGACTGGGTGGGATCAAACCCGCACCTCATGCTTGCAGGTGAGCCAATCGACGTGGTAGGTAAATTTGTTTACCTGGGCAGCTGTATAAGTTCCGGTGGACTGGCTGGAGATGAGATCATTTCTCGAATCGGAAAGGCCAGGGCAGCTTTTGTCAACCTCCGACACCTGTGGCGCCGACGTGACGTGAGCTTGTCTGTCAAGGGAAGAGTTTACAGTGCGGTGGTTCGATCCATACTGCTTTCTGGATCAGAGACGTGGCCCCTACGTGCAGAGGACGTACGGAAGATGTCAGTGTTTGATCATCGATGTCTCCGCAGCATTGGTCAGGTCTGGTGGGAACATCGGGTTAGTAATGCTGAGGTACGTCAGTTGGTCTTAGGAAGAAGGAAGTCTCCCGCGATAGATGAATTACTCACGCTTCATAGGTTGCGCTGGTTGGGACATGTACTCCGCATGCCAGAAGACCGTCTGCCCCGCAGAGCTCTTTTCGCCCAGCCCTGTGCTGAGTGGAAGCGACCGAGAGGTGGACAGTGTATGACCTGGCAATGAAGTCCAAAGACAGTAACCAGTAGACTTAGTCGGGCGGGCAACTGCCGCCTCCCTGGATGGGGACCCCGGGACTCAAATCACCAGTGGTTAATGACACTGGCAGAAATGGCCCAATCGCGCAGTCAGTGGCGCTCGTGCATCAAAGCTATCGCCTTCATTGCGTAGCTACCTAATTTCCGAACAAACTGAACATACCTTCGCCTCCAAGGCTTCGTTGTACGTTCCACATTCCTGTTTTCCGGTGATCGAAACTGTAGCAGTTGGAATCAATGTGCCCATGGTACACGGTTTATAGCTGATAAATTGAAATTGAATTGAAGGCATTTTCTCCGGGATTTCCCACCCGATCAACAGACGGACCAGTCCGTTTCTGTGACTTGATCGGTAGCTTGGAGCATGTCACATGCGCAATACGCATTGAAGGTAGAAAATAGGACTGAATAAAACACTTTGCGGTAATCAGTTGCGTGCCTCACACGTGTCTTTAGTCGAGATGGCTCAAGTGGTTAGAGCGCGAATTTACTAACCGAAAGGTCCGTGGTTCGAACCCGACCTCTGCCTCTCAACTTCCCCTGTCTAGGCTTGGGCAACCTGGCAGTATCCCAGCCCTCGTGCAACCTTCGGGTGGCGTGGCAGTTAGGCACCGAAAGGGTGCTACAGCTGGACGAGATGGTATATGCCTAACTGCTTTTGGATGAGTCAAGGGTGATAGGAGCCGGCAACCGTTACACAGACTCATTACTTCGTCAACTAGGTTGATCGTTTCAGGGGCGAACAACTGAAGTAGTTCTTCACAAGCTTCCCGTCAAAAGAAAAAATCAAGGAGCGGCCTCGACCTTCTGACTCACAGCCAGACGTATCGTTCCTCCTGCAGGCTCCAAACATCTTCCGCCAAACAGCTGTGGGTGTATTTGTTCAAAATGCGGTGGAACGGCGTTGTAATATACTAGCGACCGGTTGCATTAAGAATAACACAGTTATCTGAATTTCCATATCACGTGGCTCCCATTAGCAGTAGATGAGGCAATATGTCGTTGCGCATACAAGTGACGAATAACATTCAGCAGTCGTGTGGCCCGACTGTCCAGCGGTGTACCGTCCGGGCATACTGCAGTGTGGCGGACCGGGCACGGGGTAACAGCATGTATCCAACTAAGCAAGTTATGGATAAGTTAAGTGATTAACCCTCCTCGGAATTAAGTAATTAACAATGATGTCAGAGGAGCAGTGACACTGGACACCCCGTCAATCCCAAAGGGACGGTCTGGGAAAACAGAACACTAGTTATAATTCAACTGTAACTGTTGGAGAATGACAAGAGAACATAGAACTATGGAAAATATAAACAACAATAAGTATAAAAAATAGATAAAACAACTAGGGATCCGATATATGTGCGTACAAATAATGTTGAAAACCTTGTAGGGTGATCTCCATTCACAACCGTCGCAATGCCAGTTTGTTAAGCTTCCGCTTTAAACGGCCACGAACAGGTTCTGATTCCGGGGATGGCATCCTAAAAGTTGGGGCATAAAGATGGTACTAATGAAATCAACAGGTAATTACCCCCCGCCATTAAAAACAAACGTTCTAGGGCCACAAAAGACTTTGAGTTAAAATGCCGCGTAATGAAGCCCAATTCATTCGGTTCAAATGGAGTGTTCCTTAAAAAATTTATTCGGTGGGGTACACGATCAGTACCCCAATAGAAGTCGCCGGTATTTACGTGCGGTCTATCGCGCACTTCGGTGGTCATCCAAGCAACCAGTTATTTACGCCGCTAGATGAGTATACATGTACTTAAGTCCGCTCACCGCGCCCGGGATCACTTCACCTCGTGTTGATATCAGGTTGGTTAGACGGAGTAATTGGAATTGCTCAGACTGACTGTGATATCTAATCACATCGCTCAAGCGTGAACACGTTCGCCTGTTCAGACGTGAAAATTCATTCGGTTCAAATGGAGTGTTCCTTAAAAAATTTATTCGGTGGGGTACACGATCAGTACCCCAATAGAAGTCGCCGGTATTTACGTGCGGTCTATCGCGCACTTCGAGCGAAACTCGAGTCCAGTGCTTCCCTTTGGTGTGGACTCACCGGAATAATTACGCCAGAACAGGAGGACGACCGTTCAAACGAGAGTGGTGTGAATATGGACAAAATATCCAAAATAGCTGATTTATCAATAAAACAATGTGCGATCGATTGCTGTGTGAGGTACAGCTAAACGACGCTGTGAGCGACGATGCAATAACTGATGGACGAAAGTGATCAGCCGATATTCTTAGCTGTTTGATATATTTTTGGACATCATCCTCAGTTGCAAAACCCGCGTACATGCAGTAGAATTGTTATAGCTGCTACAGTTTCGTTTGCCGATGATCTGGGGAGACCGGCGTGGATAGCTACGAACTGAAGGCAATAGCTGATATATTTGACGTGTGAATTTTGAATTGACCGCGGAATTTCCATCCAGGGAGGGTGAGATGTATCGCCTAGGGTGACAAATGGGAGTCTGTGGGATACGGTTTAAGCCGAATTGCTGAGTCCGCTGAAATACAGGCAGCGGGATGAAAACAAGTCTACTTTCAAACAGTATCCTCCGAGAAACGCACCTGACCAGCTTGTTCTACGTTTCTCAAACATTTGCTTTCGTGAAACTACCGTAACTATCTTCCCGAATTCATGAACTTGGACGCGAAAATCGGTGACTACCAGACTATGAATTTGTTGCAAGATCTCATCTCTTCCTAGGTAAACGAAGTGGCTTAGAAGCGACCAGTCGTAACTTGCCTCCACCCAAAATGAGAGCGCGCACAGATTTTCACCATTTCTGGGGGGGGGGAGGTTTTTTGAAAGCAAAGGATAAACTGTATCGTGCCATAACGACTGCTGGGTGATCTAAAACAAAGTACATATCCCAGGGTGGTAGAAGCAATCAACATACTACTATGTGCAAACTGTGGATCGATGAACGTGTCCCTTGGAACCAGTAAGGCGCCGTTATCGCAGCGCATCTTGGATGGCGAAAGCCGACTGTATGCTCTGACTTCCTTTGAGGACTAGTGCTTTGATTGCATGAACACATTCTTCAGAACACTATCTGTTAACAAACACTCTCATAGGATATCCCGGGTGACAGAATTAAAAACCGCTCTAACACCTAGGAATACAACGACTGCTTCTGGTAAGTGTGGCGACGTTCTAGCATGCGGTGAAGAGTTAAGCTACACAAATATGGTACCAGTGGAAACCAGCCTGTTCTACTGGCTTGACGGATGTTCTGAGAAGAATGATGGAAGCCGGCGAAATGGATGCGGTCGAAGTCATGCTAATCCCACGAAAATTGATGCAAACATTACGAAATTTGTTACATTTAGGGCTCGCAGTAGACCCAGTCTACGAAAAAAAGGATTTGCTCTACGTGCCAAGTCGTACGATAAGATCACGAAGTTTTTTCGCAAGCCCTCTTTCATATGCTTTGAGGAGAGTTGGAACCAAATCAATTGGGAATCCCCCCTAACTTTTTCGACTTCAACTCTCTATGGAGTTCCCATAAGAATAGGAAGGTCTGAGTACATTCATCACAAAGATCTCCGAGCGGTGTTGCAGTGTTCATCCTAGGGAGGTGGACGGTGAAACTGTGCCTGAAAGTACTCTGTTCGTCGTTCCGGAAACTGTGAATTGGCGAGCCATCCACCTCGCAGATGAACCTGCCAGTACTTAAACGTTTGGCACCTGCGAGCTGGAACAACCTTCTACAGTTTCCGAGAGCGGCAACGAATTCCACTTCCAAGCGCGTTCTGAATGTCAATCTTCATCAGGTCGCGACATATCTTTCGTAAGTCAACTCCTCAAGAGACGGCATGCTCTGGCCTGTTGGCTATCAGTTGGTTCAGGGCGGTGTGTCAAAGAGGTGGAAAGAAAGTGCAGAGACCCGGTGGAAATTGATACTCTTTTGAGCTATCAAAATAGTAACAACTTTTCACAAACTAGTGAGCGTTCCGGTTTTCTTGAGATGCTCCAACAGGGGCCCTCAGTTCGACAAGACCCACAGGTGACAGTTCGAAATACGTAGTTCACTGTGCAGTAACAGTCGGTGATCTTGGTCGTAGTCCACACGCCTTTTGGATGATCGTGAACCATCCAGAACGCCCAGTGCACCCCACGACCATGTATGCCGATGTGCATCATAACGTTATGGTTTGTTTGGTCTCGGGACAGACGGAATCCCAAAACTTGGTTCGTGTCGTCTGCTAGAGAGAACTGCGAATGTCTTGCGAAAAGACTCATCACTTGGGTGGTCGATTCTGCGACAAACCCCACATGACGGAGTTGTTCACACGATTTCCTCTGACCCGGATCAGTGACGTTATTTTGAACACTGGTCACACCAACCTTTGACACTACAAACGGCGTTTTATGAAGAGCTTGCCAAGTTAGAAGTTACCACATCTTGGTAGTGCTACCGCTGAAGCTGTTCATTCACTACAAGTAGCTTATTTACAATTGTTCCCCTCTTGGGGGAAGGCCGTTTCCTATCCATAGTCTAGAGACTTGCTGGGAGGCGGGTAACCCAACCTCGGCCCAAGTAAGCGGTACATTTGAACATAAAGGAACTCACACTCTCTACGAACTTTATGCGCTGTAGTTGAGGTTCATTGCCTCCTCTATAGGTAGTGAACTTATTTCCACTAAGCATGAGACGCCCGTGATTACGAAGGGCCGGAATGCTTAGGGAAATCGGAGCGACGCGTTTACTTACTTCAGAACAGTGCAGTCAGTTTTTTCGCAGGGGGTTGATAAAAATGCGAAAAAACTCCTAAAGTTTGGTTTGGTAAGCTAGAACGAGAAGTGATTTGTCAACACCGTGCATTGCAAAGCCGCTGAAGGTCAGCTAGGTGGAAAGAGTTTATGAAAAAATTGATCCCGAATAAGACCACTGTAATACAGGGGAGATGCATCCAGCGACCAGCCAACGTCGTGATCAATTATTGAGGGGATAAGGATCGCGGGAGACGAACAGTCCCACGCAATACATATAGACAGAATTCCAATCAGACAAGGAGCAATTAGAATGCAATCAACGTATCAAAGGTGCAAAATGTCTCTAGGATACAACCTGCTCCGAGTAACCTTCGAA
Organism: Clonorchis sinensis; assembly: GCA_003604175.2. Lineage (NCBI taxonomy): Eukaryota > Metazoa > Platyhelminthes > Trematoda > Opisthorchiida > Opisthorchiidae > Clonorchis > Clonorchis sinensis. The sequence continues at coordinate 14,379,405 of CM030375.1, forward strand.
AAATTAACTCCTTTGGTACTGCTGTGCCACTAATTGGTGAACGGGCCCTAGGATAAACTGGAGTCATTTCCTCCGTATAAAGGCCCTCTTTGCGAAGCTAAAAGTGGTCTTCATATGGAGGTATTAGGTTCATCCGGGGCTCGGGTAGCCCAGTTGATAGCATTACAGACTCCGTTTCGTTGACACGGGTTCGACTCCCTGCGTGGACGCTTTACAGGTGGCTTCTGACTCCCATCTTGGGATGTTGTAAACGTACTGTTTCATCAGTATAGATGTAGATTGCAGTATGGAACCGCATCGCTACAACTAAATAAACATTGTTGGTGCGAACTTCTGGTGGTACTTTAGTACAAAGAGGGGCACTGTGTTAAAAACGATTAGCGAATAATGTCCCATATATTTTACTTTTACCAACGGTTCATCCATCGCTGAATACAAATGCTACAAGGCTAAGTGTTGTATTCATTCCATTTGGAGCTACAACGCGGACTGAACAAAAAATGAAAGCAGTCAGTCACCTTATCAACAGAACGGTACTGATGCTCTGCCTCTGCACCAGAACCATTGTTTCGGTAGTTCCTGGTGGGTATTTTGTCCTGATTCTGTTAAACACTCGCGTTTCAACGAATTTCATTCAAGTTCTGACAGTCCCAACCGGTTCGATTTTTCGATGCGTCGATGTGAGGTTCATCTTGCTTTTTAGTGGAGTAGAAAAACAGCTTGTGGTAAAACTCGTAGGATACCAACAATTATCGCTTGTGGGTATCACGAACACTGCACCATGAAGTAATCACGTGTCTGAACTTTGATGGGTATATGATACACCGGAAGGTAGCGGCAAGACGGCAACTATGTGTGAGCTGAGAGAGAGGATTTTCAGAAAACAACGGGCTCACCTGAGTACGGGGCGGGGTTCGCGAATCGGACAGGTTTCGCTTGGCGAATGTTCACGATGGCACACGAAGCACACGGAAAGACCACAGGTCACCGATTGACAATGAAGCCGATTGGGCCATTCCGAAGCACGGTGATAGGCAGGACCGGAGCAAACTGGACAGATGTGCAGTTCTTCTGGCGTCTATACCAACAAGGAAGTGGAAGGGGGCACATCCGTGGTATAAGCAAAATGAGGTGGATAGAGCGAGTGTTCAGCATGGACGACTGTCAATGCAATTGAAAAATCAAGCGATATTTGATCTGATGTAATAAGTGCTATTCACTTTGGCTGGCCTTGGAAAGAGTAATCCTGGATGCCGGTCACCGATGAAATATTTCCTAAAAACAGCCAGATGTCAGAGTTGTTCACACTCACAAAATCCAGAAACGGTCCTCAGTTCATTCTCAGAGGAGACGGTGCTGCATATCGCCATCACCTAACAAAAAAAGCTGGGTTCGGTAAGGAATCAGCAAGGCCCAATTTCTAGCATGGCCTCCAAGAGCGGACATGCGTTGGAAGTGAGGACCATCGAAGGCACGATGGATGTCCATTATGAGTGGAATTCCGGGCAATTATTCACTACTTGTCTATGTATATTACATCTCACGCTCAACATAAGCACAAGACGGTCACGAATTCACAGTTTCAGATAACTAACTGATTAAGGGACGAGCCACTGACCGGAAGATGTGCAATTGGAAACCCATCCATGATTTTCTTCTTCCGCTCTTGCCTAGGCTTGGGCAAACCGGGCATCTGTTTTCGCCCATCCGGGTTGCATGTCAGCTATGCACAGTTGAGCAAATTGACTGACTTGATGGCACAAAAAAGAGCCAACATTAAAAGAAAGTCAGTAACTTGTTCGTGGTCTTCATACTCTGTACTAAATTCACAAACCGGAAGATATCTTTGAGACGTCGGATCTCACTGGTTGAATTTTGTTAACGGCGACTGGGTAAGTTTATGGTATGGAGATCCAGACACAGGACGTACCGGATGCTGGCTGCAGAAGCTTTGTGTTGAAGCCTGTCGATGATAAGCGTTCAAGTGTGTGTCGGTTAATGAAACCCAGTATATGAAATTCCTTAGGATGGTTACTGATTGGGCGTTCCACTCTTTGTGCAGCGTCAATCTGCATGCTGTCGATCAAGAAACTCATCGTAATCCCCTCGGTTGAACCGAGCTGTGCCATGCTCTTTAGCTAGCGGCCAGATAACGAGTGCTCCTGTAGTTTAATGACAAAATGAGACTTCCCAATTGGTATTTGTTCAGACTGATGTGCCAAGTTGACCAAACCTGATTTGAACTAACTGATACTGTCGATGGCTGAGCTGTTAACGGTTTGGTCTGTTCATTTAAGTACTCAAACGTTCGGTAGAGATGCATTTCCCCAGAAATGCGATGGTAACAGAAGCTTTGCGAATTCGCATTTTAGGCGGATGATATGGTTGATCTTGAACAAAACATGAGACTTGGGAAGACAAAGGTGAACAGTCTGTTCCCACTCGCGAGGCTGTCACAGAAGTAAAAGAAACCAATGGAACAGCTGTTCTTGACATGCTTCCGACTAGGCAACATTCGCATTCTAGAGATTGTCGTCCCGAAAAGGGTCTCTAGTGAAGACCACTAAAAACAGAAACCACACCTGATAACGTCGAAGATGCATTGTTTGCAGCACAGCTCCACAAGAAAGTAATACAGAAAGATCCCGTGATGAGGAAAATGAACATCCCAACCACAGCCGTAGTGATTTGGTCTGAGCATGCGGAATCATTGTTTGCCGAAAGGAGTGCAGCTTTCCCCACCCAATTCAGAGTGGCGGAAGCAGAGAGGTGGTAAACCTTTGACTTAGCAGAGGGGGATAGAAGCGACTACGAAGAGTCTGGGTACTCTCGGTCCTACTCACCTCACACCGTGTGGTCTCCACTGTGGATGGTTAGAGATGCTGCAAGATACGACGCCTAATGGATGTCAATGACGTTCTTGTTATCAGTTTCTATCTAGATTGTCTGAATGAGTGTCTGAAGTGTACGCACCTCGGAACAATTGTGGTAGGCTAGCGCTAAGTCCCTGTTCCATTTGCTTTTATTTTAAATAGACTATGATTGTTCAACAGTGAAGCTTCAATGTTGAACACTAATGTGCAGTCGATGATGATTGTAATGCTAAAATGCAGTAGGGAAGGAGGCCAGTAGTGGTCCATCACAGACATCAGAGGTAGATACATCTCGAAGCATTTGTCCAATCCGGACAGCACGCAATCATCGGTTAGCAGCCAAATCTTGCAGTTTCCAGCCAAGAACAGGGAGGATTCTGGAAAACGCATGCGAACCTTTCGCAACTTACTTTAGTTCCTCTTCCCACGTCATACTCTGCCAACCGGTGAATTTGGCCTGGAAAAAGGCTCGTCTCGGCACACACCGATCCGACATTCGTAGCACATGGCCCTGTCACCGCCACGTGTGGTGCTGCATACATTGTACAAGTACCGGATGCCCCGCCAAGTATTCGTTTGCGAATCGTTTACTTTCGAACTTGCTTATGATAGCCTACTCCAGTCAGAGTTCTGATGGCCAAAGACCCGAACAAGCTTCAGCTCCTGCGTCTTCAAAGACCAAGTCTCGCAATCGTATAACAACACAGCCCGTGCTGTAGCTTGACACATTCAACTCCTGACACCCACAGGTGTCTTCACAAAGCCACAAATGGTGAGAGTCTGCCAATGCAAATCTGGTCTTTGAGGCTCGTGCGGAAACTCCATCTGTTACAGCACACCATCGGCAGTGTACTTTTCGCTGAAACTAAAAAGTATGCGTCAGTTCACCTAGACTGTGCTGAATCTTCGCACTTATGTGGCAAAAAATTACGTTTTGAATCGGAGTACAGGCAAACAAGTTTGTTGATTTGCAATTGTGGATACTTTCCCCTGGTTTCGTCTCAGACTGATTCCCAGCATTTGTATGAGGGCCAAGAGTAGCTGGGGCGCATCTCATCAACCTTCCTATGATCTCAGTGAGTATGTTTTAATGGGGTTGTACTGTGCTTCGTAGTAATAGTCTAGGAAAATGGGGTTCTCCTTTCCAACAAGCAACACTTTTGTGAGCAGCGAAAACACCATCTGGTTAGGCCATCGAGTCAGTCAATTCGTTTAATTTTGCACAGCTGGCATGCAACCCGGATGGAGCAAAAGAGAAATGTAGTACTAATAATGAAAGAAAATATCACTCAGCTGTAGAACCTTTTCGGTGCCTAGCTGCTGTGCCAACGGAAGGAAGCACAAGGGCTGGGATACTGCCAGGTTGAGGAAGGCCGGTGAGAGATCTCCGCCTCCCTCGATGGACACCCCGAGACCCAACTCACCAATGGTTATTAACACTGGGAGAAATGGCCCAATCGCGCAGTCAGTGGCGTTCATGCATCAAAGTTATCGCCTTCAATGCGTAGCGACCCAGTTTCCGAACTAACTAAACATGCCATCACCCCCTAGGTTTGGCCGTATGCCGCACAATCTCTCACTTTCCGGTGATCGAAACTGTAGCAGCCGGAACCATTGTGCCAATGGTACACGGTTCAGGGCTAATAGATTGACTGATTGACTGCCAAGTTGCCCAAGCCTAGACAGGAGCAGTCGGGTTCACGGACCTTCTGGTCCGTAAGCTGGCACCTTGACCATTGAGCTATTTTAACGTCTAGACAGGAGCGGAAGAAAACCATGGGTGTTTCAAAATGCGCACCTTCCGGGCAGTACGTCACGCCCTGACCACTTAGTTATCTAAAGCTCTGTGAATTCATGACTGAAGTGTGCTCATATTGAGCGCGCGATTTAATATACACAGACAAGTAGTAAACAACTGCCCAAAATCCAATTGGTAACGGAAATCGACCGTACTTTGAATGGGACTCCGTAGCGTTCATTTCCACCAAAATTGCTCTTTCGGACTCTTAACAGGAAGCACATATAGAAGTGTGGCTTTTGTCAATCGAGGTTATTGTACAATATTTTTTGCGTAAGAGTAGACATTGCAAAACGTACCGGATTTCCATTGGTGATTGGAGACTTCATTGTGCGGCAGGGAAGATTCATTGAATTTAGACCCGACAGTGGAATACGTTGGTTCATGAGTCGCCTGCAGTGGACCAGCTTATAGTTCTCTTTCTCATTCGGGTCATTTGAGAACAACAGATCTCTTTTAAAGCAATGTGGCAGGACTGATTGAAGGGAATTCCACCGGGTTGATACCGCCAACATTGTGATACGATCGCAAAACGGTAAGTAGCTTATAATACGCTCCACCAAGTAGTTTGTACGATCGAAGTCGAGTAGGGCTGCGATAATATCAACGCGTCTTATCCCACGGTACCTAGCAAGGTGAATTGGTCTTGGTAATCGGGAAAAACAAGGTACTTACGATGGTCTTTTAGGGAGCATAGAAACATCATCGGCGATACCGAATTCGAGAAAAGATTGGGTGGAACAGGATGGTGCACCGGTGTGATAGCCAGTATCGAATGATTCGTAAAGATTGGATGGCCTGAAGGTTGAACGACCCGAGGCATCTGGGAAGGTCTTTTCATACGGCGTTGAAGTCAACCTGGATCCAAAGCCATCGTGTTCCATTAAAAGGTTATGTTACGGACTCCAGGTTGAAAATATGCTAAAACCAGAGGACTATGAGAAGCATTGCTGGACAGAGAAAAAAGTGCAAGCCATACAAGAACGGGTAAAAGACAACGTTCAGACAATGTATGCTGCGGATCTTTTGATTCAAAGACATAAAGTCCTCGTAAGCTCCTTCACAGTGCAGTCCTGGACAGGTCATTTTCCGTATAGGTCAACACTTGTTCGATGACACTGTTGTGGCGTACTCGCACGCATCAGTAAAAGAAGTTTAAGCAGTCTGTTGAATATAAAAAACAACCAGTCTCTTGACTGTGCAACGCAGTAAATGAACCATCCATGTGAGCGAGTATTTACCGATTCGACAGATCGCTGTTGGCTGTTTCGCCCTTGGTCACCCATCCGTTATATTCCTGTGTCATCTAGACAGCCAGTACATGGTAGACTGATGGCTTAACGATTCACGTTTTCTTTACCCACGCGAGGCGATGTAATACTTAGTCATGAGGATGAAATAAGACAATACTACTGGAACCGGGACAACAAAGGCAAATATAGGAAGAGAAGGATGAGCATGAACAGCAGCGGAAAGTGATGCCACATACCAGGAAGCTCTTTTTCTCAGTAGAACCCTAATGCTAAATTTTTGACTCGGATAATGGTGTTACATTTCCGTCGCGGAGCTATGAAGACAGTTTTCTAGTTGATACAGCTGCCCTGAGTGAACCCACCAAGGTACACCTGATACAGAGGCTAGGTGCTGCTGAACATGCTCAGCGTTTAGGATGCGAACTCACTGACCGGAATGTCCGTGTTTTGAACCCAAGCTCTAGGACCCCACTGTATAAGGCGGACCGCACTAACACCCAAACGCTCCATATCCTCCACCTCTTTACTAAATCCCAGGTTGCCCACCTCGCAGCTTGCGCCATTCTGAAGCAGGCACAGTACATGCCTCGGAAGACAATCTTTAGACACGGCCGAGCCGCCGCAGTTGAAGTTACCGGATGTTTTATACGACCAGAATACCTCTTGAACAACAAACATCAGTTTTCTAATTACCTAGCTACGAATTCGTAGACACTATTCAATATCAGGAACACTTCTGGAATATCCGTGATCAGACCCCTCAGATCATTTGTCCGCAGAGGACATCTCTCGCAAAAGCACTACATAGTCCTTACTGAAGACTTGTATATATAACTCTTGATAACCTGCGATTTGCGTTGTTGATGCCACGCGGGACGCAAATTGGCAAACGCGATTCGGGCTTTGAGGATTCAGGTACAGACTTCAGAAACTGCCATCAAGGCTAATACAGCTATCGATGTATGTAGAGGTTTTCCACAACCTCCAACCCTTCTTCTTGGACTGCATGTTCAGAGAGTGCACGAGTAGAAGAATGACTGTGAATGCGTGCCGACATATGATAAAATGGCGGCCAGTTTACTCAACAGTGCTTGTGTTCTTCCTTCATTTTTAAATATTAGGATGATGTAGTTTGTGCACTTCATTTCGAAAAGCATCCCACTAGTAACAATTTGAAGAACGCTCGAAAGAACTTGAATATAAGGACCGAATGATATTATGTTGTGAAAGTGTAAATACAGGCACTGACAGTTCGACAGAATCGAACACACCTCTGAAGTCGAGGAACACTAACACTGTGGATCGTTTGTTCACATGTTGTAGCTCTAACACGAGGCGGAGTGTGAAGATATGGCTCATAGAGCCCCTACCAGGTCCAAATCCGCTTGATGCTCACGGGTTAATGTTTCGCATGCCGCATTAAGAAGACGACGAACCAATGACGCTTGAGTAATCGTTCAGCTGTAGCACCTTTTCGGTGCCTAACTGCCATGCCACCCGAAGGAAGCACGAGGGCTGGGATACTGCCAGGTTGCCCAAGCCTAGACAGGGGAAGTCGAGAGGCAGAGGTCAGGTTCGAACCACGGACCTTCCGATCAGTAAATTCGCGCTCTAACCACTTGGGCCATCTCGCTTGAGTAGGTTATAGGCTTCGACACTTCTGAAGCTGAAAGAAGCTTCACATATGAATATATATATATATATTCAAAGCTCACGTTTCCGTCAAAGATCGATAGCCCTTTCTTGTGAATAGCTTAAATCGAGAGGACCAACGTTCAATGTGATTTGGGGGCGAGATAGCTCAGCGGTTAGAGCGCGAGCGTACTGACCGGAAGGTCCGTGGTTCGAACCCTGCCTCTGCCCCTCGACTTCCCCTGTCTAGGCTTGGGCAACCTGGCAGTATCCCAGCCCTCGTGCTTCCTTCGGGTGGCATGGCAGCTAGGCACCGAAGGGGGGCTACAGCTGAAAGATCTTTTTTAATGTGATTTGCAGCTTTCCTGGAACAGACAGTCTCGGACAATTTTAAAGGTATCTAGAAAAAGTGGGTGAGATTCAATCCCTTGGAAAAGTTTGGAACCGATTGAGAAGTCATCGTTCCAGAAGGGCTTGGTATACAACAAACGAAACTACCGATTGCTTACCAAGCCCTTTTGAAACGAAGAGATTCAATCCTGTTTACCTATCGCTAAACCGTGGAATCTCAACCTGTGAAGACCTTCTGAGATAACAAAATTGTGCTCGGTTCGGTTGAAAACTTTTCAACTAATCCGATTTGGCGAGTAGTTACTGCTCATTTAGATTAATAAATGATCGGTTAGTTGGCAGTTATTTGGTGCCTCATGAACGAAACTGAGAGATCCCTTCAGAACTCATTAAGTGTGCGTAAAAAAAATTGGCGTGCGTAGTCAGCATGTCGGCGGCACTCGTCTTCAACAAGGGTCTAGTGACGGCACACACCGGTTCTAAAATCAGCAGACATGGAAATTGGTATCATTGGAACCACATGGCTCACAAAACACACATTCACCCTGTATGGGATTCGACAAATGAGGTACTATTACAAAGTGGTTTAGAGAATCGAACAGCACTTGCCTGTGCGGCAATGTGTACGTCGTCCCGATTGATTCACCCGCAGACGAACGCAAAGTTAGTCACTAAATCCGCAAAGCAAGTACTGCCAACTGATGGAATGACAGAGCATCAACCGGACAATTATCGCGAAGCAACAGAGGGAGAAGCTACGGTGTCCTGTGATAAGCAAAGTGGACACTTGTCTAGGAGACTCGGTAGGAATAGTGGCGGACAACTGAGACTCACCACTGGGAGAGTTTTGGCCGCAAATCCAGATATTCTTCCGAAGACCTATGAGAAAGCCCAGCCAACAGGGTCAACAATGCCTCACTTATATGGCTCGCCCAAAGTCCATAGACCCAAATGCCCATTGAAACCGATCCTAGACACGCACAGCTCGCCTTATCACAAAATCGCAGTGGTTCGTCAAAATCCTAGAGAGCCGATAAATGTGTCAGTACAGTTTGAATGATACATTTCAATACGTGGACTAAATAAAAGGCCTTGAACTTAAAGATTTGTTCATGTGTTAATTTGGGTGTGAATTCATTCTTTTATAAAGTCCAGTTAATTGAAACGGCTAACTACTTATGTAACTAGATAGAAACAAACAAAACTTTCAGCTGCCAATTCTAGTCAACGAACTGTGAGAACTCGTGCGATGCACGCTGAGTGTGAAACTATTGTTCAATGGTACGCTCCACCGTCAGATTGACAGCGTCGCCATGAGCCCATCACTGGGGTCGATGCTAGCCCATACTTTCATGAGCAAACTTGAAACTGGTCCCTTGAAAGCTAGCAATGAAAAAACACAATGCCACTGCCGATGCGTGGACGACATTTTAGCAGTCTTGAATAATAAAACCGAGATGGGATTGCTCTAAAAGGAAGTTACCAAGGCCCACACCATCCAATTCACCTGGGAAGAAACCGATAACATCTACTTCGAAGGTGCTGGACTTGAACGACGTCAAGAGGTTACACTGAAATGATCCGTGTACCGAAAGCTTTCACAACTTCGTCCAACCAAAGCAGAAACGGAAGCTGATCCACAGCCCAGCTAAGAGAGCGAAGAAAATATGCTCTGATGATGCACTGGAACCAGAAATCCTCTCACCGACGTCCAAAGAAACAATGGGTTCCTCGGCAATTTTACCATAGTGCATTTGAACACAGAAGCCAGCACTGTCACCGCCATTACAGTTTACACTAGCCCCCTGTTTAGAGCTTATATCAGCCGACCTACTGAACAGAAGTCTTTATGCTAGTTTGAACTAAGTACTCGCAGCCGCAACACTCCAAACCTAGTTCGCAGCCACCCGTTTGTGCTCCTCAAAGATACGGTGCCTGTCCACGCCCAAAATATGTCAGTATAGTCATTCTCTTGCTACTGTGCAGTGGACTAAGTTGGATGCACGACTAGGCAAGTCGGCCAAAGAATGAAGGAACACATCCCCGGCTAGATGTTGGAACCAGGAGGACGATAACCAACTTGGTCGTACACCTATCAGGCATAGCGCACAGATTGATACGCAGCCAAAGCTTCCGTATTGTTCAGAAGGTGCTTTCCAAGCAATCAAGATCGGTACATAAACGCACAATCGCAGTAGCTGAAGCGATATCACGACCCGATCCTTTGTTGACAAAAACGCTTTGTTCACGTGCCGTGCTTGCCATGGTCCAACTCAGATCTCCCGTGGTGGCTCATCGGGGGTTCCTGTAGTAGGTAGAGAGATATACACGCATTAGGTCATAAGACGAAAGCGTGCTAGCAAGCATAGCCTAGCTTGAATTACGCCACATGAGGCGTGTTCAACATCCCGCGAATTACAGTAAAACGCTCTATTAGCTACAACAAAGTCCGACTGCGTGCTGGTTTTTTTGGGACGTACATCGCGTCAGCCTCGTGAACTTTCTGGACAATAGTCCTATATAAGTCTTCCACTGCTTGCCATGGTCCAACTCAGATCTCCCGTGGTGGCTCATCGGGGGTTCCTGTAGTAGGTAGAGAGATATACACGCATTAGGTCATAAGACGAAAGCGTGCTAGCAAGCATAGCCTAGCTTGAATTACGCCACATGAGGCGTGTTCAACATCCCGCGAATTACAGTAAAACGCTCTATTAGCTACAACAAACAATCTCAAATGAAGCCCACTCGTTTTTCTGGACAGTACAAAAAGCAGTTTCCTGACGATTTACATGGCTAGCTGGAATAGTAGACTAATATTAACAATGAATGACCTGGTGCAATTTTAGCAACAGTTCAACACAACCCAAAGATCAGTGCCGCGGCTAGGAAGCACAATGCCGTTTTCTGCACAAAATTTGAGAATGGAATAAAAATTTTTGCACCAAAATGTTGCGTTCTGGGACACATGTGCTCAAACCGAAAATCATCCTAATATATCGTCATTTGTTCGCGATTTGTTTTAAATAATCTCTTTTCTAAATTTTTGGTGCATAGTCGGCTTTGAACTTGCTGCGGTATGGCCTCAGAAGTGGCTTAACACACGTTTATTGAGATATTGGTAGCTATATCCTTTTCATCCTTCACAAAGTTTGAGAAGGCGTTAAATGAATACATGAAGGATAGTTGCGTGGTATTTATGCGTTCACCCAATGATCGAGACACCAGTGCTGTTTTGCGTTACGAATGAATACAATACAAATGCAACAGGCAGCCTGCAAGACAAACGAAAAGTCGAGGGGTCCGAAGAAGGTAGTAAGCTGAACGTGTTTTTTTAACGAAAAACAGTACGCGCAGCAGCAACTGTCCAGTGCACTTTTGTTTAAGGAGGCCAGGGAAGCATCTCGCAGTCACATCTTGTTAGTTAAAACACTATCATAAGGTTTCTAACTTTATGTACGATCGGTCTCCGGCAGATAGACGGCTAACCAAAGAGCAATTTGGCATCTGCATGGCCCTGTTGAAGTATGGAACGCCTTCCTGTGAAATACGACAGTTTGTGGTCGATGAATTCGGCAAGCTGCTGACCACACAGGAAATATGCAAACATCGCCGGAAGTTTCAACCAGTTCTGTTAAGTAGGTGTCAAGGTAGGCTCTGTATGGCTAGTTGATTAGGCATCGTGGACCCCTAGCCGCATGTTAGTCGTGTGCGTCAGCTAGGTCCATTCGGTTGTCCGCTGTGAATGACGTCATGGTCTTCATGACATAATTCGCAAGTAATGGTGGAATATTCTGTTGTTAAACAGCAAACTTGCATGTTTTTTCCGGCAATAATAAATGAAGCCCACGTGCCCACTGAGATAAGATGTCGCCGCTTGCTGTAAGACGAGAATCGTCAACAATGGGCGGAAGTTGGGGTACTTCCGCAGCTGTAGTAGCTTACAAAACTTTCTAGAGCGTAGCTTGCACTCACGGGCGCGAAATATGCGGAAGTATAACTCATCTAACTAAATTTGGTCTTCTGGTGTCTGCTCGATTGGACGGAAGTCGAATCCCATGTTCCCAACCTCGACAATTACTTTTCCGTGGATTATCGTGATTGACACATTCACTGTATTTAGATAACTCGTACAAGATTTGAAGAACGCTAGCCTTGCGAATGATAATGACCTATGCCCGAGTTTTCTAGTACACTGTCTGGCATCACCGTGGAAGTATTCAGGTCTTATTTGCGGGCAGCAGTTCCCTATTGCAAATGGCGGAAAACAATGGTTTTTTATAGCCGGCTTCGGTGTGGGGGGGGGTTGGAAATATTTGACAGCTACAGATCCACATAGCGAGCTGCTATTTATTACTCTAACCACTGACCCTCAATCCATGCGAAGAAGGTTGTCATTGCTTGCGCAACACAGCAATAAGAACCTAGCTGGCAAGCATGACCAACGCGCATCCACCCATGTCGACTGGAAAAAGTCAGCGGTTCAACTTGGACGAGATAAAAAACTGAACTGAGTTGGATGTTTTGATTATTAAATATGTCCTGGCAGGAAGGTTACGGCTTTATTTTTGCGCATTTCTCGTCGATCCATTGACGCCCTGAAATGAGAAGATGATAAAAGTTAGTTAGAATACGATTACGTTTTTTTAAGTAGACCATCAAAATATGATGGCTTTGGCTTCGTAGCAAGTATAGGGGTATAAGTTGCACTCTTATTTTGTAACCAGAAAGTCGTCTTTCGTGGGTTGGGAAGAAACCTATGAAAAGATTTGTGAAGAATGTTTCTTAGTTCTTGGAACAGAATGGTCGCTGAATACGGGGAACAAACGACTACAGAGAAGCCACATCACCTGGTAGAAAGGGCATGCGCATTTACCAGCACGCATGCCAACCCTCTGGGAACACTTGTTTTTACAGGAGGAACTATAAACTAGTTAACGTAAACTTGGTTATCGCGGCACCAGGTGCCTCAAAACGAGAGAAGACACACGCAGTCATTCGACAGACCAGGGTTTCCCTTTGGTGAGAGTGGTATGACGTATGCATCTCGTATTCCCGCTCGCGCAAATCGGTGTATCGTTGCACCTGTTAAACTGCATGTTCGAGTGTAGCTAAGTGATACACTCGCATTTTCAGGCGACCGCTGGCGTTCTGCAGGTGGTTTCTGGTCACATCCTCAAAATGAGCCATTCCGGATTGTGCGAGAACCGCCCATTTGCGTGTGATATGCAGCCAGTGAGTTGTGAGGTGAGAGAGAAACCTAGGGTCCGTGTGATTCAGCAATCACAAGTATTGTCGGAATTTGTGTGTTTGCCTTACGGTAAACGGAAAACCTGCTGCACGACATTGTATGGGTAAACCATACGGCGGAATACTTGTCAGCCGTTCTCATAGTGTTCACGACCGATATACTTGCATGTTATATGGTACGTACGTGCCTTCTGACTGCTTTACGAATATGGTTCAAGTACAATATAGAGTCGTAGCCGAAGAACTTAATCCTTGTCAGCATTCGATTCTCCCCTTTTCCAAGCTAAACTCCCTTACTTGTTATTTCTAACCCATCTTGTCTCCAAATATGCCAAACAACTTAGGCGCAGCAGCAAGCTGATCGCGTTTAACGAAGACATACATTACTAGGCGCCAGGTACCCATGCAATCGGTGATCAGAAGTGTGTACAGCTTGTGTCTACGGGCCACAATTTACTTGCTTTAAAAGGGCTTACCCGAATTCATCAGTAGCATGTGTAACATCGGCCGTTCCTACATCTGGGAAGCTTCTGAACAGCGCTATCCACTGCCATCTGGTGATGCGTATGTGACACTAAGCCTCCCTCATACTGCAACACAATTACCAGTCCAGACACGCGAAGATTTGCCGAGAAGAAAGGCATATTATTTGCCGTAGTAAAACTGAACAGTCCATTGCTTACTGACCAGCGCTTGTCGACATTTATGACGGTAGTTTTATACGTCACGGAGTATATGACCTCTTCATGGAGGAAGTGGGAAGAACGTATGCTTCATGTCTGGCTGATGACGTGGACTTCGGGTGGTGCAACCACAACTAGGGTAAAGGTGGAAACGCCTTGCATGTCAATGTAGGCCGTGGGCCCCGCAGAGTATCTTCAAGCTACCCCATGCATTTTTTAATCAGACGAAAGGACAGTTTTCCTTAGTTTGTATTTCGTGGTGTTGCTAGATAGATGACGACAGTGAGAAGTGCAAACCAGCTGCATGCAAAAAAAGACGGTGCTCTCTTATGGATTCCCTAAAATGGTCGAAAAGGTGGAATATGTGTGGATCGGGGCAGAGCGTGTATGGCAAGAATACACAAATACCACACGTGTGTGCCTCCCGGGATCTCTATGGTTATGGAAATAGCAAGACGTCACAGCCGAACACTACATTGTCTGCTTGCATTTGTGTTGTCAATTTGTCAGTGAGGAAAGTCACTATCTGATACTCTTCACCCATCAACCACCCACACTGAACAAGCCAAATGATCCAAAGAAGAGCTTCCCTGCTCGTGCCGGTTTAGTGGTGACCACTTCTGCATCGGATAAAGCCCCCGCCTATGACTTTGCCGTTTTTCCCAAAACCCCCTGTACCCACAGTTCCCGCCAGTCATGCCTTCATTCTGACTGTAACCTAATGATCATGCCTGAAGGCATGCATCCAACAAGTTGGGAATAAACATTAGTATTATTGGCCTGCCTAAGTTTTGCTCGGGAGACAAATCTTTGAAAGTGGCTGTCAAACAAATCCTTACAACACTGAACAAGAAGCCGTCAAACTTTGGTCTAAAATGTGCACGCTTGTCAATAGACACGTCACAAGCAAGTTACAAACTACCAATTCACACACCCGGCCAACCTAAGGACATTAACAGGTCGTTGGTGGACACCAAGTAAACACTGATTTTTTGACCACCAGAATCCTAGAAAATCATCCCACCCCTTGAGCCAGTCACTAAATCATAAGCAAATACGTAGGCACCCTTTTGTCAGTCCTTTAAGAACAATCGGCCCAACAAGCGCTTCGCGTTCTTCGGATGATTAGGCGCAACGTTTCTCCTTCATAACCAAAAAGACTTCCCAATACTGAATGAAACCTACGTCAAATCGCTTCTTGAATACGCCAATCAAGTTTTATGCCAAGGAAGCAAGAAGGAAGTCGATCTCATCGAGCGTGTCCAACAAACGGTCACACAGGTTCACGAATTCACGGCTTGCTACTCAGAATCAGGGACTTTGCCCATGCTACCTGGGGCGGTTTTCGTCGCTCGGTAGTTTCCGTTCACCTAAAAGGCACAGGCGAAAAAGGAGGGTAGCACCGCTTTTAAGGGTTTCAGCGCGGGGCAGAAGGAGTGCCAGGGCGAAAAGTTACATGAGAACGCGTCTAAAGGTTCTCGGAACTGGGTACAAGAAATAGTTGAGAGGAAGTTAATCGAGGCAACAAATACCCAAGGTGAGTACAATGGTTGCCTAATAAATGTGCGCTCTGACATTGAAAACGTTCATACCATGTCCCTACTGTGATTTAGCTGGATTAAGGGCAGAAAAATTGTTGGCAAAACCTTGCCAAAACAGTCCATAAGTAAGAATTAGGTCTCCTCTGAGATGACGATCCTCCAAACGAAATAGCCCAAGCACTAAAAGACGCGTTCCATAATCAACGAAGTTAAGCCCGCCAAAAAAATTTTCTAGGCAGGTCGCTGGACACGCTCAATGAGGATTACGTCGTTCGGGCGTCCTGAATAGACAACCGGGTTGGCATATTCAAGGAGCGGTCTGACATAGGCCCCATAGAGTATCTGGAAGTCCATGCGAGTAATATGGGAGAGGGCGCGCCGAATCATCCGTAGAACGGCGAATGCCTTTTGGGCCGATTTCTCATGGTGCAGTGAGGACATGTTTGAAGAGAGCCAGATACCCTAATCCTTTTTGGCATCTATCCTCGTGATCTATTCTGGTCCTTTCTCACCATGGACGACAAAGGAGTTCGCTGAGTCTCCTCCAAATGACATATGGACGCACTTTTCGTCATTCAGAGGAAAGTGCCAGTCCAACAATCGCTGCTTTGCAGCGTCTACATCCATTTGGAGGGCACTGGTATTGAAACTCCACGCTTTCAAGTCGTCCGTAAAAAGTAGACATGGACTTGAAAGAACACCTGGAAGGTCGTTGGCGTATATCAGAAACAGCAAATGTCCCAAAACGGAGCCCTGAGGAACTCCAATGGAGACCGGCGCCGCAGAAGAGTAGGTTGAGCTTACTTTCACTCGAAATGATCTGTCTGATAGGAATGCCTTGATCCTGTGTAGGGTTTTCACTTGAATCCCGTAAGACTCGAGTTTTTAGGACAGCGGGATGTGTGGGGCTTGATCAAATGCTCTTGGGAGGTCGAAAAATATGGCATCCGATATGAGTCCCTCGTCCTTGGCTTGGGTTAAGCTGTCCATAAATACGAGCATGTTCGTCACGCAGGAACGGTTTGGGAGAAATCCGTGTTGAGCTTGAGAAATCAAGTTGTTGGAAGTAAGGTGATCTAGAATGGCTCGCTTCAGAATGCGTTCCATCACCTTGCATGGCACGCTAGTGAGGCTTATAGGCCTGTAGCTGCCAGGCGATAGTCGGTCACCAGTTTTGTAGATTGGCGTGACAATCGCTTCCTTCCAAACAGAGGGAAGGTGGCCTTCGTCAAGCGACTGACGAAACAGCAGATGGAAATGAGTTGCCAGTGTGTACGACGTTTCCTTCAGGATCCTTGGGTGGACTTCGTCGGGCCCCAACGTGCAGAATGGGTTGATCTTGTGCAAGAGTTGACGAATCACCTCCACCTTGAAGACCAATTCGGTTAGAGGCCTTACACAGACATGCCTTGACTTGCTTGGATGTGAGGAGGATTCACATAAACAAGCACCCAAGATGTTTGAACGGGGTTCTAGTCGCAGCGTGAACAACCGCCGGAAGAAGGTTAGTATAAACAACAGTTACCCGAACTGAGGAAACCTGAGGAACTGAGGATAAAACTATGCACTCTGCGATTGAGGATCTTCATTCCATTTATTCAGATTGTATTGGTTGATTCATCGACGAAAACCTGTCCGGCAAACGTGTTCAAACAGACCATAAGTAAGTATGAGGTCCCCTGGGAGGAGAACATAGTCAAAGGGAAAGAGTTTAAGTTCTCGGGATGCATTTCATAATAAACGCGGTAAGGTCAAATTTGGCTTATTTTTGGCTCATGCAAATTCTGAGAAAATTCCTTCGCTGTTTAATCTATTCAGAATATAATAAGTTCATTTCATCTTGCGTGAAAATTCCTATTAAACCCCATTTCTGCAACGTACCCGCTTGCTCTCAATTATTAGCCAGAGTATTCTGGACTGCCTTCCACTGCTGCTTTTGTTGGACCACAACAATTGTGGACTGAGTAAAGCCAGTAAAGCTAGATGGAGCATACAATACTATAGAGGTCAGATGTGGCAGACTCCCAAGTATTGTTCTCTTTAAACTAGGTTTTCGACGGTTTGCTAGCTCGGCAGTACCCAACTGCGTAGAAGAGTAGAAAGTGTTAATGTCTGGGCGGGACAGGGCGTCTGCAACGACATTGTCCGATCCTGGATTGCACCGAATGTCGGTAGCGAATTGGGAAATATAGTCCAGATGGCTTATCTCGCGTGGTGGAAAGCGATCAGGCTTAACCTTGAAGCATACGTAGGTGGCTTATGATCGGTTTGGATAGTAAGTGATCTACTTTCTAATAAGTGCCAGAAATGGCGTATAGTAAGGTAAATTCGAATAATTCACGACCGAAAGTACTCTAACGCGTTTGGGCAAACTACATCTTCTGCAAGAATAAAGCTAACGGTTGAAATGTGTTGTTAACAGCTTGATGATCAGCCGTCCGCGGCGTTCGAATCATCAGTTGTCAAAATAATCTTCGTTTTCGCGGGTTTCGAGAAAAGATAGTTTTGCGACGTGGGCGATAGCTTGCTTGGCTCTTTCGAACTCAGTGATATCGGCGGGGGTGGTAACCGTTTTTGATCAAAGTAAGTCTGTTAGTGGCCGTAAAAAACCTACAAAATGATGAATGAACCGCCGATAATAGTTGATGATATCCATAAGCCGACAACCTTGTGGTAGTCATGGGCATGGGAAAGATTCTAAGGCCAAAATGCAGTCGGATAATGGTGACATACCAGATGGGCCGATGTGGTAGCCAAGAAAATCTAGGCTGGTAACACCAAACAAGCGTTGGTCATTGTTCAGACGCATGTTGTGGGTAGGAAGGCGTTAAAATACCGTCCTGAGATAACCTGCATGCTCAATGGGGAGGTGCTAGCTGTTGAAACATCGTCTAGATAAGCATAGACAAAAGGAAAACCACACAAGACGTCGTCCATAAAACGTTGAAAGGTTTCAGATGCATCCTTAAGACCAAAGGCATACGCCTGAATCCGAAAAGACCAAACGGTGTTGCAACGACTGGTTTAGGGACGCCCTGCCATTGCTACGGGGCTACGGTAGTATTTACGTAGAGAGAAAATATGCGTGTAGCGTGGTAGTTGTGAGATTGTGGATCTGTGGGATAGGGTGCCTGTTTGGGATAGTCTCGTCATTGAGGGAACGGTAATCCCCACAATGTCCTCAATCACCTCTGACTTCTTTGGTGCCATGTGCAGGGTGACGGCCAGTGACTCAGTGAAGTGCGGATAATGCCAAGTTCGAGCACGTGTTCAAACTCGTGTTTCGCGATCTGGAGCTTAGCTGAATGGAGGCGACGGGGATTGGTATGGATGGGTGGACCTCCCGTCTGGGTGTGATTATTGACTGAATGTGTGGCCGGTCGAGTGTACTGACATGGATGAGCAAGGGTAGGAAAATCCCAAAGGATGTCAGCAAAATGGGGATCAGATAGATAACTCGGACATCTGTGGATGAAAGTGGGGCACTGATTCCGTTGACCGAGATAGAAGTTAGCATGTCCAAGAGACGTTTGTGTCGCACATCGACGGATAAGTTGTAGTGGGTTAGAAATTTGCGCCAGAGATGGGTGTTTGGACGTCGGCCAAAAGGAATATCCACTTGATGGACGCTGGAATCCGAGATCAAAAGAACGTTTGGCGTATGTAGTGATGCGTACCGTTAGCAACTTTTAACGAATAAGAAGCGGAGTCAGGAAGCGGATTCGGGTGGAGTGTTATTCCTTTAAAAGACAAGGAACGAGGCAGCTTGGATGAGAGTCGATAAAAGTTCCCCTCCTGAACCAATACCAAACGGTCCCGTCCAGAGTCCTTCGGCTGCAAAGCTGATCCGGCCTTCAAGACTACCATAGTGTCTGTAGTGCACAGGCTCATCGGGGAGTCAAGGCTTATCATCTGGGGAGCCGTTCTCCAGAACAATCAGGCCGAAGAACGTGGCGCTCTCTCTTCTTGTTGGCGTAAAAGTTTAATTACGAATCGTATCAAGCGGGATGGTTAGGCGGAACGAGAAGAAAGTTAGCTTTCGAATTTGATCACCCTTTCTCCCAAAACTATCGTACAAAAGGTCTGAATGTGGACTGTCAGTATGCAAAAGGCGTTCAGACATCAAGCTTCAATCCTAGGATCGCTTTCCCAAGTTGCGGAACAATTTTTCTCCAGCTACCATTCACACATCTCTTGCAGGTAGGTGATGTTTCTCCCAAGGCCCCTTGGAGGAGACTGCAACTCATCGCGTCTAGTGACATTTTTATCGGCGCTGGCCAAAGTTGCTAAACATAGTGCTTGGAGTCAAAATATCGCCCCACCCACCGGACACCACAAGGGCCATCTACGATCCCCGATGGATTTTATCACCAACGGTAGACACTTCGTTGATGAATTGTTGAGTAAGTCACCGCTGGGTTACAGTGACCACTCTGAGTTGACATTTGATTTCATCTGCTGTTTGGCCATCAAACTGGAATCTTAAAAGTGGATACGAAAGTCTCAGCATGCAAGCTTCTCAGGTGAACGACAGCTGCTGAACGACAAGAACAAAACCGACCCGGGAAAATTGCCAAAGCCTCGCTCCTGTATCAATCCGTGAATCCGTGAAAAAGGGTGTAGCTCTGCTCTTTAAGTTCTCAGCGCGGGGCAGTATGTTTGCCAGCGCGAGGGCTCACGTAAATAAGTGTCTAATAGTGTTTTGAACTGAGTTCTAGAGGAGCGTTGACAACCGTCTCAGGAAGGTTATTCCACACAGCAACTACCCGAAATGAGAAAAAGTTTGCCTAAGGAAGGTGTGCGCTCTGAGCTTAAAAATCTTCTTACCATGTCCCCGCCGTGTGTTTGCTGGGTCAACGGTGAAAAACTTGTTGACCAAGCCTTGTTCAAACAGGGCGTAAGTAAGAATTAAGTCCTCTCGGAGGCGACGATACTCCAAGGGAAAGAGGTCGAGCACCACGAGACGCGTTTCGTAGTCCATGGACTTGAGACCGGCAACCTTTATCGTAGCAGCTCGCTGGACACGCTCAATGAGGATTACGTCGTTCGGGCGTCCTGAATAGACAACCGGGTTGGCATATTCAAGGAGCGGTCTGACATAGGCCCCATAGAGTATCTGGAAGTCCATGCGAGTAATATGGGAGAGGGCGCGCCGAATCATCCGTAGAACGGCGAATGCCTTTGGGCCGATTTCTCATGGTGCAGTGAGGACATGTTTGAAGAGAGCCAGATACCCTAATCTTTTTGGCATCTATCCTCGTGATCTATTCTGGTCCTTTCTCACCATGGACGACAAAGGAGTTCGCTGAGTCTCCTCCAAATGACATATGGACGCACTTTTCGTCATTCAGAGGAAAGTGCCAGTCCAACAATCGCTGCTTTGCAGCGTCTACATCCATTTGGAGGGCACTGGTATTGAAACTCCACGCTTTCAAGTCGTCCGTAAAAAGTAGACATGGACTTGAAAGAACACCTGGAAGGTCGTTGGCGTATATCAGAAACAGCAAATGTCCCAAAACGGAGCCCTGAGGAACTCCAATGGAGACCGGCGCCGCAGAAGAGTAGGTTGAGCTTACTTTCACTCGAAATGATCTGTCTGATAGGAATGCCTTGATCCTGTGTAGGGTTTTCACTTGAATCCCGTAAGACTCGAGTTTTTAGGACAGCGGGATGTGTGGGGCTTGATCAAATGCTCTTGGGAGGTCGAAAAATATGGCATCCGATATGAGTCCCTCGTCCCTGGCTTGGGTTAAGCTGTCCATAAATACGAGCATGTTCGTCACGCAGGAACGGTTTGGGAGAAATCCGTGTTGAGCTTGAGAAATCAAGTTGTTGGAAGTAAGGTGATCTAGAATGGCTCGCTTCAGAATGCGTTCCATCACCTTGCATGGCACGCTAGTGAGGCTTATAGGCCTGTAGCTGCCAGGCGATAGTCGGTCACCAGTTTTGTAGATTGGCGTGACAATCGCTTCCTTCCAAACAGAGGGAAGGTGGCCTTCGTCAAGCGACTGACGAAACAGCAGATGGAAATGAGTTGCCAGTGTGTACGACGTTTCCTTCAGGATCCTTGGGTGGACTTCGTCGGGCCCCAACGTGCAGAATGGGTTGATCTTGTGCAAGAGTTGACGAATCACCTCCACCTTGAAGACCAATTCGGTTAGAGGCCTTACACAGACATGCCTTGACTTGCTTGGATGTGAGGAGGATTCACATAAACAAGCACCCAAGATGTTTGAACGGGGTTCTAGTCGCAGCGTGAACAACCGCCGGAAGAAGGTTAGTATAAACAACAGTTACCCGAACTGAGGAAACCTGAGGAACTGAGGATAAAACTATGCACTCTGCGATTGAGGATCTTCATTCCATTTATTCAGATTGTATTGGTTGATTCATCGACGAAAACCTGTCCGGCAAACGTGTTCAAACAGACCATAAGTAAGTATGAGGTCCCCTGGGAGGAGAACATAGTCAAAGGGAAAGAGTTTAAGTTCTCGGGATGCATTTCATAATAAACGCGGTAAGGTCAAATTTGGCTTATTTTTGGCTCATGCAAATTCTGAGAAAATTCCTTCGCTGTTTAATCTATTCAGAATATAATAAGTTTCATTTCATCTTGCGTGAAAATTCCTATTAAACCCCATTTCTGCAACGTACCCGCTTGCTCTCAATTATTAGCCAGAGTATTCTGGACTGCCTTCCACTGCTGCTTTTGTTGGACCACAACAATTGTGGACTGAGTAAAGCCAGTAAAGCTAGATGGAGCATACAATACTATAGAGGTCAGATGTGGCAGACTCCCCAAGTATTGTTCTCTTTAAACTAGGTTTTCGACGGTTTGCTAGCTCGGCAGTACCCAACTGCGTAGAAGAGTAGAAAGTGTTAATGTCTGGGCGGGACAGGGCGTCTGCAATGACATTGTCCGATCCTGGATTGCACCGAATGTCGGTAGCGAATTGGGAAATATAGTCCAGATGGCTTATCTCGCGTGGTGGAAAGCGATCAGGCTTAACCTTGGAAGCATACGTAGGTGGCTTATGATCGGTTTGGATAGTAAGTGATCTACTTTCTAATAAGTGCCAGAAATGGCGTATAGTAAGGTAAATTCCGAATAATTCACGACCGAAAGTACTCTAACGCGTTTGGGCAAACTACATCTTCTGCAAGAATAAAGCTAACGGTTGAAATGTGTTGTTAACAGCTTGATGATCAGCCGTCCGCGGCGTTCGAATCATCAGTTGTCAAAATAATCTTCGTTTTCGCGGGTTTCGAGAAAAGATAGTTTTGCGACGTGGGCGATAGCTTGCTTGGCTCTTTCGAACTCAGTGATATCGGCGGGGGTGAGGTAACCGTTTTTGATCAAAGTAAGTCTGTTAGTGGCCGTAAAAAACCTACAAAATGATGAATGAACCGCCGATAATAGTTGATGATATCCATAAGCCGACAACCTTGGGTGGTAGTCATGGGCATGGGAAAAGATTCTAAGGCCAAAATGCAGTCGGATAATGGTGACATACCAGATGGGCCGATGTGGTAGCCAAGAAAATCTAGGCTGGTAACACCAAACAAGCGTTGGTCATTGTTCAGACGCATGTTGTGGGTAGGAAGGCGTTAAAATACCGTCCTGAGATAACCTGCATGCTCAATGGGGAGGTGCTAGCTGTTGAAACATCGTCTAGATAAGCATAGACAAAAGGAAAACCACACAAGACGTCGTCCATAAAACGTTGAAAGGTTTCAGATGCATCCTTAAGACCAAAAGGCATACGCCTGAATCCGAAAAGACCAAACGGTGTTGCAACGACTGGTTTAGGGACGCCCTGCCATTGCTACGGGGCTACGGTAGTATTTACGTAGAGAGAAAATATGCGTGTAGCGTGGTAGTTGTGAGATTGTGGATCTGTGGGATAGGGTGCCTGTTTGGGATAGTCTCGTCATTGAGGGAACGGTAATCCCCACAATGTCCTCAATCACCTCTGGACTTCTTTGGTGCCATGTGCAGGGGTGACGGCCAGTGACTCAGTGAAGTGCGGATAATGCCAAGTTCGAGCACGTGTTCAAACTCGTGTTTCGCGATCTGGAGCTTAGCTGAATGGAGGCGACGGGGATTGGTATGGATGGGTGGACCTCCCGTCTGGGTGTGATTATTGACTGAATGTGTGGCCGGTCGAGTGTACTGACATGGATGAGCAAGGGTAGGAAAATCCCAAAGGATGTCAGCAAAATGGGGATCAGATAGGATAACTCGGACATCTGTGGATGAAAGTGGGGCACTGATTCCGTTGACCGAGATAGAAGTTAGCATGTCCAAGAGACGTTTGTGTCGCACATCGACGGATAAGTTGTAGTGGGTTAGAAATTTTGCGCCAGAGATGGGTGTTTGGACGTCGGCCAAAAGGAATATCCACTTGATGGACGCTGGAATCCGAGATCAAAAGAACGTTTGGCGTATGTAGTGATGCGGGGTACCGTTAGCAACTTTTAACGAATAAGAAGCGGAGTCAGGAAGCGGATTCGGGTGGAAAGTGTTATTCCTTTAAAAGACAAGGAACGAGGCAGCTTGGATGAGAGTCGATAAAAAGTTCCTCCTGAACCAATACCAAACGGTCCCCGTCCAGAGTCCTTCGGCTGCAAAGCTGATCCGGCCTTCAAGACTACCATAGTGTCTGTAGTGCACAGGCTCATCGGGGAGTCAAGGCTTATCATCTGGGGTTGCCCTCCAGAACAATCAGGCCGAAGAACGTGGCGCTCTCTCTTCTTGTTGGCGTAAAAGTTTAATTACGAATCGTATCAAGCGGGATGGTTAGGCGGAACGAGAAGAAAGTTAGCTTTTCGAATTCTGATCACCCTTTCTCCCAAAACTATCGTACAAAAGGTCTGAATGTGGACTGTCAGTATGCAAAAGGCGTTCAGACATCAAGCTTCAATCCTAGGATCGCTTTCCCAAGTTGCGGAACAATTTTCTCCAGCTACCATTCACACATCTCTTGCAGGTAGGTGATGTTTCTCCCAAGGCCCCTTGGAGGAGACTGCAACTCATCGCGTCTAGTGGACATTTTTATCGGCGCTGGCCAAAGTTGCTAAACATAGTGCTTGGAGTCAAAATATCGCCCCACCCACCGGACACCACAAGGGCCATCTACGATCCCCGATGGATTTTATCACCAACGGTAGACACTTCGTTGATGAATTGTTGAGTAAGTCACCGCTGGGTTACAGTGACCACTCTGAGTTGACATTTGATTTCATCTGCTGTTTGGCCATCAAACTGGAATCTTAAAAGTGGATACGAAAGTCTCAGCATGCAAGCTTCTCAGGTGAACGACAGCTGCTGAACGACAAGAACAAAACCGACCCAGGAAATTGGGCTAAAGCCTCGCTCCTGTGTATCAATCCGTGAATCCGTGAAAAAGGGTGTAGCTCTGCTCTTTAAGTTCTCAGCGCGGGGCAGTATGTTTGCCAGCGCGAGGGCTCACGTAAATAAGTGTCTAATAGTGTTTTGAACTGAGTTCTAGAGGGAGCGTTGACAACCGTCTCAGGAAGGTTATTCCACACAGCAACTACCCGAAATGAGAAAAAGTTTGCCTAAGGAAGGTGTGCGCTCTGAGCTTAAAAATCTTCTTACCATGTCCCCGCCGTGTGTTTGCTGGGTCAACGGTGAAAAACCTGTTGACCAAGCCTTGTTCAAACAGGGCGTAAGTAAGAATTAAGTCCTCTCGGAGGCGACGATACTCCAAGGGAAAGAGGTCGAGCACCACGAGACGCGTTTCGTAGTCCATGGACTTGAGACCGGCAACCTTTATCGTAGCAGCTCGCTGGACACGCTCAATGAGGATTACGTCGTTCGGGCGTCCTGAATAGACAACCGGGTTGGCATATTCAAGGAGCGGTCTGACATAGGCCCCATAGAGTATCTGGAAGTCCATGCGAGTAATATGGGAGAGGGCGCGCCGAATCATCCGTAGAACAGCGAATGCCTTTTGGGCCGATTTCTCATGGTGCAGTGAGGACATGTTTGAAGAGAGCCAGATACCCTAATCCTTTTGGCATCTATCCTCGTGATGTCTTCTGGTCCTTTCTCACCATGCACGACAAAGGAGTTCGCTGAGTCTCCTCCAAATGACATATGGACGCACTTTTCGTCATTCAGAGGAAAGTGCCAGTCCAACGACCACTGCTTTGCGGCGTCTACATCCATTTGGAGGGCACTGGCATTGGAACTCCACGCTTTCAAGTCGTCCGTAAAAAGTAGACATGGACTTGAAAGAACATCTGGAAGGTCATTGACGTATATCAGAAACAGCAAATGTCCCAAAACGGAGCCCTGAGGAACTCCAATGGAGACCGGCGCCGCAGAAGAGTAGGTTGAGCTTACTTTCACTCGAAATGATCTGTCTGATAGGAATGCCTTGATCCTGTGTAGGGTTTTCACTTGAATCCCGTAAGACTCGAGTTTTAGGACAGCGGGATGTGTGGGGCTCGATCAAATGCTCTTGGGAGGTTTGAGGAGTCGAAAAATATGGCATCCATTATGAGTCCCTCGTCCTTGGCTTGGGTTAAGCTGTCCATAACTACGAGCATGTTCGTCACGCAGGAACGGTTTGGGAGAAATCCGTGTTGAGTTTGAGAAATCAAGTTGTTGGAAGTAAAGTGATCTAGGGTGGCTCGCGTTCCATCACCTTGCGTACCACACTAGCAAGGCTTATAGGCCTTTAGCTGCCAGGCGATAGTCGGTCACCAGTTTTGTAGATTGGCGTGACAATCGCTTCCTTCCAAACAGAGGGAAGGTGGCCTTCGTCAAGCGACTGACGAAACAGCAGATGGAAATGAGTTGCCAGTGTATACGACGTTTCCTTCAGGATCCTTGGGTGGACTTCGTCGGGCCCCAACGTGCAGAATGGGTTGATCTTGTGCAAGAGTTGACGAATCACCTCCACCTTGAAGACCAATTCGGTTAGAGGCCTTACACAGACATGCCTTGACTTGCTTGGATGTGAGGAGGATTCACATAAACAAGCACCCAAGATGTTTGAACGGGGTTCTAGTCGCAGCGTGAACAACCGCCGGAAGAAGGTTAGTATAAACAACAGTTACCCGAACTGAGGAAACCTGAGGAACTGAGGATAAAACTATGCACTCTGCGATTGAGGATCTTCATTCCATTTATTCAGATTGTATTGGTTGATTCATCGACGAAAACCTGTCCGGCAAACGTGTTCAAACAGACCATAAGTAAGTATGAGGTCCCCTGGGAGGAGAACATAGTCAAAGGGAAAGAGTTTAAGTTCTCGGGATGCATTTCATAATAAACGCGGTAAGGTCAAATTTGGCTTATTTTTGGCTCATGCAAATTCTGAGAAAATTCCTTCGCTGTTTAATCTATTCAGAATATAATAAGTTTCATTTCATCTTGCGTGAAAATTCCTATTAAACCCCATTTCTGCAACGTACCCGCTTGCTCTCAATTATTAGCCAGAGTATTCTGGACTGCCTTCCACTGCTGCTTTTGTTGGACCACAACAATTGTGGACTGAGTAAAGCCAGTAAAGCTAGATGGAGCATACAATACTATAGAGGTCAGATGTGGCAGACTCCCCAAGTATTGTTCTCTTTAAACTAGGTTTTCGACGGTTTGCTAGCTCGGCAGTACCCAACTGCGTAGAAGAGTAGAAAGTGTTAATGTCTGGGCGGGACAGGGCGTCTGCAATGACATTGTCCGATCCTGGATTGCACCGAATGTCGGTAGCGAATTGGGAAATATAGTCCAGATGGCTTATCTCGCGTGGTGGAAAGCGATCAGGCTTAACCTTGGAAGCATACGTAGGTGGCTTATGATCGGTTTGGATAGTAAGTGATCTACTTTCTAATAAGTGCCAGAAATGGCGTATAGTAAGGTAAATTCCGAATAATTCACGACCGAAAGTACTCTAACGCGTTTGGGCAAACTACATCTTCTGCAAGAATAAAGCTAACGGTTGAAATGTGTTGTTAACAGCTTGATGATCAGCCGTCCGCGGCGTTCGAATCATCAGTTGTCAAAATAATCTTCGTTTTCGCGGGTTTCGAGAAAAGATAGTTTTGCGACGTGGGCGATAGCTTGCTTGGCTCTTTCGAACTCAGTGATATCGGCGGGGGTGAGGTAACCGTTTTTTTGATCAAAGTAAGTCTGTTAGTGGCCGTAAAAAACCTACAAAATGATGAATGAACCGCCGATAATAGTTGATGATATCCATAAGCCGACAACCTTGGGTGGTAGTCATGGGCATGGGAAAAGATTCTAAGGCCAAAATGCAGTCGGATAATGGTGACATACCAGATGGGCCGATGTGGTAGCCAAGAAAATCTAGGCTGGTAACACCAAACAAGCGTTGGTCATTGTTCAGACGCATGTTGTGGGTAGGAAGGCGTTAAAATACCGTCCTGAGATAACCTGCATGCTCAATGGGGAGGTGCTAGCTGTTGAAACATCGTCTAGATAAGCATAGACAAAAGGAAAACCACACAAGACGTCGTCCATAAAACGTTGAAAGGTTTCAGATGCATCCTTAAGACCAAAAGGCATACGCCTGAATCCGAAAAGACCAAACGGTGTTGCAACGACTGGTTTAGGGACGCCCTGCCATTGCTACGGGGCTACGGTAGTATTTACGTAGAGAGAAAATATGCGTGTAGCGTGGTAGTTGTGAGATTGTGGATCTGTGGGATAGGGTGCCTGTTTGGGATAGTCTCGTCATTGAGGGAACGGTAATCCCCACAATGTCCTCAATCACCTCTGGACTTCTTTGGTGCCATGTGCAGGGGTGACGGCCAGTGACTCAGTGAAGTGCGGATAATGCCAAGTTCGAGCACGTGTTCAAACTCGTGTTTCGCGATCTGGAGCTTAGCTGAATGGAGGCGACGGGGATTGGTATGGATGGGTGGACCTCCCGTCTGGGTGTGATTATTGACTGAATGTGTGGCCGGTCGAGTGTACTGACATGGATGAGCAAGGGTAGGAAAATCCCAAAGGATGTCAGCAAAATGGGGATCAGATAGGATAACTCGGACATCTGTGGATGAAAGTGGGGCACTGATTCCGTTGACCGAGATAGAAGTTAGCATGTCCAAGAGACGTTTGTGTCGCACATCGACGGATAAGTTGTAGTGGGTTAGAAATTTTGCGCCAGAGATGGGTGTTTGGACGTCGGCCAAAAGGAATATCCACTTGGATGGACGCTGGAATCCGAGATCAAAAGAACGTTTGGCGTATGTAGTGATGCGGGGTACCGTTAGCAACTTTTAACGAATAAGAAGCGGAGTCAGGAAGCGGATTCGGGTGGAAAGTGTTATTCCTTTAAAAGACAAGGAACGAGGCAGCTTGGATGAGAGTCGATAAAAAGTTCCCCTCCTGAACCAATACCAAACGGTCCCCGTCCAGAGTCCTTCGGCTGCAAAGCTGATCCGGCCTTCAAGACTACCATAGTGTCTGTAGTGCACAGGCTCATCGGGGAGTCAAGGCTTATCATCTGGGGGTTGCCCTCCAGAACAATCAGGCCGAAGAACGTGGCGCTCTCTCTTCTTGTTGGCGTAAAAAGTTTAATTACGAATCGTATCAAGCGGGATGGTTAGGCGGAACGAGAAGAAAGTTAGCTTTTCGAATTCTGATCACCCTTTCTCCCAAAACTATCGTACAAAAGGTCTGAATGTGGACTGTCAGTATGCAAAAGGCGTTCAGACATCAAGCTTCAATCCTAGGATCGCTTTCCCAAGTTGCGGAACAATTTTTCTCCAGCTACCATTCACACATCTCTTGCAGGTAGGTGATGTTTCTCCCAAGGCCCCTTGGAGGAAACTGCAACTCATCGCGTCTAGTGGACATTTTTATCGGCGCTGGCCAAAGTTGCTAAACATAGTGCTTGGAGTCAAAATATCGCCCCACCCACCGGACACCACAAGGGCCATCTACGATCCCCGATGGATTTTATCACCAACGGTAGACACTTCGTTGATGAATTGTTGAGTAAGTCACCGCTGGGTCACAGTGACCACTCTGAGTTGACATTTGATTTCATCTGCTGTTTGGCCATCAAACTGGAATCTTAAAAGTGGATACGAAAGTCTCAGCATGCAAGCTTCTCAGGTGAACGACAGCTGCTGAACGACAAGAACAAAACCGACCCGGGAAAATTGGGCTAAAGCCTCGCTCCTGTGTATCAATCCGTGAATCCGTGAAAAAAGGGTGTAGCTCTGCTCTTTAAGTTCTCAGCGCGGGGCAGTATGTTTGCCAGCGCGAGGGCTCACGTAAATAAGTGTCTAATAGTGTTTTGAACTGAGTTCTAGAGGGAGCGTGGACAACCGTCTCAGGAAGGTTATTCCACGCAGCAACTACCCGAAATGAGAAAAAAGTTTGCCTAATGAAGGTGTGCGCTCTGAGCTTAAAAATCTTCTTACCGTGTCCCCGCCGTGTGTTTGCTGGGTCAACGGTGAAAAACCTGTTGGCCAAGCCTTGTTCAAACAGGGCGTAAGTAAGAATTAAGTCCCCTCGGAGGCGACGATACTCCAAGGGAAAGAGGTCGAGCACCACGAGACGCGTTTCGTAGTCCATGGACTTGAGACCGGCAACCATTTTCGTAGCAGCTCGCTGGACACGCTCAATGAGGATTACGTCTTTCGTGCGTCCTGAGTAGACAACCGGGTTGGCATATTCAAGGAGCGGTCTGACATAGGCCCCATAGAGTATTTGGAAGTCCGTGCGAGTAATACGAGAGAAGGTACGCCGAATCATCCGTAGAACAGCGAATGCCTTCTGAGCCGATTTCTCAAGGTGCAGTGAGAAGGACAGGTTTGGAGAGAGCCAGATACCCAAATCTTTTTTGGCATCTATCCTCGTGATGTCTTCTGGTCCTTTCTCACCATGCATGACAAAGGAGTTCGCTGAGTCTCCTCCAAATGACATATGGACGCACTTTTCGTCATTCAGAGGAAGGTGCCAGTCCAACGACCACTGCTTTGCGGCGTCTACATCAATTTGGAGGGCACTGGCATTGGAACTCCACGATTTCAAGTCGTCCGCAAAAAGTAGACATGGACTTGAAAGAACATCTGGAAGGTCATTGACGTATATCAGAAACAGCAAAGGTCCCAAAACGGAGCCCTGAGGAACTCCAATGGAGACCGGCGCCGCAGAAGAGTAGGTCGAGCCTACTTTCACTCGGAATGATCTGTCTGATAGGAATGCCTTGATCCAGTGTAGGATTTTCCCTTGAATCCCGTAAGACTCGAGTTTGTGGAGCAGAGGGACGTGTGGGACTCGATCAAATGCTTTTGAAAAGTCGAAAAATATGGCATCCGATATGAGTCCCTCGTCCTTGGCTTGGGTTAAGCTGTCCATAAATACGAGCATGTTCGTCACGCAGGAACGGTTTGGGAGAAATCCGTGTTGAGCTTGAGAAATCAAGTTGTTGGAAGTAAGGTGATCTAGAATGGCTCGCTTCAGAATGCGTTCCATCACCTTGCATGGCACGCTAGTGAGGCTTATAGGCCTGTAGCTGCCAGGCGATAGTCGGTCACCAGTTTTGTAGATTGGCGTGACAATCGCTTCCTTCCAAACAGAGGGAAGGTGGCCTTCGTCAAGCGACTGACGAAACAGCAGATGGAAATGAGTTTTCACTTGTGCCTTTCAGGTGAACGACAGATGCTGAACGACAAGAACAAAACCGACCCGGGATACTTGGGCGAAAGCCTCGATCCTGTGTTTCAATCCGTGAATCCGTGAACATGTGCATATGCGTGCACCATACTTGACCTGAACGCCATGAGCCCGACTGACCTTGACTGCACGCGGTGCAGAGGTTGGGCGTGCGGCCGAAAGTTACGTGTTGTGAACTGATCATCGAGGCGGAGAACCCCACAGGTAATGGCAATGCAATATTACAAACGAGAGCCGGGAATACCACTATTACCACAATTTTCCGATTTTTACTTCCTGTGACTTATGAGGATTTCATGAAGGGCTCTGTAGGGCTACTCCTATTACCACAACCTCACAAAGAATTTCTCGTTGTTTCCTCGCACTGTACTGTGTTACTATACACCATAGTTGGATGGCACTTCAGATATAACTGATGTGTGTCGTCAACAGTCGCATCGCGTGCATGTAGAATCCGAGCAAGCCACTGGAGGTTACATAATGAAAAACCTTATAACAGGCAAATGTGGAGTGTAACTGGAACAAAACACTTGCAAGCGTATAAAACAACTTGAAGTTGCGATTTTCATTGAAATCCTACAGAGCTTTTCGTGAACTTCTCGTAGGTCACACAAATCAAAAGTATTCGCTCCGGAGTATTTTAATGAAAATCTCAACCTTACGGTGGTTTATGTGCACTGAAAAGGTTTTTTAAGTGTCTTTCCGGGTTGCACTCCGTATTTGCCCAAGGTGTAACGTTTTTATTGTGTCATCTCTGGCGGATTCCATTGTTTCCACATGCATGCTTTGCGACTATTGACGACAAATCAGTGATAACTAAAGCGCCATTTAGCAGTGGTGTAAAACTACACAGTCGTAACTGAAGTATTTATTGTTCGAGTAAAGTTTGTGTGGGAGGAAATAACGAGAAATTCTTTGGGAGATTGTGGTAATAGCATCAGACCAGAGCCGGAAACCAGGATCAAACGTGGGCTCAGTCAGCTTATTAGCTATAAAAGGTTTACCGGCACTACACCCTCAAAGGTTCGAAAAAAGTTTTTCGCTTGTCCTTCAGGTGAACAGGAACAACCCGACTCCAGAAGCTTGGGAGAACTTTTAAATCCTGTGTATCAATCTGTCAATCCGTGATACAATGGGTCATCGGGCATTTGGAATGTGTGAGAGATACAGTCGAACATTGGACGCGATGGCACGATGAGCTAGTCCAAAAAAACCGGAGACTACACATTTAAAGCAATGGTTTTGATGCACGAGCGCCACTGACTGCGTCATTGAGCCATGCCTGCCAGTGTCACTGACCCTTGACCAATGGCTGGGGACCCGGGATTCAACACATCAATGTATCCCGGGTCCCCACACAAGGAGGCGGCAATTATTGACCCGATTAAATTTACTGGTTAGTGTTTCATGCTACTTTGTAAGGTCATATAGTGTCTATCTCTCGGTCCTTTCTACTCAGCACAGCGCTGAGCGGAAAGAGATTTGCGAGGCAGATGGTCCTCTGATATGCTTAGTACATGTCATCTGCAACGTAACCAAAACAGTCGTCCAGTTCCAGCACCCTTTCGGTGCCAAAGAAGGAGACACGAGGTCTGGGATACTGCCAGGTTGCCCAAGTCTAGACAGGGACAGTCGAGCTGGTGAGGTTGGCCTCGAACCACGGCCCTTCCGGTCAGTAAATTCGCGCTCTAACCACAGCCATTCCTCCGGCAATCTCATTAAAGCAACACAATCTCCTCAGCACTTGAGTTTGGAGTTTCATCATCATTACCGACAGTATGACATCAATTTTTAATGCTGATGCTTCGTTGCCGTACAGTCATGACTTTGGAAGCCCATTTGTGAAGAAAAGAATGAAGGTGCACAGGGAAGGGACTTAATACTACTACGGTCATTCCGAGATGCATACACCTCCAGACTCTCGCTTCACATCTCTCTGCTCTAAAGCGTCAACTATTTCTACCCTCCTGCTTGTCCGATCCAGCCCTGGTTCCTCCAGCTAACATGGATAGAGATGCAAACTCGCGTCGCGCAAAACCCAACCATATATCTTACGCATTTGAGTTGATCAAGCCAACTTAACTAAAAAATGATATGGAAGAAATTTTAAATCTCCAAGTATGGAATTTAGCCGACATAGGAAGTCAACCGCCCGTGATCAACTGTCCGCAGCTTACTGACGCAATCTCCAACTAGAAACGGCAGAGTTGCGGTTTCGAATTGGCCTACAGGTTTGTGAGTCGCTTGCTCAATATGACCCTCAATAGGGATAAATCAGCCCTGCATTACTGTTCGGCTCCCAGTGTAGATTGCCTCTACTTGCGCGATAAAATCCGTATGTGTTAACTATGATAATCAACCTAGAACTCACTGGCCAAGTTTCACTGCCAGAAATGAAAAGAAGGACTATGGCACTGGTAACTAAGACGTCAATCTTTCGAAAAACCAAGAGTACTGAAATCTGCGGCTACCATGCCAAACGGTTCGAGGTTCAGACGAACATGCTGTCAAAAATTCCAGCCCGGAAAGCTCGGCCAACGAGTGAGTTACACAAAAAAATGAAGGAAAAAACTTGCAACGAAAGAATTGTGGGATGGCCTGTTCTACAAAGGTCGGTGTAGTGGCGGTTGCCTTTTTGTGGCCGGATAGTACCATGCGGCATCGAAGCTTCTTTCGGAGTGGTGCTTATGCTGGTGACACTATCATGCGAGTTGGGATTTGGTGTCGCTCGATATGCCAGCAGGAACTTTTGCAAAATCTTTTCTGTTGGTGCGTCCCTTTTAGGCTTTTGAATTGCACGCTTTAGAGTGTCATCGAAACATTCCGCCTGACCCCTCGACTGTGGATGAAACGGACGCGAGCGGACATGAGTTATACCATACTCCCAGCAAAACTCTGCAAACGCCGATGACGTGAATAGGCTGCCGTTATCGGATACAATAGTCTCTGGTGTTCCAAAGCGACTGAACAGTCGTCGGAGTTCCAGGACTACAGTGACAGTCGTGGGGCTGTTCACTGGGAGAATTTCCGGTCACTTGCTGTAAGCTTCGACCGCGACCACCAACTGGATCTGCATAATCAATGTGAAGACGAGACCAGGGTTCGGTCCTTTGCAGCCACAACCGTAGGTAGGTTTTAGCGGGTGACTTGGATGCTTCAGCACACCGCAGGCAAGATTTTGAGACTTATTCGATCTGAGAGTCCATCAGAGGCTAGTGGACGTTACTCCGAGCAAGGGCCTTCACCCTGTCTGTTCTCGGGTGCCTCTATGAAAGTGACTCAGGACGGCTGGTTGTAACTTCTCTGGGATAACAACGCGTTCTGTAAACAGAAGACATCCGTACTAATGATGGTGCGTCACGCGTTGAAGTGAGGTCCCAGTTCGTCTTGAGCAGGTATGCGGCCACTGGTTGCAATGGTACTTAATGACTTGCTGCAGGACAGGGTCTTGGTCGGTAGCCTGGCGGACCGTGTCGGCAGTCACTGGGAGAATGCGAACCGCTGCGGATACTACGCGGTTAACCTCCAGTTCCAAGACAATTGTTGCGACTACAGTACCTTCTGGCTGTGGCCTACTTAAACCATTGAGATGTCACAGTACGTCGGCTTGTCCGAGGCTGGTTGCGGACTGGTACTTGATCTTGAAGTCATCCCAAAAACAGAGTGGCCAATCGCTGCAGGTGGTTGCCAGTACGTGCTGGGATCCTTTTCTCCGAGCCAAACACAGCAAGGAGTGGCTTGTCATCGATCAGTAGGATGAACTGACGGGCGTAGAACATTTTAGGAAGCTTTTTGACGGCGAACACGATCGCCATAGCTTCCCTTTTTATCTGACTGTAGTTGCGCTCGGCTGATGTCAGGGATCTGGTCGCTTGTGTAATGGCTTTCTGGCTGCTGTCAGGAAATACATGTGAAATCACTGCGCCAACTCTTCA
Organism: Clonorchis sinensis; assembly: GCA_003604175.2. Taxonomy (NCBI): domain Eukaryota; kingdom Metazoa; phylum Platyhelminthes; class Trematoda; order Opisthorchiida; family Opisthorchiidae; genus Clonorchis; species Clonorchis sinensis. The sequence goes on from CM030375.1 coordinate 14,414,403, forward strand.
GTTCGAGGCATCCGACGCCACAGCGATTTCCAGAGGTGGATCGTAGTGGGTGAGTAGCAAATCGGAACTCGGCATGGATTTGACAGAGCGAAAGTCGCGTTGGCTTTCTTCTGACCATTTCCACTCCTTGTCTTTGGTAATTAGCTGGTTAATTGGGCCTGTAGGTGATGCATGACAGGCAGAAACGAACTGTATTGACTGACGAGACCGAGGAAAGACCTGAGGTATGTCACGCCTGTGGGTGCTGGCATACGTTTGATAATCTCGATGTTCTCCGGGTCTGGTCGGCGGCCATGTTGGTCAATGATGAAACCAAGGCACTTTATCGACCACTTGAAGAAGGTGCATTTTTCTCGGCGCAGTTTGAAGCCATATTCTTGAATACGACCAAGCACGTAATCAAGGCGCTGCCACAATTCGTGGGGGTTGGGACCCTGGACAATGAAATCCTCCAAATGAGCAGCAACGCCAGGGGCATCCTTCAGCATCGTATCCATGATCTGTCGTGGCTGGCGCTGTTTTGACACCGAATGGCAGCCGAGTATACTGGAACAGACTGTGGTGCGTATTGATTGTCAGGAGTTTCGTGATTCTTCCTCAACTTCAACCTGGAGGTAAGCATCGGCCTAGTCAATCTTCGCCCCCATTCAGTTTCGCAAACATACCGTCTGGAAGAGGCAGAGGCTATTGATGGGTATCTAGTGCAGCATTGAGACTGGTGGAAAAATCTGCACATAACCGCATGGTCTCGTTAGTCTTCTTCATCACCACGATCGGTGCGGCCCATGCAGAGTAGTTGGTCGTTTGGAGGACGCCAGACTTCTGAGCAAGACTGCATGTGTAATTGGGTGTTTTGGTCAGCAAATTGGTTTGGCACCGGGGAGAAAGCACAGTCTGGCTCTCGCTTTTGTGCACCGTCCAAACCCGTTGGCTAGTACAGATGCATGGCGTTGCTGGAGGTCTTCAAGTGAACTCTTCGGAAAGCTAGTTTGTTCGAGGGCACCTCCGGGTGCTGTGTGCGTGAGGTTGCGATTAGTATTAATAGACTTTCCCAGTAGATTCAGTCTATCGATCCAATCCAGTCCCACGAAATCATGTTTGGGACATGACATACCACGTGGCTTGTGCCTTCTAGTCATTGAAGCCTATGGAGCAGTCACCCTCGCCAGCCAACTGCAACTTACCGCCAGAAGCATTACTGGTCCAGTGTTCAGTCGGTTTCACGTTCGTTCACTAAGCAGCATGATGTCGGAGCTCGTATCAAGCTGAAAACAAACTAGGGTGTTGTTAATACGAACCATTACAAACTTCCTTCGGGAAGCAAATTCAACTTTGAATGTCGCTCTCACCGAATTGGACAGCGAATCTTCAGCGGTGTCCTGGTGGTTGCGGCACCTATGGTCGACACAAACCTTCTCTAGCCACGACGACTGCACCTGGAACATTAGTGACTCTAAACCGGCAATAGCGAACAAACCGTTCAGCTGTAGCGCCTTTTCCAAGCACAGCTGCAACGCTACCCGAAAGGGGCACGAGGACTGAGATACTATCAGGTTTCCCTAGCCTAGACGGGAGCAGTTAACCTGCCGGAGTTGGATTCGAACCACGAATTTTCCGGTCACTAACTTTCCACTTTAACCACTGAGCTGTTTCGAGCTCTTGAGGTTCGTGCATAGAACTGGTACTGATCCCAGCCCTCGTGCAACTTTCGGGTGGCACGGCAGTTAGGCACTGAAAAGGTGCTACAGCTGAATGACGTACTGGTACTGATAAGCCGCTGATACCAATGTTCTTCCGTATCTGTCGAGATGTTTCATTGGTTAAGGCGCGAACGTACTGAAAGGTTCGTGGCTCGAGCTCGACCTCTGCATCTCGAGCGCTCCTGTCTAGGCTCGAACAGTATCTCGGCCTTCGTGCTTCCTTCGGTTGGCATGCCAGCTAGGCATACAAAGTGTGCTACAGATGATCCATTATTATCACTGCCCCATGCTTTTCTTTCGTTGTGGGGCTGTTACGCAAGCAAGATGTAGTTCGTTCGTATCGCTGCACTACTTGAGTTTGATACAGATACTACAGATATCTCACATAGCTTGGCTGTTTCTTGTTTGTAGTAAAATTCATTAGACCAATGTTCCTTATGTTTTTTTCAGCTATGCCGGTTGCTCCAAACACGTTTGGTGGTGGAATCCAGCAGCCTTCTTGTCTCAGTCGCATGAAGTATGGCTTCATGATGGGATTTTGTGTTGGTGTCGCCAGTGGGGCCATCTTTGGTGGTTTCAGCTGTTTACGGTATGTTGCCTTTAACCAGTCCACTTACCAAGCGTGGTCTTATCATAAGTGCTCTTTTGTACGGCAGTGAAGCATCAGTGTCAACACTGATGTTGCCGTCTTTGATGATGATGATGAGATGTTCTTTTGAATCCAGTTCGCTTTTTATTACTTGCCATCACACCTCGTGTTGATTGGTCTCATAATCAGCGTAAAGTTTAAGTTCTTTTGCTTCAGAATTTTGAAACCTTGTATCCTGTTGATCGGTTTATCAACCTTGACGTCTGCTTAAACCGCGATTGTACTGTGTCAGAACCGCCAGAGCGCCCGCAGAGTTTGTCAGCCTCACGTAATCAGAAGAGAATTTCATAGAGACTTAAGGGCCGTACTCTGCCTTGCAGAGCTTCCTCCCAGCCCTGTGCTGAAAGGAAGTGACCGAGAGGTGGACTGTCTAGTACCTGGCAATGAAGCATGAAGACACTAACCGGGCAAACTCAGTAGGATCGACAACTGCCGCTTCCCTCAATGGGGAGACCGGGACTCAACTAATCACTGAATAATGACACCGACAGGCATTGCTCAGTCACGCAGTCAATGCCTCGTGGATCAAAGCTACCGCCCTCAATGCGTAGCTGTCCCGAATTAACTGATCATATAATCGTGTCCAATGGTTGGCTATATCTCTCACACTGTCCGATTTTCTGGTAACTGGAACAGTAGCAGTTAGGACCGACGAACCCTTAGCAGACTACTTATAGGTAACAAAACGAATTGAACCGAAAGAGCCGTGCGTACAAGACGAGGTAGCTTTACTTCATGTGTTCAAAACTTGGCTTCACTGATGTGGAGACCTAAAACGCCTCCAAACATTTGATCACCAGTGCCTTCGTAACATAGCTGGCCACACAACGAAATGGTGTCTAAATGAATTTCGTAACTGATCAGAATCATCAGAGCAGCAAACAAATATCGTCAGGCTAAGGTTGTTTGGGCATGCGCTATACAACCACCCACCAGATAGGGCTTTTTCATTTCAAACGCTTGCTGGGGGACAAGACGTGGCTACGTTAAATAAAAGTGATCACAGTCAGAGTGAATTCTATGGGATCGCGCCTTCTTGTTCGGGCTCTTCGTCATCGTCCATGTACACAGTTAGAAACCTTGCAGAATATTACGGGTAACTGCTCTCAGTGGTGACCATGATTTTACGTCCCAGTCTGACTAGTGAGCTAAAGTCTGCTTGTCGTGCGCGTGGATTGGGTTGAGTAAGGCTCACTAGGTATGCTTGATCAACCCCACTGATGGCATCTTACTCCAATATGGTGCTCGAGATGGCTCAGCTTTATGACATTTGGACGTCAGCATTTACCTTAAGTGTGTTGATGTCAATGAGTATGTTGATGAGAATATAAATAAAGTGGTGTGCGCTGACTGAGAGCTACACAACCGTAAGGTTGCTTATGATAGAGGAATGGTTACTAAAATGGACGCGCTAAAACGAGCTAGTCTGCAGTCGACAGACGATATTGGCTGTCGATCTCCAGATGAACGTTTGTATGGTGTATTTCCGTCATTCTTTTGATGTAGACTTATCTCAGTGTCGGATACTCGGCCACTCACTGGTTCATTTCTATCGCGACGGAGATCATGTGGCCGCTATGCGGCCATCTCCTCTAGTTGGTTTTTGCCTCTCCGTGCCCTGCTTGCTAAGGCAGATTCTGACTGGAAGGTACCACGTCGTGAACAGCGTATGACCCGGAGACGGGTCATGATATACATAACAAAAGACCTTGGCTGCTCTGGTACATTCCGTCTGCGAGGTTGGAATTTCCTTGACTCACCGCATCAATGGTTGGAGGTACTCACCGACATGGCGCTGTTATATCCATTGTCTTGTTCATCATCAGCCCGCCATTTTCTATTTTTTCCCTTATTTAAAATGTTTTCTGTAACCATTCATCCTTAGCTGTCTGCTGCCATGAGCTACACCGACCCGAACGACGATGCGCATGTGCACGGTTGCCAAACTGAATTGAACTCATCCGACGGCAATGTCGAGGTCATATGTTGTAGATGACGGATTTTGTGCAAGCGTTGATCACTTGACCTTCCCGCCATTACGGCATCGTAAAAAGCAACCGTAGAGAAAAAGCTGTAATGAGGTTCAGCTCAAGCATACCAGTTTTTAAATAAACGACGATTGCGTTCGCTTCATTCCTATATTACAAAACACACTCCACGGTTCAAAAGGTTCGGGAAAATCGAACTGGAACCATGCATAGTTCTCATCAGGATGTCTATTTCCTTCCAACCCTTAGTTACCCTTCTCTACAACCCTCATAAAAACAGGGAGTTGAACCCCCATGCGGAACCACAGTTGGTGTGGAAAGCTCTAAGCGGGCATACGGTGGTCTCATTGTGTTACGGTTCATTCTCAGTATGCAGAGGAATTTCTCGCCGGAGATGCCGGTTCACTGTGGTTTGCTTAAGGTACTTATTTTTTATTCCTCAAAACCCGAGAAAAGTCACTATTTTTGTTAGCTCGGTGGTTAGTGAGCGAACATACTGACCGGGGGTCCCTGGTCCGAACCTAACTTCTGCATTAGCACTGCTCCTGTCTAGGATTGGTCGATCTGACAGCACCTCAGACCTCGTTCTTCCTTCGGATGGCACGGCAGCTAGGCACCGAAACGGTCTTGCAGCTGAACGTTTATTACGGTTAGTTTTGCTACATGTTGTACGATGTGACCGAAAGCCGGTCCCTGACTAGTGGGACCAGTAATGTTGGTAACTTGCATCACCCTAAAACGAGATGTATTAGCTGTTTGACACTACGGTAGCCCGATTACACAGTAAATGGGTATTTTAAGTGATGTATGCGCGGACTCCCCTTAGACAGAACCACCTTGGGAAGACATACAGGTCATTTTTCCAATAGTTATACTGTCAAAACTTCCTTAGAGGGAACGCTGGAGCGTATAATATTTACACAGGGCCCATTTCCAGCAAACCGGTTTTTAGCGCCGATGTTGCGTTTGATGATTGGGACGATGTGTCATCATCCAGCGCATTGCTGTCAAAGTCGCCCCCTACCGTCATCCACCGGGAAGCTAAGCCACTAAACGTCGATTCACTCTTACTTGACAGTACCTTTCCTGTGTGTTTTACTCGATTGTCCTACGTTTGGTTTATAGCGACTGCTGTCGGCGAGCTAGCTTCGTTTGTGTCATGGATGATCCAGTTCGGACGACTGCTTTTCAGTTTAAACGGATTCAGATCGCCTGGACACTGTTCTTGGAACTGTTAATGAGTGCAGACGTACCAGAAAAATTAAGAAAAGTTGGTTGGAGAAACACGAGAGTGATAGGCTACAGAACTAGTCAACCCTCTCCTTCTGTTCTGTTTTCCGTACTGGAGAAAGCACTCGAACTCAACTATGGAGTCATGGAGTAAACAAACTTCTGTGCCAGCTATATGCATCTAAGGTTGAGAAAATAAAGGTACGCGGACTATTGCTTATGAGATGAACCGGCATGGAATAGTCGCCTGCTAGAATACCGCTTTGAATAAGTCGCATCCTCGGAGCACAAGGTGGTTCCCAGACGGGCAGGTCAAGGTCACGCCATCCAAACGAACAGGTAGAACTAGTCTTCGCCTGCCAAAAATAATTGATTGGTTCACACCACAAAAATTGCTTGAGACCCGTGAGTAACGAGTATACTTGCTGAGTTGGTTGTGTCTTTCCTCTATTTCGATCTACAGATTTGGCCTTCGAGGTCGTGAACTCATACAGACGGTCGGGAAAGGTATGCTCCAAGGCGGTGGGACATTCGGACTTTTCATGGCGATTGGCACTGCCATACGATGTTAGGAAAGAGCAACCCCGCTTTCGGACTACCATCCATCTTTGATTTGCCTGCTACGATCAACCTTTGGAGTATAGCACCCCGATGCGTTGTTGGCATCTTTAGAAGTACCCACGGTGAACCATTTCAAACTCCCCATCTTCCAAAGTAACTTCATCAGTTGTTTATTACAGCTGTAAAAAGTGACGTGTAAAAATATAATGGCTTCGTATTTCTGGACTCCGCAGTTGAGTAAGGAACGCAGTTCCACTAAGTTCCGCGCAAATACCTATCTACCGAAACCCATGAGATTCGGTTTCACTCAAAAAAAAATGCAGCTGCAGGCACAGTTATATTTACCAAATGAACGATAATTTTTATTAGGAGTTCGTCTATCTGTCTGTAGCACCACAAACCACCGATGTATCTGACAACCGATCTAACCAAAGAATAACTCCAGTGTTGCTGAGTCACCATTGTCAATTGCGTGAGCAGAGTTACCGAACCTTAATAACCTAGCTCAACTGTGGTTTGGTTACCTATGGATCGATACCTCAGGTGACGGGTTATCGAAATACTGTAGTGTCATTGCATAGGAGGTTTCAGTACACAATCAGGTGCCCTAATCTAGTCCAATGATGACCAGGGCTGGTAACAGTCGCACCACCGGGGCCGTGTTACATTTTCGGCAGAAACTGGTGGCTGTAACTAGTCTATTATCGGCTCCACAAGATGCTGGAATTTTCTTGGAAGGAGCGAACGTGACAATGTCAAATGCAAATGTACAATCGCCCTTAACGTATCGGTGCATTGACAAACTTGTTGCGTTTACACCTACTGACCGGAAGGTTCGTGGTTCGAACTCGACCTCTGCCTCTCGGCCTCCCCTTTCTAGGCTTAAGCAACCTGGCAGTTGTCCCAGCCCTCGTGTGGCATGGAAGCTAGGCACCGAAAGGGTGTTACAGCCGAACAGTATTTCACTGACTGCAGATGGCCGCGCCACCCGCTTCACATGTCGATTAATCTCGCGTCGAATTCGGAATGGTGCAAACGACGAGGTGAGAAATGTGCTACATGAGAGAAAGACGTAGAGGAGGAGGCCACGAAAGGTCTAGGTGCTGTCGATGCCTACCGCTTACTAAGTGAGGTCTACGTGACCCTGTCGATGCTCGTCTAAAGCGAGCGGTACGCTACAGTATAGGACCGCGAAAGATGCCAATGGTGAAATACACTCATCTGCAAACAAATTTGGTTTTGCGAGAGACTCACCTGGAACTCAGCTGAATCTCTCGTTTATGATGTTTCCAGGCAATTTGGTTTCAAGTAGAACATAAGGTTGACGGAAACTCGGGGACTGCGCCTACCCGTTGAGCCCCAAGAAGGGCGAAACCGGTCGTGGGCTGTCGAAGAATTTTCAGCAACCTTATGAGTAGTGCATTACGTAGATGCCAATGGTGTTTTTGCTTCTGGTTTCTATTCCCATCGCTTGACTGAGAAGACACTTCGGATTACGCAGTTTTATCCGTTTTTAAAATCAAGTCTTCAGATGAATAATCCGGATTGTGCGGTGGGCAACGTCGCTGTTCTGAACATTTTTATTACACAAGCCGATTAAATTCTCTCAAATGGATAACAACAGATGATACTTCATCTGGGTTGGATTATCATGGCTCATTGGTTAGAGCGCGAATTTACTGGCCGGGAGATCCGTGATTCGAACCCGACCTCTGCCTTTCGACTTCCCCCGTCTAGGCTTGGGTAACCTGGCAGTATTCCAGCCCTCGTGCTTCCCTCTGGTGGTATGGCAGTTGGGCACCGAAAGGGTGCTACAGCTGAACGATTACTTATCATCTGGGTTCCATCAAAAGCCCTGTATGAACACGCATCGAACGTGTCAAAAGTAGGACTGCTTGCGGATAGTCGGAGCTGACCACTTCCAATTTATGAAAATCAGCTCCCTCATGCCTCGCCAGAGTTCCGTCCACAACAAGAACATCTGATGTGTGAAACGAGGTATTCTGCACATTTATTGCAAGTACTAATGACGATTTATCACAACACGCATATGGGTCGCCTCTGCGAGGCAGGAAACAGTGAAGTAAACCACAGATAAGTAGAAGCTAAGATAACTGGCGATAGCAGCCTAGGAATGTGCTTGACTGATAGTGAAATGTCTCATGATAGATAACTTGTGCTCTTCTGCACTTGTCAACAAACACAGAATGGCTTCTGTCGGACGATAAAACTGCGCATCCGCAATCCCCCATCAGCACCACAACTGATAAATCGACAGGCGGCAGAAGCGGCTGCAATCGAGTCCTGATTTTGGTAATAGGGCTGGACGACATCCGAACCATCCGCAGCAGCACTCTTGCCTTGTTGCAACAGGGAAGCTCCGGGCACTAGAGGGAGCAGTTTGATTTCGGAGATGCCCGGATAAGTGGCAGCAATAATGGCTGCCGTCTGGTTGCCACGGAAGAGAGCAGCAGCAGCCAGTGCTGCTGCACCACGACCCTGATAAAAGTCCCCGTAGAAGCTGTTAATCAGCTCGTGTTCGGAAAGACGCCATATCTGTCAATTAAAAATGTAAGATGGATGAGTTAACGAATCATTAATTGAGACAGAACTTTTCAGAAACAGGTCCGGAGGGATCCTAAACGAACCTACCTTAACCTGTCCATCTGCCCCTCCAGTGATCAAACAATCATTGGTCGGGTCGATACACAACGTCCGTATCGCAGAGTCGTGCGCAGCGAAGCGAAACTGCGCATGACTTTCGGCTGCCGTAGGTCAACAAAACAAACTTCTCCACGTTTTGTCCCAACTGCTACTAGGCGATCACGTGTTACACTCCCCAAAGCGAATGGTGTTGCACCGTTTCGGGATAGTAGACCATCTAGAGTAGATGATGAGGACAGAAACTGGGGCCATCCAGAAGAGCGCAGAGAGGGGGTGAAGTGCGAAATGGCCGTGCAAGGGCTCTCTAATTCGGGGTCTGTGACGCCTGGAAATCGGAAAAATATGAAGCGGTGTCGTTATTCGCGTGGTGAGTAGACACACTCTGAAAATACTTGAAATCACGCTTCACTGATTTCACAGACACTGAGTACGTACACAATATTGCTCTCCTTGGAGATGCAAGTCATTCTAAATAAGTCTGCCTCACGGTTTGACATTTACTTCACACCTGCAGAGGGTAAAGTACAGCTACGAGACTGGGTCGGATCAAAATCAAACCTCATGCTTACAGACTAGCCAATCAACGTGATAGACAGAACTAATTACCTGGATAGAATGGCTGGAAATGACATCAGTCAGGAAGACCAGGGTGGCTTTGGCCAACTATGGTACCGGCGCAACGTCAGTTTGTCCGTCAAGGGAAGAGTATACACCGTCACAGTGTGATCCATGCTGCTTTATGAATGAGAAGCGTAGTGTCTACGCGCAGAGGGCTGCGCAAAAACCTGACGTTTGACCATCGTGTCTTCGAAGCATTGACTGGATGTGGCGAGAACATCGGATCAGCAATGCTGGGGTGGGCCAGATGGCTTCAGGAGGAATGGAGTCGCCCGTGTTGGACAAGCGCTGGTTAGGACATGTGCTAAGCACACGTCTTGTTGTTTAAACGTAATATATTGCTCATAATGCTGCTGAAAACCTTTCAACAACCCACGAGCGGTTTCCCCGTTTTATGGGCTCGTCGGGTGGACACAGTTCCCCGAGTTCTACTTGAATCCAAATTCACAAACTTCGACTAATACACTCATCCGCATACCAATTTGGTTTCGAAGAGCAAAACATTCGGCTGGGTTCCAGATGAGTCTCCCGTCAAAACCGAATTGCTGTACAGACGAGTGCTTTAGGTGGGCGTTGGTCCATTCGCCGAGCTTGGCTATCGGCTTGCAAATGTGTGGTTGAGTGATAATGTCTCCTCGAACGATGACAAGACGTCAAATGTTAAGGAAGGTGAGCAGATCAACAGGCACCTGATCAACCAGTGCTAAGCGCCTCAAAGCTACCAACACTACGACTCACCGTCAAAGTTAACCTTCAGAGCTCTTTTTACTCATTCCTGTGCTGACTGGAAAAACGGAGAGGCGGACAGTCTGACCTGAGAGCCTCAGGTCATTAAATTCAGTCGAGTCGAATATTGCTACCCCTATGGATGGGGAGTCCGGCCGACAAATGGTAAGTGACAATAACCATGGCTCAACGACGCTTCTGAAACAAAACTACCGCGTATGCGTGGCTGCCTAATTTTTTGCTTCATCAGACAACTAGAACCACCGTCTTCAAAGCCTGGCTATACCTCCGCTGGTCCCCAGTTTTTTGGTGAACAAGCAGCTAAAACCGACGTACGCTTGATACATAGTTTGTATCCGACAAGTTGAACTGAACCGTCTCTCCCCCCATCCGAAGTTCAGTTGGAGTTTTCTCGTTTCAGGATCTACCAAATCTTCTAGTTTCGAGTGGTTCATAGCAAAGCCCTTTTGCGTATCTGAACGGTACCAACGCCTGGTTCACTTTGAAAACCACGTCAATGGGGCTGATGGATACCAGGTGGTAACCCGCTAAGCGGAGGTTCAAGTGCACCAGCGTTTTCGGTAGTCAGTCTATTGGAACATCAATCCAAGGAATTTAGAAGTCGGTGGTACGATCCTAGGTATAACTTTACGTTCGCCCTATGTACTTGGACTTGACATTTCAGAATCTACCAAACCATCTTCCAGGCAATTAAGGATTCAATCAATGTATTCTCCAGGTAGTCCGAAAGTCGCCTCCATGTGCACTACAAAGTACAAATTTAGCTGACCGATAACTAACATAGAGAAACAAAATACGCCTTCTTGTGACTTCTCATGAACAAGCGGATTCAGACATTTTAACAAACGCAATGCGTTAATGAAGCATTTGTTTTAGCCAAACGATAAAACTGAATCCGGTTTGAAGGAAGTACTCACGAATGACGCAGCTTCGATGCGGAGGCAACAAAGCATCCCAAAGTGCGAGATTCGCTCCATCTTGATCTGCGCTGAAAACCGGCGAAATTCCACCGGGGCCTGGCTGCTCACCGGTACTAACGTGTCCAGTCACATGGAGACCACCTGGAAGCGAAGGTCCTGCAGATCCCGTACCCGCACCCACAGTGGCAATGAGACTACTCGATCCGACAAAACAGAAATCAGCCAATCCTTTCGCGTGACAGCGACAGCGCTGGAAATGGAAACGGTCACATTGGCTTTACAACGCCAAATTCTCACGGTATCCTAGTTTATTTATCTGTACTCTAATAAAGAAACCTAACCGTTAGATGCGCAGGTTTGTTAGGACCTTCGAAACAGCCTCAGATTTATAAACGTTACATCCCAGGCTGAGTGAACACAGGCAAACAGTGAGAAAACGAAGCACAAAATTAAGACATTACTACCTTGCAAAGTGTGATTTTGCTTAACAGTACTACAGAGTATGGTTCATTAGATTTGGTAGTACTGCATGTCTGTGCAGTATCGAGTGATATATGGCGTGCCAAGTGAGGACTAACGCCCCTTGCTGATTGGTTCCTGAGCGACCCATTCGTCAGGGGGGCCTTAAAGGTGCCCGTTGGCAAGACTACCCTATATCTCCGGAACAGATATACTGAGCGAAACCGAAAGCCTCATAAAATTCGTTCCTAATCGAGATGTACCACACCAAGCATATAAAAAATATGGGAGTGTGAGAGTCCAACAACGAGGGCGCTAGTCTGGGCGAACATGGATTTCCAATAGCAGTGCATATTGTCTAAGGGACCAATTGAGCAGTCGTCAGCCAACACGCGACCACTTGATGTGGATTCCATGTGATTGAAGGATGGTGGCACTATATCCTGTCTAAGTGCCGAACGTTCAAGTGTTCAAACTATTAGCCGGAAGGTCGCGGGTTCGAGACTCTCTGGAATCTCGTGAGAGGCAATAAGGATGAGACAGCTGTACAGAGCTTCTCGGCTTTTCAGCACAGATTGGCTTCACTTACAGGACGAAATCTGCAGTGAAAATGGCTTGCTTCGTGGGGATGTGGACGTGACGAATTAAACCAAAGCGTAGGGAAAAGCAAGGGCGTAAGTCATGCCAAAGAAGGATCAAATCAGACTACTGCCTTCGAGTTAGCACGACAGTTCCAGCTTACAAACATCGACACAGGCGATAGACAAGTCAGTCTAAACGACGCCACCTTGGAGGACCTAACTGTGGAGACGAACAAAACACACGAAAGTGAATGAGGCTAAATTGCATGAGATTGAACTTGCACTGACAGTTATATCCAAAGGTCGGGACCTATCGCTGGACACATACATGTCCAGTCATGCTCGGTTAGACAGAACAGAATAGCGCAAGAGTCTACTTCTGCAGGGGCGAGATGGCTCAAGTGGTTAGAGCGCGAATTTACTGACCGGAAGGTCCATGGTTCGAACCCCACCTCTGCCTCTCGACTTCCTCTGTCTAGGGTTGGGCAACCTGGCAGTATCCCAGCCCTCGTGCATCCCTCGGTTGGCATGGCAGCTAGGCACCGAAAGGGTGTTACAGCTGAACAGTTTTTTTGGTTCTACTTTTGCAGTGAAACCAACACGAGCAACGTTACGCTTAACAGATAATTTTGTATCATTTCCCTATGAGATCTAAAAACAACTGGCGAAACCGACTCACGAAGTAAGGTGGTTTGTCAGGAGTGGTAGTCTGTAAATTCCAGAGGCCAAAGTTACCATCAGCGTCGCCACAACCGAACTGCAAAAGAACGGATAAATAGATAAGGTAAGACCCCCCAAAATGGGACTGCTGCAATTCGCAAATAGTTTTCAGCTCTCCGTTATCACACTGATGAATATGTTTGGGCGAAAGGGATACCAAGTCTGGGTCCAAAGTTCTACGATTCTCCAAAACAGGTTATGATGCACTCAGCTGATTCGTAGGCATCACACCTGGCGAACCTGGCTGATCAGTTAGTGACAATAGGCACACGGGTGACGATGGCTCACATTAAACACTATGGGAGTGCGTTGATTTCATTCAACTCACCGAGAATACCTGAGTCATTCGGACAGAATATGAGATGGACGGTGAGACTATATTTGAAATGGGGCTTTTATCATCTATCGTTGTAATGACGGTAATAGCCCTCAGCTCAGTTCTCGAGGTGATCCTGCCAAGCTGGCGTTTTCTGTAGAATAATCACCAAGGGATATACAAAGCGTATTATACAGCGGAAAAAAAACATGTACAGCGCATTGTATTTTTGGAAATTCGGAAGTGCCATTGCTATCCGGTATTCACCGGATGCTGAAACACGATTGACTGTTGCGTCCACACCCTCGACTCATCAGAGCTCGCATTGATGCTGGACCAGCAAGCAGCCCGGTCTTCTGGCCAATCACGTACGGGTTATGCTCATTGGCCATTGTAGTGCGAGTGGTTTTGGCACAGGATACCGCTGTCATCCTCATAGGTCAGTGCCGAATACCAGTTCATCGATGTCCTACGGATTTAGCAGTAAACGCTAAGGCTGGATGTGCGGTTGTTTATCGATATTATGGTCTGGGAGGCGTGGCAACAGAATCTTATCAGGATCTTGCCAGCTAACCACCCAAAACGTTTCAGTAACTAGTTACATGTGCCTCAGAATCAGAAGCATCACACTGAGAACCACGGGTGCCGACGGTTCAGATTAGCAGCCTTCATAAGCATGAACTGTTCGCAACTTACCCTACGACCGCTATGGTCAAAATGAATTGCCGTCACTCGTGCACCACGTGACCCAGCAGGGCCTTGTCCCGAAGCACCAGCTGGTGTCAAGGCATATGTATTGGTGAAACCCGCAATCAGTGGAATTGTGGTTGCCCATTCGAATAAGTGAATTGAACCAGTACCTGTTCCACTGAGGTCTGTGAGGGAGGAGATAGGAAACATCGTTTGTGGTTTGGGGTCGAAACAGAAATCCGATCGTGATGATTGAACAACTGTTCTATGGACAACTTACAGTATGGCAAGATGGGATGGGATGCCAGACTGTACACCGCCGGTAGGCTTCTTTTGAGAATCTGCAGATGGGAAAAGCGGAAGAAAGTGACTGGTGTGGTTGTTAGCCCGTGCAGAATGAGTATCATGCACTACGACAACTGCAATAGTTGACAACGACAAAAAAACATAATTCACCCTCGTCACAACATCACTCTCGAGAAAGTCGAATCCAAGCCCCAACAAAAAAATCGCTCAGCTGCAACACCCGGTGCCTAACTGCCATGCCACCCAAAGGAAGCACGAGGACTGGGATATTGCCAGGTTGCCCAAGCCTAGACAGGGGAAGTCGATGGGCAGAGGTCGGGTTCGAACCACGGACCTTTCGTTCAGTAAATTCTCGCTCTTACCACTTGAACCATCTCGTCCCCAAGTCCCAACAAAGCTCCGCGTCGACAAATATAGTATAATCAGAAGAAGGCATTTCCACCGCTCGTTCACGACTGTACTGTACGTACAGAAACTTCTTGCTTTTCTCCAGTTTGTAGAACCCTCTTGGAACTAAATTCTCAGGTTTCAGCGGAACAACACAGACAGTATGAGAAATTCCTTGTCTGTTCATCATATGGTCTGAGGGATAAGGCGCCAGCAGAGTCAACGACCCACACGGGCTTATTGAAGTATACAATACGACCGATTCGAACGACATTGTCAAATAGTCGAAATTCGGTATAAGTGTTTGACGAGAAGTGACCGAATGTGTCACCCCACACACCTACACAACCAGCATGTAGCAGTCAATGAGACGGGGTGAAACCAGCTGCATGTACTGCTCGATAAAACAAACATTATTGTTATCAAAAAACTGCCGTTAAGAAACGCACGCGGATTTGTAGTGTAGTCCGTCTGACGGAGTGAACTTGGTTTCGGTGATCGATGACAGATATCGAGAGGATGATATACCATTCGCACAGGCCACCAGGTGGCATCAAACAATGGTAGACTGCATCAACATACACTCGAACACCGGCGCGACGTCAGACGGATGGAAGATCACACCACATAGGTCCACGTAGACCGCAAAAATACAGACTAATGTTAAGCTGTGAGAAAGTACAGGCAGTTATGGGAGCGCGAGCTGATCACTCGTGTAGCGCCGCAAGCTTAAGGCAGATAATGCAAGCGTGTCACCGACCGAGGCATCGACTATTCATGTTCATTCGTAATAACAAAAGATCTTTGAGAAGCTAATTGAAATTTGAACGAATGCCAAACAAAATGATGAGTCCCACCAAGTGAATGCCCTTTACAATAAACTGACCGAAAGAAGCAAATCAGAGTGGAACATTGTGCAACACTGCACAGAGGACAGAAATATCAGTGAGGGCTTTGGGATGCTGCACGAAAAGATTCGCAGCTCTATCGTGAGGTTTGGTACCGGGGCAAGCGAATCTGATGAATTCTTTTGGTGGCCCTAATCAGTCAGGCAAGAGCCGACGCACTCGGAGAACATTGGACAGACACATGAATTCAAAGTACCCTATTTCATGAGTTAAGGACAATAGCGAGGTATATTCAGGAAGATATCATAAGGTAAGTGACGCTGGAAACGGTCGTGGACTGAGATCGATTTATTAGTTGAATTGCGCAAGAACAAACAAGTATCCCATTCCTCCAAATAGTAGCGTGACCAAAAGCGTAATAAGCTCCGCTACACTGTCGCGGCAATGATCACTCCAGTTGGTCCTGATCCTGTTCACATTTCTGGAGTAGTTGCATGAAGGCTGCATTCATTCTAGAAGCAGCTGGTCTCTCCTGGAGATCATCTCTCAAAAGAGGATCACACATTAAGTCACAGCAAGGCGCCCTATAGAAGTGACCTCCCGTTGATGCGGAGATGAGAGTCCTTGGATGATTGCCGCCCATATGAGGGGGAAAGCGTTCAGATGAAATTACTTTGGGTAAGATGAGCAACAACAGATCAACGCGGTAAAATGGACGAACAAACATAAGATCTCGAAACGGGTACAACATGGAACGTGCGGTACAAACTGGTTGTTGAACGGACTGACCGTAGTAGCCAGGCGTCGACTTCTCTCCAGTGCAGGCTTAGACAATTGGACGGAAGTCGAATGTAACTGTAGCCCACGGAACTGTGTGGAAAACTACGATAATAGAAAAAGCAAGGGTTGGGAATTCGCGCAGATGAACAGGGTGTGAAAAGGAACCGAATGGGGAGGAAAACTCCCATCATCCGATATTCGCGGTGAAAAATTTTCCACTCACCACATGCGGATGACCGTGATCAGCAGTAGCGGGACCACTACCACCAATCTTACTGGAGTGTGTTGTTGTCATGGGGCCACCTGGGACCTCCCCCGTCGATGCGGTATAGGGCGAATCCAAGATCACGAAATCGTCACTGCCACCACCACCTTCCGTGTAGACGTGTGGTTTAGGTCTGTTCAAAAAGTTTGACAAAATGTCACGGTCAATGGCCGGAGACGAGCAGCGAACAAAAAATCCAAATAGTTGTAAATCAAAGTGATTGTGAACTGAGAGAAATATCAGTGCAAACGATGAAATTTCCAAGAGTTATAAGCAGCGGACGAGTATACAAGTAGACGAGCGTATAGAATTAAGTAGATCGCGTTAGAAAAACAGGTTTAAGTTTCCTGTGAAGCAGGGAACAGGTACACAGAGAATGAGCGGCTGCTGTACACATCGGGCGGCGTATTAGAAGCAAACGAAGTTGTACGACATACGGTTGTGAAACGATGTCAAGAATCTTCTTGCGATCGGTTTCTGTTCGGTCTAGTTTAGTTCTCAGATAGACTGAAACGGAACCGCGGCAATCGTCATCATCATCATCAAAGACAGCAACATCAGTGTTGACGCTGATGTTTCACCGCCGGGGCACACAAGCAAGCTGATGTTGGTGTCGAGCTCGATCCACCTACGCTCACTTGGTGAGCCTCAAAAGACCTGCTGTGCTGCTGAGCCTTTCGGGATATGATCAAAGTTTGTTTAAACGTCGTGGAAGAAAGACGACTACATGAGAGATCCGCCGCCAAGTTGTTGTTCCTATACGAAGTTGCCGATCGTATGGATAGGTCTGAATCGTTTGTTCAGCACTTGATGCTGCTTTTTGACTGTTTTGGCCAGTCGAGTCTCTACCGTCGTTTCGCTTGTTTGGGTTTTCGAAATTTACAATCGTTCAGCTGTAGCACCCTTTCGGTGCCTAACTATCATGCCACCCAAAGGCTGCACGAGGGCTGGGATACTGCCAGGTTGCCTAAGTTTAGACAGGGGAAGTCGAAAGGCAGAGGTCGGGTTCGAACCACGAACCTTCCGGTCAGTAAATTCGCGCTCTAACCACTGAGCCACCCCGCCCCATTTACAATCGCAGTGTGTCAGCTTGTCTTACCTATACAAAACGGAATTCTCTGAAATGCCACACTCCATGTTCCCCCGAACTATGAGGCCAGATGGAACATCGTTTCACACATCAGATTCTATCGATGCCGAGGCTCGTTAAGACCTAGGTTACTTCACCGCGTATCTCAGGGGTGCAAGAGAGTCCGGTAACTATTTCACTCACTTTGAGCACACTCTAGAAGCATCGCACTTAAATGGCTCACCCTCCGCGTCATCTTTCAGTCACTCGATCCCCGTACTCCACGAGCCGCGGTTCATCTTCCCCCAAATCAGTCGTACAAGTCATACACCCCACTGCCTAAGGACAAAGCCAAAGGATGAACGTCGTTCCAATGCCATTCGTAAGCCTGAGGCACTTTACGATGGCTCGGCAAACATATTATAGGATTATTGACCCAAAATCCGTTCAGATGCAACATACTTTCGGTGCCTAGCTGCCATGCCACCCGATGGAAGCACGAGGACTGAGATACTGCCAGGTTGCCCAAGCCTAGACAGGGAAAGTCGAAAGGCAGAGATCGGGTTCGAACCACGGACCTTTCGATCAGTAAATTCGCGCTCTAACCACTTGAGCCATCTCACCCAATGACTTCGATCGAAGTAAGTTTTATTGTTGCTTTTTCCCCAGGAGCATGTTAGGCGGTCTGATTCGTTGTTTCCTAAAAATGAGTGTGATACAAGTTACCGACTCGCCATGGAGGACGTGAATGTCTATCCAAACAATTAAGTAAACCAAAAAAATGTGCCCACCTTCGCATTAGTTCCAAGTCGTATTCCACCTCGTCCGCGTACCAGGCAGGGAGTGTGACGAGATTTTCCACATTCAGTTCGATCACTTCTTTGGGAGTGGCGACGGCGATGTAACCGTGATTCACCTTTAGTGAGCGAATGAGCACAAATGTACGTGAGTGTGCGCAAACGCACTCAGCTGACGAACGAGTGCATAAACAAAAGAACACAGCAAACGACGAAGCAAAGGGTCACTGTATGGTTAGCTTGTACGTCTGAGCCTTATGACAGAAAATGTGGAAAGCGACGGATTAAGGGGGAATCGAGATTATCGGAATGACGCTATGGTCGTAAACAGCTTACAGGCTAAATTCGTTTGTCGTCCGGTGGCCCTTCAGTCCTCTGCGTCGATTCTCGGCCATTCTCGTTCAGGAGATATTGATCGCCTAAGCCTGCTAGTTTCTTTCTAAGGCAACTCTAGCTTGGAGACTTCAGCTGTTTAGCTTGTACATAAGGACCAGCATACAGTTGGTTCTAGTGAAGTGTAGCCACCAGAAAGTTCTCGTCAGCGTCTGAGCTGATAGCATGGACTATTCGTAACCAGTCATTCAGAAGATGGGTAACTGCTGTTGAGAAACCCATAGCGCATTTAAAGATGCGAACCACTCTATGATTGCTGTTCGGAGAACACACTTTTAGGGCAAAAAGATAGCATACACCTACTCATGGTTAGTAAGTAAACAAGTGCAAAGGACGCACCCACAAAATTGGAAAACACGAATAGGGATGACATAAATTTTCTTTGCTGCTGTCAGTAACATCAAGATGAAAGCAGACCAATGGTTTTGAGTAGAACAGGCCGGACTTCATCGGCACTGAACAGTGAACCCAAAAAACCTACAATATACTCACTAAATGGCAAGCGATGTTGTGTCCATGTCACTAGGTCAAAATTCTGGTAAGACGCGAAAATGACTCGCGGACACGAAATGGTTAAGTTGATATAATTTCTCAAAAAAAGTTAATCTTACCAAAAGACACTGAAATGATTGAAAATAGAAGAGCACAGTCACAATCTGCGTTAAAGCTGCCAGCAGAGAGTGCAGTCGGTTAACTTGGCTTTACGTGACACTAGAAGCTGAACTGAAAACGATCGAGGTGTCGAAAATACTGGGAAGCGTCATCTCGATAGGATTACAAAGTTGAGTAGTTCCGATGTGAACAAAGTTTACCGGCTGGATGAGAGAACTGACCATGGGAAGAATGAGAACTCCTTCGAACAGTCAAACGGAATCGGACCACAACATAACACGAACATAGGATGTACCAGTGAAACAGAGAGAAGAAAGACAGAAGAATAAGCATAAGAGACCAACAGTAAAGTATCCGATGGGCCAATCAAATTCGAGGAATACGGACCACAACACAATTGAAATTGCGCATGGAACAATGAGATTGAGGAAAGCACCGACCAGTAGTTTCACGCACATAAAGTATTATAAGAAAACTATGCGAAAGCAAACGGGGAAAGGAGGAAATGCGTGCTCAACAGCGGATTAGACTGGTGACAAAAATTGTACTGCCTAACAGCCTAAATTAATGACCACCTAGACGACTGCAGCAGAAGCGTGCACTCGAAAAGTCTGAAAAAGCTGAGTAACAAAAGCGGCGGTGTAGGTCATTACAGTAAACCTATTCGCAAGTAAAAAGTATGGTGACTACGAAGCGGAAAAGTTGAATTGCCTGAGAATAAAGGTTGTACTACTAAGACTAATACTACGCAGTAATCACCATGCTAAACGGCTCCATTTCAACGGACTGATAACACATGACAAATGATGTAACAGTTTCACCTGGTTCAGACACATGGCGATGAGTGGATCATGTTCTTTGTGAATCAATCTAATCGTATCGTCAAACAACAACGATCCGGGCACTCCACACGTTGGAAGTGTAGACTGAATTTGTCTCGTAGTTCTACCAGGTCCTGCATGCGGAACGGGTCTGGGAGATTCGTCCTGAATAGAATGGATGGAAAAGTTCGCTGAATTTCATTGGATGGAAAACAGACAGGCCTGACTAGGTGTCAAACAAATGACTCACAGAAGTCGGGACTTTTTCAGCAACGCTGCTGCTGGCTGAAGAAGATTCCAGTGTGAACGTCGGCTTTGCAACGGTACTTGAAGGTGATACCGACGCAGGGACAACAATAGACTGAATAACGCGAGGTTGACGGAAAACATGTCGAACTATGGTATCGTCTACAGTTGGCTGACGCACCAAATAACACCAGAGACGTTTCGTCGGAAGGGAAAATGGATCTCGGGTCCTGGAAGGTAAATGTGACAGTATACAATCAGGGTGTCCATGGCCCGTGTGTGTGTGTGTGTGTGAATTCAGTTGAATGTTGTGAAATTCGACAGTCAATCAGAAACGGAGTAAAGATAATCGTTCAGCTTTAGCACCCTTTCGGTGCCTAGCTGCCATGCCACCCGAGGGAAGAACGAGGGCTGGGATACTGCCAGGTTGCCCAACCCTAGACAGGGGCAGTTGAAAGGCAGAGGTCAGGTTCGAACCACGGCCCTTCCGGCCAGTAAATTCGTGCACTAACCACTGAGCAATGAGTTCCGCATTGCTCTTTCCACCGGAAGAGGGAAACCAAAGGACGGAGCCAGTGACGGTTGGCAAAAAGCGGACTGCATCGAGTAGTTATACTGAGTGGGAACAAGCTGTCACTGAGTGATACAACTGGTTACAAAAAACGAGAGCGAACAGATTGAATCAAGTGATGAATGGAACAGAACAGACAATGAGTATTACATATTACTTACTGGAACGGTGTTTTCGTAGGATTTGTCAGGTGTCGCAATCGTAGCATTGAGCGAGTAGCCCCGGCTGAGGGGAATTGGGAAGAAACTTCGGCCACTTCGGGTTTATCCCCAAGTGCCCCGGCAACCGATTTGCCGGGCCCAGAAACGCCTTCCAGATGTGACTCGATATCCGGTAGAAATTGGGGTGGCGGAAGCAAGTGATGTTCCGGCGCGTGGGACAGGCGTGTCAAGCTGAGTGGAGTTAGAGTTGGCGGAGCAGTCAGTCCCACACGATAACCAGCCATCCACATATCAACCGACCGGGCAGCAGTTACCAGACCTGGCGCATGGACAGCCAGATCTGCGTGATAGAGGAAAAAGGTTTGGTGGCACCGAAGAACTAAAATAAACGTGCGCGAGGTTACTATTCGTATGAATATTTCATTGGTTAGAAGATCCAACAGCGTCGGAGCATTAGCTGTTAGCCAGATCGCCTATCAGAACAAGTGACTCGTGAGATCATATTAGCCACTTCTGGCTCTGCTTTGGAGGCGATTATTCTGTTGACCAACCACCACTCGGATAACGGCTTGAAACTGCCCACCGAAATGTCACGTGACCGATCGTGTATACTCACCTGATTGGTTCTACTGAGTGCTGACCTCCGCACATCCAATCACGTTCATACCAACAACATCCAGGCACAAGCAGTTGAAAAAAGCACCTTTTGATGGTTGAAGCTTCAGGCCGATGGAACATTAGAAAAATCGTTCAGTTGTAGCACTCTTTCGGCGCCTAACTGCCAGGCCACCAGAAGGAAGCACGAGGGTTGGGATGCTGCCAAGTCACCCAAGCCTAGGCAGAGGTCGGATTCGAACCACGGACCTTCCGGTTAGTAAATTCGCGCTCTAACCACTGAGTCATCTCGCCCTGGAACTTTAAAAGCGGCCATACAGCTTCGACCAATTTCATTACGATACTCATCTGCTTGCACGTTCAACAAAGAATAACCACCCGGTCTCGAGTTGTTAACATACTAGCGTAACAAAAGCTCAGACAACACTGTACAGCTACCACACGTGTCGAGATACACAAAACTACTATTTCGGGTAGGCTTCGGTTAACGATCTGCACTGAAAGCCTCTGGGATATGCCACACCCTCCTCGCACTCAGCAAAGGCCAAAGCAACCAATAAACTAAGGTCAAAACCCGGGAGGCAGAAGTGAGGCGGGATGTTTGAATACGGTGCACTTCTGTTCTACTGGCACTGTCGTCTTCAAACACATAGGGACTTGCAGAGCAAATCTCAATACAGCCCCCAGCATATCACTATCAGGCATCTGGCGTGAAAACCACCATTCTAAGGCTCTGCAAAACGCACGTGGCTTCTTAAGCAACGAAGGTAGGCCTACAGCATAGTTCGCCGCTCCGGAACTTTCTCATTCTGATCAACAAACCAATGAGCGGACAAACCTGGCAAGTTCGATATAGAAGAGAATGTTGGTAGCGCATCATTACCACAGAAAGCAACATCAGTGTTGATAAGTATGCTTCTGTAACTGTTAAGTTGGTGCTTCTTTAATAAGCAACTCCGCAGCGAAGGCCTACTTCCTTTTCAGTTGTAGCACGGTTGATACAGGTTACAATGGCAAGCCAACGACGTTGTGATCAACTTCTTCCCCACAACTCTTCACTCGAGTGACGATTCGCTTTAGTTGAAGTAGAAACAAAACATTTGAGAAAAATGTATATGCCTCGGTGTTTGGTCGAATATGGCATTCGGATCAGAAATTCTTCAACACTTAATCGCCGAGATGAAAACCATATCGTGCTTACCGTCTGTACTGAAATCCAGTAGTTGGATGAGTCGATCGATCTCCACTTTGGCCAGCTGCATAATGCTCAAACGCATTAAACGCCAAGCGTAACTGTCCCCATTAGCCCATTGTTTTTCAGCTTCCATAGACATTGTTTTCTGCACACCGTCGTCGTTCTCATCTTCATTTTCGGATGAGTCACTCCGGAACGCTCCTTTCCGGTCTACCGATTCCCATGCAGTCCCAAGACAAAATGAGGAATCGATTATATCCGGGTCCAAGCACAAAAGTCGCAGGATCCAACGGGGTTGCTCGGAAGTAGTAACGGTACCGTCTGTGGCAAGCTCCGGATACAACTCGTCCAGACGTTGCGGAACACGTGCTTGATCTTCCTCATCGCTCGAATCAACAATTCCGGTACGTTTGGCTAAGCGTCGCCGTAACTCTTCTTTCGCTTTGCGTTGGGCAGCCCGGTTGCTGGCCGATCTTGAACGCCCATAACCACGCCTTAACCTACGCTGTCGTGCAGCTAGAGCAGACGTATAGCCCTCGTACTCCTCCGGGGGTTCACTTGCATCCGAATCGAATATCTGACTGGGGTCGTCTGGCAGTGCTCCTTGTGGTAATGGCTAAAAACAAATGAGATAAATTTGTAGTTTTTGAAAATTGGTACATGACTAGCAACGGAGAGCAGATCAGACAGATAATTTGGCCCCCCTGCACACAATGAAAACAACTCACCCGACTCAGGAGACAAGTGAGCATCGAATATTGTGGAGGGACGAACCATTCATCTGGAGGTGGGGGTGGTTGCGCAGATGGCGGGACTGCCTGACCGACCGACGTGACGGGAGGTTTCGTTGTGCCCGAAATCTCCGCATCAGCTTGGAGGAAATCAAAAGAGGAAGAATCAGTATTTAAGAATTTCTAAGCGGCTGACGACAGGCAACCGAGCAACTAACGACAGTAGGTTTTCGAAAGGAAACTAGGGACTCCTCATTATTAAATAAATAAATAATCGTTCAGCTGTAGCAGCTCTTCAGTGCCTAGCTACCATGCCATTAGAAGAAAGCACGAGGGCTTAGATTGTGCCAGGTTACCCAAGCCTGGACAGGATACACTCGAGATGCAGAGATCGGGATCGAACCACGTACATTCCGGTCAGTAAGCTCGTCACCATAACCGCTGAAACCCGCATACACACACACCTCACTCACCCTCATAATCTCATGAGGTATGAAAATACGAATCTATTATTACACCAAGGCATTTCTTTCGTTCGTTGGATTAAACATGGAGCTCAGCAAACGTGTGTGGTCTCGGTAACGTCTCTTCAGCCTAGCATCGTTGCAATAAGAAAGAACTAAACAGAGACACGCGACCTGATCGTTCAGCTGTAGCACCCTTTCGGTGCCTAACTGCCATGCCACCGGAAGTAAGCACGAGGTCAGGTTGCCCAAGCCTAGGCAGGGGAAGTCGAGAAGCAGAGGTCGGGGGTTCGAACCACGGACCTTTCGGCCAGTAAATTCGCACTCTAACCACTGAGCTATCTCATGCTATTAGGTGCTTACTCTATGTGGAAAATCAATGTGATGTAACACAGAAGAGAAAACCCTTACTTTGTGACGGTTGCGGGGGGACAGTACCAGATTCCGAGATAGAAGTCCCACGTTTGATGGCCCGAATAGCAGCAAGTCGACTCTGAGCACCGCCACTAGGAGAGAGGAGAGGAAAATTTACCAGTCTTAGGAAGAGAAAAACAAACGATCATGCGCCTCCAAATGAATAGTTGAGGATATGAGCAGAGAATTTGTTCCTTCATCGGTAGAGAGATTCATGGAACTCCGAAGTTACAAAATTAAAAAAAAAACGAGCAGTTCATAATATCAAGCATTTTCTCGTAAGGAACCATGGACTCTCTATACTAGAAGGGAAAACGGGAAAAAACGACAGCTAGACCAGACAGTACGTAGTTTACTGGTGAGGAAGTTACGGAAACTTTGCTTGACATAGATGAGGCCACAGGTACACTGCTTTTAAGAAAGGGTTCTGAAACCAGCGGACCGTCGTGCCTACCGGTTACAAGCGGGAAAAGTAAACAGACAAGAATAATGAAACTCACCGCTGCGGGCGAAAAGGCCTACTTGAAGCAGCAGCAGCAGCAGCTGGTGGTGGTGGTGGCGGAGCCGGACGAAGTTTCGAGGATGTGCCTCCAGGAGGAGCACGCGGTCGGAAGGGTTTCGCTCTATAAGCACCTCCAAACACTTTGGCCCATGTTGCACTGTCCAGTCGAGCGGCAGCTAAGCGATATAGAACACAGGCGTCCCGAGTGTGTAGTGCATATACAATCAGTCCCAAATAAGTTGCAGCTAGTGCTTGAGCCAGCAGACCAATAAGATGACGTTGGTTGACCGGCTGCAGCGTAGTGGTGAGGGTGTTCGTGGAGGCGTTCGACTCAGAGACCGAAAGTTTACGAACTGTCAGAGCAGAATTAACGGGCTTTAGTGGTTGGGGAAACGGAACTTGTAGTTGAATGTACTTCCGAAGTGTGGTGAGACCTAGAAAAAAAAACCGAAATAGACGGTCAATGAGAACAGATGGACGATGGGCAATAACGTGGCTAGGTTGGTTGACGAACTCACCGGGCCATTTTGATGGTTCTGTATTGGGTTGTAAGGGTTGTTTTGTGGCTTGAAGACGCTCAACTATGGGAATAAGGGAAAACCGTAAACACATTGGTAGTATTCACACAAATTTCTTTTAATAGGTACACGGTACATGTACCAGCATGCATCAGCTAGTTGGTGGCACAACACCAACAACGCACCTGATCGAATGTTCATGGAGCTGGAGGCAGGCAACGCGACTCCACTGGTCGAACCCAAACCCTCGGTAGTCTGCCCAGGTCCGAACCAACCACCGGTTGACAGAGATTGGTGCATCGCCACAGCCAAGGCGGCACAAAGATTGCGCAATAAAAACACATGGCGCTGCCGATGTGGCGTGGGGGCCCAAGCACACTGTATGCAATAGTGCTGTGATGGAGGATCGCTAGAGTCCGGCTGGTCGGGATTTGGTCGATGGGGACATGGTAGGATAACTGTTGTCAGATAGGGAGGTGGAAGACCCTCCAGACAGGCCATAAGATCTTGGATCATGCACTGAAATTCAAAATAATTTAAGAAAACGTTGAACAACGACATCTAGGGCTTGGCTTACTGAACTGTCTTAAAATAGAGAAACAAAAAGGTCCTCACCCACCTGGATATGTTTCACGGGGTCTGGTAATAATAAGGCACCTGGTGGTAAATGCAGCACGGTTCGGAGCAAGGGAACACCGTCCACGAGACCCACAGTAGTGGAAGGTAACCAAGAATGTGTTTGATAACCTCTAGTCACTGCAGGATTAGCGGTAGAGGTGATAGCAGCAGCGTCGTTCGAGGAGGAGACCGGACGAGCCGGATAGGTGTGGAGTTCGGTTAACAAGAACAGCAACTCGATTCGTACAGCGGGCAAACCAACACCACTGGCGCCGTAAAGCCCGCAAAAATTAATCAGAGATGTGAGGAACGCCTCATGGGACTGAAAAGTAAGAGTAATATGTATCACGGATGAGAGCTGTTCACGGGACACTTGCGCTCTGTAATGGTGAACAAAGAACGACCAATCTCACCTTCAACCACCGGTGTCGCGTCCGAATTCTGTTTGTCTCGGCCTGGCGGACCTCTTTTGGTAGCATCCAAGCGTCCAGAATGATTGCCGCGTCATTGACATATGCATGACCGGCCGTCGTTTCTTTCGGGATGGTGGAATGGTCACCCGAAGTTGGACTCGCAGAGATGAGGAAGGACGGAGTGGTTAGAGGACCACGACATATGAAGCCCTCCTGATAGTCTGCAAAATAGCAGAAGAATGTGTGTGTGAAATCAAAACAACACAGAATATGATGACAGCCATTCGTGAGGAACTAACCTTCTTGATTCTCTCCCGATTGGTTACTGGCAGGCGGTTCCGTCAAGTGGAAATTAGTCAGTTTCTCCAAAAGTTGTTGAGCTGCCGAGTGGAAAAAATCGGTATTTGTCCACGTATCTGCAGTCTGAAGCGGGAGCTGGCCAGCTGCGGTTAAAACATGAACCACAGCCAACTCATGTTCCAACCAGTGCCATACGTGTTTCCGAAGACCGACTCCCTCAGCCTATATATGGGGACAAGCAGACGGTTCTTCTTGGTATTATTGAACAACACATACAACAAGTAGTGAGGCTGGTAGGAATTCTCCATACGCAAGAGAAACGCTAAACAACGGTCGCCTGTTAAACTGGATAGATGAGCTCGAAGTTAGACGGGAATCTGCAGGGAGGGAGAGCCCTTAGACGATCGCCTTCCTTGACGACATTGGAGGCGAGCAGCGAAAAAACAACAATAAAAGACGAGATAACTTGGTCGTTAACTACTGTCTCGGCCAGAGGACTGAAACATTCACAATTTGTGATTACTCTACAGTAGTTTGGAGTCAATTTCTTGTAGGTGTTTTCTGAAGTGCAAGGGAATGGTGAACTAGCTGACAAATCGGTGGCCATCAGCTCCAACGATTAATCAATGTGGGTGAGTGACTGGTGGGGTACCAAGGATCAAAGTTTGATTGGTAAAGACACCACGTACGCGTACGACTGTAGAGAAATACAATCTAGTGTGGGACTGTCAGAGTTCGATATCAAGCAGGTGATTCGAAACAGGTAGAAAAAGCTTGGACTGCTATAAAAATGGTTAAATTAGAATGTGCTTCCAATCGTGATTACTGTAAGATATGGAGTAGCTGCGGGAATTCCGTGGATAAGAAGCTTCAATACAAAGAGACGGAAGAGCTGTGGAACCCGATCAGACAAATCGCTCCTATGAAATAACTGTTCTCCGTCCCCGCTTTTTTGTCTCACACTGATTTTACTTGCAGGACGAACGCTCGTCAGAGGAATTCCTGAATTTCCTCGAGAAAGGGGCTGGATGACTGTAGCAGATGAGGAAGGCGGATCTAGTCTTTGGAATCCAGGGACGAATTCGACGTTACCCTTGTGTGCCGTGACTAAATGCTACTCACAATACGCGTAAGTAGTACAAGCCGATATGGCAGTCCGGCTTCCAAACATGGTCTGAAGAAAACCGGGTACCTTAATGATGTACACATAAAATTACTGAGTAGAGTAGAGAGGTTTTGGCGACTTATCTTGTGTGCCGTGACTAAATGCTACTCACAATACGCGTAAGTAGTACAAGCCGATATGGCAGTCCGGCTTCCAAACATGGTCTGAAGAAAACCGGGTACCTTAATGATGTACACATAAAATTACTGAGTAGAGTAGAGAGGTTTTGGCGACTTACCTCGGCTCCAGAGGCCAAAGTGCTCAGCTCTTCCGACAATATCTTCAAGCATGCTATGAATTTCAGCTGATTCGCGATCAAGTCCACCATTCCTTCAGCTTCTACGAACGACAAAAAAGAGAAATATTCAGTCAAGCAATCCACCAGGGAATCAGTGCGAACAACTGTTCCGGAAGTTGTTGAACAGGATAGTTGAGAACCAAACTACAAAAAAAAAACAGTCTTAAAAATCCAAAGCTCAAACTCTGCACTATCACTGTTTTCTCCATCGTTCAAAAGCAACTGGAGGATTCTGCGTAAGATGAGCTGTAATCACTTGAATATATAAACATCGTAAAGGTGACCAACTGGAATAAATTGAACAGAAATTGAAGCGCCAATCACGCTCGGATAGGGTGATTGTACGATAACATTTTGCCGAAGAGAGTTAGACGTACTGCATGAGTTGCCTATGTTGTATTCAACTGAGAAATGCGGATGCCCGATACCTGGAGGTACTGGTGTGTTCTTAACTGAGAGATTAAGCATAACATAACCGGGCACGACGTAGTTCTATGCGTTCAGTTTCGCGTTTCACCGATTAGTGCACGTTCTTCCATTATTGCCTGGTTTTACAGAGGAATTGGGAGTGTGCATTTGATCACATTGCCCGGATGTCCGTGCCTACTCCTAAGAGACAGAGACTCTCAATTTCAGGTGAGCACCACTGCTGATGGTGTCAGCAAGTAGGGAAAAGAAAAACAGTAATTAATTGTCCGGAAGCAACTGACCTGGGGGACCACAAACCTGAAGGTCGCTTTCCCGAGAGGCAGTTATCATTTCAACCGGCATTCATTAAAGACAGACGCGCGCGCGTACTTCAAGTGTTAGACTGAGTGGAAACTGCACAGCGGCGGTATCTTTCCGATCCACTCGCTGTCCGACTAGATTTGAACAACATCAGGATTGGTCTTCCGCTTTCCTAGACCTACTCACTTCTTGACGGATGGACAGGAAATGCAACAACTACATTTCGTGACTTGTTCATCACTCATATTCATCCCATGTCTTTTGGTACCAATATTCTCCCTTTGAAGTTCCCAGAGTCACAAATCTAAGTGATTCAAACGAGCTGTCAAGAGAAAATCTTGCTGGTGACTACTACTGCCTCGGAAGTTGAAAAATCAAATACGTCTAATCGCACCACTCATAAGAAGATACTGGGTCTGGAAGATTCCCGTGATTTGTGTTGTCCGTAATAGCATTTCACGTACTCATGGCGTGTTGCGCTACTTAAGCGGGCTAGTGCATCCTATCTCAACAGTCCGTGTGCATTCAGTGACCATCTGGGGACTCGGGTAGTCGCACCCCAAGTTTAGGAGCGTGAGAGTGTAGTGATATGTAAAAATAAAGGGTAGTTGTAATAGTATTGAGCGAACTGTGAACATGCAGCATGTTCAAATCCAAATCCACGTCAAGAATAGAGGTTTTTGGACTTACCCTCACAGATAGACGATTCGGCAACAGAATCCCGAGCCAATCCTGTGGCACTCTCAACCGGTTGCACTGAAGCTTCTGGAAGCGGGTTACTGTGGTCCGAGTCACTGTCACTCAGTTCTATCTTGAACGGATCCGTTGGCGGCAAGTTGGGAGTGGACGACACCGGCTCATTATCGTCATCCCATAGGGAAAACACATTCATGTCTCTTCCACTAGATAAGGAATATGTTGGGGGAAAATAACTATCGTGCTCTGAGTTGAAGGTTGAATTACGAGAGGGTATCCGATATGTCAGGGGCGAGTGGTTAGAGCGCGAATTTACCGACCGGAAGGTCCATGGTTCGAACCTGACCTCTACCTCTCGACTTCCCCTGTTTAGGCTTGGGCAACCTGGCAGTATCTCAGCCCTCGTGTTTCCTTCGGGCGGCATGGCAGCTAGGCACCGGAAAGGTGTTACAGCTGAACGATTTTACGTCAGGTAGAGATCACCCTCGCACCCCAGCTTGGATCACAACCGAGAGTGAATTGTTATGACCGGCGAATCTCGCTCGAGCAAGACCATGACAGACCGACCAGTTTTTAGTCAGTCGTTAGAAGGCACAAGGAACTGACAAACATCGGGTGGAATATTCGAGGTAAAGATTCACAGTTATTGATGGTAGAGTAGCAATCAAACGTCGCGGTCGACAGGTGAAGATCCAGCTAGCGTGGCAGTAATCAAGCAGTCTTCTAAAAATTGAGTTAAGCATTTTTTTGACTAACCAGCAGCGTAGCGGACATAAACTGTGCATCAAGAACCGAGGGGTAGCTTGTACCAGTTGATGAGAGGTGATAGCTGCATGAAAAAAACGTCCAACATTTTATTGATGAAGATAGCTACGCATTAGAACAAGAGTTCTGATGCCGAAGATCGCTAATAACTGTACGACAAGTGTCAATGCAAGCGAATTTACTTGCCAGGTAATCGGGGCTTCGATGCCAGATCAGGGTCCAATTCACAGTGGTGCGCTATCGTCCAGGTCTGAGCGACCGTCGAATAATCATCCATCGTTCCTGAATCCTATGGCTTACATGTTGAACGCGCATTGAACGGATTCCATATCAGAAGGGTTTACATTCTTTGTGTGAACCTATCCACGCTGGATAGCATCCTGTGTCTCCAGCTCTGCTCGGAGAGTGCATCCGAGTGGTTATCTATGCTGAGGCAATGTGAGTTTGTAACTGAAGTCATAGGCGACAAATGTGGCCTTCGCAATAACCCATCCATCACCTGATATGCAGAGAACATTTAAATGAGCCCATCATTGAAGTGCACTTTCGGACAAGTCAAGTACAAGCTCACTATAGGACGACAAAAGAAGAAACGGACCTGACAATGGCAGTTGTAAAACTGACCTCGATGTGGGAACCAGGGTAGCCTGACTAGCGGCTGCCAAGGCCTCCATCGGTTCCACATTTCCCGATAGGCTGCGATCGAGCGTAGCGATAATCGAACTTGCGCGGCGTTCCACTTCGACAATTGGAAGTAGCGGGGGTATCTTGCTCAACACTTCTAAAGCTAGCGTGGGACAACCAAGAGCGGAATAGTGGTGCGCGGTACGGAAGTACAGACGACGTTCCAAGCAAGTCATCTGACGCATCGCTAGAGAGTCAATGATACTGGTGCTAGAAGTACCCACACGCCATTGACGAAGCACAAGTGGATGTTTACGCAAGAAGGTGTAGAACTTGAAAACGCTTGGATAGACCGACGTATGCAATGTGCTGCTACTACGTGGTTGTCCGTCCTCGGAGCCGACCAGACTGAGTGTCTTCTCCAACAATTGTGGATGTTGTGGACTGAGGTTAGCTGAGAATGCATCCACCTCCGTTGTGGTGCGGCTGACCGGTGGTGTTACATTACTGGTTGGTTCGGGACCTTGTAGCAGAGTGCGTAACGATGCTAAAGGATCACCCTGAGAACAATGGTAAGGTAGACATTTGATGAGTAAGTGACTCACTATAATTGTTATTGATAATAATACAACGGTAGTAAGCAATGACACTGTTTAATGTGCACGCTAATCAGAGTGCTAAAAGCTCACCAGCGACCAGAATGCCATGCTTCGCAGGAACGGATCGTCGCTCGTGATTACGTGCTGACGTAGAAGACGATGGAAGGGAGATTCTTCCTGGAACTGGTCCATACCACGGAAGCTTGATGTATACAGTCTGTTCAGATGAAAATACAAATACAGGGTTGTGAGTAAATGAACAGACACGCTACTACTGTCCGATAGCTCGCTTAAACACGGACAGCAGGGTGGAAGAAAGGGTTTCTCACGTGTATATCAACCCACACAGAGCTCGAAAGATGTTTTTTTAATCAAACTAACTGGGAAAATATGGCTCAGCTGGTCGAGTGGGAGATACTTACAAATTGCGAGCACGCGGACACAGAAAGTGCGGTGAGACTACGGACGGATCGATGCGGAAGGGGGAACGGAAGCTTACCTAACCAATACTACAGCCAGTTGCAAATCCTTGAGCGTATCTAAACAAACTCGTATGGCGTCGTCCAGACATCCGGCCAACAGGAATAGACCTGCTGCATGCGTGTAACGGTGTTGGCTGAGCAGGCGAAACGCGTTCAGTTTGGCCTGGCGGCAAGCTGGACGACCTGGCCCGAAATCAGAACGGAAGAAATTTTCCAGTGTTTTGTTCCCAATCGACCTGGATGAGTGCGATAAAGAACGACAGAGACATAACGAAATGAGGATTCGAAAACCCGGGGGAGTGTGAGAATGTTCGTCACTAGCAACCAACTGAACCAGGACACATTGCAAGCTGACGGGGATGAATGTTGCAGTGTTGGAATAACAGCGAACAGCGAGCGTATCAGAGATAAAATGAGTCGATGTAACTGGTAATGTTGCGGAAAGCGAAAAAAATAGTTTTATTCCGAGATTTCACCCTGCAAATGAAGCCAGACTACGGTAAAAAAAAAGTCGGGAAGCACTGTTTCAGTGTTTGATCTTTGTTGGAAATCATTGGCAGTGCTCAGTTCGCGAAGTTCTGGGAAGAATGTGGTTCGTGACCTTCCGGTTAGCGGTTGCACTCAATAGCATTCGGCCATGAACGGCTGATCAACAGTGTCACAGACAGGATGTAAAGCCACTCACCCTTCAATTACACTTAAACTGGTTTCTCGAATGAAGGCTTTCAGATGATTCATGCGTCTTTGGAAACTTTGTTCCTTTCTGAGAACATTGATTTCAGTTCGTCCCTAGTATGTTGGATGGTATAGTTTTCAACTTCCAACCAACAAGGCTGGAATCTCCCGCTCTCTATCACCAGATTATTGCTCTTCGGGTAGCAACGGGATATTTCAACAGAGAATACAGAGTTGTCATTGGGTGTTTAACTGCTGTCGCGCCAATTTCAGGTATGCATCGGCACGATGTGAAACCGAGTCAAGATCGTTCCTTGTGATAAAAAATCTAAACCGAATTAGACCAATTGAGCAGCCGGCTTTTTGTCAGACCGATGGGAACTGGCCTCTTCGTGGTTAGCTGGTGAGCGTGCACATTCCGCCCAGCCCCAAATAAGGGTCTGCTCTATACGGGTCACCTATACGCAGGTCAATCGAATGTCATCAGAGTTGCGACAACCCCCATTACGTAGGATTGTTATAGTGCTTTGTGTGGCATCGCTTTGTAGAGAGACCTCAATTTTGAAAGGACAGTGTGAATAAGTCCCGACTCTTAAGTGATTCATAACTCACGCTGCAAGACACTTATTCCTAAGGAGATGAAAACATGCTAAAACTGAATTGAACACGTGTCTGGGTGACTAAACGCAAATCTACGGATCCCAATGAGAATCGGGGTTTCCCGCTTCATAAAATGCTGTTCGGTAGGAGTTGTAGAACGCACACCCGGCGAATATGTATTGTATGGGAAGGCGATTCGTTCCAAGTTTCGCTGCGAGCACTCAAACGCAAAACGCTGTGATCAATTAACACGACACAACAGTCGTACTCACTTGAACAGTCCGGCCACAACGTTGGCCTTACACATTGCCGCATAGAACACCACGGATTCCATAGGATCTTTGGTTTGCTGGAACGAGGTTCGGGCAATCTGTCCGAAAAGACAAATGATTTGAATGAAAAAAAGTTACAAACATCCACATGAGCTTAGAAATACAACACCTTGTTGATTAGGGGTTAAAAACCCGCAGCCAGCAAGAATTGGGTACGGTATGGCCTCGGGCAGACTAACAGCAAGTTTGTGGAGCTGAATATACCTGGTCCTGAGGACACAAGGTCAACATGGATAACAGGCAGACGGAGCTATTGTTTCTGGAAACTGGACTCGAATCGTTACTTCTAACTGTTCAGCTGTAACACCCTTTCGGTACCTAGCTGTCATGCCACCCGAGGGAAGCACGAGGGCTGGGATACTGCCAGGTTACCCAAGCCTAGACATGGGAAGTCGAGAGACAGAGGTCGGATTAGAACCACGGACTTTCCGATCAGTAAATCCGTTCTCTAACCACTTGAGTCATCAGTCAGGACACTTAAACGGTCACCTACCTTTTCCACACACCGACGCAGTAGCGTATCGCTCCGAATCCACCATCCACAACCGTAACGTTTGAATTCGATCCAGGTCAGTTCCTCGGAATTCGGGGCAAACTGCTTCGTTGGTATACGAGCCAGGAGTTCCTCTGTAGCATCCGAATGAAACGCCCAGGCCAAGCTGGAGTTTGTCAGGCCAGATGACTGTTATCATAAAAAGGGGGCACCGATAAACAAATAATTGCGTGTACAGCGCCATCAGGGATGATAAATAGATTCACATCAACCGAATACATTTACAGAGGAAAGCGCAAACTGTGGTGGTTGGTATAGGGCACACATAGTCGTATAGATTGGTAACACAAAGATGATGTAGGTTATAGAAAAAAACAACATCATGGCAGCCGTAAGGGTCTACTTGAAGAGTGTGTGCGTCCCAGTCGGCTTTTGCCACCACAAAAGAAACGCCGCATTATGGAGGAAAAACCTTAATGGTCACCGGCGCTCAACTTGGCGACATTTCAACAACTACTGCAGTGGGACATAAATTACTGTCAATTCAAGACGAAGTTTGTCAGCGAATCAACCTACATCCAGTGCGGAGCCGTCTTTCTTCCGTCCTAATCACAAATAGAGGACAAAGGTACGGAACATTTGAAAAGTGGCAAGTTTCAGCTGTCTTCCCGATTTAGAAAAAAAAAACGGACCAAAGAACTGAATGTGCAAACCAACGGAATTTCTTCATTCTGATGATCAGTTCATCCGAGCTGCTAATATGTATGACCAAGAGAACACTCCAAAACTGAGTGAGATTCACTAACTCGCACTTCCAATAGAAGTGTTGCCCCGGGAATTCAAAACTGGCCCTGCTATCATCCAGCTCATGGGTTGACGGTAGCGAAGTGAAATGGACCCACAGGTGAATTAGAAATCCCCTGTTGTTGTTGTTGTTGAGGAACATGATCACTGCGTGTTGAAGCTCTTTCTGTAACCACCAGCGCCACCTTCGAATCAGTGTACACGCATCGTTAGAACATCGAATGAACAATGTTGAAGGGCGATAGACAGCAATCAACTCAGTGCACGCCGCTTGAGAGTACGAAACGGATGAACCAGTTACACTGGCTCGATGGTATAGCTTCGTATAGCAGGAGATTGCTTGAAGCCTGCACTGACGGAAGAACACTCAGGAAGAGAATGGGATGCCATACACCCACTCCACCAAATGGATAGAATTTCCCACAGACACACTGACGTCTTGCATGCAATGATACAGTTATATCCATGTGTTTACCGTCTAAGTTTACAGACATATACCGATTGCCTTCCACATCCGCATTCAAATTCTGTGGCACTACGAAGCAGGGCATAGCTGTGCCCGGTTTATGACCGAAAAACCGAACCGAACTCCGACTTATCAGGGAAACTTGACGGAACCAAATTGGTCACAATTGTCGAATTCAACGGCGAAAATTTCAAAGACGAGTTCTGTCTGTCTACCCATACAATGAACTCGGTTACAAGAAACGGACTCATTTTCAGCATCCTTATGAGTAGTGTGTTCTGTCTAGGCAGGGCATTTATCGGTGTGTTTGGTGTTGAAAACGTTATTTCCCCTGATGACTTGTTCAGATAGGTTATTAACAATACGAGAGAGTCCTTTGAAAGTAAATCTTATCGAACTAACATTTGCAGAATTGAGAACAGCTCAAAAGTTGAAAGTTGAAAACCGAAGCACACTGTCGATTGCAATGAGAGAGATTCGCCTTAAATAGCGGAATTGCGGAGGCAATCAATGCCATACTCGATGTGTTTGGAAGAAAACACGTCCAGGGTTGATTGAATCCGGAAAAAACTGATAAAATCGAGCCATGACTGAAGCAAACAAAACAAAAGAGTTTCAAGCTTGTCCGAATCTCAAGGAACCGCACCCCCCCTTAGAGAGAACCCTTACGTATCAGTAAACAGATAGGAGAACGATCTAATCGCCTGTTCAACAAAAAGTCAATGATGAACCGATTTCTGCTGGATAAGCCGACAATTCGAAAACAAACACAGTGACCACACAAAACAAAAAAGGAGGGTGCAAACAGCGAGATAACTTGTTGGAAAGATAAATCACAATGCATGGGTGAGAGTAGAATTACGAAGTGTGCTGATTATCCCCTCATTTAGGTTCTGAACGTTACACGAGAACGAGGATGATCGTGCGAAATAAAAACTCACACACGATTCCACGGAACGGATCTATGTGATAGGGGGGGGGCATAACCAAAAGGTATGATTGCACATGAAATTGAACAGATCCAATATCTGGTGGGTGAGAACTGTATCAGGTGAAAGGAGAAAACCGATTACCCTCTAAAGAGACATACCAGTAGCTGGGCTCGTCTAGCCGGCGGAAGAGTGCGACTCAAATACGAGTAGAGTTGGACAGTGAGCAGGAAACGGAGACCACATTCGTCCAAACCTACAAATAGGGAAGCGGAGAAAGCATTCGGATGCTTCTGGGGGGTACTGAAACAAGGATCAAATGACAGACAGTCACTTTTCGTCTTTTCGACTTTTTGTCAAACAACAAGCAAAAGGGTACTCGACCAAAATGTCCCAAATTTTATAGCCAAGTGATAACTAACCATGGTTAGGCTGAACCGGTCTGGCCGACGTGGTAGTACTATCCTTGATAGGCACGGAATCGGTGTCCGGATTCGTGTTGGCCAAACGGTCCGTCACATCTGTTTGTACGTTGGCCATGAGATCCGCAATACCCAACAGATACATCTGATCCAGTGGAGATAGACCGGGCAGTTGGCGGACGGTCAGACTAAACCGTGGGGGGTAGACGTGAGAAGGTGAGTCATGAACCGTTTTCTACGGGGCCAAAGTTTAGACGAATCAGAATGATATGTAAAGCGGCATATGGATGGGAGTGTTTCTCATATTTCCATGTCAGCACAGCTAACCTATGGGGCACAAACGCCAGGCAAGCAACACGGACAAGAACCAGTCGTCTAGGTTGCAGCAATCAGTCAGGTGTGTAATCCAGAGCACCCAAGAAGCAGGTAGCTAAGGCGAAATCATACGGTGTAGTAGTGTATACCCGAGCAAATGTAGAAGGAACCGAGACAGATGGGTCTGAACACCACAGAAGAGCAATTAACATCTCCCGTAATAGCCCTCGCCTAAAATACGCGTGAGAATTCTGATATTTACCTTGCCATCAAACGGCTTGGAATAGGGTCTCCTTCTTCTACGTTTTAATTATTGACTACGTAAGTGTGCGCTCAACTACCACTCCGCACTGCGTCTGATGATTTGCGTGCAACCTTCTTCGTAACACCGAGACGTAACATCCTTGCTTTATTTCACTGATATTACCACATCAAGTTTTTTTATCGATTTGCATTATCTGTTCCGCTTATTTCACCCTATGTAAATCTGCGATGCCATAAAAAAATTGCCTTTTCCTACAGAACCGTACACAACTCTGGAATATTCGACCTCCATTCCTTAAGTGCCTAAAATTTTCGATTATTAGATATTCGGATGGATCACTACTCCTTTCTGACCCTTCCTGTTAGACGTATGGCTAATCATGGCTTCTATATATCTGGATGTACTTTTTTAAATGTCTCTTGCTACATGCTGTGATTCTCACAAGGGCTTTCCAGCAGGTGGGTAGAAAAATAAACCGGTTAAGTGGTGACATGCTTAGGTAAAAATTGCTTCCTGATGACTGTCTAACCTGAACGTAGCAGGCTACTCATAAGGTTGCTGAAAACGCTTCGACCATCATAAACGAGAGACTCAGGTGAATCCAGCTGAATCTCCTGTCACAACCAAATTCATGTAGAAATGAGAGCAGTTTTCGAGATCGCCCAACTTGTTTGTTCAACTATTAGCTTAACACGTTCTGTGAAAAATAACGATCAGTTTGAAATCGGTGCTGAAGTTCTTCTCACTAGGGAGGTGAAAATTTTCTTTCTGGTACACTATCAAATCTCACGGAAAAGTTCGGGCACACGACATGAGAAACCTAATCTTTTGAAACCTGTTCAGAGCACAAGACAAAAAAGGGTACGGAGGAAATCCTATCGGAAAATCGACAGCTGAGTTAGGGAGAACAAGAGGTGAATCTAACTCAGAATAGAGTTGTCAGGTGGACGAAAATTGAAATGAACAAGACCGCGGATGAAGCCCGTCCGTGGGGAATGTGTGATGCTGAGTATGCAAACGTATGCGAACAAATGATGGGACCTAGCAAAGTCACTTGCTCACCGCCAACTCATGTGGACTTGGACCACTTATGGGCATCTGAACAACCAAACGAGCATCAATGATCGAAAGTGAGAATCTGGAGGCCTAAAAGTTCAGTTCAACCATTACAGAATGGTCATCAGCCCGCATAGAGAAAACGTAAACCAAGTGCACTTGCGTTGAAATGCAGTACCAACATGAACCTGCAGATGACGCAGTGACCGTCTCAAGAAGGTCCCCTTGGAGAACAGACCATTCATCTTGACAATCTGACATACAACGAAGAAAACAAATGTCCATATGGCACTTCTGAATGAAGACTGCCGGTCGCAGGCGAAAGGGCAACGAATGCTTCTCTAGACGGTTAGAAATCTGATTAACCTAACAGAACGTATAAAAATATAGACACTACTCGAGTAGTAGTATTGATCCTCACTTCGCAGTACAACGAAGAACATCCAGTCAAAGTTCCTCTTTCAAATTAGATCTTTGCCCCCTCGATGCATGCGTTAGTCATCAGGTGAGATTTGCTTACGGTAGCGTATTCAGGCACTATCTGCTGATTTCAAGAAATCATGAACCGAATATTAGTGGAACCAGAACAGAAGTAAAACATCGTTGAATTGAACGTGGATTTCCAGTTTACACCTGCGTGGCCAAAGACTATTCTCAGTGCTTTTCTTGTCCAGGCGGGTGAGGCTTGTTTTGAAAAAAAACACGGGGTTGGATACATGACACTGGAACTGCACGAACCGAAGAAAGACGGATACTATATATGGGACGAATGAGTGAGGTCTTTTGGTTTGGTTTTGCCGGTCTACATCTATTTTTGTGTGAAGACACCAAGACTAACATGAGTGGAAACTCCTGTGTCATAAAAGAACGAGCGACAAACGAACTATCATCTTAGCCAGCAAGCAAACAACCGGTTTGAAGCACGAGTTGACAAGGTTGTAAGGAAATCAGGCACCAGCATTGTCACATCAATTTCACCGTAGGCGATGACTGCGAATTTGGTCAGTGAACGAATTCACAGCTAGAGCAAAAAGCAATTTACACGAACTTACTGTTCAGCAAGTAGCTGTGCGTCTTCCGGTCGGAACTGACACATGGCAGCCAACATAGAGGGCTTTAGCGACCACATACTCATGGCACCATAGGCGGACATCCGTCCATCCTTGGACTGCCTCCCGGCGCGAAATCGATCAGCTCGGAATTTCGAAGTGGGCGAAGTTGAGGTGAGATCAGTCGCCTCATCGGCATCGTCCTATGCACACACAAAAACGAGTGAACGCATATAAGTATAGATGGTTCGCTCCGACTTGCTTAACAGTTTCGATTACTGAAGATTCCCTTCGTTTCATCATTCACAGAAGGTGTTCTGGAGCCCCATACCATGGAAGAACCTGTCTCATGATAATTCCACCAAAACTTCACTATATCTAGTTGGTGAATTCATCAAGAAGGTTGCCAAGAAAGGCATCTACAATTTGTAGAACACATGTTGTGCAATCACATGGTGGTGTTGATGGCAGCACGCACACACTAGGATGCACGGAGCAACAGCAGTCATACACACATGACTGACGTTGCAAGTGTCCTTTTCAACGCTAGTAGACAGAGCGCAGTAAGGAAACAGTTGTGCTATCATGGCTTCATAGGGGCCGATTCATTGGTAATACTTAACCTAAGGAAATAGAGCTTATCCAGACATGAGACATTATTCATAAGGCTGGTGAAAACACTTCTACAGCCTACGGCCACCGTCATCCTTCTTAGAGCTCTTCAGGTAGGCACAATCCCCGAGTTTCCGTCGTGCTCATGTCCTACTTGAACCCGGGCGAGACGGCTCAAGCGGATAGAGCGCGATTTTACTGACCGGAAGGTCCGTGGTTCGAATCCGATTTCAGTCTCCCGACTTCCCCTGTCTAGGCTTAGGCGACCTGGCAGTATCCCAGCCCTCGTGCTTCCTTCTGGTGGCATGGCAGTTAGGCACCGAAAGGGTGCTAAAGCTGAACGATTTTTTTATTGGAAGTGCCCATAAAACCTAACATACATAAATCACATTGCCAAAGTTCTGAACCTGTAAGGACGATTAAACTATTAGATATTCGGTTAACAAGTCTCGCATGATCTAAGTAAAAGAGATCGGTAAACCATAAAAAACTTTCATATTATTTCAGCCATGAAACGGGGCCACCGTCATTTGAGCCAGATGTGTGAACTTGGTTCAATGTCAAGGCAAATTATATACTAATCACAATGCTACGCTATTGTTCGTTGTTCGCCGTGATTTTTTTCTGGAAAGATTTCACCGCCACTAACGTCAGCCTACGAAACTGTCTAAAAGCAGCGTAAGCCGCTTTCGGTGTCGCTCAGTGTCACCGATGACAGTAACGAAAAAAAAGACTATCCTACATAAGTGACTGTTCACAACCGTCAAACGAGCCGTACCCCACGGGACCGGATAGGCACTTGTATTCACTTCACTCTGGCTTGAACAGTCCTGCTCTCCTGGCGTAGCCGGTTAGCCCATACTAAGAAATGCAGGCACTGAACCCGAGTTTTGCTCGTATCAGAGCTCATGCGCGTGGCCGTGCCGAGAACTGAACCCGGGGCGCATTCGAGGCGGGTGTTTTAGCTCCGTTCCACCAGCGCACGCTGGACACACCCAACTCATTACTCCTGAAAAGGCAAACGTGTTCACGCTTGAGCTACGTGACCGGTTTGGGGAACACTTCGAATTATGGCCTGGGTGCTGTCTCGGTTGTGTCGATCGACAAGTCCGCCTATGAAGGCCTTCCAATGAGGCGGTATCACGGGCGCTTGAAACTCGCTGGATAATTTTCGATAGTTCCAAGTGATTGCTGGATTCCACCACAATGCAACTATCTAAACAAGAGTTGGTCTACTCTGTATAAGGACGACCACCGAAAAGTTCCTCTAGCACGGATAGCCAGATGAAATCCTTCGGTCTTCAGGAAGTCTATGCTGTCATTTTTAGGATTCACGAGGACCTGGGTGGCCAACGGGGGGGTATGACGCAGAACTTCGAGATAAAGGTTTTGGAACATTTACACTAAGGGCCGCAACAAGAAAACAAAGAGGAATCGAACACCAGTGTTATTGGGTCATCGAGGTTTTAGGACAGTAATCACACACGCGGGGCACTGT
This sequence comes from Clonorchis sinensis, assembly GCA_003604175.2. Lineage (NCBI taxonomy): Eukaryota > Metazoa > Platyhelminthes > Trematoda > Opisthorchiida > Opisthorchiidae > Clonorchis > Clonorchis sinensis. Next base: position 14,456,146 of record CM030375.1, read on the forward strand.
TAAGGACTGGATGAGGAGGCCATTCTCACCATCGATAGACCCTTAAGAGGAAATGCGAATCAATTACCAGGAATCATTATCCGACGGCTAGTGCATAGCACAACGACGACGAAACAGAGCAAGGAAAAACAGGGTGCATCGTCAACTTACATGAATTTTGAACAATTCTGATTCGTCTGTGAGCGTCAGTTCATCGCTGTCATCCAAGGGATCTGTAAACCGGGAAAAAAACGAACGGTTTCGAAAAACGGAAAGTTGGACAATCAAAACCGCCAATATGACAAAAAATATCGACTTACCAAAGACTGTACTACGTTTCCCGGTTTCATTTTCCGCGACAAATTGGTTCGTTTGCAAAGAATCGATTGCTAACAGAACATAAAGAGGCACTGGGGGGATTGTCTGAGCATCGAGCAAAGGAACTGGTCCAGCTGTGGAAGGCGTCGCGCCGGAAGTAGGACCGAACTCCCCAGTGGCAGAAGTGGGCTGAGTTCCTTCACCGGACCACCCAGGAACCTCACCGACGACGGATGTCTGTCGGTGAAGGGAAAGGTCCTTAAATTTATGCAAGTGGGGTGCTTGAGAAAAATGTTAACCTGACGGATAGTCAAGCGACTGGCTCCTCGTGAATTAGTCCACTAATATTCATATGCTCCCCGAAAAAGTGCCCGGAGTGAACGTAAAAGTCAGGATATTCCGAGTATTGAGGGAATCGAACAAACATTGTCCGCGAACAGTCACAGCAGTTATCCGATACAACAATCTATTGTCAGGTAACATCGTCCTCTCTAAGGATTTCAACGGATCGCTGGGACCAATAAGTGGAATTTTTCTGGGGAAAAGGATGACACGCTCAAAACGGACTGATTTCAATTTATATGCTCGCAACCGCAGTCAGACCAGACTTGGGGATAACAGGCTGCGTACACGGGACCCCAGGTTTTCGAGCCCGAACATTTGCGTGGCCAAGACGCCTACCGAACGAGACATTCGAAAATATTCGCAAAATTCTAAGTCCGTCGCCGCTTGACGAGCCAGCTCAGCGTACGCCCAAAAAATCACAACAACCAATCAAGGAAAAAAGTAACCGGTTGGGTCAGAAAACTGTTGTCACAAGATGTTGTATGTTCGGACCTGGCCTGAAAAAAAATTAGACCCCAGGAACACGATAGACTGTCTGGGGACCTTGACGATCTTCTCACGCAGTGACACTTTGTTCCCTCAATTGAAAGCCTACAGTTTACATCTCCGTGGCGTATCGTCTCACTTTTAGTGATACAAGTGGCCGGACGAATCAACGCGGTGTCAAATTCGCTCCAGTGTGATCAACTCTTCCGTGACTAGTTCATCCATGATCCGCATTACAGTGTGTTGTGATTTGTGGGGATGCTACGGAAGAGAAAGCAAATATCCATTGACCACGGAATCAAAACGAGGCCGGCAGATTACGGTCGGTAAACGGAGGTCTGTAATGGGACTCTTGAAGTTTGGAAAGTACCTGGGAGCCAACAAACGACGGAAATGTAGGCAGGTTGAAGAATGGACAGCGAACTGAACGGCTATTATTAACTGAGCAAAGTAAACACAAATTCGCAATAGACGTGATACACTACTCAGCACGTTGCTGAAAACTCTTCGACAGCCCACACCCGGTTTCGCTCTTCTTGGGGCTCATCAGGTAGGTGCAGTCCCAGGTGAGCCTCCCGTCAAAACCAAACTAGTATGCAAATGAGTGTATTTCACAAACTCGTAATCTTACTGTGGTTTATTCCTCTGGACCTCGTTTGTAAAACACGGCCAATAAAGTTCGTACTGTTTGCGAAAACTATTACAAGCGGAGTGATCCTGTACTATAAACCGATGCGAAAACTATTACAAGCGGAGTGATCCTATACTATATACCGAAAAAGAGGCATAGTTTGTAATATTCTGGGAACCGTTGTTCTGGTCTAATACGAACGTGTGAGGATGTGCTTTGATTGGTTAGCATTTCGGCCAACCAGAATCAAGTAGTCGAGCTCCGCATTGACCGGTTCGAAACGAGAGCCGCGGCAAGAGCCTTCGGCTGTATGAATACAGTCGTATAGTAATAATTTCCCTCAACTTCGCATTAGCTGAAGCAAACTGGGTTCTAGTGGGTGGTATAACAAGCCTGGCAGGGTTAATTCGATTGTATATCTTCGGAAATACTGGTCAAGTTTGATTGCCTTGCTGAAAATAAACCTTCGGTAGACGGAGCAACATGAATTCCGGAATCAAGGCAAAACGAACAGCTACAAAAGATAACAAACCCTTTTGTGTGCAGAACGACGGGAGATTGAGGCAAGTGCCGGACTTGAAGCAGTTAGACAGCGTGTAAGGTGCGCAAGAATGGCTTGAACACGACGTAGGCGACCAAGATTGAGCCATTCAAGCAACTGCCGCGGATGAAACTGTGGCATTATGGGATTGAATACCTGAAGTGAGGGAGAATGTAAACGCCTGTGTTTAGGCACTATGTGCTTTTCCGAAGTGGAGTTGAACTGTATGAAACGGCTATCCGCATTCAAGTATAAATTCAAACACTTGAAAGAAAATGCTCTCTCTCTGTCAAGCGGTTGCTTGTAAGCATCTGGCAGCACCACGGCCTTTACATAGCTTTGCAATCGCGTGGATCTTGTAGACAGCAGTAAAACAAAAGATGAAAGGAATCAATCTGATGTGTAGTAAGCCTGCATATTTAAAGAAACTTGATAGCAGATGACATCGAGTGTCTGTCCGCGGAAATCGAAAAGACTCGTTCAGTCAGACACTACTAAAAGACAAGCTATATTGTACAGGGGCGGGTGTTACTAATTAAGACCTGAAGGAGTTCATGGGGCGGCAGAAACAACCTTGTTGAGTAATAGCCGTGATGCGTAACTTAAATGCTCAAAATCAGACAACGAACGCAAGGTGTCTAGGAAGCAGAGTTTGTCTGTGTGCGTACAAGGTTACTGAGACGTGGAACCACAGCACTGAAGGTATGGTAATGAGAAAGCAACCGTCAACATATATGAAGAAAGTTACTTGGATCGATTCGAACAACCCAAGATTAGCCAGGAGCGTCGGGTCGGCCGTTTCAACAGGAGACGGTTTAGCGTGTGTTGCAGTGCTCGGCAGACTAGATGCAACCTCATCTGGGCCGGAAGAAGTGCCGACAGTCTTTGGACTAGATGGCTTGGTCGTCGGACTCACAGTCCCTGCTGAAGTGTGTGGTTTAGTTGTCGGTGAGCGCAAACCGACCATGTTGGCTAGCAACGCTGCAGACGGAGAAGGCTTGAGTAGATAAGCCGAGTAGGTCTTGGTCAGCTGAGCAACGGTCATGCTGGCCGTTCCGGCAACCGTAGCATCATCGGGTTGAGAGATGGGCGCTGCGTCGGACTGGGAACGTTGCTCATCTGTATGGAGATGATCAAATTGAGTTAAAAACACATAGAAGGGGTAAACGTTGTCGGTAGGAAGATCAATTTGATTAGTCTCGAAGGAAAAATTAATTAGGCAAAAAATTGGCATTTAACTCAATAAAAAAGATGCTAGGTGAATTTTAATCCTTGATTGTCACAGGACTTGTCTCCCCAACGAATCGACTTGAACCTTATCCGCATCAACGATTTACCTGATTGTCAGAGATTTTCTGACCTTTTCACTTCTGAGTTTTTCATGACCAGGATGGCAAACTCACCTGAACTCGTTCCCTGAAGGATTTCATTAGATCGCCCCTTTGATCCTTTTATCATGAACTGTGGCTAGGTGCCAAGATAAATTCGACCATCACTGGAGATAGCACTACTCAAGAGAGTCCACTTTTGGTTGGCTCCCTGAAACACATTCCAACAGTAAAGTTCCTCATAGAAAGACTAGTTTTTGGTAGGCTTCCTGACCAGGTGTTCTAAGCTGGAAGTGCATATGATATGCACAGTGATACTTTGCACCGCCAACTAGGTAAAATACTATAAATCGGTTGTGTTTTCAGAAAATCACAGTAGTGCCCGTTTGTTCCTTTTACGGAAAAACGAACACATCAGCGTTTAAATAGAAACACGTACAATGTACAGGGCCCGTCCTCAGGAAGAGGTCCCTATAGGTAGAGATCGTCAAAACTCCTAGTTCTCCATGACAAATGATGGGACTTTAAGTCGCCCATCCAAAGTACACATATACATATAATCTACTGTTATAAGCGACATAGGATACAGTACTTTATATATTATAGTAGTATGTCCATTTGAGCTCGTTCAAAAACATGACTCGCACAATCAGCGTCAAAAATGGAAAAAGTAAATGACAGTAATAATAATAATATGTTTTTATAAAAGAAACTACTCACAAGGTTACTGAAAACTCTTCGACAGCCCGCCCTTCTTGAGGCTCATCAGGTAGGCGCAGTCCCCCGTCAACCTCATGTTGTACTTGGACAGATCTCGACAAATACACTCACTTGCATGTCAACTGGGTTTCCACGAGACTTTATTTTCAACCTTATGTTCATAAACGAGAGAGATTTAGTTGAGTCTTCCGTGAAAGCCCAGTTGATATGCAAATGAGTGTATTTGTCGGAATAATATTGTGTTCAGCTGTAACATCCCTCCAGGGCCTAGCTGCCACGTCACCCGAAGCAAGCACGAGAGCTGAGATACTACCAGACTGCCCAAGCCTAGAGAGGCGCAGTTGAAATGCCCAGGTCGGATTCGAAACACGGACCTTGCGGTCACTAAGTTCGCACCTTAACCATTGAGTTATCTCGAACTTCCTAGGGGCCTCATTGAAACTGCTAACTGTTCAGCTGTAACACACCCGTTCGGTGCCTAACTGCCATGCCACCCGAAGGAAGCACGAGGGCTGAGATACTGCCAGGTTGCCCAAGCCTAGACAGGGGAAGTCGAGAGGCAGAGATCGGGTTCGAACCACAGACCTTCCGGTCAGTAGATTCGCGCTCTAACCACTTGAGCTATCTCGCCCCAAAGGCCCCAGTGCCCAACTGTTTCGCGGAATCTCAGCGACTGAACTAAGTAATCTGCGACTTTTTTCGTGGTCTAAAGAGCAGTCCCGTTTTGCTTACCATTCACTGTTTCACTTTCGATTGCGATGATTGATAAATCAATCATTGGAAAGGACTTGATCTGCGAGAAGCTAGATTCCCTCATAAACCAGCGTCGGCATGTTGGTAACAACCATGTGTTCGAATGCAACCGAAAAAAAATAACAGGACTGACTTTCACCTCCGCATCATATAGGCCGATCAAATTCAGTGTGTGAAGCTGGCTGAACTAAGCCAAACATGTGGACACATCGACCGCATCTCGTCTCGTCCTCGCATCATCAGGATAACCGATGTGTTTAATTTGAAGCGTCCATTTGCTAACCCGGTCTTAAAGTTGAGTGATCAGTTTGTGGTGCAGCACGACTAGGCAGAACTCGCTTGCAATAAATCTCTAGGCAATAATTAAACTTTGTGACATTCGAGAGTCAAACAGTGATCAGTTCATCGGACAGGAGCACTTTGTTCCCCACGATACGACCGCCTAGGGGCCTTGATTATTCAGTTGGATTACTGGCCACACGGCTTCTCGCTTACGATACGTGCAAGTGTCCACAGGGTTAACTAGGAGAACTGTACCGACCACGGACACAAGCCATGGGACCACTCCTTCGTGTGGAAAGTTCACTTGCCAAGCTCATTAGATGGCAATCATTAGAGTTGGATAAACTTGGTTCTTGTACACTTTGACTTGTCAAAGCCAAACAGAAATCAATTAAGGTTTGCATTCCAAGATGCTGGAAAAAGTAGTCATTGTTGGATGTATTAGGGGTGAAATTTTCCAATCTCCTCCTTTTGTGGGCGTTCGCATTTGCTTCATTGATCAGGCGGCAAAGTCCCCCAAGACAGGAACGAAGTAACCGACCTAAGGGGGGGGGGACTCGCTACTCGAGAGGTACAAATTCGGGGAGGGGAGACTGGTGTACAATGTAGAGTTCATTTAATTCGTCATTCAGTGGGAGAATTTTAGGGTAGCACATGAATTAAACTTGTGTTTTGCAAGCCTATATGTCAATTATGACCTCCAACACTATAGGGTGAGTTCCATTCACATCGCTCACAAACCAATGAGATTGAGAAATTCCAAAGCAGGTTACGTTTGGAACAGAAGAAAACCGAATAAGCTCGTCACAAACCTGTGACCAATAAGTGCTATATCGTCAGCTGCATGCGTTCTGAATGCTGACTTTGGATAACTTAGAGAACTTTGTTGCACAAAGGTGCTCGATATTGTGTGAACAAACTAACTCAACCTATTTCTACCTACACGTCCACGGTGCCATGTGGCATGCTATTTCTCGGGGTACGATCTAACTCATACACCGGTGTTACCTCTGAATTATCGAACGTTTAAGTGAAAAATGAAATTACTGTTACGACAAGTAAACTATGAAGAACTGAGAATACTGATCAGCAGAACATGCCTTTGGTTTAATATGGGTTGCTATCGCAAGCAGGTGAGCGGTCGTGTCGAAGTAAGCAGAATTCATGGAGTCATTCGCGCTAAAGAATGTGGCGTAAATCCATCAGCTTCCGAGCGCACATAATTCCAAGGCCCTAGTGATGATATGCTTCGGTCGATCCATTCAGGTGGTCCCTGCAGAAGAGGACAAAAGCAACTCAACCCAACTGTCTCCACAAACACTGCCGGGTGGCTTGCTAACTTACCGGTCAGCTTCTTCTGAACTATTGGTTCTTCAGCGCCGATTGTCTGCTCCGCCGCTGAGATCTCATGATGTCCAGCTTCGTTGGGCCACTGGCTATAAACCAAGATCTCGGTTGTAACTGCAATCAACAACAGCCCATCACGTAGCCAAATGGCCCGTTTGTGCCGTCCAGATGGAACAGGGTGTAGTGGGTCGCTTTTTACAATCTGGTGCTCACCGATATGAGCTGTGTAAACGCGAGTGGATGCCACCCGTTTCCAAGTTAGGTAGACCTCCCCAAGTGTGGTCATCAGAGTGGATGGGGTGTGTGGGTGAGATTGTGTAGGGTTGACTGACTGACAGGTCGGGGCGTAGACGAGAACCTGTGGGCCAAGCATGATCGACAGAAGATGACCACCGTCCTCCGTGCTTACCCAATCCAGTTGGACGACTGCCGGTAGCTAAGGTAACATGGGAGAGAGAGAGACATAAACCCACAGTGAGCCTTTCCGCCAGCCCCTATCTGAGGAATAAAACTATTTTCGACAATGTTCCCCATAACAAGAAACGCACAAGCTGCGCAAAGAATGTAGTTTGACGAGAACATGTTTATGAAAGTATTCTTGGAGTGAAAGGTGAGCGTGCGACGAGGTTCACTCAACTGAAAACCAGGAAACAGCAAGTTGCTACCGACTGCTATACACCAGTGAACATTAGTCCCCATTATTGCCAGAAACCTGGATGTGCTCAGAGTGGTGGGTTACCCAGAAGTAAACACCATCGACCATGATCAAACGACGCACTTACGAGGATTCCCCAGTCCGCAACTGTTTTCATCAGCCTGCAGCTGACGAAAGACGTCCCTTTTTTAGAGGGAACAATTTGAGTGTTCAAAACCGCAGTATATATGGAGTAGATGCTTTCTGAACATACCCACACTCACAAAAGAGATTATCCCCTTGATGGGTTAGTTTATTAAATTTGACGGACTATTTCCAAGCTCGGATCCCACACCATTTTCAAGGCTTAGTTAAGTCAAGATCTTTCTTAGAAGTGATAGAAAAGTTACCCAGCACGCATTTCCGATGCCGCCATGTAAGGTGTCCATATCTTTCTGAAAACTGCCTGTTGCATGCAAGTTAACTAGACATTAAGGTCGAAAGAATTCACATTATGAGCTGAACTGTATTGATTGCGACGCCGTCAATGAGCCATCAACAAACAACGCGGACAACGACGATCAATTATTACTCGCACCACGAGTACTCCATGGGACTCCACAATGGACGAGTGATACGGCAACCGGACATTTACACCGAGGTTGCTGACGTAACCAATCAACTCAGCTGTCTGAATCGAAGAATTTGCAGCAACCTTATGAGTAATGCATTACGTAATGACTGCAGTGTTTTCTTCGAACGGATGGCGCCAATTCGTCCGGGAGACAGGAGATGATGGCAAGCGCTTGTCACAGTTAGCATCATAACACTGTTCGTTTAGTTAACCCCTTACCTTACTAAAATCGACAACCTAATCCAAAGAGTGTCACCCAAAAAGACATGGTCATGCGAGCCGGATGAAACGGTCTCCATCAAATTCCTGTGTGGTTTCGACACAATCACGCGGTTAACGGCTAGGTAAAACCGCTGTAGGCTCCACTGTGAAACACCTGACGAAGATTACGCTTTGGTACCTGAAACACCGAATATAGTGAGTTTTGTTCCGAGGCGTTTTGGATGTTTGCACCGTGAACAAAACGCATATGACGCGAAGACTCTGGATGCGATCGCAACACTTTCGGTCTGAAACCCACTCAGTTAACTATAAGTTTTGTGCAAATGCACCGTGTGAAACTTCTGGTTGCAGATGATGTTGAATTTCACGTACAACATGACTTGGGAGGTGATACATTCCTCTCCACCTCAGTATTTTACCGACCTGCGGGCCAGTGAGCGGTTGCTCGGTCAAGCCCCCAGCAAACTACTCGGATGACCTTCAGTAGTTGTACATGGTCCTACACACAGAGCAAACTCACTGACGTGTCAAGTAAATAGCATCAGCAGCTGTAGCATTAAGAGGATGACAATTGGAAACGGACCCGAAGCAAAACCGCGGATGCTTTGGATGAGTGCTACCTTAGAGTGAACATATTCTTACTTGTTGATTCCGGTGAGAGTGTCCTTGATGGAAGTCCAAGCTCAGATCGATCGTATCCTCCAGGATCCATTCACATCCACCTATTAAGCCGAGGAATAAGAGGGGTATGGGAGGAAAACGGCGGAAAATAAAAGAAATTCATCGACAAAATAGATGATGGAGAAGGAAGAATGCGAAGCAGACGAAGTTGAATTGGCTCACGTACCGCTTGATTCACATTCATAAACGACTACCAGAATTTTCGGAATGCTCAATCCGGCCTGTGGTACAGGCACCAAGACGGCGCCTTCGGATGTCTGGGGAGCATAGGCAACCGCGATTCGTCCACTGTAAGCACAGTCCACATCCAGGATCTTCGGAGGGTGGTGACTGTCGAGTTCGATGCAACTGGACAAAGCGTGTGCCAGTGGCATTTGCCATTCAGACCAACTAAATGTTTCCCCACCTGATGGAAGACGAGAGAGGAGAAAAATCAAGACATTCATTCGGTTCGAAAGAGGATAACACAAGTGATGGGTCGCCTGAAGTCGACTTGCGTGAGAATATAGGATGTGTGAATATGCGGAAATTGATAATGACCCATCAAGCGAGTATCCTGTGTATCCCAAAAAATCAAATCGCTCGGATGTTGCTCCATTTTAGTACACCGCTGAAACGCAGCGATTCAACACCACCTTCCTTTCTTACTGAGCGTACTGGAGAAGTTAAGAGAAAAGCAATAACATGAACAAACAACAACACAGACGATAAGCTCGTTTATTGGGTACACAGATCAGCTGATCGGGCAAAAAAATAGAAGCCTGATGGTATAAACCAACAAAGTACAGAATACCGGCCTTACCAGGCAACGAGCCAGTCTGTTGCGCAACACACCGCCAGAAACGTAGACAACCATCTGAGCAAGCCGATACAATGAGGTAGGGTGGAGGCGCATTGTAAGTCGACAGAGTGGCCCAACTGACATGTGCCGCAGAGACTTCTGCTCGCGTGATCAAGACACCCGAAGGAAGTGGCAGTTCACAATCGTTCACCTTGGGGGTACATGAAAGAAATGAAAGATAACATGCTGCTTACAACGAGTATGGGAATGGCATGCAGAAAATAGCGTCAAATGAATTCAACTCGATTTATATGTCAAGGTGGTTTTAGTAATATCGATCGCAACAACCACAGTTGACAGCATCGTTCTGTGAGATCCTGTATACTTCTCGAGTGAGATCTACGGTTGCTCACCACCAAACTTCCATATGAGGTCAGAACCCAACTTAGCACCACGAGTGAATAAACAGATATAAAAAAAATCGTTCAACTGTAACACCCTTCCGGTGCCTAGCTGCCATGCCACCCAAAGGAAGCACGAGGGCTGGGATAGTGCCACGTTGCCCAAGCCTAGACAGGGTAAGTCGAGAGGCAAAGGTTGGGTTCGAACCACGGACCTTCCGGTCGGTAAATTCACGCTCTAACCACTTGAGCCATCTCGCCCTGAATAAATAAAGACAAGCAAAATGAGCTTCCGACACTTTGAGTGAACTGGGACGATCGTTTTAAAGCCACATGAGGCCGTATTATGGATCACGTGGTTCGGCATCTTGATTTGCCATCGACTCTCTCAGGGGATCGGATATAGAGTCGTTGATCTAGAATTCATTGAAAGTGATCGGCCCAAAGCCTTTCGCCTTTATTGAGTCGTACCAGGTTACTGTAGAAAAATAGAGCTTATGAATACTTGAACAGAACGTCCAAGTGTTTGGTCTTGAGGCCATGTATCCGGCAATCATGCGCGTACAAACAGTCAAGTCGACCATGAAGACTTGGACCAGTAGGTAACGTCGGGGAAGTTGGATTAATGTAGAACCCAGTTTTCTAAAACACCATTTCATAAACGATCATTTCGGGTAAGTCTTTTTCGATGAATGAGGTTCAAACGGTTAAGGAAGTATGCAGGCTGGATTAAGGACGATTTCCTGATGCAATATTTGATTCATTGAAGGTCAAGAGGAGAGTGGATGTTGATAAAAATGGACACTATACAAACAGAAAGACCGACACCAATGGGTGGGAATCGAACCAGTGTCCCCCGCTCGCTGAACTGCCAAAGATGCCACCTCACAGCACTTAGACACGACGTTCATCCATCCCACATTTGCCTAATGGATGGGTGGCTGATGTTCTGGAGTACTCATTGCGTGGTTCTCTCCGCCATAGCTGACCCTCGCTCACTTACCAGAGGCAGGAAGAGAACATTGGCACCCTTCGTCGTCTAAATCAGCTGCCCGCGTGAGTGCATGTGAACTCAGGTGGCAACAGAACTCAAGCACAGGCCGTAGAGACCCACAGAGATTCAGGTAAAAACGTTAAATGGCCAAATCCGATTGTCTTTCACCTTACTTGTTATCTAGCATTGAGCGACAACTTGTAGCATATGACTTCCAATTCAATCGCATCACACCTAGCCTTCTACATCGGTTTGTGCACCCGGAAAGCAAAGTCCCCTGATAGTTGAATTCAGATCTAGGTGATTTGTGACAAACTACTCTATAGCTGAAACAACTAGCCACTGCAATGCGGAGGATAGAGACGTCTTGAAACCGTGGAGATGTCAATGAATATCGCGATACCTCTGTACGGATTCATTCACACAAATGATTGCGATTTCTTAGAAGACAACTGAACCACATTGTATGCACTGATTCATTGCCAAACTTGGTCATCCGAAAGCTCATGTTAAGCGGGTTACAAAGGGGGCGGGGGCAATAATGAAGCAGCTGTTGATAAACCGAATGCCGGGATATTATCACGCCCATATGAACGTGGACTACGGTTATTTAGCGTATTTTTAGAAACCGTACAAGATGAGGTAAATACCATGACTAGATGATACTGCCACTTTTTGACAGAGCTGTGTGCACATCATGTGAAAAACGCTTCGGCACGACAGAGAGAGAGCTGAGCGTACAACTACTGATCGGAAGATTCGCGGTCCCGGTCCATCTCTTGTTGTCCAAGCTCAGCTGATTCGTCACTGTATCAGTCCTCGAACTTGTTTCAAGGCTTGCAGGTGTTATGCACCAAAAGGGCGCCACAGCTGGACGATAATCTGCGACAAACCGTCAGATTAATACAACGCGATGTGCATAAAATGGCGCAAGTTAGGTCATTCTATAAAACTGATCAGCACTATCGTATGCAAGTTCCAAGAAGGCGCTAAAAAAAAGAAAAGTGAAAAACTCGGAGATGAGGCGTGAGCGTACATCTATGTCACAACCCGGGACGATGAAAAAAAATAACCGTGATACTAACCAACTTACCTTCTCTACATCACACAGCAAATCGTCAAAAGCGGACAAACGGAGAGGAACCAGAGATTCCGGAGGTGACTGAGAAGGACTGACTTCAGTAGTTACACGCACGCGCCACATTTCCAGTCTGGTCTGTAAAAGTTGGGTAAATGAGCAAAATAATCGATATGCTGATTAGAAGCGAGTTGCAAAAAAGCGTCCAGAAGAAAATTTCGCCCTTAATGAAGAAAACAAAAATTGTGGTTTGACAAAAAAACAGTCTTTTAGGGACATGCAGCGCTCGTTCATTTATAGGTCCTGAAGCGTGAACCAAATCCCGTATCACCATCCTAATGCAAGGACCACAGGTTGAACTACCTGGGACGGCCACACAGTCGTTTGGCCATTTGACCACAGTTCGCCACTCTGTTACACACCAAACGGCATTGGAGTGTGGAGTGTGCGGCGTACGGTGACTCGAAGACGGTGTTTCCGGTATGGTTTTTTTCGAAGCAAGCACAGGCCGTAGAGACCCACAGAGATCCAGGTAAAGACGTTAAATGGCCAAATCCGATTGCCTTTCACCTTATTTGTCATATAGCATTGAGCGACAACTTGTAGAACATGACTTCCAATTCAATCGTATCCCCAGCAGATATGAACGCGACACACCTAGCCTTCTTTATCAATTTTTTGTGCATCCGGCAAGCAAATTTCCCTGATAGTTGAAGTTGAAACAACTAGCGACTGCAATGCGGAGGATAGAGACGTCTTGAAACCGTAGAGATGTCGATGAATATCGCGAAACCTATGTACGGATTCATTCGCACAAATGACTGCGATTTCTTCGAAAATGACTGAACCATATTTTATGCACTGATTCATTGCCAAGCCTAGTCATCCGAAAGCTCATGTTAAGCAGGTTGCAAAGGGGGTGGGGGCAAAAATGAAGCAGCTGTTGAACAACAGAATACCGGGATAGTATCACGCTTTGTGAATGTGGACCACGGTTATTTTGCCTATGTTTAGAAACCGTACAAGACGAGGTAAATACCATGACTAGATAATGCTGCCACTTTTTGACAGAGCTGTGTGCACCTCATTAGCCTTCGAAATTCCGGCCATTGGTTGAACACTTGACGGTCGGATTACGAGCGACAGAACAGTGGCGTGATTGGACAGGATAATGCTGCGTGGTATGTTTTAAATTAGTTTGTTTTTTGCTTGTGCAAATTTTTTGCTATTTAATTTACTTACAGTTAACATGTGTCATTATACTGAATTTTTCACCCTAACATTACCTGTGCGTGAGAACCTCTGTCAGATTGCACTCCACTTCTGCGGTGCACTCACTCACGATCATGAGCCAGGTTACTGCAAGCTGCTCTTCTCTACAGCTATCGGTGGACCACAATAGATGAGGACGAAATGGATATCCATCGAATGGTAGACGTAAAATGCAATGTCACGCCTGCCAGGCCTGGTGGCAGTTTGAATGTAGGGGTTTACAGGACGACCAGATAAGCCCAGTGCACTATCTAAGCCCTCGTGCTTCCTTGGGGTGGTATGGCAGCTAGGCACCGAACGGGTGTTACAGCTGAACGATTTCAATTGCACAGAAGGGCGGATGCTAGCCCAAATAAGACTGAGCTAATTCACCAGGAAGGAATAGAAATCGAGAGAAAGCACACTCAACAATTACAAAATCGTGACGAGGTTGTGTACGGTACATTATCAAGACGAGAAAAAAATGTGAGGTGTACCACATGTAGCCAAGATGAATCAATAAGTTCGTGTTAAAAGCACACCCACTATCTGTTCAATTAAGGATAGAATCGGCGAGCAACATGACTGAAAACATGAATCGTTTAGCATTAGGTGAACCAGTACCCCACAGAGACCAGCCGAAGACTGACAGATAGCCGTTCATAACATGAATTAGTATGTATTCTTGTGGGAATGACCGTTTCCATGATAAAGAAACTACAAGGTGTAAACTTTGATGACGAATAGAAAATAGTGTTCAGAGTCTGATGGTTTATTTCATGAGAGGGGTTCATCATCATCATCATCATCATCATCATCATCATCGACAGCATGACATCAGTGTTGAACACCGATGCTTCGCTGCCGTACAACCATGATTTATTTGAAAGCCTTATTGTGAAGAAAAAGAATAAAGATGGATGGGGAGGGGACTTATTGCTGTCTTACTACAATCATTCCGAGGTGCCTACACCTCCAAACACTCATTCAGGCAATCTGGATAGAAACTGACAAGATCGCCACCGACATCGGTTGGCAGCCATATCTTGCAGCGTCTCCAACCAGGCGCAGTGGGGATTACGCGGTCCCCAGCCTTGAAGGCGAGTAGCACAGACAGCACTCAAACATTTCGTGGTTTCTTTCATACCCTTCTGCCAGGTCAAGGGACAGGCTGAACTACCTGGAACGGCCACACAGTCGTTTGGCCATTTGACCACAGTTCGCCAATCTGTTACACACCAAACGGATATCTGTCGGGAACCGCCATTACCAAGAAAAACCCCAATTGCTGCATCTCTCCGACATAGAAGGCAAGCTACATTTTTTAAAAATGTACCGTTCATACAGCAAAGAAAATTGGGAAAACACATAAACGCGGGATTCTTAAAGTAGTCACAAGAACACTGGATCCGCGAAAAACTCTTTGCGCAACTCTTCGAGGGCAGCACAAGATGGAATGTCGTTAGCTAGCAAGTGTTTGAATCACAAACAAACACATACACTCAGGTCACCCGTACGGAAAGTACGGAGTCGAGGGTTTGTATTTCAAAAAGCCTACTGTGGTTGGCGGGTCAATTCCACATTGCTTACTCTGCGTAAGTTGCATTTTCTTCGTCAACTGGGTGTAGCACGAGCCACAAAAGAATACCCCAGACTGGGGCCGACAACACGCCGTAACTGCGTGTTTGATATTGTTTCCGTTTCATGCCTCGATCAGGATTTTCTGAGAACGATTAAGCGGCATTTTGCTTTCAAGGAACATGATATCAAACAATTCACCCTACACAATCTCCATTGGATGCTCACGAATCCAACTTTCCTACTATACTTCAACGAAAAAAGCGAAGTGCGGCTGTACGGAAGCAATAAATTTACGGTTTCCGGAATGACATTGAAGCCCCCACAAAATGGATCGACTGGAAACAAACATGAACTGGATTTGGACGCTTTCTTTTCAAACCTTAAGATGACTGCAAACAAAATGAAAATCGTCAGTTCATTGGCTTTATAAACCATGTACCAAGGTTACTCCGATTTCAGCTTTTCATAGAGGCACAGTCGATGATGCGTGTTCACCAAACGTTGATCAGACAGCTTAGATCAATGTCCGAAAGTGGCCTTCAAATAGCGCGAGCTCCCTTGAAATTTTTCCACTCGCTTGTTTTCAACAAAGCAATTGTATTCCTTGTTGGCGAGTCCGTTTTTCCGACACTAAGGCACTGGAGCGGGAACAGCAATTAGATACAACTGTATGGCGTGAGTAACTCACTGTTGCGACTATGAATTGATTCGTACGACCGGTCCAGCTCAATGGAAATCAGTCATTTTGACTATCCGACCTCCATAGTGTGTCACGTGGTGCCCCGATTGTTCGAGCTATCTGAGCCAATACTGGATGCGAGGTTGCTTCGGGTTCGTCGCGGACGGTCATCAAACATAGTGTAATAAGAACTCGTAGAGGAAAAGCCTATTACGTTCAAAAGTTAAGGATAGTCAGTTTCACCGTCTGCTAATTCTAGTTGATCAGCCTTATAATCGAACAGGTCATCACGTGACCTGTGTGCGCCTTAACCAAAGTCTCCTCTACAGGTATTTTACGTGACTCATTTAAACTGACCACTCAATTGTCAGCTGATCAGCAACAGAATTGGTGTCTTAGTGTCATAAAACCCCGCAATTGGTTTGATGTAGATCATGAGTCGTCTAGAGCAATTCACCAAAGACATTCCGAAAGATATACATGTTTAATCAACATTTACATACACAATAGCTCCACGCGAACCAATCATCACTACCCAGAGACATTTCCGCAGTTTATTGCAAACACTCTCAGTGAGTGAATGGGTAGGCTACAAGGAATGCCGTGGCGACGTGTTCGTGAAGATTGCCGCGATTTCCACAACACAACCCGGACCATGAAAAATGAAGGATTTGGTCTCCTCAGGGGATCTACATTCGTGCGCCTCGTACATTTGACCGGGAATGCTGCGTCGAATTCTTCAGAGGCGTGACTTGCCTTGAGAGTAGTACTATATTTGGCTATGGACTTTAACAGCGCTAAAAGTTATACAAAGCGGGATAGAACATGATTTCTACACTGAGAAGCAATGTAGGAATAAGACCAGTCAGCAGTACAGAAGCAATAGGGCAAAAAAAAACCAGCCCTCGATTAAAACGAGCACATACCCGTGGACAATAACCAACACATTCATTGCGGTCTTCCGTCGTACGACGCCAACCAGTCAGACGGACAATCAAGTAGGTGGTATGCGACGAATGAGCACTGAGTGGTCCCAATGGAGTGGTTCGTTGTAAGTCGACCCGGGGAACGAGTTCGCTTGGGAACACGTGCAGCAGAAGCGTCTGAGGAGTGAATGACTGCAACAAAAAATATACCGAAAATATCAAGAGACTTACTACGTTTATTACCAATCTGAGCGTAAAAAGAAGACACAGCAAATCGGGAAGACCAGTTACACGGTAGTGTCCTTGTCAAAAAATACTGTCAATTGAGCACAGCGATCTCTCTCAAAAAGAGGAAACTCTGTGGCCACAGTTTGGCCCGGCTGCTAGGTTTACAAAGTCTATCAGTTTGAATCAAACAGTGTCATCAAGATTCGTCCAATAACCAATAAGGATCAGCATAGAAGGAAGGCTAAAAAATCCCCACGACTTCGTTGTTTTGGTTTTGAGTGGTCCGCTTGCACGATGACATCGTTGGAACCCGTTTAATATGAACCGGCATAAAACTAGCAACGCACTATTCCTGCAGCCCTATAGAAAATACTCGCTACTATCTTCTCAGGGCTGTGGAAAACAAAAATTTGCTACCCCCTCCGTTGATGTAAGTAATATAGGGTTTAATCTTGACCTGATGCATTTACGTGAAATCTGCCGCTAATTTGTGGTACCGCAGGCCAAAAGCCACCGTAGGGAGCTGCATGGTCACAATGGAGTGCAAGCTTTTCATTCAAAATGACACTGATTCAGCAATTGAACGACGGACTGAATGATGTACCAGGTTTGCGAAACAGGGGATCACCACCAAGGATTCGTGTGCTAGCAATAGAGAACGCGGAGTCCGGCTTCACAAGCCGCTGACACAGAAAGTCCACACTTCAAATATTGAACATAATTGTTCCTATTGGTGGTTGATCAGGCCGCCATTGATCTGTTCGCCGAGCTTGGCAATTAGCTTGCAAACGTTTCGTCACAATCAGAACAACAAAGTTACCATAAAACAATGTTCAGAGCGGACGAGCATTGGGTGGAAATAGGCTTGTGGCTAAACCGTCACCAGCCTGTCACGTCAGTGAGCTTTGTAGAAGGACTTTCCTAATTTTGGAGCTGCTTTCAACCATGCTAAATACCCGGGTGGAAGAACTGAATCCTAGCTAAACCTACAGGTGCGCTAAGCGTAAAGAGTAGGCCGCAAGAGCAGGATCTGATACTTCTTACAGAACTTATGTATATATGACCGTAAATAGAATAAATAATAAACAACGCAAAGATGCACTTTCAGGCAAATCGATGAGTACAAAACAACAACAGCACACAGTTTTAGAAGCTTTGCAGCGTTGGCGAGATTGTTTGCGTGAGAAAAACGACATTTCAGCTCTGGACGATGGTCGTAAGGAATTCCTACATGACCACGGCCAACTGCCGAGACGCTGAACAGTCCACTCAAAGGGCACCATAGAATAGATAAACACTGAAATGACTCACTGCTGCTTTCGGCGGGTCAACCCTTCGCGTCGAAAGTGTTACAGTTGTGCGAAGCTGGATAATACAACCTGATGTGTCTGCATTAGTTAGACTTAACAGCCTCTCCTCATCATCGGTCGATTTGGTTGTTATTCCACGACCCAAAGTCTGTTGTAATTCGTCACCAGCATCGGCAAACGCAAGGAAAAATCCAAGCTGGTCGTCGCATGGTTTGGACTGTGAAACACCTGTTGTATTGGCAACAAACAAGGCCACAGGGTACTGAGTTAAAGCCGTTGTGAGGACACATGGAAACCAAGCGATTTCGTGAAACCAAGGTCTTAGCTGTTGCGGAGGTTTTGGAACACTGACTCGTGCAACCTCAAACAGCCCACCTCGAGACAATGAGCCACCACTTTGACTAATATCTGAAGGCTCCACGGTGAATCGTAGCCTGTGCGCAGCCGACGTATGGTGACAATGTTGCAGTCGATGTCCTAGGCCACCAACAGTGCCAGACGAACTGGTCAGCGGTCCGACAGGATCAACACGCCACAGAATCAACTCGCTAACACTTTCGGCAGGTGCCTCCCCAACTGATTCCGCAGAAATCGACGATCCTTTAAGCTCATAGTGAGAATTAGACAGGACCAGCGGTAGAAGCGGATGAGAGACAATGGCCTCGGTGTGAAAACGATGTCCGCTAAGACGTGCACTCCCGTTCACTCCGACAATCCATTGGAATCTGCGGAATAGAGAAGATATGATCAGGAGACACACGCCAGTACTGAGAACATGACAGATCATGACAGATCCGCTGCAATAAAAACTGAAGTACGAAGCTACTAACAACTTACTGGCTGGATTTGGACACATCCAGACGCCAGTAGCGCAACGATCCATTAAAATGTCTGGTGACCATGGCAACGTATTGGGACTGGTGAAACTTTGTAGCGAACACCGTGCCCAACAGTTGACTCTGCGGGATAGGAATCGAAGTGTGAAACCGTTAGAAACTCGAAAGCGACTGGTAATGTAGAAAGAGGTTGAATTCTGGCAACACAGTGACACATCTGTTGTATGAAAGGGAATCTGTGAGGAACCATAAACAGCAGCAGCTATTCCAGCATCTTGTTGTTCAGATCAAACTAACCTTACTGTCATTCGCTATGACCTATTTTGTCCACGCGTCATACTTCCTTACAGATATCATAACTTGAGAATAAAGAATAGAACATGAGAGGCGGATGATGACTGTAAGACCGGAAGATGAGTGCTCCAGCGATGACATTCAGCTGCGAATAACCACATATGGAGGTAGGCAAACTCTGACAACACGGCAGGAACAGCCAACTAGGTGCGGAAAGCATAAACGAAAGCTCTCTAACACGGAAAAATGATCCTATGGCAACGTAGTTCATGTCAAGCCGACTGCAGCCAGTGTTTCTCTGACTAAATGCAACTGGTTAGGGATTAAATGAGTTCCTGAATGCGCAAAGAATGGGCTTTGTAGGCACGAAACTTAGAACTAGATGTTATAAATTATGTCAACGCTTGCTGAGAAACAACAGTTTTGTCCTCTCCTAGGACCACGAGCAGCATATGCTCAACGAATCACTGAGATTAGGACTTGCTGGATCACAGCTGACTAGCGGTGCTTGGTCAAACATTTGGGCCAAACACAACCCTTTCACTACTCATGCGTTCGAGCAAAGGACGGATTTGGGTCGACGAGTCGCCTTAATTAACTAGCAAGGTAAAGAAGATCCTCAAGGTGACGCACGCTTTGAATGGCATGAGATTTTGGTGCCCTGTAAGACGCGACAATAAATAATAATCGTTCGGCTGTTGCGCCCTTTCGGTGCCTTGCTTCCATGCCACCCGAAGGAGGTAGGAGGGCTGGAATACTGCCAGGTTGTCCAAGTCTAGACGGGGGCAGTCGAGATACTGAGGTTGGGTTCGGACCACGGACCTTTGGGTCCGTAAACTGGCGCCTTAAGCACCCTGTGCACCTACAATACTCGGCAGCACACTCATGTATGTCACCTTGGTGAGGCAAGAAGGCCGACAAGCCGCCGTGGTTAGTTGTTTTCTAGACCACCAGGCGGCGGTACCAGAAGCCCTGTCGACAAACCATACCAAATAATGCGAAAGTTATCGATCACATAAAAGCCACCTTGTTTGAGGTGGAACGATATCCCATGATATCGAAGCGACTTCCTGTATATGACACAACTCATAAGGTCGACGGAAAGTCCTGGACAGGTTTCAAGTAATCCAGTCCCCTAATCTCCATCAGCCTTATTTCGCACTAAAAACTGAATCGGGTGTACGCGTACAGAAACACGCACTCGCACACTCGTTGAATGGGTTTTTGTTATTCGTGAAGAACGGGACACAATTACCCGTAGAATTGTTTTCTAAAGCTTCCTAATCGTTTTAGAAGGGATATATCTCCCCGGAATTCCCCATAGCCAGGCCCCATGGAACAGTGTTGCCCCAGAGAATCACAACGAAAACATTCAAACCTGCAGATTCAGTTTCATTCCAAGTATGACATTGAAAAGCATGATTTGGTTAGGTCCTGTGCTGTCTTGCACTTTTTAGGCATGGTAATGACAGTCTTCACCTACAACTTAGAGGATCATAACTCAGCAAGGGTTAACAAGAACCGATGCAGCTATACGCCCTGGAAAATGGACCCATATTTTATAAACACGTGTTCGAACACCACTGCACAGAGCAGCTGACATGCATCAAACTGCAGGCTCACAGCCCACCCACTGTGACCAAACTGAGGTCACCATCAATCAAATAGAAAATCAAAGCCTTTTGCCTGAGAGGCTCCAAAAAACGAAATCAATTCTGGTCCGGGAAACAGGAGAGGGATAACAGAGTACGAGAGTGGCATCAGCAGGGAAGCACTTACTTCAGACAGTCCTGAAAGAGCTGCTTGTCTCCAAATCCGCGCTATGGGATCCACCTCAGCCTGTGAGTGTTGCGACTGAAGCAGAATGACAAGGCGACAGAAGAGTGTGGAGATATCACGACTAGATGGAGTGGCCCGGTCGGAACCATCCGTGTGAATGTGCTGGTGATGGCTGCTTGGTGTTGCGGTGAGGAAAAGAAACAAGCCTGGCTGTATAGAAGCGGCTTCGATCACAGGAAAGGCTTCATGTAAGCGTGAACGAAGGCTGGAAGTAACTTGAGTTAGACGCGTGTGCCCCGAACTCGGGGTCATGGCAAACGACGATTCAATCGTACCAGTCCGAGTACCGTTTTCCAGTAATGGAACATACTGTACACGAAGTCCTGCTGGATTAGGGACGGATGTATCAAGCCCATGGATATACCTGGAATGAAAAAATGGAGACAGAAGCGTAAATCATAGGTGAATGACTGCCAGCAGTGAAGCCCAGTACACATAAAACTACTCACAGGGTCGATGAGTAGTAGGCAGTCCACTACCGGTTTCTCTCTCCTTGCGGCTCACTACTTAGGCCTAGTCCGAGAGTTTCAACTACCCTTATATCCTATCTGAACCCCAACTAGTGTCGATAAACACTCAGTTGCATGGGGAGGCCAAGCTGAATTTCTCGTTTATGATATTCTTCAACGGAATCCGCTGTACAAGGGTCGCGTCATGTTTCAGTTGGTACGATATTCAAGATATCACAATATATATTTTCCTGATATAACGGACTACTCATAAGTTTGCTGAAGAATTTTGTGGAGATCAATAGGTAGGCGTAATACCCCAGTTTTGGTCAACCTTATTTTCACCTGGAACCTGACGATAAATTGACGTCAATGAGAGATTCACCCAAAATACAAATGAATATATTGTTTATGATAGGCATTAAGCAAATGTGCCACACGAAAACCTAGTTGATGTGCTCCAACAGATGCGAAGCCGTTAGTGAGCTGTTTTTATCGATCTCAATTGGATAACCTGGATCTCGTTTGTAATGGAAAATGGGATGACCTTCGTACAACTCTGCACTATCCATCCAAAATGGAAACAGGCACAGTTCAACACCGTTCTCTTCTCAACATTACAATCAGCACAACAATGCAGAAGGGGGCACCACGTGGAGCGCACTAAATTTTCCAAGACACGAGCACTTCGACAGTGCCGAAATCTCCGATGAATGCACCAGATACAAATATCCCACAAGATCGCATCGCGCTGCTAGCAACACGGATACGTTGTTGAAATGATCGTTGTAGAGATTAGCGGCCTATTTGTTGGACCGCGCCGGAATACTGTAGAAAACAGGATAAACCCGAAATGATAGGCAAATGGCAAACAAACCGATACACTACGGATGATCTGAATGTATAAAAACGTGAAGAGCAGAGTTACGTGGATGAATACGGTGGTATCTGTAGAAGTAGGACCATAGAAGATAATCTGGAAAAAGCAACGTCTGAGATGATGACTACTCAAAAACTCAAGGACCGCCCGTATAGCACAGCCTGTCATGGATTCCACATATCCGAGCTCGGAGGAACAAGAAGCACGCCAACCACACTAGAAACTGCACGTGTCCGGACCTCTGTTTCGTCGGCAATCCATCTTTGCATGTGCAAAAATGGTTTGACAGCTCAGGTTCACTGAAGTATACTTCACAATAATCACGCCCTAGATAGCAAAGGGTGATCCAGTAACCGAACTCATGGAAAAAACAATATAGTAAGTCGGTCAGGAATTATGTGAACGGATGCATCTTTTGTGATAACAAAATTTTTCGTACTGGTTAGTCACCATGCTGCTAACTTGTTCAACAAAATTTCCAGGGGTCCCAGAATGACACTGACAAGCCAACTGTCACCAAACTCATGCACCGGGGAAGAGGAAAAGAAAGAACAAAGTTTCTGCCTTGGATTCTACGTGAAAATGCTGCGACGATCAGGATGAGTAAAGCTGCTTGAGTACGGACAAGCCTGTTCTCCTTTTTCTACAATGTAAAACGAAGATTTAAAGAAAAAAACAAAGTCACACGTGATAGGCAGCGACCTACCATACAACTAGACTGCCGTCTTTTGGAAGAATAGATAGGACCACATCCGGTGCGTGCTGCCATTCGCTGATCATCGCCTCAACCGACTGATCCAATACGGCCAAGTGATCGGTCAGGGTTGGCATTGGACTATCCGTGGGAATGCTAGTAGTTGTGCCGTGCGCTGGAACGGGGAAAATTTTTTTTTAAAAAATCGTTCAGCAGTAACACCCTTTCGGTGCCTAGCTGCTATGCAACCCAAAGGAGGCATGAGGGCTGGGATAATGTCAGGTTGCCCAAGCCTAGACAGGAAAAGTCGCGGTTGGGTTCGAACCACGGACTTTCCGGTAAGTAAATTCGCGCTCTAACCACTTGAGCCTCCAACGAGGAAAATAAAATGACTGTAAACGATAAACATTGTTCAGCTGTAACGCTCTTTCGGTGCCACGCCAACCAACGGAAACATGAGGACTAAGACACTGCTAGGTTGCCTCAATCCATACAGCCCAGCTGACAAAACATTTGGAGGCGAAATAGAACCGTAGACCTAGCTATGGAAAACAGCACTCCAACACGTTCAACACCAATGTAAGTTACTTACTGCTCAACGAAGGGATATTCATTATCCGAGCCACCGAGTCCAATAACAGTTGTCTCATCTTCTCGTTCAGACGATGAACCTTGTTATTCAGCCAATGGAGCACAAACTGGTGAGTGCGGGAACTGAAAGCGAACGGGACAGTGATATAGGGCAAGCTGAATCAAGTCGATTATTCCATTGCGTGAAGCTTCACACCACCACCACCATCATCATTATCTACAGTGATAAATTAGTAGTAAATACTGGTTCACAAGTGTCATACAATCATGAAAATGTCCTAAAAGGGGGGTGTTGTGTGCTGCAAACCATGGTGCAACTTTTATATCGGTCCTTGGTTTCCTGCTCCGCCGACTATGGTATGTCAAAAGGCACGATAGCTTCAGACAGCCCTTTATGGAGACAAAGGAAGATTATTACAACCGTATTTATAGGGTCATCATAGAATGTTCCACACTGTCGTGCTAGAATCTCCATGCTGGAGCTGTAATGCCGACGCTCCGACCAATCAGGGCGTGTCTTCGTTCGGTCCGTGGTCCGTACGTGACACATCCGTCCAATCGATGTGACGATCGGTTATTAAGAGCGGTTGGCCTGGACCACATCGTTTGACAAGGCCACCAAGAACAAGGGGCTTACATCCTCGCGCCGCAGCAAAATAGCTTCTCGGCTTTTCAGCATAGATTGGCTTCAGTATGAAAGCTCAAAAGGAAAATCACTCGAGGTTTACGCGTACTTGATCGATTGCTGTTACCGAGGCGACATCCATCCGACTGCGCAAACCTGACCTCTGTGCGAAAAAGCAAGTCCTAAGGACACTCAAGCTCAACGGACTGGCAACGACTGCAAACCATAACAGACGTCCGATTATGCCCTCAAACTTTTACGTCGTGTTTGTTAGGTAACTCACTGCCAAACAGCGAAAGTTCATTCTTCGCAAGTGTAAATGACCACTCTCAGTTAATGCGTTGTTTAACCTTACCGAAGGAACACACATAGAAAACAGAACTTGTTTCATGTCTCCTTATTCTGACGACAACTTCGAGTATATTCGAGCGTCTTATCACCATAATGTCATTAAAGACAAACAAACTCAACCCGGCACTGATGACGTCATCGCGATTGGTGATGAAACGTGTGCAATCCAATGGACAACCTCGGCGAATAGACCAACAACCAAGATTTCCGGATCTTGTCTTCAGGCCAAGATGGCCGAAATCAAGCGGTAAATTGACAAAGCGACAGCACAATAGGCACGCTGTATAGACAACCAATTGAGTGATAGACCAGGACGTCAAATGGTTGGACGACGCAGCGTCTACGCATCCACTGACTGTGTGGCGGGTGACCGAAACAAGCTAAGCGTTCCGGCGGACACAGGGTTGGAGTACGTAGGCGTAGGCCAAAAAATTTGGCCAAACAACTCTCACACGACCACAGATAGGCGAATAAAGGGCACGAAGTATGCTGGCAAACTACGACAGCACACCTCTATTTGTTCGACTATGCGTGTTATTTTGACAGCCAGTATTGAGATACGTGGCTATGCTCGAACATGCTCGAACAGTGCACCCCTAACTCGTCGACTGATTTTCCTGAATTTGCGTCCGAAGAGCCGAAATCAGATGTTGCAGTTTCGTGGATGACGGTAAACAAGGGGTGAGGCACAGAACTAAAAGCTTGGAACAGTCACCTCGAGCACCCTTGTGAATAGAGTTACGGTGAGTCTGATTGGTCTCAGTCCTCTGAGGCTCGTTCAGGTTTCGAACAATTTGGCCAAAGGAGAACACAAAGGCTCACCACTGGTGCTAACGCACTAGCTGGATGGCGCCTCAAAGCAGAAACTGACAGGGGATTCCAAATGCCTGACTCAAGCTAACCAGGTCCAATGAAGGACATGGGTAAATGCTCGGATGACCAAGTAAACTGTTTCTGGAAATATCCCCCCCCCAACAATCGGAACACTGGCTGTTACTAAACAATGGATTTTCAGAGTAACTTTTGAGTTCGATAAATACAGTCACTTGCATACCAATTCAGTTTTCATGGGAAACTCAACTGAATCTCTCGTGAATGATGAATGAACGCGTTGCACAAAGGCCGCCTCATGTTTCACTTGGTACGATAGTCGAAATATTGCAGTATATTTTCATAAAGGAAACTACTCACAAGGTTGCTGAAAACTATTCGACAGACCACACTTGGTTTGGCCCTTCTGATAGCCAGCAGAAAATTACAAAGGGCGCTCACCGCGTCTAAACTAAACAGATCACCAAGGCGTGTCTCTGGTGAGCTGAGATGCCACCCCGGGCGCTGAATTATCTGAAGTCTTTGTGGTGCACAAAAGGGCGGTTAGACGTTAATGGAAAGGGTTTTTGGCCGAGTCGAGGCTACAGTTGATAGATTCATTAATAAAGAGCGGCTAGTACTTCCAGTAGTGTGGAGAGGGAAATCGGACAACCCAATTATTGTACTTGGATCTTGTATAACCAACGTCTACCGATGAAGTATCCACAATGGGCGCAAGGGTAACTTTTTGACCAATTCGCTTAAAATCCGTAAGTTGAAGGCCAGGACAACTAGACTAGGATAGTAGAATAAGGTCTGAATGCCGGAATCGGAGGGCCAGATGCGAGTGACCGCGTTCATTCCGTCAGCTTACCGACCGACACGATCATAGCTGAGGTTTATAGAAGAGCACTTAAAAGTCGGGACGGGAAGACAGTCCAGAAGTAGAGATGGAAGAGAATGGAAGGTGTCAGCAGTTGTACGTTTTGGCCTGTTCTTCTTGTTGTACGCAGCGAAAAGAGATGCGGATGAAGTCACTACGAAACGGCCGTTAAGGTGTGGAAGTACACAGGTTTGTGTACATCAAAGGTAGACTGAGCTGCCATCAAGATGCAAAAACGAAGATAAAAAGATGATTAAGGTCCTCACCCGCAATGCAGAGATGATCAGCAAACGACCGCCAAACCAGTCTAAACTTTAAGGATCAAAGTATTATACGTATTCCAACCCCCAACTTGGAGGACCCGGAGTATGTTTGTCAGACCTTATCGATCCATCACCATGGTATGGAAAACCCTGCAGATGTTGTACTGGCATCATACAGTATAGCTCACACAGTTGCTCACAGGTACACAAACCATGTAACTGTGATAAAGTCCAGTCTCTTGCCTCAAGTGAACCTCTGCAATGGAGGCTGATGGGATCGGTGGAAGGCGCTTGCTCTAGAGAAGATGAAGCTAATCGATATTGTTCCTTGTACAAAAACACACTCCAAATAGGTGCAACATCCTCTAGAAGAGATAACATTTCGAGAAAAGGGTGATCATGGCCTCTTCCGCATAGGGAGGGGCCACGTGTTTGATCCAACATCACTGTACCGGGGTGCCGAAAAGTTTGAAAACATTAGTGAATGAACAGAGCAGTATCGCCAGACCGATGACGCGAGTGAGCGATTGACACAAGCTGATGAATAAATAATCTCACGAACGTGAGGTCGTAACGATTGAAGAGAAACACTTATTCCCAATGTGGACTGCACTTTCGAAATTCGGTGCAATGAAAACTGTTTTCCCCACTGGCAGGTTCCGCTTTGGACATAAAGGAGTAGAACCAAACGTAAACTTCCAAATTCATCCGTCAATAACGGAGAGGCATAAAGAAACGTTCATTATTCACGAAGTTGATTGATTGCACCAAGCTGCGACAACGGGAACGACATAACTCGTATTATGGATAATTAGAAATCATATGGTTGACAAAGTGTGACAGCGGAACGGCAAAATCTTTGTAAATGTATCACACTGATCGACGAACATTGAAAAAAGAGAGGGACCTTCATTGGAAAAATAATCGTTTAGCTGTAAGAACCTTTCGATGCCCAGCTAGCATCCCCCTGAAGGAAGCATGAGAGCTAAGATTCTACCAGGTTACCCAAGCTTATACAAGAGCAGTCGAGATGTCGATTGTGGAATCGAACCATGGACCTTCCGGTCAGTAATTTCGCGCCTCAACCACTGAGCTCTCCTGAGCTCGAGCACCTCTGGGCAGATCACAGTTGTCGATGGTAACAGGAAGTGGAACACTAACTTGCGAATCAAGAACCGATGCAAAAGCTATTGAAAACAAACCGACACAATACAGACCAATCGTAAGAATATGGGCAAAACATGACGAAGCAATATGTGGAGTTTCTCAGACGTTGAACCAACATACCCGAGATCGGATCCAACTGAAAGCCCTTGAAAACTGTCCAAATCCAGGGAGGCAGCAAAAGCAAACTGTGGCAGACAATGATTGTCGGAGCAATGTTGAAAGGTGTCCGCGGCTTGTGTGGCCGCTTGATTGGAGTGGACCGTGATATTGGTATCGTCGAAGGGGTCTGCTAACCTGTCGTGAGTGGACAGAGTAGAAATAAGCGGTTCTCACGCAAGCTGCACTGGACAAAATGAAACTGCAAAAAGCTCTCTCAAAGCTTTTCCATCTACGAATCAAAAGACTATCGTAAATAGACTGGATGAAATATTTTTATTCGTTTTCATACGATAACAAGACGTTTAGTATCACAATTCTACAACGAAATTCTGTAGTCTTTTGAGGACTTTTTGTGCGGCAGACGGAAGGTTTTGAATGAAACCACAAGCGTGAGTGACGGTCCGTTTCGACTGGCGATAGTCACTCAAGCTTGAGTCGAATGCTGCGCGAGCACAGATACCAACCAACCAACAGAGGGAGAGTATTCTTTAAAGGTTATGATGATCAAGTCTCCCTGACGGAGCAATATGGTGTTCTGGCTGAGATCCCAAAACAAGTACTGGGTGAGAAATCAAGTGTTCCTGAAAACCGCGACCAAGAACTGTTCGCCGAGTAACACTGGTTAGGGGGGGGATTATTGTATCACACAACCATATAATCGAAAACTATGGGATGACATCTCCCCAAGCGATAACAGTTTGGCATCGACCGAGAATGCTCTCTCCGAAAGAGAGAACCAAATTTCCCCAGAGTTTCACAAGGTTTGAAGTAACTGTTTTCACGGTTGACGGCGTACACAGAACATAACCAAATGTGACCAAACAATATAGCGCACGGCGATATCGCAAACTGATTACAGGAAGTGTCATCTGGTCAGTATACTGTAGTCTGTCTCTGAGATGCCCGATTGAAATGCTTTTCAAAGGAATACAAATTTTAGTTTTTGGAGAGAAACGAGGAGTGTAATTTTGGGAGAACATTCGCTCGAATACTCTGCAAAGGGCTTATTATTCAAAAAATACGGTTTGCAAAGACAGCAAACAACATGACTACGGCGAGAAAAGATATTCCAACACAGACTGTCATTTTAAATCGCTCAATTGTTCAGCGATTAGCTCGTATCGATCAACGACTAGGAACCGCCATGGTTGCAGTCTTCTTGGAGTACACATTAAACCGCACAAACTTCGTTGGTATTAAGTGAACCAGGATGGGCATTCGAAAAGGACCAAGGTCTTGAGCTTCAGTGAAACGGCGGGCAACCCCCCCCAAAATATTTCGGTAAAGTTAGTTGCGCTGTTTCAGGAAACTCTTTCACTATCATCCTCTTATCGAGGTGACTAGGGAGACATCGAAACAATGGTTAGAAGAATCCTGTCACCAACTGAGGCACGAGGGCTGGGATACTGCCAGGTTGCTCAAGCCTAGACAGGGGAGGTCGGGTTCGAAATACGGACCTTCCGGTCAATAAATTCGCACTCTACCCACTGAGTCTTGAAGGAAATAACGTAGTAATGACGAACAATATGGTTCATACTGGGCAAATACATACCACAATTCCAGAAGTCGACGTAGTACTGGATGATGAAGCAAAACTGAAGGAACGGAAAACGAAGATCCGGGCTGCGAATCCGAATCAGAACTGCAGCCAGTCATGTGTCCATGGGCCGGCTGATTTGAAGTAGCTATTCGGGACCTGGTCGGCATAGTGATCGTGGCAAGGAGCTGCAAATAGAAGTGACATGGGTTGTGCTGTTAGTCAAACGCCTTGCGGGCATGATCAGTGATGTCCCCAAAGCCGGTCGTGGCTGATGGGGACTCACGAGAAAGGTAGCCTCTCTTCGGTGGGTTGCTCAACGGAGAGTGTTCAGCGATGCCTTTTGGGATTCACAGTGGCTAATGAGATCAAATTATTTGATAGAGGTGTAACTCCAAGTTAGGTGGCGTTGGATCATTCTACCTCATACACCTTATCTGAGCATCTCGTGCGAACAATTCAGCTCAGGTGGTCAAGTGGATAAGATTGTGAACTACCCTTTCGGCGACTCGGGTTCGAATTCTGCATGGGGGATGCGTTCAAATAGACTACTGATCCCTGTCCTGATTACCTGCAGAACTTTGCTTCAACAACAAAAATATACAACAAAAATACGTGTTTTTTATTGTTTATTCCAAAACCCTACCCTACCAAAGGAATAGCAGCACAAGAGCGCGATTTTCACGAAAACCTCATTATCCGAGCGATGGACCCAGACTAAAATAATCTTCTTTCAAAAGGGGGTATTTGGCCCCTATTCGGAAGCAGTACACACTAAGCCGTGCTGACGGTGAGCTGTCTGTCCCGAGGACGTCCCTCGGCGTGACTGTTGTGATGGACACGAGCCTAACGCACATGTTGGTATCAGCATTCCGTCACACGAGAATTTGAAAAGTGTGTTTGCGGAAACCACAGGACAAATTCATTCCCCGTAGTGTAGACTCGTTAGGAACTTGCACAAATCCTACATACACATCGAGGTCGGTATATCAATCTTTCAAAAAGCTACAAAAGACGTACCAGAGCTAAATTCTGGCGACAAACTGTCCATGAATAGAATGAAATTCGTTTGAAGACGGAGTTCCCCTAGAAGGAACACTCGGCATCGAAGTTTATTCCTCATCATGGTCATATTATCCAGCTGTAACACCCTTTCGGTGCCTAGTTGCCATGCGACCCGAAGGAAGCACGAGGGCTGAGATATTGCCAGGTTGAACGAGGTTCGAACCACGGACCTTCCGGTCAGTAATTTCGCACTCTAACCACTTGAGCCATCTCGCGACCCCCCCCCACCATCATGGTCATATACATATTGAGAAGTCGTGAAAAAGCATATGAAACCTGTTGCAGCTGTATCGGGGTTTATCAGGTGAGTGGCCACATGTGAGCTGTTGTTAGACAATCAGAAGAGTTGATAACATCGTCAAGTATGTACTGTCAGCTGCCGATTTCCGTATTTATTGGGGGTGTTATTTGAACTAAATAGCCCATAGTAGGTTGTGTCCTTGGTTTACAGTTTGAAGGCGGAATGGAAGCACAAGCACTGTTGTCTAACGGGCGGAGATTGTTCTAGGCAACAACAAAGATGAAAGTCAGTACGGAAGCAGTTGACTTGTAAACGAGAGATAGCATCTGCGAACACTGCATACTAAATTGGGATTGAAGGGGAACGTTATTCAGGACTTTCCGGAAGAAAGTCCTTCTTTCAAAAGGACCTCTATGAGGAGACAAGCGTTGGAGCGCATTTGTTGTGCACACACCGGCACTTACCTCATTATGGACGTCCGTCCGTTGTGAGGGTTTG
Source organism: Clonorchis sinensis (assembly GCA_003604175.2). Classification (NCBI taxonomy): domain Eukaryota; kingdom Metazoa; phylum Platyhelminthes; class Trematoda; order Opisthorchiida; family Opisthorchiidae; genus Clonorchis; species Clonorchis sinensis. The sequence continues at coordinate 14,487,458 of CM030375.1, forward strand.
GGCATGGATGCAGCGGGGCCGGTCGCTGGAGTCGACACACTCGGATTAAGCTTAAGCACCTCCACCCACAGCCGGCATACTCTATCTTCTGATGATGTGAGCAGCACATTTGGAACCCAGCCACTGAGGAGATGTGTGAAAGAAAAGGCGTAAAAATGCTACCTGGATTAGAGTGACAAACAAATGCTGATGTAAATTGGACAGATACGTGAGTCTGCTTTAGACATGACTTCATGACGCGTTCTGAGTAAAGCGATGTGATGTATGTATCGGACCTCGTTTCTTGGTAATGAGGATTAGACAAGCTCTCATCAGGATTCCGTATATATACATCCGAGAAATTCATTCTGGTACAATTATCTGTCGATGTTGCTCCACCAAAACCTAAGACCTCACCCTCTTCATTTCATCTGCCCTCCTTCATGGACTCAGACATCGTTTTCACGATGAGATGCATCTCCTCAGCCTTGCGGGAATTCGATCTCCAGCAATTCGCAACCGTCGAGTGTGTTCCTGGTAGAGAATATCTGACAAGCAGATCATCGACATCGTTATAGGCACCAAGATGAGAGTTGGAATCTTGGTGATGATGAGGACAAACATCGTCGATGGTATCTATTAGGAGCAAAATCCGATTTCAGTGTGCCCTGTTTTGGTGCGAGTAATCGCGACGCGACACAAAAAAGGTTTGTTCAAGCGAGAGGATTATGCACGGCAATCACCTAGAAGTGGATTTTAACAAGCCATAAGTAGGTTTGGTGTAAACCTGCAAGAAACGAAACTGCAGAAGTGTACAGGAAGATTGGTCTTTTTTGAAACTCAGTATACATACTAGACTACACTATTGTTACTCGTTTCGTGGGCTACGTCAGTTAATGGGAAATTGGTGATGATTTCCCATACCTGATTCCAGCAATCGAAGGGAGCTTGCTAGGAGACATGTTGTATGTAGCTGCCTCGTTTCTTCCCTTTACTCTGTCAACAGTGTACCATAAAATACGACGTGAAAGTGTACGAAAAAAAGCAATGCCACCTCCGCTACTGTAATATACGGGGGGGAGGGTGCATATCGCGGTTCTAGAAACCCTAATTGTTCAAGAAAGCAAACAAGGTGTGAATAAAGTCCATTGAAATACGACAGAAATGACGTGATAACTGAAACCTTTTTACCGTCCATGATGGCCAGCCAGATCTACAGCTCCACTACCGGGAAGTTTTCCGATAACATCGATACAAACGTCAATTCGGTATTAGCTCTGGGCCATTCGTAATTTGTTGTCTTCAGTCTGACCGACAAACGCACGCGCATCCGGACAAGGATCACATGAAACTTCACTGCTCTATAAACCACAAATGACAAGGCGATTCAAAGAACCGAACGATAGGTCGAATCCTGAATGCAACAAACAAGGTTAGCTCACTGTCAAGCACAGACTCAACGTGGAAACCGAATCAAAGAAGTTCGCCAGACAGCAAGCAATGGTAAGAGGCGGGTGAGTGACAAGAAGCTATCACTTGGATGAATGAATTCTGCCGCCAACAAGTCAAATAGAGAGGCCATCATGCTACACAGGCTCACCTCGCTTTAGACAGAATCTGAATATGTGACTGCGTGATCGGCTCTCCGATTGATCCGTCCCCACGTCTCCAACCCTTATCACGCAACTGTGATTTCGATGGACCTGTACTACGTGCAGTGACAGCATGAAGATGAAAAGGAACTGTTACAACGTTCCTAACCGCTTCGAGGACTGAATGCCACAGACCGGTTAAGGTATTTGTTGGCCTTACACACACAGAATACGTACAACCCCAAGACCAGCGTGGTGAGGGTAAAGATAGAGTTATTCAAAAAAGCTTCACACCAACTGAGAAATCATCGTTTCAGAAGGGTTTGGTAAACAACCGGTTAGTTTAGAACTAGCCAGTGTTTCGCTTTTGGTATAAAGGCTTCATCAGGCCAAGTTAACCAAGTTCTAAGGCACATGGAGAAACAAACAACAAAATCTCTTTCGACTAGCACATTAGATCGGTGTTGAATATCGGTTGAAGGATCTTGTCGGTCAGTTCAGAGACCTGAGTCTCACGGCTGACAGTTTGGGGTTGATGTAGAGTAATTTTGATAGGATTTTGCTTTTTTCTTCCGGTCTAGGGCGCTTCAATTGTGTTATCGGTAAATTGTGGTGGTCAGTATGGGATCCTTATTGCTACGACGATTTGACTCGGATGGGATTGAAAGTACATGGACTATGTACTTCAGATCTAGGTTGCTTCTGCTGGCCACTGCTCTTCATTGGTAACTGCACGCCATCACGCGTTAGCTCGACGGATCTGGAACTATTCAGCACATGTTCTCCAGTTCTGAACCTTTAATCTATTCACACTAAGATGCTTGGCGATTTTCACCGCCCCGGCTGTCAATCGTTGTGGCGTGAATCGTAATCCCCGCCTTAAAACTTAAACGTCCCTTAGATTTCGATAAATACACTAATTTGCAAATCAATTTGGTTTTTGCGAGAGACTCACCTGGAACCCAGCTGAATCTCCCGTTTTTGATGTTTCCAGGCAACTGAATGTGCTGCACCAGGCCGCCTCATGTTCCAGATGCTACGATATTCGAGATATCGGGATACATGTATATATGTAATGCACTACTCATAACGTTGCTGAAAATTCTTCGACAGCCCACGACCGGAACAAGTAGAACATAAGATTGACGGAAACTCGGGGACTGCGCCTGCCTGAAGAGCCCCAAGAAGGGCGAAACCGGTCGTGGGCTGTCGAAGAATTTTCAGCAACCTTATGAGTAGTGTATTACGTATATACATGTATCGCGAGATCCCCTAGTTTTATTTTGTGTCTTCTGTTAAGCGCATGCCTCACTGTCGCTGAGCCTTTCAATAGGGATCTGTCTACCTTTCCTTGTGCCTTCTGGCCGTATGCCTTATATAGACCTTAATGAGTTGCATTTGATTTTGTAAACACAGTCCGCGGTCCTGTTTGCCCGGAGTCAAGCTTTCAACTGCATCAGTGCACAGCCCACTGTTTCCCGTCTGGAACGCTACTCTTACGTTAGCCGTGTTTAGAATCTTTCGAATGACCTTGAATGTCCCTGTTTTACGTGGAATAGCAGCAGTACCAATCTGTTTCCTCATTGGAGTTTCACCAGTCAAGTTTGGTAAGCACCGGTGTGGGCGACAGTACAGTGAAAACTACGTAAAAAAAGGTCGATTTGTGATAAACAACTATCAGAAGACGAGTTCTGATAAAGCTTGGGCTCATCGTACGGGTCCCGACTGCTCGCTCAAAAGTTTGTCTCCACGTCCCACATCCTCCCAATTGATGGCTGTATTATGGAGGAGTATCACGGGAAAAAGACAGAATAAGGCCATATTCACAGCTGCAGGATTTCACTGAATCACGTGAACTCCCCCCTCCCGCGGGCAGTCAACCGATTATGGAGTGCCAATAGAAAGTATACCGCTCTCACACAAGTACAGATACCTGAAGACTGAGAAGTTTTATTTGGTCTAACACTTCACTGCCAAGTCAAAAATGTGTTCAATTGAATCCAATTTAGATGAGTTGGAACAAAACACCACATGCACTGGTGAAATGGAGTGTGTCACCAAACCACGGTAGGTCGGTTCGCAGCCCGCCGAAAGCCAACCGTCGGTGTCAATCCGCTACGGCTAAGACCGAGCACAAGTATCATCAGTGCGGACAGACGATTGCTTTTCGACTGGGGACAAGATGTTTGCAAGCTGATTGCCAAACTCGGAGAACACATCAACGAACACCTGATCAACCGCCAGACGAGCTACCAATATGTCGACACACTGACAATCCGAATTTGTTGCAATGACAACCTTAGTTGTCGGCACATTTTACCCGAAACATATGGTTACGTAAGAACAGATCGTTCGTTTGTTCTCTGAGCCAAGTAGTTTAATCGTAAGCGCCTTATCACCAATCGAGGTCACAACGTCAAGCATCATCATCATCATCGACAGCATGACATTAGTGTTCAACACCGATGCTTCGCTGCCGTCAAGGCGTTGTTTCGTAGCGTTGCACCGGTAGTTGTGTCAGGACTGTCAAGTTGCTCGACGCTATTTGAAGCTTATCAACTCATAATTGCATGGTCGTGATTGTTGCTGAACTTCTCGCTCACTCAGAATCACAGCTGTATGCAACTTTCAGGTCAACAACCTATGACGAGATAAAGGGGTGTGACAGAATTACCGAATTCGTACTTGACTGAAGTACGGTGGACTGGAACTCAAGAGTGACGCAAGAGAATCAAAGTCGATCGTTGGGGATAATGCATTAAATCCACTGAAAAGTGTAATGAACGATGCGGCGAAAAATTCCGTGCCTGATTCTGACGCCCGACTTCATTAATGCATTTTGCAACAGGAAGGGGGCGGAGGGCAGATGTACACCCAACCAGGGTATCCAACCGCAAGTTCAAAACCTTATCCACATGGTTATCCGGTCGATGAGTGTTCCTCCTCCCATCTTCAAACGTGGGTGGGTTTCTTCGACCACTGTTTTGACAAAGATCAGAATTCGAGGTCCAAATAACAATTAAGAGACAGATAGGAAATCCGAAAACAACTCTCCGATTGAACTCACACGGGGAGGTAGGGGCTACAACTGCGCCAAGTAAAGTAGAGGACCGATACCGGATGGGGCAGTACCATGTGCTCCCACCTCTCTTCGGTTAACGTACCTAGAAAATTAGTAGGGTTAGCCGAAAGGTGGAGCAAGCGGGAAAGAGAAACATACCACCTAATGGTGAACATCATCGAGATCACTCAAATGTTGATTGGCTTCAAACCAGACAAGTATTTTGGTAGTCATCTTGTCACCGGGGCTTTGGAATAGGGTTGCAAAATAACGACCGTCTGGACTAAATTCCATCTGTAACGGGGTACCTGTGAAAGTTGGGAGAAAATAGGGCATAACCTTACAAAGTCGTATTGGCTATCGCATGTAACAGGAAGCTGAATACTACTCAACGAACGAGGGACTAAAGCTACGTCAGTCGGCTAGTTATAAACCCAGTAGTAAGGTCACAGCTGACAGTTATTCAGCACACGGCAGAGTCATAACACGCACCAGCTAAGTGCAAGGACCGCAGCTAAAAGACTTTGAGCTGGAATGGGCACTCAAAATGCCATGCCCTAGTTTAACTCTGGACAGTCAGATGGGTGTATACGTATCAAACTCTGTTTTCTTCGTTCCAGCATGGAACAACAAGTTATATTGCTTGGTTCAACCGGTCGAAGTATGCTCGCTCATGGAGCAGGGTTGTTTTCGTCCCCTGTCCCAGTTTCGATTACTGACAACCCGTTTTCACTAGACTTGGAAGATCAACGTTCTTAGCATGTGTTCATTACTTTTCGGATGCTCCGGACTTGATGATCGAACCGTCCATGAGATTCCGTGTTGCGTGCTAGGAGAGGGTGCAACTCAAACGCAATGGACAAAGGTGTTTCGAGATTTTCTCAGCTTTTTATTAAGTTGTACATGACTTTCGTTTTAGAGCTTTCCAATCTATTCGTAGTTGTCCTTCGACATATACGCGGAGAACCCGCTGCCATTGTATAAATACCTCGCAACTATGCTTCGCATAAAAGTTAGTCAGGAAAAGCTCTGAGTACCTGAAGGTGGATTTCCAGCATACGAATTCACAATACAATTACTATAAAGTCATATGAAAACACGTAGAATGAAAGGCAATTGCCGGAAATTTTCACTGTTGCATATAGATGATCAAGACAGAAGTTGCAGCTGCAAACCGTCTATTAGGAAGATACTGTTGACTGAATGTTTAGCTAAGTAGGAGATGGTAGGGGCGAGATGGCCCAAGTGGTTAGAGCGCGAATTTACTGACAGGAAGGTCCGTGGTTCGACCCCGACCTCTGCCCGTCGACCTCCCCTGTCTAGGCTTAGGCAAATTGGCAGTATCCCAGCCCTCGTGCTTCCTTCTGGTGGCATGGCAGCTGGGCACCAAAAGCGTGCCACAGCTTAACGATTAAGTGGGGAGAACTGAGCCACGGACGGAGTAGTATAATTCGGAAATAAAGTTGAGAATCCGACAAGATTCTCACGGAATACCTACAGCAGACACCAGTGTGTATGATAACCACAAGGATGACAACTGTGTCCCTTTTCTATTCCACTCTTGTCACCCATGTTGCTCACTTCAAGTACAACGCACTTGGTAAACAGGCCAATGAAGCTTACAAAACTAGTATATATGCATTTGGGTTCATATATAGTGCTTCTCCCTCCAGTTCACGCCTCGCTAACCAACCATGCAAACGTCAACCCGAAAGTCTTCCACGAACACGATGATTCGGATCTTGGTATCCGGTTCGGCCAGAAAAAGAACTAGCTTTAAACATAAAGCGTTATCAAACAGAGGTTTGGGAGGGTCGAATAAATCGTCATAGTAATCGTTTAGCTGTAACACTCTTTCGGTTCCTAGCTGCCATGCAACTTGAAGGAAGCACGAAAGCTGAGGTGCCGTCAGCTTAACCAAGCCTAGACAGAAGTAGTCAAGATGCAAAGGTTGGGTTCGAACCACGGACCTTCCGGTCAGTAAGTTCGCACCTTAACCACTGAGTCATCTCGAGTTCAGCTCGCTCGAACACTCTTTGGTTGTAGCTCCAATTGCAGTTCAGGATATTGAGTCAAGTTGAACGCTCCTGAGACCATCCTGTAGATACATTGGATCGGCCTGCCGACTCATATAAAGACCATCATTGTCTCATTAGCAAATGGACATGGATCCGTCAACCTAAACAGAAGGATGGAAAGACTATCCCTAAGGGAACATTTGCATAAGTTCAGGATGGTGTGGAATATTGACCCATCCGTACTTGTAAATTATGCGCTTGTGAAATAGTCTGGAAGAAGCTGGACGAGACCCCTGAGCTCCAGAGGGAAACACTCCTCTATCGGTTCCGCCAAATGCTTAAACAACCGGAAGTGTCACTACAGTTAAGTGTCAAGGCGATTGGGTCATTGTTCAGTTAAACCAACTAAACTATGGCTTGCCCAAATAGCGAACACCGTTCACTAGTGAGTGACGCTCACTAACAAGGACAATGCATTCGCCATTTTGAGTCATCACTGACTGAAAATGAGAGCAACGCACATGTCCAATAAAACTCAGCGGATCGACGTTACGCGCAGTTCAGCACACATTTCGTGTGACGCCGAATTTCATTGGGGCATCAGTGAGTAACCGTAATGGGAAGCAGTGCTGAAAACCTGAATGAATCAAGTCTAAAAAAGAACATAGGAAAAAGCGCTTTGCACCTGAGATATTTGGGCTGATTGAAACTACAGGAATCCGCAGAATGAATCTGTCGACTAATATGTCCGGAAGTACGGAGTTCGGACTTGGTCGCAACAAATACTTCAGTAGTCTATAGTGCAGCAGATTGTTTAGCCTGTTCAAGTATTCTGTCAGTCCCATAGAGTCACAACCGAAGAACTATGTCCGCTATGTTCTCAGTGTGCATGAACGAGCGTCTTGCAATCACCCGAATTTTGTAGGATGAAGCAGAACTGATCACCTGATCCCCTGTTGTGAGTATGAATCCACCGCGTGATTCGTCCGGCATGCACCTTAGTCCATTCTCGGCAAAGATGGACATACCTATCATAATGAGGTCCAAAAGTGATATAACTTTCATAAACCATCGAGCGAAAGAGGAGTAAAACCACGGCACACTTTGGAAATGCAAGATATAACACCCAAAGCGACCGGTATTTTTAATGAGTAGACGATGAATCGAGTTTTGAGCTTCTAACTGTTGGTCAAATGTCAACTTATCGGAAAATAGTGTGTCGGAAAATGAAAAACACAGCACAGAGGATAACAGGCGGAAACTACTAACTAAGGGGAGTTATGTGATCGATCTTTTCATGCACATCTGATGAAGCCCACGCTTTCCGGAGCATGGCCACACCAATAAAACAAAAGGACGTATTTACATAGTCGGTAGCGTACAGCAAAGGTAGTAAAAAGATCGCGGTCAAGGCTAAAAAGATTCTGAAAAACAAATAAATCGGTTACCACAACACCCTTAGATTAACGGTCAGTCCGAAGTTTGAGAACGGCGTAGACAGCGAGGTGAAAACACCATGGTTTGTATACTAACAACAAAGTCCTGGAAACAGTATTCATAGAAAATGAAACACCTAGTCAAAAACAGGATGAGCACCTAGTGCCTCACCTGGAAGATTGCCAATTGATAGGGATTTCCAACTCTCAGAGTTTTTGGAGGTATCGGTATGTCACCGGACGTTTCGTCCATGGACAACTCCCCAACCGAAGTCGTCTCAGAGCCTAACGGGCTAGACCCCAGCAGAAATTTCGGTGGATGGGTACGCCTCAATTGATCCAGAGAAGATGGGGACGCCACATGATTAACTGACCATCGTTTTGGGCGACCAGGAGCCCTGATTTGGGGTAGAAAAGCATGACTCGTGGGACCAAGGCAGTAGACCAGTGTTTGTGCCGGTAAATCGATACAATGCTGTAGGTACCAAGTTACGTTGGATAGACTACACCGAACGGTGCTCCCCGTAGACAACTGAAAACAAACCGGTGAACGACGTGATCAGTATCGGAAATGATAGAGAGACTACCCGTACAAACGGGGAAGCTGTTTGGAACAATGAGACGTGTGTGGCAGAAACGGTAATCCTGACTCGCTCATCACATAAAAAACTTGAACCGAGGGTGACAAAAACTTTGAGGTGATTGTTCGAATCAGCATCTGCGTTAACGTAAACAGAATTAACTTTAGAATGTTTGCGAAATGACCTTGTCGCATTAAAGTGCAGATGAACCGCTGAGCACAATAAGGAGCGCCAGATGCCTTTTGAGCTGGAAAAACGTTCAGCTGTAATACATCCTTTCGGTGCCTAACTACCACGCCACCCCGAAGGTTGCACGAGGGCTGGGATACTGCCAGGTTACTCAAGCCTAGACAGGGAAGTCGAGAGGCAGAGGTCGGGTTCGAACCACGGTCAGTAAACTCGCGCTCTGGCCACTTGGGCCATCTCGCCCCAACCCCAACCCTTGAGCTGGGCTGCATGTACAGCCAACTGAACGCACCTTGCAGTCGACGGACTAAACAGCATCGGGTAAACAGTGGTAAACAGTGCATGGATATTACTCGGGAGACAACAACTTATCTAATAATGATACGTATCCCAAAGGTCGGTAAAAGCACATACCTTGGGACAGTAAATGTATATGCGCTTGGAATTGGCCACCGCAATCTGGCAAATAAAAAGAAAGCAAAAATCAGTTTTAGAAATTCGTAACACTGGGTCGACTTAATCCCTGTAATCAGAACGCCGAGAGCAAACTGATGGCGATACAGTAAAAACAGTGCTGAAGAAATGTGTACAGCGTACATCCCACCTGGAAAAGTTCAACGCCTCATTGTCTGAAAGATACTTGTGAACTTTGTCGGACTAGTGATTTGAAAGCCGTTTCGGTTTTCGAAAAGAGGCTTCCTATTGACAACGATTATTCTTACTATCATAACACTGAGTACTAACCATACTGTCTTGTTATCCTCCACATAGTGGCCTTATTCTCTTTTGCACTGAAAACGTTTGTTTCGATTTGAGGAGTGTCGCATATACGCAGATTCACAGCGCTTCCAAGAGCAACCCTCAGGTTCTACATTTGGAAGCATTTTTCTAGCCATAACAGAAACAATACTTCGATTCAGGCTGACGACACTCTGTTTTTACCTCTGGATAACAACCTGGTTTACTTTCAAGTCTCTTGATAATACTGACCCCGATTTATCTGTGTTACGAGCGAGAGTACGAGGGCGATTTCACTTTCCAAACATTATGTCGAAAAGGCATCCGGACAATATTGTATCCGGCGTTTTCTACCGCAAACGGACCTGGGGTGGCCAAAGCATCCACCTATCGGGCCTCGCTCTGTTGGGCTTATAAGTAGCCCGGTAAGAACGCTATCCTGACGATCAAAAACTAATTCACTCTTAAAAGCTTGTCTAAGGAAATGTAACGTTTGGAACGACTTTTTGGGAGTGCAAGTACACGGCCTCACAAACCAAAGTAAGTCCTGCTTTTACAGTATTCCAAGAGAGGTTTCTTTCCAACTGCTGTTCAAAACTGATCCCATATTAGGCAATATCATGCAAAAACTAGCGGACCCTTTAGATCGCCTTTTTCCGCTTTGCGACTACGAACGCCCGACCGATCGCTCTGCCGTACATATCACTTCTTAGTTCATCCGACAGAGGGACAGACACACAGAATGGGCCACGTGGTCGGATATAATCCAAAATGTTATACGTGTTAAAATAATCTAGCCATCAACCGATCATTCGGAATTCAGCTTTGTGAGCAGCCAGACGTCTTTTGATTCATGTCACGCAGCTATGGAAATATCATCTCGCGAAAGATGATATTTCCATCCGAACTGGGAAGGCCCGAACAGCTTTTGTGAACCTGCGTCACCTGTGGTGTAGGCGTGACATAAGCTCATCCGTCCATTGACAATGGCGTATTTACGCATCAATTTATCAGCTCCCGCCTCCAATGCGCAGCTACTTACCTCACCACCCCAAATCATCGGTGAACGAAACTGTGGAAGCTACAACCACTGCACGACAAGTACACGGTTCCTACAGCTGACGATGATGATGACGCAGCTATCCCTAGTTAGTTGGTCACAATGTCGATAGGCAACTAAGCACCCTGAATGCTGGCTTTCAGTGAAGCAATGTTGAGTAGGACAAACCGACAAATGTTGTGGACACAAAGTTGTGACCCACATATGTCTAGTTTGTCGTAACTCAGGGCTAATCCCCACACTTTTGTATGCTGTACGCATTTGTTCACCGTCGAACTGGTTGGAACAAGCGAAATTCTAAGATTTTGCCACTTGTATGTTCTCGACGTTCTGACTGGACGAAACCTGATGAGTAATCCTCAGTACCTTCCCATCGTAGTGACTGCAACTGACTGCCTGTACAATCAGGCCATCCAGCTTATCCCATGGAATGATCTGCACACGAATAAAGCATTCGTTCAGAATGACGACATCGCATCCGCTCGCGTAAGCCTTTAGAACAGAAAGGTTACTAATAACAGAGGAAAAGAGAACATACAACAAAGTTGATTCCGCTAACAACACCATGGGAGGCGTGGTTGTGAGTGGCATTACACGAGCCGGTCAACACTTGATGAAGCCTCATCGTTGTAATCTCACCAAGAGCATGGAATGTGTTAACGCTGCACGTGAGGCATAATTTGTCCGTACAAAGTTGCGATCTGAAAAGAGGACAAAATAATAACTGTGGATCAAATTATTGGGTTAGCGGACACTAAAAACTTCTTCATATTCGTTGTAGTTGTCTTTGTACAAAGGGTGTTATCTTTATCAGTTTTGTCGGATTACTGCTTGAATTTGTGCAGGGCTTTCCTACACACCTAAAAGTAACTTGAAACTTCGGTTCTTTGTCAGGCGACACATGACTTCGCAAAAACACATCAAAACAAGCTGAGACAACAAAATGCACGCAAAACACAAGTATTTATGACTAAAGAAGAAAGGGAGGATGAGCAGATAACAGAAAAAATGACATGAAGTGTAAGGAAGGTAAAGTGTTTATTCAGGTAATAGCATGATTTCATTGTAACCTGGCGACGAACACCCCAGCAGGGGTTGTCATGCATAAGGAGAAATCATATGCACTAAAGATTTCAACATAAATTTGTGTCGTCTGTCGCAAACCATTCGCCTAACGTAGGGAGGTACGAAAGCAACGCCTCGTTAAGGGTCAGGTAGATCGTTTCCAAAATGGTACATTCAATGGAAAATGGCTCAAAACAATGGCTGGTTGTTGAACTTTCGTTCAACGAAACAGCCTTAGCCGAACAGACCACATTATCATTGGCTACCGATGACGTTGCCTTTGTCTGTATATGGAATGCCCGTGTAGACTCCGATCATACACTTGTCAGTTAACGTTCCTCACTGAGCTTCTCAGGTTTATGAAAAATACTCACAACCTTCCCGATCAGTGGGGACGGCTCAGTGGCTAAGGCACGAATTAACTGATCAGAAAGTCCGTGATTCGGACCTAACTTCGGCATCCCGACTGCTCCTGTCTAGTCTTGAGTAACTTGACAAAGGTTCGAACCCCACCTCTGCCTCTCGACTTCTCCTGTCTAGGCTTGGGCAACCTGACAGTATCCCAGCCCTCGTGCTTCCTTCGGGTTGCATGGCAGTTAGGCACCGAAAGGGTGTTACAGTTGAACGATTTTTTTATTTGACAACATCTCAGCTCCTTCTTCGTGTAACATGCAGCTAGGGATGGAAAGAGCACTACAGTTGGGTGATTACGATTTACCTACAACCACCGGAAATTTCATGGACCTTAAAATCAAGCATACGGACTGTCAGTATGTAGCAGAAACGTAAGCTGTAAATAAAAATTCCTTCAGCCTCAGGTGTATGAGTGAACCTCCAAACTCAAGCGGCACCGGGCTCTCAGCCCAGAAAAGCTTCTACCCATTCTGCTCAGAGACGTTGGTTAACGCCTTAGTGTCCTTCATTTGCATCACCCTAGGACGTGGACCTTCCTGGACAACGGGGGCGAGTTGATAACAGCGCCTGTCTTCGAAAAGGGTGAATTTGGTAACAGCCGTGTCATTGATACTTCGTTACCTTACAGTAGCATGCGAAAACTGGACTCGCGATCAACAAGCGAGATTTCGCCTAGAATCGTTCACCTGTAACACCCTTTCGGTGCCTAGCTGCCATGCTACCCGAAGGAAGGACTAGGGCTGAGATATTGACAGGTTGCCCAAGCCTAGACAGGGGAAGTCGAGAGGCAGAGGTCACCTAGATGCTGCATCAATTGCCACTTTATAGTACATCACGCGCGAGAACAGCGCCAATGTACGGGTGGTATTCCTCGACTTCAGGGATGCGTTCCGGTCTGTGGACCGATCAGTTCTTCCAACTGCACTTGCTTAACAGGGTAGGCTTCAGAAGTACGTGGACACAATCCGGTCGATATATTCACACCATTCTGGGCGTGCGCATCGGTCGCTGTCCAAAAGCTTTCCCACAAAAAGTGGTGTTTAGCATGAACAACCACTCTCCGTCTATGTCCAACCTCGTTCTCATCCATGAGGCAAACGATGTATGGTCCTTACATCCAGAAGTGAATCGTGTAACCAGGCGGCTAGCGGTTCACCATTTCATCCGGGAAATACCTCCGCCCAAATTATGGGAATATTGCATGGTTGGCCACCCAAGTCCGCGGGTTGGGACACCGGTCTGTCATACACACAACTCAATGAGCACCCAACATGTAAGAGCCTTGTTCCGCAACACCTGTGATTTAAGCAGCACTGTTAACTCAGTCCACTTCTTCTCATCCACCGTCCCATCTGTTCTCGTCCTCACTGAAATTTCAACGATGGCGGTCTCGCGTATCTCCACTCTGATGCTTGCCCATTAAACCACTGCTCCCGTTTTAAGGACGAGGTTTGTGCCTATACTCACTCTTATTCCTGTCTGCCCACTGCCCGATCTTCAGTATTTTTGGTATAAAAATTATCTTTCACCAAACTAGTAAATACCTTCTCTGTGCATATTGGCCATCTAATGACAACGACACCGCTCGAATTTTCCCCAAATGGATGTCAACTACGAAGACACATACAACTAGGAACACACGGTCTAACCCCGCTGCCAAGCTTCACAATTTTACCAACTACAGTGTCCATGGCTCTGACCGGACGGCTTCCTCGTCGCACACGGACACAGTCCACCGCGAGGAAGAGCTGTTGTGGTATCAGCAACCATTTATCCCTGTCTTTCTATTCGTATTACGTACCGTGATGGAGACTTATTAGCTCTCGTGATCACCATGCCATTACCTGATCCCACTTCCTCAAACAGTTCCACCTCGCGCTTTTGGCGATACTTATCCGCCGGTTGAAGCGGCATGCAACAATTTCTCAGCTCATATCCCTGGGATTACTGCTTGGAAGCTTACGAGTGTCATTAATGGGGACCAACCCGTATCTCCGAAAATCTGTAACCGTGCGAGTTCTGCTGAACGTACAAATGCTGATGTACATTCGCTTAATCTTATTCGGACGATGCTAGTGCTCGAAATCCCTACACTGCCATTGCTATGTTTGTCAATCGGAAGGTGCAGGAACTGGACAGTACATCTTACGGAAGTCCACGGCACCGAAATATCGCGAAAGCAGTCAGCCCCATTTCTGTCCTTCGACATCCGAAGCCGATGGATTCCCGAATTCAATTCAAAAGATGGTGCCAAAATGTTTGTTCGACTTTTAACTCCAAATTACACCATCTCTCTACAGACTTCTGTTCTACCTGCAACTCCAAAGTATTTCCCACTACTGGCCATCTCAACTAGGGCTGTTCGCCAAATCCTACTGTCGCTAAATATTTCTACGCCACCTGTTCGGATGATACGCCTCTAAGGCAATTGCGTCCTTTAAGTAGCACCAGACTTTGTGGCTCTAAAATACTATACCGAATAATTCGCCTACAGCTCCTCGGCCCTTGGATAGACAGATTATGTCAGTGTAGGAATCGCGACTTCTACGTCAGCCACATCAGTAAGATCACGAGAGCGGCTACATTTGCCAGGGCGGGTGCCATGATTAGGTTCCGAGATCTCCTACCCAGTAGTGTCCACACTAGCGTGTTTAGGCTCGAGACTGAACAGTTCATGTCAACTCTGTCTTTCAGCTATTAGTAACTTCCCAATGAGAACAACGGATGGTGTTCTACCAAAATGTTGTCCAAGTACCGCCCTCTTATTCACCTTGGACGGATCTCATAGTCACAAATATGTCTGTCATATATACTGACTAACGCACGTGGGATTCCAATGGAAATGTGGTTGGAGAGGTCGATACGAAACCCGCAAATATTAATAAAAGGGTGGATAGTGCAAATGAATTCCAGTAGGCAGCTAAACAGTCCGTTGACTCTTTCTGACAGCAGGGTCACTTCATTAAACTAGCTGGAAGAGTGTTCATTAGTGGAAGGTGATAAGTCAGGAAACGTTTTACGCCTTGTTCAGAGACCCATTTATAAGATTATGAAAATATGTGGGTCGCAATGGTAAAACCGTTCCAAACCACTCAATATATTGGTCGTGAGACGTACCCCGACACTAACTAATAAGAACTTAAAGCCGACAAGTGAAACTGATTTAGTGTGTTCGTTTAAACAGATATTGTCGACTGTCCCTCTGACAGTCTGAGAACTTCATTAGCATGGCAATCCACCCACTCGGCTTGAGAAGCTTCTGCATCAAAAGCGAAACGTTACCTAGCAATGAGATATCTGCTATTTACTAAACCCTTCAGAACGATGATTTCCTGATTGGTTTCAAACTGTGTCCTGCTAGTAACCGACTACGCTACGTCATAGCAATCACTTTGCAAAATCAGTATGATCTAATGGGTGAGGAAGCAATCAGAAAAAGCGATTTATAGAAGTTTCTGGAAACAGTCTGTAGTATACAGACACGTGATAAACCAATCGCACCCTGTGTAGTCGTGCCAGGATAAACTTCCCGAATGGCCAGGGGAAAAGGTTTGGACCAAACAATTTGTCAACAACTCTATCCGCTACCAGCGACCTTTTCCCAGTTGCCCTATCTGCCCGACAGTTCTTTTGGGGGCTTTATAGCAAAGTTCACGTAACTGAACCCGAGTTTGTTGGCAGCCATCGTTGCTGGTCATCATCATCATCATCATCAAAGACAGCAACATCAGTGTTGACACTGATGCTTCACTGCCGTACAACCATAAAGTTCGTCTAATTTCATATGCATATATATATATATATTATTATATAAAAAGCCCTAGAGTGAAAAGAAGAGAAAAAGAGTGGATGAGGGAGGGGACCTAGTGCTGGCCTATGTCAAGCATTCTGAGGTGCCTACACCTCCAACCGCTCAATCAGACAATCTGGAAAGAAACTGACAGCATGAACGCCACTGACATCGATTAGCCGCCATTTCTTGCAACGTCTCCAGCCAAGCACAGGCGGGGTCACGGGGACCCCATCCTGGAAGGCGTACAGCACCAACAACACCTAAACTCTTCGTGATCTCTTTCACGCCTTTCTGCCAAGTCATGCGCTGTCCACCTCGCGGTTTGCGCCAGTCTGAAGGAGGCACGAAGAACACTCGCCTCGGTAGACGGTGTTTCGGCATGCGTAGCACATGACCGAGCCATCGTAGTCGGTGGTGCTGGATGATTTCCCCAATTGATGTACCTGCAGCACAACCAAATACCCGTTTTCTAATCACCTCGTGACTAACACGCTGACGCCATCCAAAACCAGCCACGCTTCTGAGGCATCGGTGGTCGAAAACCTGGAGACGCCTCACATCATCTGTCCGTAGAGGCCATGTCTCGCACCCATACAACAATACAGCCCTTACTGTAGCCTGGTACACCGACCCTTAAGATCTAGTGAGATGCCTTTTGACGCCACAAGTGACGCAAATTAGCAAACGTGATTCGAGCCTTTGAGATTCTTGCACTGACTTCATCAGACACACTTCCGTCAGAGCTAATACAACTACCGAGGTATGTAAAGTTTTCCACAATCTCCAGTGATTCTCCTTGAATTTTAAGGGATATGTCCGGAGACTGCACGTTCTGAAGCATGACTTTGCACTTTGAAGGTGCAAGGCGCATGCCAAAAGATGGTATGATGGTGGTCAGTCTGTTCAACAGGGCTTGTGCTTCACTTTCGTCTTCAAAGATGAGGGCGATATCATCTGCGTACTCCAGATCGACAAGGCTCTCACCAGCAACGATTTGAACACCGGGGTTTTGAAGACCTTCCAGCGTTCGCCTCATTATTTCATCAATGACGAAGTTGAACAAGAATGGAGAGAGTGGACATCCTTGTCTGACACCACTTTTTGTAGGGAAGCTTTTGGAGAGCTCGCCATACACTCTCACCCGCCCAGAAGTATGTGAATATAGGGATCGGATTATGTTTACAAACTTCATACCCTGTTGAGCAAGTATTTAACAGCACTGACCGATCGACAGAATCAAACGCACCCTTGAAGTCAAGGAACACCAAGATTGTGGGTCGTCTGTACATGTGGCGTTGCTCTAACACCTGACGGAGTGTGAAGATGTGGTCAATGCAGCCTCTACCCGGTCGAAATCCCGCTTGATTCTCACGAGTCAAGGTTTCGCGTGCCATCGTAAGACGACGAAGAATCAATGACGCCAGAAGCCTTGTCACAACAGGAGTCAAACTAACACCTCTGTGGTTGCTACATTCACTGCGAGTACCCTTTTGAAAATGGGCACTACTATCGATTCACCCCAGTTGTCTGGGACGGTCTCTTTCTCCCAGATAGACCCAAATAGTCTAGACAGGCACTGGCTGAGGAGCCCACCGCCATCCTTGAAAAGAGCAGGTGGAAGGTCGTCAGGACCAGCAGCACGATGACGCTTGAGTAGAGAAATACACTCGGACACTTCTGAAACGAAGGCGATTCCATATTTACGGTCCAGCTTTCTGTTAAAGGCCAGGATTCTGGATTGGAGGTAGCAGGTGGCCAGCTGAATTGCTGTTCAAAGTGCTGTGCCCAGCGGTCCAGACGTTCTGCTTTATTGCATATCAGGGGGCCATTTTGGTCTCTGATTATTTCGCTGACAAGAGGTTTTACATCGTTGGTAGTGGTGATGTAACGCTCGTACTAAGACCGCGCACAAACGACAGCTGGAAAAGCGTGCACACCTACAATTTAATGTCTCCCGACTTCCAGTCGAACCATTGGACAAACTGCTGCTCGTATCTACAGCAATGCTGTCAACTACACCCGAGTCCACGGATGACCGCATTCCGGCCAACAGACAATGGGCGCACATAACTGACCGCTATTAGGCAAGTACGTATGGGTAGGACCTGTCGGCCAAGCCAGTAGGTCGACAGTTTGGGTATTCACAGATTTGGCATACACGCTGAGAAGAAATGCAGCTGCGAGAAATCGATGGACCGGTAAGAGTGAGCTGGACAGTTTAACCAGTCAGTGATTCGGATAGTTTAACGCGTTTAACTTGAGTAAGGTTACTTAACTATTCAACCAGCTCAGCCTCCCAATCGTCTGGTTTGATGACAATAATTGATACGTGTTCTGTCACTCCGTCGACCGATTGATAGGTAGAAAACAAGAGGGAGGAATCCCAAGTAGGACTCTTCTCACTGCAGACCTGAACAAACTATTCATTGAAGCAGTTGAAAACTGGTTGAATCGTGCGTTCGTGCACGCGAGTGTAACGCAATGCAGCGCCCTGGAACCATGCCAATTTCAGGTCAGGTAACTACACTCAGAAGACCGCTCCAGAAAGTCGCTACCGGTGCGGATAGCGTGACCGATGAATTCTGTCCTTTTATCCTGGGTTTGACTGGCCTAATGTTTTCACCTTGTTATGGAAGTCGGGCTTCAGTGCTGAAATTATCTTGAGGGCTACAATGGCACGAGCTCAGTCCCTAAGGGTCCACCCATACAATGCCAACGGTGAGCAGCCAGACGAAGAACAGCCGGTCCTCCTAGTGAAACAGATCGTATTACGAGGTAGTCTGTGGGGAAAGTTGTACTCACGCCTGCGTTGGGAGTTCGAAGGCAGTAAGGTGTTTCCTTCGGGTGGCCAGCATATCCGTACTTGTGGAGTAACGATGTTCCTTTCCCCAGAGGTAGGACGGGTTAGAAAAGGTCAGCCCTAAAACCACACACTCTGATCGCCCAACGGTTGACCGTGACCGCCAGCTCCTAACTCAATACGGTCGAAGTACTTTTAAAACCAGAATCTGGTTCTGCTCACAAAGTAACTGTTAAAAGCAACATTAGGAGTTAGAAAATTATGCTTCACTTTCTGTATCCTCGGGAAGGCCGGCCACCTGGAGAAGTGGGTCAGACTATTGAGTCACTAGCTCAAGGAGGGATCTCTCAAGAAAACTCTAACAAACGCTGCCGCGTAGATCCGACTTTTTATTTAGAGGTTAGTAGAAGGGTTCTCGAACAAAACTCGCATCCACCCACTGGCTTGTGCGTCAGACTTTTGGGTCAAAGGCTAAAGGTCAGGTATCTCAATCAAACCCCTTTTCGTCCAGTCACGCTGATGACGAAGGTTTGGTGGAGGTTGGATGAATACGAGCTAATGAAAACATACCCAGCTTTTAGAAGTGTCTCTCCAAGTCATCTGATTCGACAAAATGCTCACTGGATATCGTCGAGATCAGCAGATCTTATGCTGCCAGAAAACCATATCAGAACTTGTGACTATGATGGAGCACGCAGTTCGACAAACGCCGTAAAATCAAAAGCTTGAAGGATGACGGAGAACGCTGGCGGATTACGATGGCCCAGGAGATGAAGAAAGCCTTCGCTACGGCCGCGCGCTATTCCGGCTAGTTCGATCACCCGGCCACAGGAAGACAGGTGTCAACGAAGCAACATGCGAAGGGCAATTCACTCACAAGGTCGTCGTCTTGAACTACGGATCGGGCACTTTAAAAAGCACTTCAGCTAGCCTACTTCAACAAAACCGTTGGATTAAACGAACCTGAATTGAACATCGACGCCAGCCGGCTGTCAACAACAGAAGTCCAGCGCAAGATATCCAGTTTGCCTGTCAAGGATGGAGTCCAAACCGCTATGGTGTGATCCACACTGCTTTGTGGACCATAGACGTGGCCTCTACTTGCAGAGGACATGAAAAAGCTGTGTTTGACCATCCATGTCTTCAAAGCATTGGTCGGGTCCGGTGGGTACACCGGATTAGCAATGCAGAGGTACGCCAGATGGTTTTAGGAAGAATACCCCACCCACCCACCCCCATGATAGACGGGCAACTCACGCATCATAATTTGCATTGCCTAGTACATGTAAGTCACATGCCACAGGACCACCTGCCTCGCCCAGCCTTGTGCTGAGTGGATACGACTGACAGGTGGACAGTCTATTACTTGACAACGAAGTATGGGAACACTAAGCCGTAAACTCAGTCGGGTAGACAGCTGCGGCCTCCCCGGAGGGGAACCCAGGGATTCAACTCCTCAATGATTAATGCTACTGGCAGATATGGCCCCATCACGCAGTCAAGAGAGCTCGCGCATCAGAACTATCGCCTTCAGTGTGTAGCAGCCCAGTTGCCCGAACCACCTGAACATACCATCGTCTTCAATGCTCGGTTATCTCTTTTCTGCTCTCCTATTTCCCGGCGACCAAAACTGCAGCAGCCGGAACCAACATAACCCTGGTGCACGTTTTGTTGCTGATAAACTAACCAACTCCTTGATGTGAATATCTCTATTTCCCCCGGTAACTGGCCCTTTCCTCGGCACAAGGAACCACAACAACCCCTCTCCAAGAATCCTCGAAAGCACACGTCAGGGATAGAGAATCCACGCGAAACCTAAATTCATGTGAGTACAGTCCCTTTATACGGTTCAAGTAAGATATCTGACGAAATCCTGCAACAAAATTCAGGCATCACCTTCAAAACTTCCCTACAGGTTGGGTTTTCCATTCAAAAAATGCAATTGAGGCCGATAACCCATGCTCCAGAATTGGCCACATGTGAGCGGTACACTGGATTCGAAAAGTTTCCGGCTGGATCAAGCAACGGCATGACTCAAGGTCCTTTCTGTTCACACCTTACCAAATAGGTCTTCGCAGGTACGCTGGACTCCAAAACATTAACTGGCGTCCATTGAGCGGACACAGCATTCGAAGGTACCCAGGACGTTCTGTATAAATTATCCTCGATCATCTAATATGACTGGTATCCAAGTTTTAAACCGTCAGCATTAACCAACAACGGTGGGTGAGGATCCTAACTGTCCATCTGGGCGCCCCCACAATATGCCAATCTACGTACAACCATGAATTGCACACTTTCACACAGTCTCATGCCAAATCGGCCGTCGCGTGGTGTCATCAGGCGGCTCGTCTTGCTTGCGGCATACAGCATAGCGGGCAAGTAAAAACAAGCTAATGCTGATGCCTCCCTTCTTTCCATTTCACGTACTTCTTCCCCCTCTCCCCACCTTATCAATAAATCTCCTCTTGTAGGTCCGGAAGTTAGGACTGATGATTCCGCTCGTCCTGCCTCGGTTTTGCAAGCAACATCTGCACTTCATCCGACGCCGACAACCTCAGCCAACTAGAAACCAATCTTTAAGCCTCGACGTCGTCTATCTGGCCGCTTTTAAGATCCTCGCCCTGAGAAAACAACACAACAAGCTGCTCTTGCTCTCACACTGGATTCGCTTGGCATTGGTGTGTGTTGTTCGTCGGAAAAAGTAACTCAAGATCCAAGCACAGTTACTGAGGCGAGTGCCCCATCACTCTCCATTCGCTCCCGGCTGCGTCCCTTGTGCTTCCTTCGAATGGCATGCATCGAAAGAGTGGGGCACTTGAACGGTTTTTGGTGCCAGGTGGGCTGAACCTAGAGAGGAGTAGCTGAGATGCCGAGGTTTCGTCCGAGCCACAGACATTTAGGTCACCACGTTTGCGCCTTAACCACTGGGCTATCTCGATTCCAAGGCGCCCTAACGTGCAGACACTCATTCAGACACCATGGATAAGAACCGAAAACAACAACGCCATTGAAACCGATCAGCGGACATACATTGTAATGCTCAACCTTGCACAGGGGGTCACGTGGGCCCCATCCTGGAAGGCAGGTCGCACCGACAGTGCCCGGAATTTTCGGAATCTCCACCGTACTCCTCTGCCAGGTCAAAGATTGGCCACCTCTCTATTTATACCACCCTGACCTGAGAGCGAAAAACAGCACTCTTCCCGACAAGCTATAATTCGGTATGCGCAATACTACCGCAGTCTTTGGCGTTGAACATATTCTTCGAAGTCTGCTGTGCAACCAAACACTCTTTTTCTAATTGACTCAGTGCGGAATCACCGGCACGTCTATACGACCTATGGTTCTGAGATAACGGTTACCGAAGATCTGAAGATGTCTTAGTTCCGCTACACATCTCCACCAGTAACCGATACCAATGTGGTCTGTTTGGTTTCAAGGTTGATTTTTTGGTGAGCACTAGGCAGTCGAACGGATTCTGCTGTCACACAAGTTTATATTGCAAAGGCAAAGCTTGTGATTAGCACACATCTGCAGCGGGCGCTCTTCGCTGTCCGTGAGTCTCGGGTCTATCCCAGGAAGACCGCCCATTTGGACCTCAGCAGCGCTAGGCTTGGATTGGTGAGCGTCCAGTCAGCGGCGCCCATAAGCATGACGCTATTCATTATGAAAGAAAATTAAGCGTCATAGGCTGAGAGCTGCACTTCGGAACGTAAGCAAATGCCGTGAACAGGGACGATGGACCTTCCCTCTAACGAGGTTGCCAATCGAACCGCTCAGTGGCCACTATCGAGGAACACCCAACCAACTAGATACGCCGCTCTCATGCCAGCACATTCGGTGGTGATTATCAGTGTCTTCACATTATAGCGGATGTTAGCCGCCTGGGGCCCGTTTGCAATGAGATGGTGCGTAAGCGAGTATCAAGAGATTAATCAGAATAGCCTTGACGGCAATTGGAGCTGATAAAGTTAAGCTGGTTGGACAAACGCCGGGCGAGTACAGATGGCGCCTACCAAATAAACCATTATTTTCAGCTCCAAACTCTCTCTGGTCACTCTAAATAAGCGAATACCACGTCCATCCGACAAACGTAAGGCGAGCCGGCTAAAGACTGATGAGGCTGTACCCTGATTGGTCGGAACCAAGCCAATCAGGATCAGGATTTTCAGTTGGACGCTACTCGTCTTATAGCGAGGATTGTCGCCTGACCTTTGGAAGTGCCTGTCAAAACCTTGTATTTACAGTTGAAACAACCTTTTGTCTCTATTAAAGGCCGCCTCAAATTGCCTTCTGATATACTGTGGAGGGTCAAGGGCGTAGACGTTGCAACACCATTTTGAAAACAAAGCAAACTGGATTATGTGGAGTATTTCCAACTTCTTATTGGTTTCTTCGTGGTCCTCCTTGCAGGTGTTCAGAAATAGTGAGAAACAAGGCAAGCAACTCGTCTCTGTGGCGCGAATGCCGTCCAGCCCACTAGGACAGCTTCACTTGGATTTTTGTGGTTGTGTGGTGAGTTCACACTGAAGGAGTCCGTGAAAAGACTCTGGATAAGTCTCATTGATGGCATCTCACTTCAGCATAATACCAAGATGCGTTCGTCTCGCTGTTGCTCAGTGTTGAGTGTACCTTGTTCTTCATTTCTTTCCCTTTGGAAACAGGGCTGTTTACAACAGGTCACTACAATTCTCGTTTTTTCTGCCGTTAACTGGGGTATTCTCTTATTGATATATGGCATTTCATTATATTTTTATATTTATTTTATTGTTGGTGCACTGTTGACGCCGTCTGTTATTATGACAAGTAGGAATGCCTGCGCTTGATGCGTCAGCATTATATCTCCTGGCCTATCCAGCGGCAGCGGCACCGCGTTACCAGAACTATACATCTGGATGTGGCAAGAGACTGAGTGGCAGCCAGAACAGATGCAATGCTCGCATCGTGTAATCATGCCTTTGGCAAGCAGCATAAGCCACCGTATAAGCGACAGCACGTGGACAAATTTCGCCTGCCCTCATGCTTGTTTCTGAGTGGGCACATTTGCAGCCTTTAGGCAGACGGGCATTCGGGACTTGACAAGTGAATTCGAGATGCACATCTTTGGTATATAGAACGAAGAACAGCAAGCTCCAGCTGAGCGCGATACAAGATGATGAAAGTGGAGAGAATTGGTGCTGCAACCTGCAGAAATAAAAAGGGAATGGCGGAAATACTGATCATGGTGATTCCTGACTGGTGGATGGAATAAAGTTGGTAAGAGCATAGTAGTGCTGTCGAAGGAAAGACACAACGTATGCCAGTGTAATAAGGAAGGTGTCAAAAGTAACACATTTTCGCTTGCCACCAGTTTTGTATTCGGCAAGCAAGGCGACTTGGTTATAACAGCACTCCGTGGCCGATGTGGTTTGCAGTACTCTTAGTTGTTAGTTTCATGGTTGTGTGGAATACTGCACGGGCACTCACACATGGTCAAGAGGCTGACTGTATCTTCACTCAAATCAAACTGTTCTGAAAACCCGACCGCAAGGCCATGGGTGAGTGCTGGCATTCTAGTTCAGTAAGGCAAAGTCTTATGGAACGAGTGGCCGTACACGACCCAATCTCGAACCTGGGGACCAGCCGGCTACGACCAGACTTGCATATGAACTCCTGCCCAGGGACCTGACATAACGTGAAATTATAGACAGTGCCTCACCAATCAGGTGGAAATCCCACTGTTGACAGTAGACCTGTGTCTTACATGTCAAAGGTGGGTTTCGAAACACTAAACCGTACGTGAAACTACTACCCTCAAGGTTGGTGTCGTCAACGCCCACAGCCAAAATTAGTTCCAGGTTCTATCACACCAATTGTGCCTAATCAGTCAGACACAACACTCACGCTCGTTCCTCCGGCTGCCGAATCTGATGACATGCGCAAAAAGTGCATATACCTTATCGTTCTCCTAATATTGGCATTCCCAGCTGGCGCCTATTTGTAATTTTTGCCATGCACCACGCGCTCCTTGGAGCTGACAACATTGACATGCGCATTTCTCTGCGGTTCGCCTAGTAGCTTTCATTTAGTCTACAGCCTTTGCCCACCATCTCGTAAGCTTCTAGCCGACCGTTTGTTATTGGCCTGCTACCCTCCACATTTTGATCTCCCCTTCACACAACAGAGTCCCTCCGGTGGGACCATGTAACCACCCCCACTATCTAGTCCATCGGCTAGCCTCTCGGCTTTTTACCACGTCGGCGAACTCCCGAAATTCCTACATTTTTTAACTACTCTTTCCCTGGCCCCACGTCCAGTGCTCGACTCAGTACGAAGCATGGGACAGCTTTGAAAACAAGTGGCCATTTGCACCACTATCTCACCATCTCAGTGTTCTGGATACGCGTCATACGGAAGTATACTTACAGTACTGTCATCATTTTTTATCAGTAACCTCAGCTATACCGTGTTAGGACGGCAAGCACAAATCGATCCTTCCGTAGGCTCATTTGGCTCCCTCTCACCCACCTCAGTTTTTTATGGATGCCATCTTATCCGATGGCTCCTAGCACTCACCAGACGTTACTGATCTCACCCCATTGCCTCTTCTCTTCAAGTTTCAATATTAAGCGGTAGCTGCTCCGAAAGTCATGTACGGCCGTCGTCACTTCTGTAAAGTTACCACTTTACGTTCACACAGACTTCCAGTAAAAAATACCTGCGGTTCTATATCGGCTTTGATCGACCTGTGTTAATTCCCTTGTTTAAGCCAAATCCAGCTGCCGAAGGAATGCGCATCCCCGCGATCACCGCGGCCTTGACGTCCTTGATGTCCAGAAACCGAAGTATGTCACGGCAGAGGCGGCATGGCGCTGCAATGCCCAGGCTTATGCCATAGCCGCAACTATCCTCCTTCTCTCTCGATGGTAAAACCGCAGAGTCACATTCAGCACAGAACACAAAGCTAGGGCAATGAGCCAGGAGGCACAACCGTTCTTGTGATGAACTATTTGAACTCAAACTTAAAACCACTGCTGACTGTGAGTGACCTTGGATGATTGACCTAATGGCCACGGCCACGAAAAACTCGATGGAGGTGAAGGTGAGAAATTCGAACACAGATGGCAAGTTGCGTCAGGAGTGTGGTGTGTATTGAAACTGGGTTCATTAACTGGCGTCGCTCTTGGAGTTAAGTCAGTAGTCAAATTTAACGGGATGGACTGACATGGCTAATGCACACAGCTGAACAAGCACTGCAAGTAAAATCGTTGGATTTGTGTGCGGGGACGGCCGAAGTTGCAGCGTAACGCCGCGATGGTAAAATCCAGCGGATTACAACGAAATTAGCTTACAGGCGGTTGGGGCCATGTAAGCGGTTTGCCCGTAGTTGCAAGTAAAGGCCTCAGGCGGCAAGAGAGACAGTCGACAGCAGGAGTAAAGAGCGGGCGTATCATCAGACTGATCGCGGTGGCGCCGTATCATTACTGCACTGATATACTTTGGTTTCTAAACAGCCCAGCTGCAGACGTTAGTTACCTGGTGACCGGCCAGGCGATGCTCATTTCCATAGGGACTAGGATTAGGGTTAATCAAGGGGTTGATACAGGTGGACACTAGACGGCATGCTCTCCAATACCCATCTTTAGCAGCAACGTGCTTGTCTGCAAAATTTTCGCGGGTAGAATAAAATCTTTCAGGCCAAAATGTTGCACCTCGTTGCATACACGTACTCAAATCAAAATCACCCTAACCTAACTGACAAACCGGCCGAGCCTTAGATGCACACCCAAAAGTTCTCTGAAACCATAGTTCGGAGGAGGAAAACTTCGACATAAATTTTCAGCGTCTGATGGCATTTATTCGGTCCCTTAAGATCTTCTCATGCAAACGCAGTTTTGCTGGAAGTTGTTTAAACGTACTCGAGGTCCACCATGGGCGCGGAATTCATATTTTAATGGCTGCCAACGGCTTCGCGTGATGTACCTCTGACGACGGCGGGAAATTTGTGGAAGAGCCGGTTTCTTCACGTGTTTTATTGTGCATTGCGTTTGAAATAATCTCGAAACGACAAGGGCAATCATTTCGCCCTCTGTGTCGCCGCAAACTAAAAATTGAGCAGCTTTTAACGACCCGTGTATGAAAAGGTACTCCTATCGTTGTGGCAGGTGTCCTGCAAAACCAAGCGAAGGAATTCGTCACAGCTAGTAAGTTTTTTGTCTTTTTAATGATGGTCAGTACATGCTATATCAGGCGCAAGGCTATACAGAACCATCGATAGTGATGTTGGTAGAATTAGTGTGTTTATGGGCAGAACATGCACACAGCACAATAAGGTGGCCAGTGCTTTCAAGTCCTGGCACAAATTAGACGGATTGAAGCCATCTTGTGGGTACACGTAACACCCTCATCCGGTAAATATTGTGGATATGGCAAACTACGGGCAATCCATCAGGCTGGGTGTGACAGTCGCAGTACCGTCATCGTAACGCCGCACTTGGATCCGTGGACAGCCCCGTACATGAACATTTTGGGTGAGTCATTTAGGGTTGTTATTGTAGTTACGATCCGTCAAGTAATCGTCGCAAATTGAGACCGGTATGGATTAAGGGTATTCTTGGGCCCATTGAGGGCGCACGGTGGTTCATTTCTGTCATTCAGGCAAGGCAATAAGACAGCCGCGTCTACATCTGGCACACAAAAATAGGAAAAGTCCCAGAAAGACTTCTAGAAGGCACCATGATGTGAGTTCGACTGCGGCCCGAAATAACAAGCGGCCAAAAGTGGTCACAATTCCTGACTGACCAACGTCTGGACCCCCCTTTTCAAAAATCTGACGAAAACCTTCTCGATATGTAGCATGCAGACGTCGTTCTCATCTTCAAAGAGGAGGAAAAGGTGCAGTTGTTTTTGAGTGAACTGACCAAAGTCGTCCCGTCCTTTGGTATGCACCCTGCACTCACAGTGTAAGGTAATGATGATAACGTTTAGTCACGACTGGTGGGTAGCGTGATCATAATATTACATTCAGAATGAGGCAGAGTTTGTTCGTAGTTGTAGCTAGTGGGCCGAGTTGGCGAGAAGGTATAGTCAAGAGTAGGAAGGGCCTAGTTGCGGGTGTGCTATCAAACTGGGTATGGCAGTGCCGTGCCATCATTGCACTGCCATACTTCGGTTTCTGAACAGCCCCGTAACGGAAGTCATGTTTGAGATGATTGGGCTGGGATGTGCAGTTCTGTGAGCAGCGGGGTTTTTGAGTTGGCCGAAGGAATTTGCAGAGGCAGGACGAAGCCAATGTAAGATCGCAGGTATTTTTCTGGTTCATTTGGGGATCTCTGGGGAAGTAAATCACCGACCAGGTGGGGTGGATAACAGCAAACAGGGCGTCCAAACGGGGTATTGAGCAGACTTGACACCAAGTACCTGCCCACTCGATAGGTCATCGTTACCCATGCGTCCATGGGTGCACGATGATGACGCACGTGTTCCTTGGATCCCAGGGCTCAAGTCTATACCACTGACACATATACATCTTTCTTTAGCTTCAACTTCGCTGCGCTCAATAATGCATACGTGGTTACCGAATTCCGCTATTGAATAATCGATGTGAACACGGACTAATTGAGCAAGTGGTGGGTTTGCCTCTACAACAGTAAGACTGCAGCTTCAGTGTGGACACCCCTTTGGAATTGTGGACAAAGAGATTTAGTAAGCACTTGGTGAGTTGGCCACTACAACTTTGTTTAATTATATTTTTAAAAGATCTGTACGGAGTGTGTACGTGTCGTAATTGATTATAACTTTTTCCTTTCAGAAATCCTGTCGAGTAAAAGCGGCTTCCTGAAACTGAGAACTGGAATGACCAGACATTACGTTTGTACCGATGCAACCAATAAATAAAAACAATTTTTTGAGATTGGTTGTGTATTTTTAGACATGGGGTTGGCAGATGGATGACATGTATGGGTATGGAGGACCGCCGTTGGTCGTTGGATTAGTCTATTATGTATAGTTGTGGCATTAGTCAGTTACGAGCATGCGTACGGGCCCTTCAGTTACTGGTAGCAACGGTAGGCGACATCGGGTACGGTTGTGAGCGTGGCGGGCAGTCGTTGGCCATCGGGTTAGGCTGCTGAGCTTATTGAGGTCTCATATTCGGCGTTGCACATAGACACAGGCCCAGCAATTACGATAAGTAGCCAAGGTAGACGATGTCGTCTGCAATTATGAATATGAAGGACCCACTTTGGGCGTTAGATTGGGATACCACGCATAGTTTAGGCCTTATTTTCACCGGCCCACATAGATTCTGGCCTGGTGATTACTATAGGTAAGAGATAAGCGACATCACGTACAGATGTGCGTGGGAGACAGTCGTTGGCCATTGGATTAGGTCATTGTACATAGGTGAGTTCTCATAAGCAGCGTCGCACAGTGGGCCTAACATTAAAACAGGTATTCAAGATGATTGAAAACGCGCACAGTTATGATTATGGAGTACAGTCACTGGCCATCAAATTAGGTTTCCCAGTATAGGTGATGCCTCATGGTCAGCGTCACACATGGACACGGGCCTAGCAGTTACGATAAGTAGCAGGTAGGCAATATTGAATAGAGTTATGAGTACGACGGCTAGCCATTAGCCGTTGGATTAGTTTATCGTTTATGGGTGGGCCTCATAATCAGCGTCGCACACTGATACGGGGCTAGCGGCTGCAGTGACGACAAGTAATCGAGGTGAGTGACAACGAGTACCGTTATCATGATGACCGCTTTATGACGTATTCCACCTATGGTGAGTCATATTCTAATGGAAATGATACCATTTTGTTAGTAATTTACCGAAGGTTGCCCTCCTGGCGCTGTATTGTCCACGGGTTAGTTATGCACAGCTGAGAAAGGCAATCATCCACAGAGATAGCCCTTGCATCTCCATTGCACAATTCATGCTGTTTTTGACAATGTTATGCTTAATGGAAGCTGAGCTTCATAAGAAAAAGTGTTGTGATGAAGTTTGCTGGATAAAATTATCTTGTCCGTTAAATCTGGGGAGTATAAAGCAAACAAAAGTTGATGACCCGATTTTCCTGGGTGGAGTTTGCATGGGACAGTCTGTAGGTGTTATTGAACGAAGATTGCGAACAATGTGTGTTTTCAGTTACTGGTCTTCCTGGCTAATACATGAGAGATATGACATTGATCAGGTGCTAACAGGTAGCAAAATGCGAATCGGTGATGGTCCGTGACCTTGAAATTTCGCTCACTTAAACAAAATGCAATGGGCAATGTGTCACCTACAGGTGCAAATGGATTAAACTAGCTCCCTGTAAAAGTCACAACCCCGAAAACCCCATAGTTCTGGCGAAAATAATTTGGGTGTGCTTCTAGTGAGCGACACCTAACTGCGTTTTGTCGCGAGTTGTTTCAATAACCTTCCCTCTACAGTTTTGGCACGCATTTTACTCGTAATTTGCTGCGCTCTTCCTTCAGAAATGGCTTCACATATGTTCATTGAAAAACTGGGCCCGAATCCTTTCTTACCGTACGGCGCTTGAGAATGTGTTTAATGAATACACGAAGAATAACTATGTGGAATTCGTACGCTGATGCAGTAATCAAAGCACAGACGCTATTTTGCGTTACCATTGGGCGTACCCCGAATGCAACAGGCGGGCTGCAACGCAAACAAAAACTTGAGGAATCCGAAGAAGCTAGTAATCTGCGAGTTTTCTCAATAACAAACAGTACGCGAAAATCCAGCTGACCAGAAAATTTCGTAACGACAATAATGCACAGTCTGTGCTGCGTATATTGAGTTAACAAAGAAGTCTTCACCAAAAGTGAAATACAAAGTAACGAAAGGAAAACAGGCAATGAAACAAAAGCAAGAGGTGTTGGGCACCTGCAATTTCGTGATGTAGTATGGAGCGCCGTTGTGTGCAGTGTAGTAGTTTCTGGCCGAATGATTCGGCATGGTCTTTACCACTCAGGAAATATACAACTGCCGCCGGAAGCGCTGACCAACTCCGTTGAGTAAGCGAAGCACTGCAGGGTTATATTGTGGAAGATAATATACCTTCGAGAGACCGGAGGCGCGCATGTGCTGCAGTCAGAAGAAGGACACTATAGCCAAATATGCTTCCACAGAAAGCAGCAGAGAGCGAATTAAAGGCGTTCCCAGTAGCCATTGTAATAACAATCCTTATTCCGAACTAGGAGCTGGCATATTGTCAGGTGAGATTATACAGTTACAGTCAGAATAAAGCAAGACTGGAGGATTTGCGGATACTGGGGATTGCGCGAAAAAAGGACAATGTCATAAATGGTGGGTAACATCCGATGTGGACTTGGTCACACCTAAACCGGAATGGGAAAGCCAACACAGTTACTAGGAGTTTGTCTTACTGTTGGAGGGGAACACATCAAGCTGAGACAAGATCAGATCGTTAAGATTTGAAGGTGGCGAGTAAAATTAGAACTAGGGAGGGCAGAAAGATACCTACTAGCTGGCTCATGACAACAAAACTTCAAGTTGCGAAAAATGAAGAATCAGAACGACAAATCTGGTGCAGTAGCTGGATTGCCACGATTTGGCCAGTCAATTTTAACTAAAGTCTAAAATCACCAATAAGGCCTCTTTGGTCCTGGACTGTTGGGCTTATGGCCAGGGTCACAAAAACCGTAGGTGAGGGTGATAAAGTAGAGCAATCAGCAATACGGATAAATGGTAGTTGGAATCTCATAGTCACGGTGTACATTGAAACTCTAAAGACTCACTCATGTCGTCTCATAGTCACGGTGTACATTGAAACTCTAAAGACTCACCCATGTCGCTGTTGGAGTGGGGTCGGGTGTAAAACTCCTTTGGGGAGGGAGTTGGTGCTAACGCACAAGACGGAGCACGAACTGCATAGAAAATGACTGACTTTGTAAGGAGCATAGAAGGAAAGACAACGAGATGGTTACATCCGAACGGAAGATTTAGCAGTTTAGAATGAACGGGTTCCGGATGCGCCTGGACCAGGTCAAGAGGTTGTTCGCAGTTGCAGGTTCCGGGACAACCCCGTGATGGACACCATGTTTCAGGTGATTGGGCTGAGATATGCAGCGGATTTTTTCGGGTTGGCCCAGGGAATCCGCTGAAGTAAAACAAACCCGCTGTAAGGCCGCAGATATTTTGTGATCGGGATGGAGATCCCTTCGGGTGTAAGGCACAGGTCGGACGGAGTGGACAAAACCAAGCAGGGTGTCCAAATCAGATGTAGCCGAAAGTCGAAGCTGGGGAGGAGGTGGGAATGGGATAAGTTCAGTAAGGCCTGATTAGTTTTAGGTGGCATCAAATAAAAAAAATACAAAAATAGAAAAAACTGAACGTTCACCACAATTAGGG
Organism: Clonorchis sinensis; assembly: GCA_003604175.2. Taxonomy (NCBI): domain Eukaryota; kingdom Metazoa; phylum Platyhelminthes; class Trematoda; order Opisthorchiida; family Opisthorchiidae; genus Clonorchis; species Clonorchis sinensis. Next base: position 14,519,550 of record CM030375.1, read on the forward strand.
AGTGGTTGTCCAAACTTTAAATCAGAATGACCCTACTATTCTGTAAGCGCCAACCCGCAGGCAATATAGAGTCAATTTAGGCACACCACAGGCGTATAGATTTGGCCAGAACGCAATGAGTTTCGTTCTTTTTGCGCACACTAGACGTACCGGGTGTCGATGTTTGCCAAGGATCTGTGCTGGCAAGACTTGGATTGTGCACTTTAGAGTTGTTTACCGTCCTGGACATTTATTGAGCATGTTCGAGTCTCCCGGTCAGGTATAATTTCGTAGTGAGTAAGGGATTCACTGACTCGTAAAAAAATTATGACGTCGTACCTCATGCCCATTGTCCTGGTTTTTCGGTTCCCACAGCAGCAGAGACTTTTCACTTAATAAGCATGCCTCGTTGGTTGTACTCTCCTCCCCGATGTGTTGTTGCCTGCCACGTTCAGGTTGTACCGACCCGATCATGCTTCAATCGGCATGTACCCTACAAGTTGGGGAATAAACCTATTATTATTTTTGGGCAAGCAGTGCTAGGTCCGAAGGTGCGCAATGAACAAAAGTCCGACTGGCATTAATGGCCTAGTTAGTAACACACAACAATGTGGTGCGGACCTGCTTGCTGTGGCGGTTTGAAACAATGCCCCGTCGCCGTTTAGCTATATGTTACACCCTCTGAACATCTCTATTCTACTCCCATGAAACAAATGGCAGCTACCGTTCCGTTTGTCCTTGCGACTCGGCTGTTTCAGTGGCTGTTTACTGCTTGCTTGCTTAAACTGACTGAGTCGTTTTACAAGCCTGCCTTTCCCCCGACCGGATAAAATACCTGGTGGCCAAAGTTTTCGGTGACACAAAGGCCGCAATTGACTGCTTGGTGGCGTGTCTCCTTGCGAATCTGGTATCTTGCACGATGGGTAAAAACATATGTGATGGTCGGGTACGCTCTGCAGGGAAGGTCATCATGTTGCGCTACACCGTGATGCGATCGAATAAACACCACCCCTCCACTATCACGAGTGTCTTGTTCCTCGACGGTGTTTCTGAGACTGGCCTTCAATTCAGGAAATCCATGGAAGCGCACACTTCTTTGTCTGTCTTAGCTGCTGGTTCAAATTAATCCCGAATGTCATTTTTCTGCTAACGTTATGAAATACGAACAAAATAAAAATATTCTTTAATCCAATTAAAAATGCAACGGGTAGCTTGAATACTGTTTGCGACGCTCACGGCTAATATCAACGTGGGAATCTGTTGTCACCTTCGTCTTAGTTCAAGTTGCTCCGCACCAATTCCGCTTCCGCAGCCAGACATAACACCCCACTCTCCTCTCCTGTTTTTGGGAGGTGTCACTTATATACAACGATAACAATGTTTAATCCTGACTTGTGGGTGGCACGTTTCAGTGGGAATAAAGGCATGAGAGGGGAAATTTTTGGGCGCACTGGATTGCGCGAAAAGGGGACAGTGTCATAAACAGTGGGTAGACGTGGCTAAATCTAAACCGATAGGGGTAGGAAAGCACAGGTACTATCGCTTTTTTCTTTCGGTGAAAATAGCGAGCTAGAACGGCCGCCCCGTATTCGCACAACGGAATTGAAATCTCAAAAGCTTCGGCGTGTTCAAGTTTATTACTTCATGGTGAAGAATGTCAATGTATGATAAACTGTTCTGCAAATTTTCTGCGTGGATGATTTGTTTAGGTGAGCGAATCTTCAAGGTCACCATTCATCACTAACTGTGAATACGGCGGTAAAAGTTAAATCGCTTAAAATGGACTAAGTTTACAGACAGCCCTGGAGTTGGAATATTTCATCAAGCCTTCTTGAAACGGCATGGTCCACGTGGATGTAAAACATGCGGAGTTGCCCCCGCTCTAAACACGTTTTACTATTTATATCAAATTGCCTGGTTGAATACAGAAAACTGAGTTCAGGCACCTTGATAATTGCTATTCCAGTTATCACCACGGAAGGCGCATTCATTATCGCCGGATAAACCTTACGAATTGGAAGGACGTAAGGCTTACAGAAGCTGATGACCTGTGCAAGCTTGCGAGTAAAAGACAGAGTTCGCCATCGTAACCGGCAACATATGCTAGGACGACCGTGTCTTCGTTAATAGCGGACAACTAAACGAACCTAGCTGACGCACACGATTAACGCGCCGCTAGGGGTCCTAATCAGCCTAATCAGCCGGCCGAAGTGCGCCCATCTAGCTCTACCGGGAGAAAGGTCCAAGTTGTGCGACGTGAGAGGCTGAATTTTATTGGTCGTTTGGATTTATAAATATGTTCCGGCGGGAAGCGTTTGGCCTCCTTGATGCGCAGTATTCATTGAGATACTGACGTCCCAAAATGAGGGGAAGTGTAAGTTAGGTCATCAAAATATCACTATGAGGCAGAGGTCTGACAACCCGGAAGCAACACTTACCCAATAACAAAGCACTTTAGTGGGGATAGTCTGGCGGTGGCTAGTTTGCAGAGCGCCATCTCAAACGCCTGATTCGTATTGCGTGGTCTCCCGTAGCTTGATGCATGCTGATAATAACCGTAAAAATATCTGCGAATACATACCCCGGCATCATAAGCGGACGAAATATGAATAAAAACTTAACCTGGAATGTGTCAGTGCAGTGATGGCAGGCAAATTCCATACGCACTTTGATAGCACACCCACAACTATTCACTTCCTACTTTTGACGATGACCTCTGGCACACTCATTTCTCTGCCTGCGACTGCGAACAAACACTTCACCTGACTCCATCCGCCTCTGGGGAGCTGCTAAATCTTCCGTTCGGATGTAACCATCTCGTTGTCTTTCCTTCTATGCTCCTTACAAAGTCAGTCATTTTCTATGCAGTTCGTGCTCCGTCTTGTGCGTTAGCACCAACTCCCTCCCCAAAGGAGTTTTACACCCGACCCCACTCCAACAGCGACATGAGTGAGTCTTTAGAGTTTCAATGTACACCGTGACTATGAGATTCCAACTACCATTTATCCGTATTGCTGATTGCTCTACTTTATCACCCTCACCTACGGTTTTTGTGACCCTGGCCATAAGCCCAACAGTCCAGGACCAAAGAGGCCTTATTGGTGATTTTAGACTTTAGTTAAAATTGACTGGCCAAATCGTGGCAATCCAGCTACTGCACCAGATTTGTCGTTCTGATTCTTCATTTTTCGCAACTTGAAGTTTTGTTGTCATGAGCCAGCTAGCAGGTATCTTTCTGCCCTCCCTAGTTCTAATTTTACTCGCCACCTTCAAATCTTAACGATCTGATCTTGTCTCAGCTTGATGTGTTCCCCTCCAACAGTAAGACAAACTCCTAGTAACTGTGTTGGCTTTCCCATGCCGGTTTAGGTGTGACCAAGTCCACATCGGATGTTACCCACCATTTATGACATTGTCCTTTTTTCGCGCAATCCCCAGTATCCGCAAATCCTCCAGTCTTGCTTTATTCTGACTGTAACTGTATAATCACGCCTGCCGATATGGCACCCACTAGTTGGCAATAACAATTATTTCTAAAATTATTGTTTCGGCAGCTGTTGTCACTTAGTAACGTGTCCTCAATTTAGCCTTTGGCTTACTGGCAAACTGTCGGTTGAAAATTGGTTCACCATGCCTTTCGTGAACAAAATTGTGGGAACCGAATAAAAGCCAGCGTTTTCGCCATCTTCAGTCAATTTGCGGCGGACGTCCGTCGTTTTTCGTCTCGCTTGTCATTGAGAGGCGCTTGGTTATTTGAATTCCGCCTGTTTGTTCTGGTACTTACCAGCCTGACCTGATCAGCCTGCTATATTCCTCGGGTTCAAACTTGCCGAGTTTTAGTTTGCACCTTCGGATAGATCGAATTGGTTCTAGGGATATGTACGCGGCTGGAACCCAAGGGCTTATGGATCCAGGGCAGTAGGCCTCCAGCTGAAGTCATAATTTCTGAATGTGTATTTAAAAGGTGAAGAAGAGGGATTAGACTACGCTCTTCGTGAAGGTATTAGTGCACAGTTGATGATAGCCATAATGTGACTCAGAAGGTATATATGCACTAATAACAGTCATTACTATCGTTGACAGTAGTGAAATGCAACAAGTATAAAAATAAATGCAATGCGGAATGTGGAACAGGACAAAATGGGAACTTATCAGTTGTGAGAATCCCTTGGTGAAAGTCTGGACGGCGGTAACGTGTTTTCTCCGCAGCATAGTTGCTACACGTGTTCCATATTGTCCGTGGACTTGTGGAGGGCGGTTGACGTCCTGCTCCCTGCGCGCGCGCGAGTTTTTGTGTGTCTTGAGTATGCTCGGCCTTCCTATATGTAGCTGCGTTTGCGTGTACGTGGGTGTCAGCACATGACTTGTTGCTACGCTTACTGGCCGGTAGAGACAGTCAATATCAGATGAGTCACCCTTGTGTGTCGCGATTTGTAAGTGTAGGGTAAAAAGCGAGTCTCGTGATCTAGGGAGCGATTGTGAGCTGTGTAGTCAAGTGAGTCACGATTGTGTAGCGTGGTTTGTGAGTGTAAAAAAAGGACAGATCTCGTGATCTAGTGACTGGCGGTGGGCTGTACAGTCACGTATGTTCGTGAAGGGGCCGCTACAAAGGTAGACCTTAATCTGGGTCAGTGTTGCCTAGATTTGAGGAGCCAAGTGACCCTTGAGGCCGTTCACTGTTAACAGTAGCTTGTAACTTGCAAGGAGGGGCATCATTAGAGGGTTAACAACGTGGTAGTATGCAATGTAAATAAAACGAGATTGGCAGGTCATTTAATGCCTACAAGATAGTTAATTCGGATGTGCCACGATGGAAGCGAAAAAGAATTCGAAGGCTGGCGGGATATGGAGTAAGGTAATACCAGAGGATGGGACATGAGCTCAGGAGAATTGGAGTGGTCCGGCTATCCAAAAAGCTATTTTACAAGGAGTGTGTGGCAAGGAACTAAAAATAATGACGCTAGATTCAGTATACAATAATAAACAGGTCAGATGTAACAGACTCACTAAGAATTGTCTTCTTTGAAACAGTTCGTCTTTGGCGCAGGTCGGCGAACAAATAATAATCCAATGATGGTTGTCCAAGGGTCTTCTTTTGAACAGTTCTCAATATATAAACTCCGAAGATAGTCTGAACTGTTTTGATACATGATTTGGCACATGAAACTCGCGAATGACCGCTGTAAGCGCGAGCGAAACCAGAAGATAAAGTCGAAACACGTGAGCACGTTTGTGATGCGTGTAAATGGTAAAAAACCCCTTTTGATAGTTTTTCGTATTCAGGCAAAAAACGTTTATGCAATTGACAAAATACGTAGTGTTATAATAGAAGAAAAAGAAAGATACAAAACACAACATAAAAGAATGAATACCGGGCTTAAAGATTGTAAGATCTTCATCTTACAGTCGTCTCGTGCGAGACTTCGTCATGGGCTGAAATAATTATGGAGGAGACAATTTTCCCCTGTTATGCCCGTGCACTTGCGCTGGAATGGATTGAAATGGTGATCCTGATGTTACAATGTTGTCAATGAGCCCGGAAGACTGTTTAACCACAAGAAGAAGCCCGACTGGGAAAGCTTGGTCATAAACCTCGACCCCATATATCGGCATGTGAAGCCATGCAGTACTGGACTAAATGGGCTCTTAGCCGCGTATCAGACACTCTTTAACCAGGGCCATATAAAAAATAGACCACAGATGGGTTACCGTATCTTTCAGCATTCTCCTTATCGTCCAATTACAGTTTGCTCATTTTGGGGAGTATTTAGCGAATGTGATGAAACTCGTTGTGTGTGGTTTGAAATCTACCCGTTGCGTTCCGTTGTTTGAGACCATTTATTCATCAGCGCCCCTTTAATGCGTCCTACAAAGGCGACTTTTAAAAATCAAGGGGAGCAACTGTGCCGGTCTTTCGTATAAAGCTCTGTGCATCAACTTTCCGTCAGGCCTAGCAGTTCGGTGTTTTTATTTCTGTCCACCTATGTAAATCCGAAAGATTATGACGCCACTTGACCAGAGGCTTTGAGTTTCCTGCTCACCACTCATGTTTACACTTACAGACTTCATTGAACTCGTTGACTCAACAGTAGCTTTTTCTTATTCGTTGGAGGTTAAACAGATTCCTCAAGATTTTCGCAGTACTTTAAATCCGGTCCGTGTCGTGTAAGCTGTTATCGCAAATGGTCCTGTTTGAGGAGTTGAAAACCACGATACCATCAGTGGAACGCAAATTTTGCACCGGAGCCAAATATGTCGATCGCTTTCGAGATTTGAGGCCTGTATGTTGAGAGCCATTTGCGTATCATCATGTTGTAGGCTGGAAATTTTGGAGAATGCAGCAAGATAAGGATGAAACATTGTTTAGAACATTACAAAAAAGTAAATATGAAATCATAACTCTTCTGTATATTCAACAAGCCACCTACTCCAGAGGTTGTAAAAAGATTTGACACGTGGAACAATCCTGATGTTGAACAAACACGAATATTTCATGCTCTGGTTGGTGACAAGCAGCTCGAAGTTGCACGGAATATGTATCACGGCATCAGAAGCAAAGATCGGTGAGAAAACGCTGTGACACTAACCATGTGGAGATTCAAAGTTTCCTAAAATACCATTCAGCTAATCTTCCAGTGTTTCTCGCGGTAACCGTCAGTTGCCACCAAATGTGAAATATCTAGACCGTTGCAACTTCGCTCTAAGGATACGGAAAATTCATAACTTATCACTTGCGTAGGGGAGTTATACGGGTTGCACAACGGGAGCACTGTTCGAGTCTTGAAGTAGGAAACGGGAGGCCAGCCGTATGATGCAGACCATGGAGGAAAGTGCTAAAGTTCGAGTCAGTGAGCGTCTGAACGGAGAACGGATTCTCAGATACTGAGTCTGCGCATGACTTCACACACAGCGGTACAATTATACATGTTCAAGTGCTAAGAACACAGTTCCCCTAGGGGAACAAGCAAGCTTGCTTAAGGTACTCGTTCACGTTTCCGCTCCTTGGCAATTATAGAATTAATTGAAACCAACTGAGGGAAGCTTTTGAAATTGCACTGATCTGCTTTTATTCGCTATTACGTCTAATAGTTGTAAGCAGGATTTGTTGATCCATTGATATTTTGAATTCAACCGAGCAGAAGCCCCAGATCACAAAGACGCGATAAGAGCCGAAATTTTGTAATAGTGGACAGCAATCGTTTGCCGATGGAACCAATTTGGTTGGTTTCAAAAGTGCGGGACGCCCCAAGGTTTGTAAAAATATTGACGTCCAACCTGCAGACCTCTAATATCGTGGGTATCTCATCAGCAGCAAATACCATGGCGCTGCGCTCCACAAACTCATGACTCCCGCTTTTGCGAACTAAGCAGATATTCCATCAATGGCATTGACATGATCGTTTAAATTTTGTCAGTGAACAGAAAACAGTAGATAATGAAGGAAGACTTTTTAGGTTACAGCCTTGGACCTATTCTTTACCGATAACAGTCTGATAAAATTTGGAACAGGCGGTAATCGGTGAAGTATTCTGGTGAGGCTGACAAAACGCCAACTTCCTGTTAGCTTTTTAGTAACTCGCTTGCTGAATTGACCGTGGCAGCTCCATTTTACATTGTTTATTGTACGAAAAAGCTCATAAATGTTGTGCGCACAACACTAATCGATGATGTTTGCTTATTTAATAGTCCGAGTGAGTTATCCTACTTTGGGTTAGTGAGTTGCAGATCCGTACTTGCATGGCTACAGGGAACGTCCTGTTATTCTGATGCCGTGACTTGGAAACACATGGTATACCCACGATTATTTCTTACGAGGATGATGTTGGAATTTTATGGGTCCTCGAAATAGGGACTTTCGCTAGCTTGTGGAGGACAAAAGTTAACTCAGTGCAGATAAGCAACTATGAACACATCAGACTGCATAATTTCTGCCAGACTTCTTAGTTGTCGCTTATAAGCTTCGGATGGAAAGGGAGATCGATCGTTTTCACTGAAGGAATAACTTTTCTGCAAGGTCTGGATGAATGTGGCTCTTCCTTCACAGCGAAACACTTTTGTCGGATTTTTACTACAGTGGCTTGGAAGTACCAGGAGAAATCCGTTGAAGAAATTACTGCGCAATGATGTGTCGTGGGTGTACCCATCGCTTTTGGGATGTATTGGATGGTGAGAAATCCTAAAAGTTGTCACTCAGGTGTCGTTTGGGGAGGTTATTTCATCTTTTCCAATTTTTATTCCAAATTCACCATCCGAAAGCTTGGTTTCTCACCGGCTGCAACTAAATGGGCAACTTTTTTTGCCTTCGGTCTTTCGAGTTTACGTATTCTCTAGAATGGCGATGCTAGTACCCAAATTTGGCCTGATCTTCATCATCCTAAACTAAATATTCCAAAATATGCCAACTGCTACTTGGTAGACACGTGGCCACGGCAGACACTTGCTGTATAGTCCAGTCCTTTTTCGTTATTGGCCGCAGCTTCCCGCAGCTTCGGACAACTGTCTGCGCGTGGCGGTCCAGTCTCAACAAAACACATCGAGTCAGAGCATGTCAGGCATGTCAGAAAACACTGGGCAGATTCCTCGTTTTTGAGCGTTCTATTGCATTCTGCAGTCTTGTCCAGTGATATTCACTTCCCGAAATTTGATATTTCGAGGTAGCTCAAGGTAGCTCAGTGGTTAAGATGCGGACTTGCTGACCAAAAGGTCTGTGGTTTAAACCAAATCCCGACATCTTGACCGCTCTTTTCTGGGTAACCTGATAGTGTGCTTTCTTCAGGTAGTCTGGCAGACACATAAGGAAACGTGAACTATTCCAACTGCAGGTAAAAATTTACGACTGAAGTTATTACCCAGTGGTATACCAGCTTATAGAAGTGGTGTAATATCTGTTCCGGTCCCTTGCTAACAAACTATGGGGCCGTCATAATTCACTCACATGAATGGACGTACACGACTCTTACATTTTCTTTAAAGTTCTGTATGCTAAAGTTTCAAAAATGTACTTTTTGGCTGCGTGTAGCCCTTTTTGTTCTTGCCTGATTAGCATAAAACCTGAGAAAAATCACACCAAGTGAAGGCAACGCTTAGTTTCAAAGCAACGCAATTATGTTAAAAAGAGTACTTCATGAGTCATACACACCATAAACCTTGTGGAATAGTGGGTACAGATGTTTGTACAAGTCAGTCAATATGAAGGTACGTCATGCACGGTTGGCCTGAGTCCCGCATTGTACATTCACCGTAACACCAGGCAGGTGTAGTATAGATGTATGATGCCCAGACAAGACGACTGCGGTTAGGGTGTGATGATTTCCCGTCTCGATCGATCTTCTTTCCTTATTTTGTTATTCTTCTCGTTCCGGCATTTCGTCCAAATAGATCGATGTGCTCTGACTTCATTCGGGGAAAGAGGTTTGACACCGATGTCACTACAACCCTGTTAAATTTGGGCGGTTTGGACAAATCAGCGATATCTCACATGACTGTACTACTGAAGTGTCTGTGTTTAATGTCACACTGAATAAAACCAAACACTGGATATGTGGGGTGCCAAGGGTGGCAATCACACTTGTACGAGAGCTATGTTGGATCAAAATTGAGCAAAACTAATAGCCTTAGAGATAAAGCAAATAATGACTTTGTGTGTACACCTGCGGCTCACCAGGACCCCTCGTTATGGAACGTTTTCCTATGCATGGAGAAGGAAATACAGTCAACATAGGCAGCAATGACGTAAACGTTGAAAACACTCGCTTTATTTTTGCCAGAAAGCAAAATATTTCAGGCGAGTGTTCAAAACAACTTAGCATGGTTTGTGAATACTGGGTTTAATTTCCGTCCGTCATTCTCTCATGCCCAAGAAATGGCATGGCTCAAGACAATCAAAATACGCGATCTCACACTTTAGTACCTGAATGTGAACTGATAAAAAATACCTTTTCGCCGCGTCCACACTAAACGGAGTACCCTGTGAATTAGCCGTAAAGTGAGGCAACTCACAACAATAATTGAGCACTAAAATAAAACAAGTCAAGCGGACGAGTTAGTGTGATTAAACTACAACTCTTTCAGGGCGAAGCTTTGCTTACAGAATATACTTGCTTCCGTGTGGAAGTAAGGCATAGAGGTAAATGCACTTACGAATCGTAGGCGAATGAAAGTATGTTATCTTGCAAGCTAATACTTTCGGCAAAGATGTGCGACAGTGAGAACTAGTCTGGAGCAAAATTAATAGAAATACCTTCTTGGGTAGTTTAAGGCTAGTTACCTAGACATATATTATAGGTCAGGAGGTCTAAATCATCGCCAGCTTCATTTTAGAACAGCAACAGATCTCCGCATGAGCGGTTTCTCAACAGGTTTGCACATTTTAATTCAGCGGCACATACTGCTGACAAGTTATGGTCCAGCGAAATGGCGCAAAAACAGCTATGCTGTACCTATAGCCTTGAAAATAAGCAAATAAGAATGTGGAAGTAAGTGTTTACGATGCCTTGCTCTACAAATTCACTGTTAGAAAAGTTCAACAAAAAAACAAATGCTGTTCCCTGAGAGTTGATGGGGAAAATGATCAGACTATCTCGGCCTAAAGAGCCTTGTACACTGCTGAGTTGTATTTTACTTGAATTAATGTCATCACTACTCAACAATTCCGTGGTTTCTGGAGGAATGGTTTTCATTCGATAAATGACATTTTCGCCGTCTAGTTGAGACTGCCAATCCAGCATTTTGACTTCGTTCTACGTGAGTCTGCAGAAAAAAAATCGGTTTTCTACCTTTATAAGTTCACAGCTATCATACGCTTATAAGCAGCGCTTTTCACGTCCCATAGGGTAAAACAGTGGGGAGTCAGATGTTTCCGGCCCATCAAGTTTTCAAGACCACCGGGCAGAAATTATATGCATGCTGTTATCTTCAACGTGGAACTACACCAAGCCTAATTTAGCTTTTAAAAAGTCTGATGGGTTGGGCGTTTTTAAAAATTTTTGCCGAATTTCTAATGTTTCAAAACTATTTATTTATTCAATTAGAAAAACTCTGTTTTCCTTTTAAAGTACCACAGCGAAGGACCTCATTAGACCGCCGGAGCCTACATTCTTGAAAGAACTTTGTCGTACAGTCAGCGAGCAACTATACGAGTCTTCAAACAAGAGACCTCTCGGAAGGGTTCCTGAACCGCAACTGCCAGAATCCATTCATCCGGAGTCTACGGTTTTCGGATTACCAAATATAAAAGGTTTGTACTTCTTTTGGTGAGTCAAGAAGCATATCATTATCACAAACACATATCTTTCAGCTGTAACACCCCTTCGGTGCCTAACTGCCATGCCGCCGGAAGGAAGCACGTGGGCTAGGATACTGCCAGGTTGCCCAAACCTAGATAGGGGAAGTCGAGAGACAAAGGCAAGGTTCGAACCACGGACCTTCCGGTCAGTAGCTCCGAGCTCTAACCACTTGAGCCATCTCGCCCCACAACACATATATTCAACACTTTTTCTTCAGTGCAAAGACGACTGATGCGTAACAAAACGATGGAATTTATTTGATAGTTGATAAAAATGCATAATTTTGTTTTCAGCGGGCACGTAGCCTGATTGTCTGTAGCCATAGATCATCATGCAAACCAGGGTGCGTTTGTGTTTTGGTTGTGCAGGTCACATTCAAAACGGATGTTGAGGCCATAGTACAAGGGGAGGGGTCCAAAGGTTCATTATCTAGGCAATTTCTACTTACTGTGTGCTTAAATCGCTAACACTTCATCAGATAAGTTATGATGAACGGTGCTCTGAACTGTAGGCACGTGATTGGCATTTCATTATCCTGTTCATTTTTATTGCAAGAAATTCCTTACACGTGGTTTTGTACACAAAATTTTCTTCTAGAGTGCTACCGAAGCTATGCAAACCAAGAAACTTTAGACCATGCAAAATAAACCATATGCACAAGCTTACGACCATGTGAGGCTAGCTAAAAGGCCTCCAGAGGAAGTGTCCTTTGTCTCCAAAGAGGGGATGGAACCATGCTGTCTCGGTTTTTGGCTTGAATGGGAAACGATCCCCAACGAGTTTGCCTGTGAACTCGCTAACAGATATTGGTATCATACAGCTATGTTTATCACACTGCGAGCAAAGCTTGCTTTGATCACGGTATCCTATGAGCCTCATAATCTTCAATCCATTTTTCTACTCGTTTTTTGGGTGAATGTAGTGGGTCATATTTGCCGGCTAATCAAGCCGCTGTTCTGTCGGTTCGGTGGCTTTAAGCAACTGCGTTGCACCTCTTAACTGACGCAGAGGCATAAGGCCCGTGATTCTGGCTTCATACAATACAGATGGAGCTTATAGCACATAAATAATACCCTGGCGCCTGTAGGAAAACTGTCTTTTGTGAGATACGTAAGCAACCCATTGCATAATGGCTCTTCAACGGTTAATGGAAAACCGGAGGTAATCAAAGTGATAAGAATGAATAGAAATTTGATGGCAAACTTCAAGCAATGAGACCGGAGGCAGAAAAATTTACGACAGCGTGGTGAACGAGAAACAGCGACAACCGGCATTGTACTGCTGGCAAAAAGTGTTTGTTATTTATGCCCCGCTCCGCGAAGGCTTCGTTGTCTGGCGTATCCTCCGATTGTGTCAAAAACGTTACCTCCCTTCTGTTTGGAAAATGGTGTTTTCACCACGTTTGTGCTGCCTTTAGGTGATAAAATATTTGAACAACAAGTTATTTGTTTATGATGCGTATCTAGCTCAGAAAGCGAAATAAAGTGAGTCTGGAAGCCACGAAGCACCCACTGTACATCCGTTCTATTCCTGTTAAGGCTCATCAACAGTATGAGTGTAACAAACCTCATGGGAGATTCGCGATGACTTGGATTTGAGCAGCATCAGTGGGGCTACCAACGGTAAGATTAACCTGCATTTTACTCCCCTCCAATCAGAATAAAATTCTGTGCTTTCTACTGTTAGTCTCCATGTTACGGTCATTTGTATGCATTCGTAAAAATACAGAAAGTCTGGAGATACCATTGTGACCCCGAGGTTTATAGTGAATAAAATATGATTGACTGTCAAAATGACCATGAAGAACAGAACATTAGCGCATATATTTACTCTGTTACAATAGTCCGACAACACATTGACCCTAATACAGCTTGTCCAGGAGCAAGTGGTCTGAACACAACTCCAGGTATTTGAAACGGTTAACAATTGTCTACATTGTAGTAAACGCCTATGATACAAAAAGGCTTTAGGTGGTTTGCCAAATCATTTACTGTTCATCGTCAAAGTTCTCGGCGGGAAAATGATCTGACATGCTCGGATTTTTATTAACAAGACAATGAAGGAAACACTCACACCGAATTTAAGTTGGTGTTAGTGGAAGAGTCGAACACCGTTTACAGGTGAGTACGTCACTCCATATAGATTCGGAAACCGCACCTTCCTGACCATCCGCTAAAGAAGATAAAACTCTTAATCAGTTGTCCAAAGGTTATCTCTTAACCTCAGGAGTAGTATCGTATAAAAAGATGCAAATTTGGCGCCCCAGCAGCGCTGCCAAATATGGACGACAGCCCACAGCTTTCCAGCAGTAACAGTGTTTAGCTCTTTTGTATTTTTCACTTTCCTTTAAGCCACAAGGACGCATTTTCAACGAAAACCCGATGATTATCGCAGCTGAGCTTAATATACCCCCAAAGAGGAGCACCTTTGGGCCTATCATCCATCCTTTTTGTTAGAGGATGTGGCAGTCGGATGCATGGTGCGTCCTGCTTCCACAACCAGTCACGCTTGACCAACCTGTTGGTCACGACTCTCTGCAGGTGGTCTCTGCTACATCTCCATATAGGTGGGGCGAATCGGACTTCGAAAACCTTATCTCAACAACAAAGTGCATGACTTTGAATGTCAGAAATGAGACAGGTCATGTGGAGACAGTGGGAACAAAGAGAAAGGCCGTTGACCAAATCTGGTAGTGAAACAACGGAGCATCAAAACAGCATAACAAAAACGGCAGTGTTCCGATGAAACTTCCCTGCCTAAACTGGGGACGGACACTAACAGGATAGGTAAACTCCAAGTGTGAGGTGTCAGGCCACCGAGGAGGAAAATCCACTGGTGAAATTGGTTTGGCATCTGGAAGCCAAGCACCAGCCTTCCCTCTTGTTTATCGATAGCCCCCCTCATTTAACTGATGGAGTTCACTTGGTCGAGGCGAAAAAAGTAAATGATTAGGGGTGAATCCTGAGAAATAAAATCGACTTGTTTTGCTACGACATACTTTTGACACATGGGTGTCATCAGCATGCACACAACACCGTCCTACTGTGACACCATCTTGGTGCAAATCCGCCATGCCACCCGAGTGAAGCAGGAAGGTTGAGATGCTGTCAGGTTGTCCAGACTGACAACTTTTTCACAGGGGCCGGTGATAGGTTTTTATCCCCAGAATCATCTCATCCTACCAAGAGGCGGATTTCTTGTTTTGTTTATTCTAAGAACGGGCATCCGGTCATGGTGACCGAGTTTTACCCAATACTCCTCCTCATCTATTGACAGTCTGTCTGGGTAAAGCACCACCCTGGAAAGAAGAGTAAAATCAACAATGGATAGAGAGATACCGTTGGTATACCTCTAACTTTTGAGATGCAGACGCCTTTGAAATGTTTCTTTAGACAACATGGTCAGAAAGTGATAACCGGAAATGCACTACCATGGACTAGAGGACACAACGTGCAAGGAGTCCAGCCAAGCAGAATAAGGACAGCTTATTTGGTTTTGCGAGAGGCTCACCTGAAACCCAGCTGAATCTTTCGTTTTTTCTATGCTCAAATAGAACATAAGGTTGACGAAAACTCGGGGACTGCGCCTACCTGATGAGCCCCAAGAAGGGCGAAACCGGTCGTGGGCTGTCGAAGAATTTTCAGCAACCCTATGAGTAGTGCATTACGTATATACAAGGACAGCTTGTTTTTATCGTAAGCAGTAGCACAAATTCGATCAGTCCTAAAGTCATCCAGCTACCAGTAATCAACTCACATTTACCTCATTCCCACCAAGTGTTATCCAGGCTGACGAATATGTCAGAAATTTTGCATAGTTTCGAATACGCCGTTGTTGTACAGTCAATCCATCTAGAGAGTGCATCTGATGGCAGGAACCATCAGAATATTTTGGGAGAAACATTATCCTGTAGGGAAGCTCCAAGCGAAAACTTAGGCCTGTCCATGGGGAACATAATTGTATTACGTTTGGTGTTTTTTCTTCAGTTTATTTGCTTTTCCCTAATGTAATCTGTTGTTCCGTTTCATTTTCACCCAATTTCTCATCTATTTTCTCGATTTGTGCTTGAACTGTGACAAAAACGCCGCCTCAACTTCCACCCATTCTGCGCATTTAACCACAGATGGAGGGATTGCACCGATACTCAACCCACGCAAGACTCCGGTGGAGTTGGAGCGAGAGGAGGCAGAAGACCGAAAGCATTACATCATTTCACACAAGCACCTCATGCCGGGAGAACAAGGACGACGTCGTTATGAAAAGTATGCAAAGTTGAACGGAGATGTGATGTTTCAGACAGGCCTGGTTAGCATATGTGCATTTAGACGACGCCACATGCCTTACTGTTCTGATTAACCGTGGCTAAACTTGCTTTTATCAAGACTCATTTACGCATATAGGAACTTAGCAAACGACCGCTCGAACCTAACGAGGTTATCACAGTAAAATTCCCTTCTGAGATGAACTGTGAAATGGCTCCAAAATTTACATGGTTAGCTACAGGAGCAGTTGAGTCTATGCGTACATTTTCATGTCGATATGTCAAGATGAGAAGCATAAAATGTCCAAATATGAATGTAAAATTGCTAAAAGAGTGTGGAGTCCCGAGGGTATTCCTCTTCAGGATATATGAAAATATCTAGTAATTACTCTCGGTCGAACTGTATGAATCGAGGAATAAAGTAGTATGCGGGATGTGAAAACTTGAGCGGTTATCCGATTGTACTCTTCTGTGCATATTGGACGCACCTGATCCTCCGTGTGAACGTAAGTGACTGCCTGCTGTTTAGCTGTGGATTCTTGTTACTGACTAAATTTAAGTAGCCGAAAAGCGAATATTTTACTCAGTGACCGCTCACAGGACACCAAGCACACTAAAACAGTAGCACGCTTTTAAACCAACCTGAAAATTGAAATTCTGCCATAAAAATGCTGCTTATCTTGCAGTTTTGACAGAAACAAGGTTTATGGAAAACCAACGTACTGTGATGAGCGAGGAATACACGCACGACGAGTACTCAACTGGTTTACAAATGCTGAAAATGTGAAGAAAACACCGGTCGTGAGTTTTCGCCAGCTGGACAGAAATGAGCGTTTTGGACACAAACTGGGAAGACCACGTGATGCGTAAGTTAGTCCAGCATGTTGACAGCATGTTATTTAAAGTGCCCCCCCCCACCCCGATTGTGATCACTTTCTTGTGACAGGATCATTTGCCCGTTTTGTAGTGGTCTGGTAGTTATACACACCCAGACAGCCATCTAGGTCATCGGTACCACGCATTTAGTCAGGACTGTTCCACTGGAAACTCTGCACTTACAATCAAAACTGTACCGGCTTTGGTTAAGTAGGATTAGGGAGACGGGGTGTTTGATTGTTTTCAAGTGTAGCGACGGAACCGAATCTTCTTTGCTAATCGTGTTTGCTAACGTCTTTGATAGCAGCTGTCTCCGTGTAGGCTGGTGCCAATGTGGCGATTAGAGGACGGATGTTCAGTTGTGCAGCAGGGGTCTCAACTGCAGACATGTTCCGCATCAGTTTCAGTGACTTGATCGTGTATTGCATTCACATAGCCATCTGTTGAAAATTACCAAGTCTCAGACTACCATCAGAATGTAAGTAGCTCAAAGAAACAGTAATTTCACAAGATGAGTTAAACTTCTCTCTGGGATGTCGTCACCCGAGAAGCCAGTTAAACAAGACCACGTGATGTTGTTTCCGTGACTGAAGGGTGAGTGGCGCTGCGTCCTGTCTAACTGACAGCTAATCACACTACTGATCAGCCACCTGTTCAACCACTGGCGGAATGTCGCAGGTTGAAAACTCCTGAGCTTCATTCGACACGTACTGGTGATCGTTCCCAACAAGAAGGAAACACCTCTACGGTGCTTCTCGGCTTTTTGGTACAGCTTAGCCTCATTAACAAAAATGAAATCTCTACTGAAAACGGTTCTGCTTTTTTCCCATGATTGTGGACCGTTCGGGCGCTGTCGATGCTCACAGCTTTCCAGAATTGGATCCTCACGGTGCTTGACTGGGAATATGGTAAGATATACCTGCTGATGGTGTTCCTTTTGTCGGTTCATGTCCAGATTTTCCAAATGGCATCTGGTGATGAAGTATCTCAGAACGGTTCTAGTTGGCTATCCCTATGTCTCCTTCTCTTTCCGTTCTTTCGTTCGAATAAATTATGGTTGCATTTTTCGTGTGCGGCACTGTAATGTTGGAGTGCCTGGCTGCCTACAGTGCTGTCTAGTGTCTAACCTGCCAGGAAAGGACCTGACAGGGACTGCGCACAGAACGGTCAGGTGACCAACTGCGCATATTTGGTCATTTGCTGAGGACTACTGTGAGGTAGCTGAGAGGCGTCAGCAAAGCTAGGCACAACCACAGACCCAGTCTGGTCAAGCGAGAATAAGCGGACCTAGTCGACTGTTACAGAGCGGCAGAGAATCACCAGTGCTCATATGTTGCTAATGACGCTGATGGCTAAGAGTGAGCTGCTCATCAGGAGAGGTAAACGCGAGAGGATAATAGTGTCCTTTGTATAAGCCGAAGCACTACAAGAACCGCAGCTTCCGACCGACCATGGAAAAGCATGAAAACGGACGTTTTTCAGTATGTGTTATTCCTTATTGGACATGTGATGCTTCAGAATTCTAATGACGCAACTTGAAGCAGTGTTTTAGAAGTCCAACGAACACACTGAAGGCAGAAAAAGTCCACCCTATGAGTCTGATCTATAGATGAAATACAGGGGGACTTCCTACATGAATGGAAATGCAAGTTACATCATCATCATCATCATCATCACCATCATCACCATCATCACCATCATCACCATCATCACCATCATCACCATCATCACCATCATCACCATCATCACCATCATCACCATCATCACCATCATCACCATCATCACCATCATCACCATCATCACCATCATCACCATCATCACCATCATCACCATCATCACCATCATCACCATCATCACCATCATCACCATCATCACCATCATCACCATCATCACCATCATCACCATCATCACCATCATCACCATCATCACCATCATCAAGTGGTTGCAGCTGCCACAGTTTCGTTCACGACGATTTGGGGAGGTGAGGTAGGTAGCTGCGCATTGGAGACGGGAGCTGATAAATTAGTGCGTAAATACACCACTGTCAGTGGATTGTTAATTGGGGGAGTTGGGAAGAGAGCTATGCAAGTTACCAGGTTCATTTTTTTCACTAGCTTGCAACTACCGTTTTAAAGGCATTCTGGGTTCAGCAGTCTTAAAGCGGCTTCCGAATAGTGAATGCTTTTAGCAACACTGCACTGATCCAGACGACATATACAACTGTATCTGCAGAAGTTCCCCTATCTTCTTGAGTAAGAGCTTTCAGATATGGAAGGTTCCCGTCTGTATGACTGCCTATACGATGATGTGATTGATGGGGTTCGGAATGCATGGAGAAGCCAGGCCACCTTTTGGTGAAAACCGTAGTCAACTAAAAATGACGCGTTCCATAGGTCTTATATAATTCTTATCTTTTATTTCTGACTACGCTGCTTTTGTCAGCTTGATCCCGTGCTAGCGTAGTCAGCTGCATGCAACAAAGCCATTACGGCCGAAGACACCGAACCCATGGACACATTATCCAACATTATTTTCGGCGACGTGGTCATCCGATGCTACTTGGTATCCAGTGGAGCTACGCAAAAAGTGTCGTCTGCAAATATAGGTCTTCAAATATGCGCTGTCTGCAAGTTGCACACTCCCAATAAAGGAGCCACTCGGCGGGTTTCGGGGTGCTGTACCCTTGAATTGGTTTGGTGAAACTATCTGCATGTTTACTTCATAATTCGTGCGAATTACCTAAGCAGGTTGCGCGAAGCGCAGGTGCTTCTCAGTTGACTTTGGAATGGGATATAATAAAAACGGAGTTCCAAAATCCACGCTAATGCTCTGTTGAGGGCCCCAGACGTTCAGTTACAAGAACGTAAGCATCCTTTTCCACCAGTGCTGGAAATCTAGATCCTGCTCGTTACCCCGTTTCGGTTCGAACTGAACAAAGATCCTCGCCAGGAGTTCGAAACAACATAGTTTTTGAGACCATTCTAGTGGGTGTACAAATCTAATCACCCAGTGAAATACTTCGTTTGCGTTTGGAACCCCGGTCCCGATAACTAGCCATGGACAGACTAATTTGCCAAGTTATTGTAGTCCTTTTCCGCACAAATGAGACTGATTGATTAGAAACGGCTTGAGGACGATCAAAAGGTCACTATTTCAGAATAGTGTGATGAAAAAAACTGCAGATTTGTTGATAGACAACCCCTATGCTTTAGACACAAAAGCTTCGCCAGGCCACATGATTAGGTGGTCAGGTGTTTTCCAACACATGAAGAACCAGTCAGCAATATCTCTTCGGCTCGCACACAAAACCAGTGCTGAATGTCAATCAATGAAGCGTTCTTTTTGGTTAAGGTGAATGAAAATCCTACTGTTCGGATTCACCTTCGCTCTCGTTTTCATCTGTGATACGGCTCACGATTTCCTCTGGTCTATGTGCTGGGGTGGTTTGGTAAGATGTTTGAGATTCCGAGCATTTTAGTCGACTTTGGCCTGATACTTTATATCTATCCCACTTACGTCAATCTTGGCGACCGCTGTTGATAACCCCAGAGCGTGTCAACTCAGTTGGTCGCCCGAACCTGACGGTATCAATCGCTTAGTGTTCGGGGAACTAACGAATTCCTAGCCAGACCGCTGACGAAGCCGTTTACACCTTGCCTTATATCCGGTGAGACTCACAATCAACACCATCAAGACAAGTAGGATTTGTGCTTCGGCGGGGAATATGTTTGCTTACATACTTAGGTTATTCAGCAAGGTTGTGTCAGTAGCTTTCAAGATCGTGTATACTACACACGACTTCTGGAATACACCGGATGTATATTAGGGCTACATTTGACATGATTATCCTCGGACGGTCGGACTCGATATCTCAGCTAACTTGCCACTGCACAGGGACAAACAAAGGAAGGGACGCCGTTTTTACTATTCGGAAGTGGAGCACAATGAAAGAGTGTTACTATGTGGAACTCTCCGCCTACTGTCTCGATGGAGGATTTTGAGGGCATTTTCAAATGCCAACTGGATTAACACCTGAAAGTTGTGGGCACCGGTTTTAGCAGCAACTACCGGTAGCGAAATCAGAAGGTGGGGCTCGGAAGGATTCTCCACCAGCTGAATACCAAACATGGAAAAGAGCCTACTACACCAGCGATACGTTTCACTGTGTTTTTCTTTGCTGTCGCCGATTCACAATCACTTAATCTCAAAGGCAAGCATTTTAGGCCTCGCCATAAAAAAGGGGCATGTTTTCCAGCAGGCCGAATTCAATTCAGTCCAGTTTTTCAGCTCACAAAATGAAATGCAGTGGTCCTAACTGTCACAGCTTCGTGGATTGAGGACAAGGATACTAAGGGACTGATAGCCACAAAGTGAAGACGATGTCTCAGTCAGTTCATTGATGTCATCATCATCGTTCAGCCGTAGTATTCTTTCAGTGCCTAGCTGCCATGCCTTCCGAAGGAAACAAAATAGCTGAGATACTATCAGGTTGCCTAAGCCTAGACAGGAGTAGCCAAGATGCCACGGTTTGGTTGTAACTATGGGCCTTCCGCTCAGTAAGCTCACGCCTTCATCACTGAGCTATCGCGGGTTATCTTGAATTCAAATGATTTTGTTTGCTCGGTGTGTCAGGGTCACTAATCATTGGTTTATCTCCTTCCGTGGCCTCCACCCTGGAAGATTGCATTTACCAACTCTAATGAGTCAACTATTAAGACCTTTCATGCTGCGTTGCCAGGCCATGAGCTTACCGCCACTTGATCGTCTCCAACCGACACAAGGCTGGGAGAAATGGGCTGTACGAGGCAAACGGTCTTCTGACACGAAAATTACATGGCTTAACTAACGTAACCTGTGGAGTTTAATCAGCTGATCTATTGAAGAAGAAAGAACTTCCACGAAAACCTATTGTCGTCCTCCAACTCTACAGATCTTGTGCTCCCACCAGACTCGCGCAATGCACCTATGGTCAAGCACAGGCCGACAGTTCAATTATGGTCAGTTTAGCAGTCTCAACGACTCAGTGTTCGCCTGAAAATAGCAGCAACTGTCCCTGTAGGAATGCGTGCGTAAGAAATCGGTACTATAGGACACTGCTCAACTCAGTGAACGGGATTATTTCACTAGGACCTGCTTGATGGCCTGCGCCCAGGCATGGGTGGTTCATGCGTGGTTTCCATGCGGGTCATCTAATGGGCCTCTGTGGTTCTGGCAACGTGGCGTCTATTTCTCAGTGATATCAAATACAACTGACCGGCATCTAACACTGCATCTGGTTTTGGGAGTGTTTCAGAGCCGCGCCGAGGTGTGGACAATGTGCCGGCACTAGGATTTAGGAGTTTAGCTACTGTTATTAATATAAGTAGTTAAGTTTGTATCAATCAAATTCGGCACTGGTGCCAATGCTTCTCAGTTAAGCTCACATCATAAAAGCGCTCATTTATCCATCCATATGAGATCCTTTAGCTCTGAATGTAGCACGTTCGCCTATTGGCAATTTCCTCGATGGTAGTACTCTTTTCGCCAACAGCCCACGAACGTCGGACCCGATCACCGCAACTGTGCTATGACAACACTGGATCCGAAACTCAACGTCAGCTGCCTAGAAACCTGTACAGCAGGTACGGACTAGATAGGCAGAAAATATGGCAAATTTGCACGAACTTTATATGGAACTCCGGTAGCGAACGCACATCGGTTTGGAAAAGAGGCCTCTGCGCCGGCCGGGAATCGAACCCGGGCCGCCCGCGTGGCAGGCGAGCATTCTACCACTGAACCACCGGCGCACGTCCTAGCAGCATTCTACCACTGAACCACCGGCGCACGCACAAGTGGCAATTGAGTTGCTAATTGAAAAGCGAGTGCATGCAATATGTCTAAAGAATCGCAGTTTTTCTGTACCACTCAGTAGTAGAACACAATTTCTACTACAGAAGTAGTGGCGTGTGTAGTGGTGATTGATGATGGAAGGCTTCCAGGACCAGTGTGGTAGGGAAGAATGCGCGTGAACGAGCCACTACCAATGAGCTAAAAGGATATTGTTTGTTGCAGACAAATTGGACTATCCGGATGGAAGTAGCAGGGCCAAAAGTACCCAAAGACATTGTTTTGGGGTTCTGCTGTCAATATGCATCGAAACACGCTCCCACTCAACTGGTAGGAAACGTCGATAGCAGTCGAAAGAATATGCACACGTCGCAGCCAGAACACCTGAAGATGTTAATACGGAAGCCACTCAGAGGGAGGTGCTCTCAGTGAATGGGTGGAGATTCCGCCCATACCTAACCAACTCGCCGTTCGTTTGATTAACTAGTCGCAACAAACTACAAGTGCTTGCTCGCTGGGTAATTCGATATGGATGAAGAAACTACGTCGGGTCGGTTTTAGTCTTACTACGCCGGGGGTAGACTGAATTCCATACCGTTTGCTGGGATCGACTCTTACTGGAAGATAATGCGGGCTAGGTGGTGAGTAACCTAAAAATGGAAAAAGAATAGCTTTCCGAAAAAACCTTATTAGTGCTTTTTCATATCATTTATAACTTTGGGCTATTAAAACTTCGCTCCGTCAATGATTACGGACCATCAATGACAAGGAGTTGTCAAAGGCGCCTTCATTTCAACTCACGTATCCCTAATCCCTAACTTTCTGGGCACCCGGTGCTTCTAGACTTTAATCACTTAAGTAAATTCCTTTGCCACCTCACACTCTCGGAATCCAAACATCATGAAAGCCAGACACAAAGTCTGCGTGTACGGATTTCTTGGTCCAAACACTGGATTAAAAAGTCTAATATGGATTAAAACCTGAGCGAAAACCGGCAAATAGTGTTCTCATCGTCATGCGTCCATAAGTTTTGCTATAAGGGAAGAAACGCTAATGACAGGAAAGCTTTACTGTAGGGTGAGGAGGGGACCTGAGAATATACTCATTGAAAATAGCAGGTAGGATAGAGAAGTATCACACTATATGACTGTCGTACCTAGTAAGCATTACATATAAGCACAGATTTATGCATCTCAAGAATGCTGTTACAATGGTCGTTTCAAAAATATCCGAATGACCTTTCCAGCATAGCAGATACGATGAAAGTTCCTGATGCCCACGTGTTCGGCAAGCCCAGTACCCGAGGAGAACTGACTGTTGGTCAACTCCTTCACGGCAAAATACCCAGACAACCGATTGGTGTACCTCGAGACAATTTGAGCCCAGAACATCAGTCCAGCACACAGCAGGAGAAATGTGTGAGTTCAGCGCAACGAGCTGAACAGCTGCTGCCCGTGATTCATCATGCTTTGCGCGAGGCTTCTTTCTGGAGAGGAACTGAAATCACTGCTGTTCTCTGTCATCGTTCAAATGGAGTAAGTGTACAATAACAAGTTTTTAGGCTCAGCCGTGCAGCTCAAGTTTTCACCCTAAAACAGAGATGCTCAGTTACTCACAAAACATAATTTTCCTTGAGATATTGATTGTTTATTGTTCGTCTAATTTTCGTATCAAGTAGTTACACACTAGCCGCAAACGTATACACACTTTGAGTCAGCATATTCCCTCCTAGTTCGAAGAAAAATTAGCAAACACTTATAGATAACGATCAAACAGTTTCTAAAATGTCTTATATATTAGTCAATCGATTTTTGTGCATGGTACTTATGGGCATGCAAACTTGTAGCGTTTGAAAGGTGCTGTGATCGAAAGCACACATCTCCTGCTGCCTCCACAAACACTCGTATTGTTTTGGTAGAGTCGTGGTAGTATCCCAAAAGGTCAGCCACACACGTGCCACATAGCACCACATAAGAAGGGTGTTGAGCGATCTGACAAGCAGCATTTCCGATAACATTTTCAAGCTGTTAGCCTTCGAACCCCGTTTCTGCAACTCGTAAATTTGATTCTGGTGTAATTATCAGTCGAAATCGTTGTGCTATTCAGAGAAATCAGCTGACTGCTTGTTAGTTTAGAATGCTCCCGTTTAACGGATCCCCAACATGGACCGCGCGGCATCAGAAACCGCTGACGCTGAAAGACAATGATAGGTTCTTCAGGTTCCTCGTCTTTCGCTGTCTTTGTAAGCAGCCAACGATTTTCCAGGCTTTATCCGGAGTGTAGCGCCTAGGCGCGTGTCCCTAGGCGCGTTTTCGCCCAGTCGAATTGAATCGCACACCAGCAAACAAGCCTACTGCCTCACAAATTTAGCCATTTGGGTTTGAATTTTCATCACTCAGTTTCAGTCAGCACCCTAAGGATAATAAATGGCCTGGTATGGAAATCCTACACCCTTGATCTCAACGTCTTACTCGTCTATTTTGTCGTTCTTAGGTGCCTCCACCCGCCGGTTGGCAGCCACACGAACACAGCCGACGGGCATTTACAAGTGTGCTGTTTAACGTATAACGTGTATAACGTACAACTAGATTCGGGAGCACCCAGTACTCTATAGCTTCAGCTTTACGCAAATAATGTGGTGAGACTGTTTATTGACAACTCAAGCCAGCCAGCGTAACAAATTCCTGGTGGACTGATTTGTTAACTAATTGGAAGGTATCAGGAAGGTCAGATTCCTGGAAGTAACCACTGGATGCCCGAAATCTACTGAGACTCTCAACTCCGTTGGCCAGACAGACAACGCCCCCGCAATATGCAGCGCGTGACAGCCTTGTGTCGAAACCAGACAGAGCAAGACAGCGTTGGGCCAAGGTCAGACAGTGTCCCTCCAATAAAGTAGCTTGAGGCCGCTGTACTTTCGCACTCGCACGCACTCAAGCTCTCGCACTCGCTTGTTTGGAATACAGCTGCTGTGTTCCCTTCTCTGAGCCTTTTTTCCGGCACTAGACACTGAAGCGGCGTCAGCAGTCAGATACAATAGACTGGCGAAACAGCAGATATAACGGAAGGAAACAAAGAGTCGGTGGTGGCCAGACCAACTGGAACTGTTCTGTGGCATGATATTTGGGTAAAAACAACAGAAGATCCATTCAGGAGGGTCGTGGAGATGGGTGACAAAAGGTCACCTTCTATCGATGAAGTTCAGAACTTGGAAATCTTGAAGTTCATACAACCAAATCAGACCTGAAACAACACTATGGTCTGCCAGATTTTTAACAGGCACTCGGCCTTCATCTTTGGCCACTTAAAAGTTTCTTGAATCCCTGGCCTTTATAAGGAAACTTGAAATTGGGTCTCTCCGCACCAGGCTTCCTGCCAGAAGCAGAAGCGAAGAGAGAGACAGAAAACGTTTATGTAGACCACGAAATACTCGGGTGGTGTTCCAGTATAAAGCCTAACGTTCACTTCGGCAAGATATTGGCATCCGCTTCCGAACTAGCCCGTCACGTCGAACGAAGCCAACGGACACCCGCACATGACGGGTAATGCCACAAACGATTTGTGCTGAGCACCATGTGCATCCACCTGATCGCCCCGTACCCAGCGAAAATCCGAAGGAATAAAACCGATGGGTGAACGCGTGGGCGGTAGTTCTAGAGCCATTGGCATATCTTACTGGTGCCCATAGTCTTCAATTCAAGGGAGCACAAATTAACAATTGAGTCCCACAGTGCATGCAAGGGGGTATCTCACGGTCCGCACCAATCAGGAGACGCATCCTGGGCACACACATAGATCTAACCAATGCCAAACATCACTTCGCTAGATCTGTACAACGATGACGAGACGATCACTTCTATCACGGTCGTACTCTTAAGGTCTCGGAACATCCAGGACAGTAAGGCGAGGATTTTCTGACGCAGATAAGAAAAGTGTAGCAGTTGTGTCCGGAGGCGTCCGCTTCGGATAGACTGGAGCCTGCGTTATCAAAAAACCGAACTCAGAATCCATCCACATGGCGTTCTGTAGTTGACAATGATTCAATTGGATTCTGTCCACAAGATAAGGATCATTGAAGGCCTAGTGCACCAATTGGCTCAGTGCGATGTGACATTTTCGTAGGTTTTGGTCCTTATGGCGATGGTCACAGAAAATCACCTTCTAGCACAATCGCAATCTCGGTTATCCGGCGATTGTATCCGTCAATGTTACGCAGATGGATCACTGGATGTCCGCTGGTGGCCAATCAATTTGCCACCGGCATGAACTCGATCGCAGTTACTATAGACCAAGTTTGCTTGTTCTCCAGGTCCAACAGCTCGATTAAACCCTTGCATCTTGTCGGTTCAGCTCTCTGGCTCGAAGTTGGTGACGAACTCTGGTTCTCATCAGTTGCCTCATCCTGTTTTAGACCTCTACTTCCCACTCCACAAGCTCCACATCAGTAGCCCTTAGGCTGTCAAACAAAGCATCCAAATATGGAAGCTTTCTTCTACATTGGTTTCGTTTTTGCATTCAGCAAACCATATAGAAACTGTTTTGGAGTTCTGCTCCCGTCTGTTCCGTCTGTTTCATCACGACATGCTTGTCGAGAACCTTAGTTTCCGGGCCTTATTCAGTCCAATGAACGTCAAATATGCACAGCAGGCACTGTATGTGAAAGCTAATTAAGTATCGGAGGTTGAACCGGTACACTACTCGTGTTTCGATGCCCCACGAATGAACAGTTGAACCGTCGTTTCGTAGAGGTGCAGTTTGGCACCCATTAGTAAGCTCTGGTTTCTCCATTTCTGTTTCTCGAGATTTTTAAAAGCCACATTAGCCTCGGTAGCACGGGATCTCAGCTGACAGTCGACTCCAGTTCAACATACAATGTGTTCACGAGATGGCAATAATAGAAAAAGTCTATTCTAGTCTTGAAGAGCTGAAGAGTGTTGGGGACTTCACCCGTCACAGCTTGAGGAAAAAATCGAATTTTTTTCCCGTAGCTCAGTAGCAATGGCACTGCAGTTAATTACGCGCAGGTGAGAAAAACAGCAAGCCGTCCGAAAAAATGAGAATGCAACCTCAGTGTGGTGGATCAGACTTCTTGCACCAAAATGTCCAAATTTTAGCGGACGTCAATCAAGCCGACAGTTAAGTTGTACGTCAACATTGTTGCTTCCGAAATTCGCTTCCACGAGGGACGTTAGACAGACAGACAGACAGACAGACAGACAGACAGACAGACAGACAGACAGAGAAGAGGGCGGAAGCAAATCTATACTTTTCCTAGGGGATTTACACTTCGATCGGTTCGGCAGTTGAGCTCGCCGGGGCAGCCCAGTATATGGAGGACTCTGTAGTTGTCAGGTTAAATCTTGTTTCTAGGGTGGCACGATAAGAGCACCATCGAATTCCAGTGAAACCTCTTCTTTATGTCAGATCACGTTCATAAATGCATTCTACAAAGTCGGACCGCCATACTTAAGCAGTTACGCTGCAAGCATGTCTACTTGGATGACTTGCTGTTCCACAGTTACATGTTGACGTGACATATCGCTTCGACAGTTTGATCTCTGGTTGAGTCAGCCTATTCAATGCAGTCCAACAGACACGCTTTCGTCGGTTTAGCAGTTTGCTCACAGATGCTTGCACCATATATCCAAGAATTATGCAGCTGACATCTGCTTCAGTCCCCTGTCAGAATCCTGGAGAGTTTAGGTCGGTTTTGATGGTCGGCCCATAGGTGGTTTTCAGACTGCCGCTGAGCAGCAAATTCTTTAATGTGCCCCCAATTGACCGTTTGTCCTTCAGGCGGCCGAGCAGCATTACTTAGCTGCTATTTCTTTACTTCGCTATTCGGGAAAACGCCTCGTTTTTCATATCTAACAGCTGTTTCATATACTGGTTCTTATCGTCAAACCAGTCTGTTATCTCATCTGACCAATGGCTTTATCATTCTGAACTTCAAGTGGTGCCAAACGTCTACCAGGGAGCTGGATGAACTGAAGGTTGCCAGTGCGGAGGCCAGTTGACATTGCCACACCAACCCGACTTCGATCACTGTGCATTCACCGTTGCAGTTGGCATACAATGGCCAAGCTCAAGCTTCTTTCGGGCAACCTGGTGGTCTGCTGCAAGGTTGGATCCTCGCATCACCCATGTGATGCCCATGCCTACTATGCCTAGCTGGAGAACGATAACGTAGTCGAGTAGATGACAGAGGTCGCTACTTGGGGCTGACAGTGTGGTGATGTGTTTACGATTGAGGCGGGACGTGCTGTGGGTGGTGGCAAGCACACGGATAGCACAAAGTCTAAGAAGTCGATCGCTGTTGGCGTTCCGATACCTTGGCGTCCCAGAACGCCCCCTCCAAAGGGAGTGGTCTCCACCGGCACGCACAATGAATTTTCCCAGTGAAACGATTCTGTCAGTTTTTGAGTTGATCGAAGTAGGGCATCACCGTCGACATAGGAGTTGTCTTTGTAGTCGTATGTCGAGCACAGCGTTTGAGTGAATACACTGATCACGTTTATGTCCGCCGGCCCTCGGA
Source organism: Clonorchis sinensis (assembly GCA_003604175.2). Taxonomy (NCBI): domain Eukaryota; kingdom Metazoa; phylum Platyhelminthes; class Trematoda; order Opisthorchiida; family Opisthorchiidae; genus Clonorchis; species Clonorchis sinensis. Next base: position 14,548,312 of record CM030375.1, read on the forward strand.
AGGCCCTACAGAACGATTTATCCTGGCTAGTCTAGGGCTTTGTGTCAGTCAAGTGAGGCGCATTCGAAGTGGCCACGTGAGCAGTTTTGTTCATTGTTCCACAGAAAAGCACATGGTCAAATTTTCTGAGAGAAAGGCACCGGCTAGTACTTTTGTAGGGTCTCATTTGCGCCGTCATGAGAAGAGTAGTTAGCCGACTGTTGCTGTTTCGCAGACTGCAAAGCTTCTGTATGGATAGGACAGAAGTGTTTCTGTTTCAGTGTATGGCTGAATGTTGCTGAACTTGAGATAGCTCAGTGGTTAAGGCACCAGCTTACGGACCGGAAGCTCCGTGGTTCGAACCCAAACTCTGCATATCCTGTCTCTCCTCAGCTCTTGTCTAGCCTTGGGCAAACTGGAAGTATCCCAGCCCTCGTGCCTCCTTCCATCGTCATGGTAGCTAGGCACCGAAAGAGTGCTACAGTTGACCTATTTCTATTTGTTTTCTGGGTGTGCAGTCCTTCATATCTAAAGACCGCCTTAAATATCACACCACAAGTTGTGGAAACTGTGTGGAGGAGCTTTTATTTGGTGCCATCTGCACACCATAATTGATGAACTACTCCAGTAGTTTAATTCGACAAACTAGGTAGTGCCGCACAGAAAGAAATCTGAGATAGTTTCCATTTTTTGATTGCACGCTCATCCGAAGGCTGCTTGGAAGGCCTTAAAGCCAGGTGTACCGGAGAGTAATGGGGAAACCACAACATTGTATTGGTCACTTCTTGCAGTGAACAACAGCTCTTTTCTGCATTCACACAGTACAAATGGGAGCTGGTTGATGTCAAACGAATAGGGAGGACAACAACATAGTAAAGAGGAGCCTACATTAGTCACACACTGACGTGAGTGGATACGAGTTGCCGCAGCTTGACGCCTCTCATCCCTCCATCCGCTGATTCCAACCTGCTTGACGCCAGTTTATCAGCCTTCGGAAATGTTTACTGCTGCCACAATGGAAACCATATGACCTATTCTGAGTTGTCTGTAATACGGTTTGGTGGGGAGGGCGCTTGCGTTGCTTAATCGAGTAATTTTCAAACTACCAAAGCAACGACATTACTTCGAAAGAGCTGTTTTAGCCACCCGGAATGCGCTCCCGGCATATTTTGTGTCCTGTTGATAGAGATAAAAGTTTTGTAAGTTGGAGAACCAAAGATTGTTATAGGGCTTCTTGTTGATAGAGGCCAAACTAATATGTGTAAGCTGCAGTGTATTCATTCAGAACAAATGACTCGGCGATCTCAGACACAAAATCAGCCAATCATATTCAAAATTTCTCCTCCATTTATGGGTGAGGAGGCCATATGCTGAACCCTAAAAATCAGGGACTTGGCGTATTTTTCGGAGGACATATGCATGCACTGAATGGTAGGTCACAAATCGACCTATCGGTATTGTCGTTTTGAAAACACGTTTTTCTATTTCAATCTCACCAGAATGACCTCATCCCCATGGTCGAAGCCCGTGAAATATTCGACCATTTCGAGGTTCCACTCGATGAAGAGTTGACCGAACAGCTGTTTGACGTGATCATGGTCAAGGCACCGGAAGAGATGTGGCGCAGAGTAAGTGAAGCAATGCATCAAACTGTGGAAAGAAATCTGTCCGCCGGTCGTCCACGACAGGATGAAGATCACTTCCGCTGGGCGGTGGATTGGCGATTGATGTCGCTGTTTCTAGACTGGAAGCGCCATCCTGTGGAACAGGCCAAACTGAAGCTTTGCCGATGTTACAAGGAGCTCTCTGAGAAACAGAATCTGAGTGAAGGTCAGTTTATGTTGTTGACTAGTGGAATATTATTACTGTTTGGAGGCTTTCATTTATCACCTATGAAGTCCCCATTATACTGTATTTTTCAGCACGACTGTTGGTTCTCCTCGTGCCTCGTGCCATGCACTCAGAGATGTTTCTCTGAAACCAGAAAGGGCTGACTCGTTAACCATAATGGCATCTGCAGTGTTATTTAGCTTGAGGCCATCCGCTGTAAGCATTAAATTTAAATTGACGCTAAAAGCCGCCTACATTGGCAACTTCGCGGAAGCTGTCGGTTTTGGATGACCTCATCAAACTTCTGCATTCACACTAAGAAACAGAGTTCCAAAACGTCGTCGTAGAAAAAACCTCGTCTTCACATAACCATCTACACTTCTGCTCCTTAAAAACCAAGATGATCTGGTCTTGGCTCAGCTGACCGGATTCGAGTCCCGATTCTATTGAGGTACTCAATACGAGCTCTTATATCAGCGAAGCCGTAAACAAGGACCAATCAAAATAATGATATCAGGATAGGGGAAGGAGTTTGGACCGTGGGTGTGAATTTTTTGCTTCCTCGTTCATTTCACGGTATTATAGCTATCTAGGGTTAGTGAGAGCAGCAATTTATCACCCGTTTGTAGTCAGTGATGATTTACTAATACCAACACATTACTCTCATAGACGCGGATGCCGTTCGACGTCGTTTGAGAAACGCGATTGACGCCAATCTGCTGACTCACAAGCTGTCCAGTGAAATACTGTCGGGCAATCGTGGAGGACTGGTTGAAGGTGAATGCTATCGAAGGTTGGGTAAACCTCCAGTTGAATTATACCGTTCGGTGCCAAAGGTAAGCATGGCAGTAAACGTTTTGGTACTCCGGTGTTTTGTTGATTTGCGTAGAAAAACATAATGGCTGAAGAGGAAACGTGAAATGGGCACAGAGTTAGGAGATTTTCAGATTTTATAAAGACCTATCTTCCTGTGAAGTCTGATCGACAGTCAGACTGGAAGTTCCGTTGGAGGTTAAAGTTCATTACAAACAATTTGGGTCTAGATTTATCGTAAGCGTTTCACCTTTTTGAAATTGTATTGAAATTGTATTGTATTCACATCACTATCGTTTGAACAGTACTCTCTCTGATGCGGTTGATCGCGTACAGATGGTGTCTACTCGAAAGCTCACGAGAAGTTTGCAAGCAAACTGCAAAGTTTGGCGAACCGATCGATCGACAACTGATTAATCACGGATATTACACTCAAGCTACCAATATTCCAACACATTTGCAATGGGTACATATCACGTCTCTTAGTTGTTCTTGCTTAGTGTTCTAGCGTCATACTGCTTAGATGATGCTGTGGTAGTGGAAAAAACTACCGAAATATACCCCAGGAAAAACTTCGATGGTGAACGTGCAGTACAAATCCGGACATAAAAGCTAGATTCTTCCGAACGTGATTAGTAGTTCAACATGAAATGTTTCGCCGTTCTTTATCATCTCTGATGTTTCGTTGGTAGACTCCTCAGAACACTTGGAAGGAGTCAATGACCATGATATGGAAAGGTCTATCGGACCCTGTAAGGAGAAGCTATCTTTTCGAGTATCACAACAGTCAGTTTTCGAAACTTTATCCAAGTGGCCAACACCTATCGACATCTTTAGAGGTAAACAGTCAGAAGATTAGGAGGTGTAGGCCCTAAGCATAGGGACGAGGGTGGTTCTATTGATCTACGTTTTCTATGCGTTCAACTACCTAATGCCCTTCAAACATCAGGGCATGAAGGCGTACAATATGGTGCCATCCGCCAAAAGAAGGAGAAGGGCTTTGTTGGGGGGGGGGGGTTCGCCAGCTGAACGTTTGGAATCAGGTCAAGTGATCAACATTTTCAGAATCAGCTCCTTGTCAGTGACAAACATTTCATGTTTTTGGCCACGAAGCTCTCTCTGTATGAATGTTGTGTACTTGATCATAAGTGTTTATTCATGGGTCGATTGAATTGATTGGGTACTTGTCTCGGAAGCACGTGAGAACAAAGTAAATGTTCCAAGTTCGATATATATTCCACTCGAGTGAGAGCAGTAAATGGATCTGATGTTGCAGCAGAATGGTTTTGGAGTGTATGATTACAGTTAGTTGACGCGGTTGATAGAGCATCGGCGAGAACAAGACGGGAGCACCATCGCCAAAGAGTAAAAATGAATAAAGCGCGTTTCTAGGGCCGAAGTATGTACAATAAGTTATTTATAAGACTTGTCATCAGCGGCGCATCCACACACTCCTCTGAGTGTGTGGAGTCGAATTAAATTGACGGGTAGCCATAGTCCCTGCAACATCCGACGGTTGTCTCTACTATGGATGCCTGGGGAACTATGAACGGACCATGGGTTGCATGGGTTGGATTTAAACATTGGTTTGTTTCAGGTGGCCAATGGCAGCACTTCTCGTTATTACGACGGAATCTCTCAGGGACCCCACTGGTTCCCTTCTGATACACGAGTTCTCAGATGCCTATCCGTCATACCGACGCATTTACGACCAGAGATAAATTGCAGCAAGTGGCATTCCACCTTTTCTCGAGACGATGGAGGAACACGTGTCCCCCGTTGATATTTGCCAAATTGATTGCACTAAACGTCTGCCGATGTGAATCGTGAGAAACACTCAGACCAAACTGGTGATCTTCCTCGTCATTGTGTACGAAAATCAAGGACAAATAATCCAGTTTTCATGTAACAGCCTTAGGTTTGTCTATCCGAATGCCTACGTTTCTTTCCGTCTGTCCGTTTGTCGTATGTGTTGCAGTTTGTCTGGTGGACAATATTGTTTTAACCCCTCTTGTCCTTCGGTGTTAAAACTAATCTTTTCAGAATAGCACTCGCTGTGTATGGCCCCTCCATATGGTTGTAACAATCTTAGAGTTAAATCAAATAGGCGCTTCACCTACGGGAATATCCTCTCTGTGTATGTTTGGTCTTGTTGATGCGACTATTGTCGAGGCCTTTTCTTCTTCAAACTGTTTTTGACAAACCTACATGAATATCCACCATTTTGAAGCACTCAATGAGTGATTCGCTTGTTTTGTTCCAAGCCTGGCAATGCCGCAATAGGTTTCCGCCCTTTTGACTGGACTCTGAATGCACTGGGGTATATACTTCGGTCGCCACTGGGCGGGTAGTTCTTTTGGGACTGAACAGCTTGCTAGTTCGCAAATTCAGGATAGTACAAAGCTGATATGCCGCAAGTCGCTTGCCGGAGGTCTAATGCCGGTAATGAGAAACACCCGTGGAAGTGACCTCCATGGTTAAGATTGTCGTTTACTCGGATACGGTTATGAGTTCAACTGCATTGAGGTTGTACATTGGTGGAGCATTGCAGCAGGCTTGGAGAAGCTACTTGCCTGCAACCAAATTGTGACATGTAGACCAGCCAGTAGGGTTCTTCGAATGTGGCCGGTTGTTAAGGTCAGTTCTAAGACAGACTGCGTTGACCTTTCGCGTGCAGAAATTTGCCTACAAAGCGTTCAATAACCGGGTGTTGCATTTGGACCATCTTCCTTCAAGGTACTCTGTTTTGCTTTCCTTCTACCTCGTTGCCTAAACGAGTTTTCCACACATAGAAGTAGCCTCGACAAGTTGCAAGTTGCAAGAAATGATCTGGCATCCTGGGTGCCCAATGTAGATCAAGCGTTTTCTCATTCTGTATCCACGGTCATTTTTTCTCCAGATCAGAAGTGCACACAATATCACTGATTACGGGGATGAGCCAACCGTCCAATCCGTACTCGAACCCAGCATATATACCGCGTACGGGCTGTCCCAACGAGATCTGCTCACACTTCGGACAAAAGAAGAGGTAGGTTATGACATCCAGTTTTCCTTACACTCAAACCTGTTTGAAATGTAGTTGTTACAACGTCGCACGGAATTGCTGAATGCTGAATAAACCACCATTAAGCCACTAAAATCTATCAGGCCTCTTATCAGCATACAGCCTCTCCAGGGGGCTTTGTCCGTTGTTGGCAGGGAACTAATCGTATTTCTATAGATCAGCTACGCTTCATCTGACTTCAGTTATCTGAGTTACTCAATATTAATGAAAGTTGTTGAGCTCAGACGCAGTTGAATTTGCTGGAACTGGCGATTCGCTGGGCCCTCATATTCACCAGTGTAGTGTCATTCTTGTGCGTAACCTACAGCATTCAGATGTTCTTATGAAGGTAATCAGTTTGGTTTTCTTTGAAACTACCGTTTAAACATGCATATTAGCTGAAAAATGAACTTGCAGAAAAACAGTGCTTTTCATACCAGCGGGTGTCATACCTACCTGTTGAGAAGCAGACGTGAAGAAATCAAGAGCGGTTGTCCGTAGATTCCGAACAACAATTCAGCGGCACGTTTAGAAAAACAAGGTAATTTGTGAAGCAGACTAGGATAAAAAGAGCTCAGAAAGAGGTCATTGGTGAATTTCTGTAGGCTAGGGCCGAACAAAGCTGCTCGGTTGCACAGACTACTCGGCCAACCCCAGACATCAATGTGGTTTTTTTCATGTTCGTTATGATATTCTTGTTTCTTTCCAATGTATCCATGTTCCTGTGCAAAATAGGCTTGGTTTAAAGTGAGGACGAGATGGCTCAAGTGGTTAAAGCACGAATCTACTGACCGGAAGGTTCGTGGTTTGAACCCGACCTCTGCCTCTCGACTTCCCTGTCTAGACTTGAGCAACCTGGCAGTATCCCAGCCCTCGTGGTTTCCTCAGGTAACATGGCAGCTAGGCACCTAAAGTGAAGACCTGCATAGTCCTATTCAGTCTCGTAACACTATGCTAATAAATGGCTTCACCGACGATGGTTTCTCTGGGACACCTGCTCGGCTAGATGAGACGCTTTCGTTTCGCGCCAGAGTACCTGTGCCGCATTGAAGAGATCTCATGTTTTGACGCTTTCAACTAATATTACGCACAATTGGGTCATTCTCGGGATCAGCAAACTGAGCGTTGCTGACGATTTCAAATAAAACTGTGCAGTGCTTTTTCCGACAGTTTGGGGTGAAAGTTTTGTGTTCCACTTTCCTACGTACTACCGTGTCCTTTTCACCGCGGTTTAATCTCTACTTTCTCCGTAACACAGACTGGTTGTTGTAACCCGAATTGTTCGAAAAAGATGTAAGAATTTTGTATTGTTTTTGCTCAGGGCTCGCCTCATCCTGTTGGTGTTTTCCAGGGTGTTTAAGACAGTGTAATAGGCAGGAGGTTATCTTCCGTAGTTTACTACTCTCATTCAAATAGATCAAACCATATTCAAGAGGGTGTTTCTAGAAAAAAGAACTTACGCACTCAAAATCCACATCCTCACTCTTCCCCCCCATGCTGGTTTCAAATGAGCTTTCACCCAAACTATCCGTATAATTTTAGGTTAAGTCAATCATGGACAGAGCAAACCTAACCACCAAATTCGACTTGGACAAGAACTTGGATCAACTGTGGAATAAAGCGGTTGAATTGGACAAGCTGATGCTTCAAGAAGTTGCACCCAACACAGCTGACCGTGTGACTTTATATTCATTCAAAGAAGCTGCCTATCTCATGCGGGCCGAAGAAATAAACAAACAGACTGACCAACACTACGCGGAACGATGTTGCTAAACAGAACTCAGAAACCATCAGTTAGTCTCGGACGATCCAATCCTGTTTGTATCAGGATCCTTTTCGTTTCTCCGCCATGCCCTATGGTAAACAGTTTGATTGTCTATCTGGATACAACTCTTTAGGATGCAGTTCATGAAAAAGGAAAGTGGTCAGATTACGGTTGACTCCGAACTTAAATAACTCTCTCGGGGGATAGCCAGCCAGTTGCACTTTTGTGGTATAGTGTGTTTCAGGTTTCACCCAGCTTTCGCTGTCAAAATTACTTTCTGATTCGGTTTCACCCAGCTTTCGCTGTCAAAATTAATTTCTGATTGCTGTTCAGTCGATAGGAAATTGACAAAAAATGGCTAACCATGGAATGGGTAAAACTCTGTCCACAATTGTGTTAGGAACGGTTAGGCAAAACATTCCACGCTTATAAACAAGCCGACAGGATTTCACCAGCTCTTCAGCGTCGTAAACTTTCTGAGGCGAGAAACTCGCGAAAAAGGTTGATGAGGGATCACACACTTAGTAGGATTTCTCCAAAAAGGTCATTCCCAGAAGGGTCTGTGAGAACTCCCGGGAACAATGACCGCGTCAGAGTTCTGGGGCACCATAACTGTTGTCTAATGAAAATTAGCATTTTCTGACTACGGCTTGTATCCACGGCTGATGGAGATGAACGTCTTGGCATTCTGGTGGTTTGCTGAATTTGATTCTGGCTCACACTGTGCACGGATATGGCTAATTGTCGGTGTCCAGTGGCAATGGCAACTTGAGATGTTGTCGAAGCTGATTCTACCTCTCATAGGAAACTATCACAATGATACAACTAAGGTGAAACAGACTCACATCATCATGGAGTGTACACCGTGGAAGGTTGCTTCTCTCTCTCTTGTCTCACGAGTCCCTTAAGTGCCTATCCGTTCAGTAACAAAGCGTCTTCGGTGTATATTCTTTGAGGATGAAACTCAGCTTGACTATTCAGAGCAGAACATTCCGCCAAGTTTTCTAGAATCTTCGAAGGCCAGAATCTGAAGTCTAGGTTTTGACAGTGAAGCGAAAAGAAACGCGTCAACGTACACCAGTAGGGAAAAGAGGATAAATGTAGGTCTGTTTTTTGAACTGTGTGTAAAAAGGAAAATAGTCATCTTGATGCAAAACTTCTCCGTCGCAAGAAACTGAAACTGATAAAAAAAATCGCAAGACATGCAGTTTACAGTGGATTTTTTCGATATGGGGCTGGCATCGTTCTCAAACACCAGATTGGTCTAGTGAATAGCTCAACTTTTTTTCAATTCAGCCTTTGTCATGTCGTTGAAGCAAATCAGTGCCGAAAGTTTGAGAAGCATTGTCAAAATCATCATCATCATCATTATCATCATCATCATCATCGTCATCATCATCAACAACAACAAGAATAACAACAACAGCTGTGAAAACGCGTACCTGCCATACAGTGGTTCCAGCTGCCACAGCTTCGTTCACCGATGATTTTGGCAAAGGGGCAAAGGGCTGCGCATTGGAGGCGGTAGCTGTGAATGGCAATAGTCAACATTGCGCATCCGACAAAACTCAGTTTCGAACCCACGACCCTCTGAACAGCAGTTTGAGCACCTAACCGCCTGGCCACGAGTGATTTATCAGCAGGATGACTAGCTCTCACTTGGACGGACACAGCGTCACGCATCCATCAGTCACATAAACCACTCCACGTAGTCCCGTATTGACTGGCTCCTAATGTGACAACTTCTCAAATGGAAGTTTCACTTATCTTGTGAGATTATTCTTGCTCTGAGCCAGCGGTGGCAGAACGTCCCTATTGTTGCACTGTTTTAATCTATGCCTAAAATTTAACTGAGGTAGAACAGCTCCAAACAACCACCTATCTGATGAGCCCCAAGAAGGGCGAAACCGGTTGTGGGCTGTCGAAGAGTTTTCAGCAACTTTATGAGTAGTTGTTGCGTCTCTACATGTATTGCGATATCTCGAATGTCGTACCAGCTTAAACATGAGACTACCTGGTGCAACACATTCAGTTGCTTAAAAACATCAGCTTTTCATTCGTAGATTTATCCACTTTCGTTTACCTGTGAATGCAATGAATTGCCCAACGCAAGGAATCGCCACCTTCTCTGATAGTTTTGCAAGAGTATAACAGCATTCACAGTGAGAAAAATCTAACTATGGTGGACTTTTCACAATTATAAAATGCATTTGCTTGCTGTAGGCCTGTTATTATAAAATGTCTGTTGAGAACAGTCATTATCCAGTAGTCATAGAAAATGTGGGAAGCTTAGGACCTTCGTTCCATGATGAAGAATCAGTCGGCAAGATTTTGATGGAAATGATGCTAGAAAAACCTTGAATGATCCACTTGTGAACCGATAATTCAAACAAAAAGTTTACCGGGTACCTCTCCATCATCATCATTTTCAACCAACCTGGCAAGAAAGTGAGCACGAACGTTGCTGACATCAGTTAGCTGAAATGCTTTTGGTCAAGCTCGGAAGGAGTCACAGGGACTCCAAAGTGAAAGGCTGACCAAGCCAACAACACCCAAAATCTTCTCCAAGTGCTTTCACATCTTTCTGTCGAGTCACATGTCCATCTCACAGTTTGCACCGTTATAAAGAAGGTACGGGGCGTCTCGGCAAACAATTATTCGGCGCGCATAGAAGGCGATCGATCCACTATCATTGTTGGCGCCGGATGTCTTTTAGCTACTAAAGTAGGAAATATTTTCATAAAGGAAAATATTCACAAGGTTACTGAAAACTCTTGGACAGCCAACGACCGCTATCACCCTTCTTGGGGCTCATCAGGTAGGCGCAGTCCCCGAATTTCCGTTAACCTTATGTCCTACTTGAAATAGTTTGTTTTCTTATTATTTCTTTACGAATACGTTGACATCATCCGACGACAAAGACACTCAGATATTGGTGGTCCAAAACTTGAAGACGCCTCATTGATACGCGGTACAATAGATTGCCCTGCTTTCCACAAGACATTAAATACAATGCCTTCTACGCAACTGAAAAATAATTTCTATTGGTACTATATGAAATCCGTTATGAGACTTCATGTGAATTTCTGGAATCATACGAAGTAAAAACTTAGGAAAACATGGTTTACAATTTATGTGAAAAACGGAGCAGAGCAAATGAAACAAGAAGCAACTCTGCCAGTCAGTTGGTTTTTTTAGCTATCTACCAAAATACATTGGGTTCAGCTGTTACAGCGGACAACGAATGAGAGCCACTTGTTGGAGGTGACGTGGATTATCCATCTCCGCAACAAAAAATTCGTCATTCTGTCCAAGATGCTTAAATTTCTTTAATTGTCACGGTAAAAGTGTGTACAGAAATGGCTGTTTTGGTCCAACAGCTCCTACAATGCATAAGTCGTTTAAATGCTTCGCAATCTTGAAGGACTTTTTGGTTTATGGACGTTCCAGCAGTGCGGGTTTGCATGTATCACCCCTTGTCTTACATAATTTGTCAACCAGTACAGTACACCTGCTACACGAGAATAATGTTTGAAGTAGTGTGGACGGTATCGTGTTTGATCAACCGCAAAAAATGATGTGGCCATCCGGGCTTGCTGCCAGTTTTCATATTCAAGGTCACTGATGAGTTTGGCGGCCTAAGCGCAATCACCTCGACAGTTGTGAGTATAAGGATCATAGCCTAGAATTAAGCCACATACACCTTTTCGTAGTTCCAATAGAGCTCAACCGCCATATGATTGGTCCCCAGTGAAATCCTTCGGCCAGGTCACCAACGTGAACCTCTAAGATGGAATGCCTCGAGCGTATAAAAACTCAGTGGATAGTTCCGATCTTCTGATCACACCAGCTGACTACATGTTTCCATTCCACGCCACAAGATTTTTCCCTTTCCGCAGAGGCCACTGCTTCGAATACAGAAATTAAGTAAGTGCTCTCCATGCAATAATACATGCTGAACCTGGAGTTTTTACTAAAACCGGACTCAATCTTGAGATGAACGGAGTCTGTGGATATCGAGTGAGTGAATGGATTCTTCCTTTTCAAAGGTCTTCATCTCCAAAGTTATCTCTCCTGATTTCATTTTCATGGAAGCCTGTGTAACTATCGATACAGTGACTGTTAGCCATATCTCTTACATATTCAATCCCATACTGCGTAAGTGGCATAGCCCGATCACATCAGCTTTTTGGGTAATCCGTACCACGTTTTTTTTGAAGCTACGAAACAGCCTAGTCTTTCTGACCAAATGTTTTGACACCTTGCAAGCACATTTATCGGCAGTGTTTATGAGTAGGACTATCGAATCTGGAACAAGCGTCTGATGAGTGCTTGTTGTTAAATTATGCGATCATTCGACGGAAAATTCCACTGCCCCGTTATGTTTCGAGTAAATTTGAACATGGGGCACATACAGTGAATTTGAAAGATGATGTATCCACACATCCATCCAGTTTACCTTCCTGCAGGTGTTACAGAGACGTTTGGGATACGTAGGACTTTCGTGATGATGTCGCCTGTCAGATTTCGACACACAAAGCAGTTTGTTTCACTGTGAGGTAACGGAAGCTTTGTTATGTTGAAAACTTCGAGGTTTTTTGGATTCACTCCTAGATTTGAGCAAGATAACGCGTGACCTCCCTGAAAAACTGACGATTGCGATTGTTTATTTGAGTTGAACCATGTGAAACATTAGGACTGGATAAGCGGATCACCCTGATTCATCTCTTGTCTCATCCGGCGACTCATACAATACTCTGAGGAGCTGTATAACGACTATCGCCGAAAACATGTCTAGCTCAGGGTTTATTGGACAACGTTCGGATGTTCGTTTAACTTTTTCTCCATCATGATCACTCTTGCCTTTTGGTCCGCGCAAACTGACTCCGGGAACCTGACCATGATGCACCGAACAACTTTCATCCAGCTCCCTGCCTTCTAAACTCCTATCAGTTATTTGTAAAGGTGACTCTCGTAACAAATAATTTAAAATTACGGTACCAGACCGGTTGTGTGGCTGACCAGCTTGGTTCACGTAACTTCTTCCTCAGGACTTGGACCCAAAAATATCGAAAATCATGAGACGCACACAGTCGTTTTATCAATATTTATGTTTTATCAATTACCAAGTTCATGCAATTTTGCATGGTGAAATGCATGGTGAAATGCTTGCTTGCTTGCTTGCTTGCTTGCTTGCTTGCTTGCTTGCTTGCTTGCTTGCTTGCTTGCTTGCTTGCTTGCTTGCTTGCTTGCTTGCTTGCTTGCTTGCTTGCTTGCTTGCTTGCTTGCTTGCTTGCTTGCTTGCTTGCTTGCTTGCTTGCTTGCTTGCTTGCTTGCTTGCTTGCTTGCTTGCTTGCTTGCTTGCTTGCTTGCTTGCTTGCTTGCTTGCTTGCTTTTTCCCATCAACCCCAAATAACAATAAATGACCAAACATCACGAACGGTCCAAATTAACAATGAATGTCCTGATGCAAATGACGCAAAACCCGGACCAAAACGAAGCAGCATGAAGTCTACAAGTAGTGCTTCAAATGCTTAGTTTGTGGGCACATGCGAGTGACCATTGAGGATCCAAGGAAGTGGAGCCAATTAGTTGGAAAATGTCACGAAATGCACAAGTTGCTTCACTCAGCCGTACACAAAACTTCACATTTGTTCGGTGTTGCACTTGGTGTAGTCGTGGCCAATTTGTCTTCTCCTGGCTGCGACTGTGAAAGTTTTTTGTGAGCCTGTAGGTGCTTGGACATGCGGCTGTTACGTTTCCATTGGCGCCACCGGAGTCCCATCAATCGTTGAACCTGAAATAAGTTGGTGAAGGTGTGTATCATGGAAAGTCACGGGCTCATAATTTAGGAGAAGTGTATGTTTGCCCAACATTGTCTTGTAGTACATTGAAGGCGAGCGAAGGAAAAGGCGTGGATGCTATTGAGATGCCACACTTCTGAGATCGGTGTTGTGCTTGCATTGGCCGCGCCGATGATCAAGTTAAATTATTAAAGTGAATCTTTGAGATTTTACCTGTTGCAGATAAAGCAAGCATAATCAAAACCTGTTCATTACAAGCTATCTCAATTGTGGAACACCAATACAACATCGTTTATCCCTCATTTCGAGGCATACAGGACGCGCTTCACTCCAACCAGTTGTTAAATTAGTCATGCAGTAAAAATACCCATGAGGTGTCACATTTGAACAACGCGCTAACAGTGGCAGTGGTTGGTCGAACGTTTACCTTCTTCACGTTCCCCGATCTTAACAAAGGGTTTTTAAAGAACAGAAAGCCGCCAAGTTCGAACTGACCGGATATTTTAGCAAAAAGTTCAGTCACGTGAGATCTCTTATCCTTATTCGGGACTACTGTGTGACTTTTCCTGGTTGTTAAAATAAACCTATTTCATGTTTGTGCACTTAGTAAGTAGGACGTGAAAGTAAGACGTTTTGGAACCAACAAACGCGCATTAAAACATGCATGCAGGCGGTCTCTTCTGGAACAGATCAGACAAACTGGCCACTGCTGAAATATGATATCAATACCCAGCGTGTCTGTCGTAAAACTTACTCGTATGCTGTGTGCACAATGGATGAGAATTAACATAGATGTACTGTTCACGTTTTTCTGCACTGTGCCGCACTCCGGATCGACTCATCGGTTTTGGTCTATAGCTATAGTCACCGCATACTCTCCATGCATGAATATGGTGCCTCCGACTCAGATATGCAAAAGGATGTGTAGTTGGTTGCTGATTGACAATTGTGTTGCGAACGTTTCTTTACTAATCAAGGTAACATAGGGGCTTGACACTGCGTCAGTATGTGGGCGTTAATCAATACTGCGCCTGTGTTTATACACGTTCATTGCTTGCTTGCTATCAAGATGTGACCTCGATCAAGATGTGACCTCTGTGTGTGGTTACATGTTTGGACAAGTAGTTCCATTTTTGGGTTCTGCGAATAAATTTCTGGCTAGCCGACTCCTAGTTTACCTTTAAGGCGAACCTCTCCGATTTATGCCGGTTCGTGTTATCCGATTTATTCTCATATGGATTGCTTATGTGTGGTAACTAGACCAGGCAGCTCAGTGTGTTCCCTCCATCTAACCCCTTGTGTCCAGCTGCCATTCTACTATCATCAAGTAGTTTCTACAAAACAATAAAATCTCGATTTATCCTATCATCAGTACTGACTGTGAACATCGAAGGTGTCGCCCATCAGAGCAAACGGTCGCATGCCTGCTTCAGTTCAAATCTGTCCAGTCAAGCGATATGGTTCGTTTCGTTTTTGAACCTGTGTGTGCTTATCAGTGTTTTACCAACACAAATAAACTTGCTTGTTTGTGCATCTCGAATGCCAGTGTATCGGTGAGGAGGATTAAGTTGGTTAAACATCCTGGTGGAGTTTCGTTCTGATCCCAAATATGTACCGAAAATTCCGAAGCTCGAGAACTAATCAAAAATTTCAAGTGTGGGGGGATTTCGCGGAGACCAGAAACAAAGCGACCCTGGTGATAAGCTTTTCCAGCGCTGTAATCCTAAAATGTAACGACAGCTTTACCAGTTTTTGTCAATTCATCAGGAAATCCAGGTAGACACAACTCGAGATCGTTATTGAAGCCAGAATCAAACGGACTTTGGTGGTTGGTTTCATCATCATGGTAGTTTCGGAAATGTAGCAACCGATTCCCAACTTCGACAACTGATCAGGAAATCCAGGCAAAAACCATTGGGTATGAGCACAAAGCATGAGATTTTCTTTACTGGTTGATGAAAGATACAAAGATGTGCCGCGCTCACCTCAGAATTCCAGAAACAGTAGATGACGGACACCCAGAAGCCCTGTGTGTGTGTGAGGAGCGAAATAGGGAGGATACTGGGTGATACAACTTTAGTTAAGCACTTTAAATTCAGAATAAAGAAATTTCTGGCCGGGATCTCATCACATATAGCTAAATGGCTCGTCCTAGCTTACACCATATCTGATGTAACCATGTGGTCGTTCAGTTTCTGTTGGAAATGCTCGGTTGGAAAACGCTCCTCTAAAACATGGCCTCACTATTCTGTGATAAAATTCGATTGTTTTCCAAAACTGTGTTAGATCGTACAGAATGCTTTGACCGCTTATCAATCAGTGAATTCTAAAAACTGGAAAGAGGATAATCTACACACTCGTAACTTTGAGATCACGACCGTATTACCAGGACCATTATCATGACCGTACTAGAGAAGGCATCTTTGGAAGAAGGGTTTTTTGAGGACCACCCCATCAAAAAATGATATCACGCTGTCCATATATCGTTAAGCCGAGTGTTGTCAGCCTGATTGTCCCAGTTACGGATTTTAGATTCTTACTTTCGGAAAATAGTTGAAATGACTGAGGTAGTTTTACAAAGATTTTGCACACACTTGAGCTCACTTTATCACTGATTACAAT
Organism: Clonorchis sinensis; assembly: GCA_003604175.2. Classification (NCBI taxonomy): domain Eukaryota; kingdom Metazoa; phylum Platyhelminthes; class Trematoda; order Opisthorchiida; family Opisthorchiidae; genus Clonorchis; species Clonorchis sinensis. The sequence continues at coordinate 14,564,168 of CM030375.1, forward strand.
TACTAGTTTCTCAGGATGAACCTACACCATTTGACACACCAAAATATTAATTCATAGACTGGAAAGCCTTTAAACTTACGACTGTGAACACTGACAGTTTAACGGCTCCGCGCTAAAAACATTTATCACGAGCTGAGGTAAGAGCTTAATTTGAAGGGTATTTGTCGATTGGTTACACGTCTAAAAACCTTACACACCCTGGGGAAGCGGAAGCAACTTCACCTTATCGTGTACAGTGCATGGCTTTTTGCTATGTTCAATGTCAACAGAAAGGGAGATATTCTGCTGACTGAGTTGGTTACCCTTCCTGTCGATTGTTCAACTGCTTTTTGCCAAGTCACAATAAAATCGAATGCCTTATGGCATGCGTAGGTTTCCAGGTTTCCGCGCTCCCAAATATCGTTTTATCTGGTAATTCCTCCAGCCACATAGCCGAAATTTCATGATTTAGGCGCATAATAAGGGTTGCAAAAATATCTGAACTAACTGATGACCATGTAAAAATGACTTAAGTCCTGTCCCTGCCTTCGAACTCTGCGGGTGTCTGAGAAGTTGGCACTTCCGAAATCGGGTTGCTAAAATGTGTCTGAGCAGCTGGGTCATGTTGATCAGATAACAGGTGTCAGCGAAGCGGAATGCATCTTTTCATACTCTGCCAAGACTGCGTTGCATATCGAGTAAAACAAAATGTCTGGATCTGAGGTCTGAGATATTATCGTGCTAGTAAAGGATGGTGATTAAACGTTTCATGCGAAATTAAAATTCATGAGTTAGCTGGAAGAAAGTGTGACAGTGTGTTCAATTACTGATAGCTCGGATGGGTTCATTGGCTGTTGGTCAGGTTACAGCTGGTCTGTTCGCCGAGCTTGGCGATCTGCTTGCAAGCGTTTGTCGCCATGCAAGGAGGCAACCGCGCCCTGACGGGGCTTCAAGCAAATGCCAAGCTTGACGAACAGACCAACTGCCAGTCTTAGTTACCAGGCCGGTTTGATGGAGGAGTCTCCTCCGCAGTGCTAGCTTCCGTGAGGAAAGGCCAAGTTGTGCACCCTGGAGCCATGGATTGCATGTTGGGTTCTACTAGATCACATTGCACATTGGTTGTGACCCATAATGAGTCAAAGATTACCCTGAAATGCCGTTCGTGAGAAACCTGAGATTCGGTCTAGATTGCTTCATTACAGCCAGACTTTAATTAGTACCGGTAAACAACTAAATAACTTGGGACGTTTTCTCAATTGCAAGCACGATCACTGCAAAAAAAGCGAGTTGCAGCAGCCTACTGTCCCAATCTAATAGGCACGGGACTGTCATTTGACTGATACTATAAATAGAGAAACAGAAGCAATTTTTCGACTCACCTGTGTGCCTATAATGATTGCATTTATGTATTCAAATACCATTTCAAAATTTTGGAAATAAGGACGAAGGAAGATAAGTTGTGGATAGCCCAAAATTGGCATCAGGACCAGAATCGCCTTCAACGCTTTCCTGTTGGTGAGGAAAAGAAACGGCGTTCATTGACCAACCGTAAATAGTACGGTCATTCATAAATGATCGTGGAGTATGAAATAAGTAGGAAATTCGTATGTGTCTCGAGAATACGGACGGCACTCAGACGACCATCCCCTAACGCCCAGATTTCGATCAGTTATTGTGGATGAAAGTCCCCAAGGAGACAGAAGCAGAAATCAAGCACATTTTTCTCGAGTAGCAATCCAGTCCGGGGTCTATGCAAACAATAATTTGATCGCTTGGTATAAGAACACCAAAAAGTGAACAGAATACGGGACGGATGTATGGGAACACTTCATGGTACTATTGTTGAGAGGTCGATTGTGTTCTCCGGGCTTTCGACCTCAAAACGCCTAAGAATCAGTTCGCTGCGGTTGTAACGATGGCATTTCGACTGACATTTTCCTGTTTCTGTTTCAGAGCAGCCACCAACACAGCTTGGGAATGACAGCCACTTGTGCACACTGTGCATCCTCAGTGTACTAGCACGGAATCGCGGCCGGGGAGGGGGATCAAGACACAATTTGGCCAGTCTGCGACCTTCATGGGACCAAACAGAAGCTAGTTATTGACGAGGTAGGCGGCGCGAAACTCCGAGGTGTCTCAACACAATGCCCCACAATTTTGTCTACTCATGAGAACATTCAGTGATACTACCCAGTAGATAGAATCAAGGTGTACTCATCACAGTCTTATGTGTACGGCCAATTTGTCTGTTTCTCAGACTGAAATTGCATCCACGTTGAGAGCGGAGGCATCAAATCTAGAAAAGTAATGCCAAATGTCCATCTGGGCTTTTTCAACAATCCACAGAGCAGTAAGAAGTCTGAACCACTTTTCAATGAAGAAACAGGTGTAGCGAACTCAAGCGAACCCACACACACAACGTCTTTTTTCTTGAACTGAGAAACAGTGATGAAAAACACTTTCATTTCTGTGGACCAGACAGTGAAGTATTACAGGCACTGAACCTGTAAACGAGAAATCAATCTCAGTAGGAGAATTCCACTTTGGAATAAACACATGAACCGTATTGATAACCAGTGAGTGAAGCGTACTCTCAAACATCAGAATGTCTAATATTTTCACTAGTAGCCGCAACAGATGGAATGGTGGAAAATTTTGTTAAGATGACTCCGGGCTTCGCGCCTCTTACATCATCAACAATTGCCCTCTGTTCGGTCCCATGAAAACGGCAGACTGACCACACGCCGCACCCGACGGAGATCCTGTACAGTGAGTGTATAAGGGTGCAAGCAGATGTTATGCCAGGTCAGTAGCTGCTTCGAAACAAAAATGGGTAATCGTCAGATTAAATGTTTTTCATGCTCTCGTAAAAAAACCCACAGTAACGTGATTCTTAGGTTGACAGTCCGGAAAATATAGTCAACCAATCTGTCTCTCGACAATAGAAACAAGAAATATTTCTTCACATCTTCGTTTCATTTTTTGACACTTTTATGACAGCTGATCAAATTATGATTTATGTAAATTTCCTGGACTTGATTGCCGATGGATTCGTGTAGTTCAGACCAGAAAAATTACTAGAATCCATCCACATGGACTGGGGATGTGTGCAAAAAGCATAGGTGAGCTTTCAAATCTGAACTGCTTTCTTGATTTTCCGCCTGATACGTGCTAACGAAAATTTTATTCATAAAACTTTTGGTGACGTCACGCTGGGCGGTTTCGAGCTTGAAACTGAGTCACTGCGTTTAAACTTGAATCGGTCTGGCTAATAGCCGTTAGTTTGCTCAATGAGCTGGCCGCTTTGGTTCTAAAGGACTCAACCCCAACCAAGGGGACTGTACTATTACGTCATTGTGAAGAGAGCAACTGAGAGTTACTTTGATGGTTTTGACGAGGTCACCTGTTTTTCGCGAGGTAACTGAACAGAGAACAGACCTGTGGTGTGTTGGAACACAACCAGTTGAAGTCGGGCTTTCTATGCAGCAGAAGACGAAAATGTCTTGTCACCTTGTCTGGTAAACACCAGTTTACAGTTGAACTTGTTGGTTAAAGTATCTAGTGAAGGAAAAACTAGATCAATCTGATCCTTCTCGAAAGGAACTTGCGTACGGATCGATTAAACCTGGCTTTTTCTGGCCTTTTCCGTATACTAACTTGGAATTTTCCTATCTCTCCGGTATGTTTAACATATAACGCTGCTGTGGCATCCTGTTTAGGCAACGAAAGATAGTCCAGGGTTAGAAGTAGTGGAGGAACCAACAATCCGTTTCAACTTCACTTTCGAAAGACCACCACAAACGTGTGGAAGTTTTCCGAAATAGTAGACCAACTGCAAATGCTATTTTCAATGCCGATCACCAAGCAGTTTGTACTTTTGCCAAATATCTTTCCATTTCACTTGAGTTTACTTTGTAAATTAGAGCTCACGAACTTCGCAGCCATTTCCGCTCCTAGACTGGGCCGGAATGCTTTCATTGACTGTTTATCATACATAGCCATGCCTTCCAAACAGATTCTAGTCCCGAACAGTCTTGTGTAATAACTTGTTTACCAAAATTTTGCGACCATCCATTCAATATCCCTTTTATTCCCAAAAGGGCGAGATGGCCCAGGTGGTTAGAGCGCGAATTTACTGACTGGAAGGTCCGTGGTTCGAACCTGACCTCTGCCTCTCGAATTCCCCTGTCTAGGCTTGGGTAGCCTGGCAGTATCCCAGCCCTCGTGCTCCCTTTGGGTGGTATGGCAGCTAGGCACCGGAAGGGTGCTACAGCTGAAGGACTTATTTTCAAAAAGATGAGCGTTTTATCGTAGACTTCTTCGTTTCAAGGTCATCGCCTGAACAAACCATCTAAACCTATTTGGTTGTACATTATGAGTGAGCTGATTTCTGCCATGTGCAATTTCAAATAATCCTGAAGTTCATTAACATCCTCATCAGCTTACCTTCTGCTTGAGTGTACATGCGTTGAACATACGTGTGATGAAACGTGTTCACAGTTGGTGCCCAAACTGATCCCTGAATAAAACAGATTGACTTACCAGGGTTCCAATGAATTATTTTTCCATGTTTTACTTCGAGGAGTTTTCGACGAACTCCTCAAGCCATGCTTTTTCAGAAATTCCAGTAGTTCATGCCTTGGTTGCACAGTTCCACTACTGAGAGTGCTGCGTGCCGCGCGGTCATCCGAACTCCAATCCGCACCCGAGACGCGGTTGAAACGCTCCTCACTCTGCGTGTCGTCTTCAGTACCAGTTTTGTTCACAAGACAGGACTCTTTCGATCTTGTCTGATTAGCTGTGCTTCCAAAGCGTTTCGGAGCTCTGACGTAGTTGAAAACTACTTCACCGATCAACCGATTGCTGCCTGATCGTGATGCAGCTGACCCACCCGCATGCCGACAGCCAGTGGAGCGTCTTTGAACATTGGTCAACAGAGTATATATGGTGATGGTTGTGATGATCAGGTTGATCTGAGGATGGGGAGTGAAGCTAAGTTTCAGATAGCTTTTTGGCAACTCGAAATTATGCAGTCATAAAGTTTGGCACAACACAAAATCCAGTGTGATTGCATTATGATCAGTGTCATCATCATCACCAATATCAGCTGTAAGAACTGCGTACTTGTCGTACAGTGGCTGCCACAGTTTCGTTCACCGGTGATTTGGGGAGGTGAGGTAGGTCGTTACACGTTTGAGGCGGGAGATGATATAAGTGGAGCGTAAATACAGGGGTTCCAGTGGACTTTTAAGTAGGGAGATTGGAAAGAGAGCTGTGCATTGAAGGCAATAGTTTGGATGCATGAGCGCCATTGAGGGCACGACTGGGTCATGTCGGAGAATATCTCTGACCATCCAGTAAGGTGGCAGTGACCAGTGCAGCTGAGTTTGCTGGTAATGGCTTTTATACTTCGCTACCAAGTCACTGTTTGTCCTCTCCTATCTCATTTTTACCATTCAAGTGGTTGTGCGAAAAGAATCCTTCGAGCACTGGCATACGGAGCAGGTGGCCAGGCCAGCGCAACCTATGGAGTGTAAGTTCATCTATCGTCGGTGAGTTATTTCTTCCGAAAATCTTCCAAGGTACTTCAGCACTGATGATCCGGTGTTCCCATTAGACTCAGGTAATGCTCCAAAGACATCGATGGTCAAACGGTGAAAGTCTTTTGAGACCCTTGGTGCGCAGCGGCCAGGTGTCCGACCCGCAAAATAATATGGAGCGCACCGCAACATTGTAAACTCGATCTTTGACGGATAAGCTGATGTTACATGTACGCCGCATGTTACGGAAGTTCACGAATGCTTCTCAATCCGAATGGAAATATCATCTTTCGTGAGACCACCGCGACTAATACAGCTGCCCAGTTAAACAAATTTGTCTACTACCTCAATCGGTTCACCCGCAAGCATGAGGCTGGGGTTCGAGCCCACCCAGTCTTGCAGTAGCACTTTACACTTTGCAGGTGTGAAGCGCATGCCGAACCGTGAGGCGGAATTAGTTAGATTATTTAATATTGTTTGCATTACCACGGGGTCAGATCCAAGAAGAGCTATGTCATCTGCATACTCGATATCTGTGAGCGGACGCCCCGGGAGCACTTTGACTCCACAGGCATTAGAGGCTGATGGTGAGTCTTCCATAATCATATCAATGACGAAGTTGAAGAAGAAAGGTGAAAGAGGACAGCCCTGTCTGACACCACTTGATGTGGTGAACTAAGAAGAGAGTTTCCCGTAGACCTTCAAACGGCCCCGGGAGTTGGCGTACAGCGCCTTAAGGAGGGTCAAGAATTTATGGGGGACACCTTCGCTCCACAGACACTGCCATAGTGCCTGCTGGCCCACAAAGCCAAAGGCAGCTTTCATGTCAAGAAACACAATCATTTTTGGTTGCTGAAAGCAGTTTTGCTGTTTCAGCTTTTCATTTCATTTTAGTTTATCAGCTACAAACCACGTGCTTGAGGTAGGTGGGTTCCCTTTCTCGACAGTGGGAGAACAAGGAAGACACAAACGGGCAGTGTGGGTGACGATATAATCAGTCAGTCGAAGCTCAATCATTTGAGTTTTGAAGAAACAAATGACTATTCGCCACGCATAGAAGGCAATAGTTTTGATGCAGAAGCTCAAAAGACGGCGTGGCGGGGCCATATCCCACAATGCCATTAAATACAGATGGGTTGAGCCCCGGAGTCCCCATGCAGAAAGGCAGCAGTTATCATTCCGTCTGAGTTTACTGGTTTGTGTTTCCATACTTTTTCTTGGTTCAGCAAGGACTGGGCAAATGAAATCTGCGAAGTAGACAGTCCTCCAGCATGCAAAGTACAGTTCTGAACCGATACATCAAGGAGGATTTACTCCTCCCTAAAACTATCACCACACAGCTGAAGGAGTTGCTTCCCCCTGTCAGTACGCTGAGCGTCGAATCGCAATCTACCACATAACTGTGCTTCTTCCGGGCCTAATCATCCAGCTGGAGAGTTCAAACCAGCCACCAGTCTTTTTTTACCAACAAGTGGTCGTGATAACTCCCCAAAAAGCCTATCTTTCTCATGTTCCAAACCGTAGTCTGTCGTGGTGTGTGCCGACTCAACATAGGAACACTAGGTACTGCATTGAAATTTATTGACCATAGGCTAATAAGACGGCCGTACAGCACACAGACAACTGTTTTATTAGGATCCAGTTCGGTGAAGCGCTTTCGGCCCTGAGGCTAAGCTCGGCTCTCCAGTCATAAGTACCATGGTATATCGAATCAGGAGCAGCGGATACTCGGAGAGAGAAATGTGGAATATCTGAAAGAATGTGCACCTAGCCAGTGACCCAACAGTCTAACCATCTTGGCTGTGGGGCTGTGGCTTAGTTCAAGGGCTCAGGGAGTAAGCCATTCATGTTTCACTCCCAGTTCCACTGTGCATGAAAATGTCTTCAGTAAGTTCTAATTGCATCTCAACGGTATTTAGGTAATTCGTTGGCGGTCAGCGTCAACTACTGGACGATCGGAGTATGCCGACATTCTTTTGTTCGTCATTCCCATGGGAAAGCCCACATCTTTGCTTCCATAAATATGGACATTTGGAGGAAAAATCTTACTGCCTTCGCAAACCTATTGTAGAGCACGGTTATTCGTTCTTTGGCGACCCACTGCTCTTCGCCTGACTGTCCCCGCCTTCCAGGCTTTGTTGCACATTGTGGAACAAAGTTCCGGCCAGTTTAGCATGTAGGATCACTGCTGCACCGGAGCCCATCCAGAAGGTTAGGGCGGATAGTTGTTTAACTCAAAACAGCATCCTACATCCTTGGTCTGTACTTCTCTCTTCAGTTATAAATCACTTGCAAGTTAAGTAAGTCCTTATTTCCTCGAAGTTAAACGAAATTCATGAAATTGCGGTAGAACCCATTTTGGTATATTTAGTGCTGCAAATTTCATGAATAATTCTTCCGTACTACTGTAGTTGATCTCAAGGACCTCGCATCGTTTAATGTAACAAAAAGTGAGATTTGTGCCAGTTGACAGTGGGCAGCTAGCGGACACTAACGAATTCATAGGACGGACTAACTTACCGCGAGCATGCACAGTATCGATCCAAGGACAGCAGTTCCCTCAGGTTCATACAGTGTAGGGTCGTCCCATTTTCTAGATGAAGACAATAAGGATTCGAATGAACTAATCTCATAAAATCACTTTCCTCATTTTCTGATGGCAGGTTTTCAACTGAATTTCTCTGTATAGAAAGCATTATAGATTGAGCACGGGCTGACTGCGGTCACAAATTAAACAGAACCAGCCGAATTGCTATGTTGAATACAGACTGTCACTCCGACAAATACACTCAGTTTGGCTTTCGCGCGAGATTTAAATGAATTTTTCGTTTGTGATAATCTTCAACTGAATGTACTGCACACAGGCCGTCTCATGTTTCAGTTGTTAAGATATTCGAGATATCGCGGTAAGTTTAATAAAGGAAACGACTCAAAAAGTTGCTGGAAACGCTTCGACAGCCCTCTCTCTCTTCGGCATCTCTTCGGTTTCGCTCTTCTTGGGGCCCATCAGATAGGCGCACTCACCGAGTTTCTGTTCTACTTGAACCCAAATTGGACTGATTTCGATAGATACACTCATTTTCATATCAGTTTGGCTGTCGACGTGTTTTGAGCAACCTTGTGAGTGGTTTCCTTTTGTCGGCCAGGACATAATTCTGTGCACACATGTGAAAGACCGGCTATCTACTCTGGCATGATAGAGACCTGCTCCATGTAATTGTTGGTCCTTTCTTTTTGCACATAAGTGTACATATGTATGCTTCAGCAGTAACACCCTTTCGGCGCCTAGCTGCCATGCAGCCAGAAGAAATCATGAGGGCCGAAATACTGCGAAACTGCCCAAACCTAGACGGAAGCATTCGAGATGCAGAGACCGGATTCGAACCACGAACCTTTCGGTTAACTGAGCAACCTCGAACATATCTATGAAGGGGCCTTGATGTTCAACCACTACTGTATTTGCCAACCAGTTTTTATATAGTGGGTCCGCGGTATAAAAGTTAGCGATTGAAATTCTGCCGTGCAGTCTATGCTGAAAAGCCTAGAAGTACTGCATAAACTTTTAGACCCTATTGGGAATCAGCCGCAACAAGCAACATACTCACTCACTCACTCACTCACTCACTCACTCACTCACTCACTCACTCACTCACTCACTCACTCACTCACTCACTCACTCACTCACTCACTCACTCACTCACTCACTCACTCACTCACTCACTCACTCACTCACTCACTCACTCACTCACTCACTCACTCACTCACTCACTCACTCACTCACTCACTCACTCACTCACTCACTCACTCACTCACTCACTCACTCACTCACTCACTCACTCACTCACTCACTCACTCACTCACTCACTCACTCACTCACTCACTCACTCACTCACTCACTCACTCACTCACTCACTCACTCACTCACTCACTCACTCACTCACTCACTCACTCACTCACTCACTCACTCACTCACTCACTCACTCACTCACTCACTCACTCACTCACTCACTCACTCACTCACTCACTCACTCACTCACTCACTCACTCACTCACTCACTCACTCACTCACTCACTCACTCACTCACTCACTCACTCACTCACTCACTCACTCACTCACTCACTCATTTCTATCTCTTTAGTGCTGATGAGCCACCCATTGCCGAAAGGTTTAGTGTTCAAGCTACCAGTCGGATGATCGCCCGTTCGAACCCCGCTACTGGTGTTTCGTGAGACTGACGATTCCCAGCAACGATGAAACAGGTGTACAATGCTTCTAGGCTTTTCAGCATAGATAGGCTCAGTGAAAATTACCAGTTCTCCTCACAATACCATAATTGAAGCTCAGCTGACTGAAACCCGACCAGTGCTTTACGTGACCTGAGCTGTCCACGCACAAATTATTCCGGGTTATGGGAAGCTGTCTGTTAGAGATGTATAATACCGAGGTTTGTTGAATCCATCACGGAGGCTTTGCAAGGTACTCAACTGTAAACTGCACACGCATTTCGGATGCATACTCAAACGAACTCCGATTGGAATCAGTGATTTCTTGTTTCCGTATCATCAGCGCACGGCTACTCGACTACGCAATGATTACCTCCCCTGAAATGGTAGCGAAACGGTCGAAGCAAAATGTCCCCGCTCAGACAACAATGAGATAATGTTTTGACCGCTTTCCCTAAAAACCTTTTTAACTGAATTCGTCACACTGGTAGCGAGACAATGGATCACATTTTGGTCGATGTTTCTTCGTTTTTTTTCCCCGAGCATGCAAAACACTTTGGCCTCATAGCCACAGATGTTCTTGCCTTTAAACTCCTACCCTACCAGTGTACCCCATTTCGTCTTGGAGATTAGCAGTGCAGTTGGACCTGCCAAAACCTTTTAAAAATAGACCAGGTGTCATGTTTTGACGGGGGGGGGGTGAACCTACGACAATATTCAAACTTGCGTTACAGAACAAAGTCTTCAGTGAACACTTTGTTTGGTATGCGCTCGTTAAATAACTTGGAAATAAAGAAAAGCTTGATGGACAAAGCATTCAAAAAAAGATAGTCTGACGAACACGTCAACGTTAAGGTCTTTTTAAGTCATACAGTTTCAAAGGCTAGAAAGCCGGTATTTGGCAACGCGGTCAAAGAATGAAAGAACCTAATCTACCCTAGCTAGCTCCTGGTATTAGGAGGCCGATACCCAGCTCAGTCGTGCAGCATCTAGCAGACACAGAGCACAACGTAATGTCCAGCCAAAGTTTCCGTATTGTTTACAAGATGCCTGCTAACCAACCCAGATCAGTGCAGCACCGCATAATCACACTAGCTGAAGCTATCGCCATACGACGTCGCGAACCGATCCTTTGTCAGCAAAAAGGCTTTGATCGCTTGTTGCACTTGCCATGGTCCAGCTCACCTCCCCCCCACATACACCTTGTGCTGAACACTCAACCTCAGCTCTGTCTGCACCGACAAAAGCCTATTGATCCTATTGATCCTATTGCTTGGTTGAACTAGTCGTTCCCTAACAGGTGGCCAATGTCGCCTATTACTCAGTTTCCTGTTCATTAAATCGGGTTAAATCATGCTGTCTTAGCCTTGCCGAAAACATATTCGTCAATCCATGTTTGTTCTCATTCTAAATGGGAACTTTCGGAATATCACGAATTATCGATGAGCCCTATTCCAGAATAGTAAACTGTACTGTTTTTAGATGATAGTTTGGACATGGTCGTCTTGATGATTGTTGAACCGCACGAACAACACTTACCATCCTTCACTGATTGGCCAATAAACAAGCTCCCGTCAACAACATTCATATGTTGAACTTGGAATGGGCTGAAAGTCACAGTCACACTAGTTCTGGTGACTGGTTTTAATATTTTTGTGTTCAACTGCATTCAAACGAAGTCAGTGATTACTGGAAGCAGTTATGTGTTGTGAAACTGTCCCCTTCTTGCTGCAAGTACACAACAGCGCGAATCTCTACCCCACCCCAGCAACCTCCCATTCAGTAGTCAGACGTTAGGTTATTTGGCCAGCAATAGCAGATTAGCAGTGTGAATAAACTTAGAATTTGGGGACAGTCACGTAGGTTATGTCACGTGGTCACTTGACCCATCGACTGACTGCAACACGGAATAGAATAGTTGCAAGCTGGACCCAAAAACACTAAAATTTTAAGCTAAGTCACAACCTTCTGTCGGTTTTATAAATCACCAAACTCAAACTACGCATAAGTAGAATCTGACGACGATTTGGCTGGTAATTTAGCAAAGCCGTTTAAAAGCAGTTATTCATATCCGTTCTATATTATATATATATATATATATATATATATATATATATATATATATATATTCAGCCCCGTCGAATAACGCATCTCATATTCACCCTCAGATAGCATCAGGCATTCAAGTAAACATCCGTATATCATAGGGCACCAAGAAACGGAACTAAACGTCGGTTTAAAGTGCAACAATAATGCTTGATAAATAGGTTGCTCAAAATAGTCAACAAAAATACGAAAAAAAACGCAAAGAAAAATTCACTGTGCATTTTGCTCTCTTCATTTAATTTCGCCTCTTCAATAAACAAGCCCGTAGTACTCAGGCACTAAAAGTCTGTTTTTCGTATCACACAGGAAGCATCGGTTATGAAAAAATAAATAACAACATTTCAAAATTTTGACCTATCATCTGAAGTCATTATTGAGAAAAAACGGACGGCGTAGCAAAAATAGGCGGCTAGAACGCTCCCATCGGGTATCCCATAGAGGAAAACAAAAGAAAAACGAAAATAACTTATTTGCTATAAACGACATATCCTGTGTAAGTGAGAGCTAGCCATACTGGTGGTCGGCCGTTTGTGGCCGAATAGTTAGGGGCTCAACCACTGACCGGAAGGTTACGAGTTTGAGGCTTCCTGGAATTAGGAAATATCAGCATAGAGCATCTTACAAATCGCTGAGAAGATTCGAATCCCTGACCCCTCGCTTAGTAGGTATCTGATCAGCAGCGTGACTAAATCATAGGACACAGCACAGATACTACTTACCTTGAATCAGTATATACTTCGACTTGCCCAGAACCTTAGTGATCGGGCACCGTTTTCTTTCGAAACATTCCAAGGATGTTCGTTGTAGTATGAATGTAGAATGTGGTCAAACGCAGCCATTCTAAAACTAGCAATATACTGCTACAATTGATGTACCCCCGCTTTTGCTTGTCCAAGTGTCACGTGATCAAGTGTACCAAGTGATTATCTTTCGGGGAAGAAGTCATAAGGCATCAATTTTTACATAAACAACAAGAGCAAACGATCGGAAGTGGTGAACATTTCCTAGGGATGGGTGATGTTCCGTTCGCCAGCACTAAAATGGCGTTTTCTGGACCGGAAAAGCGCAGATGTTCTCAGGGAAGGGAGGAGCACAGAGTTTTACAGAAAAAAACTGATCGAAAAAATGGCTTAGGTGGACATATTGTCCATAGTACTGACAGGTGAGCCTAGAACACTCTGACTTAATGCCACAGAAGGTACAAGTAAAAAACACAAAACTCCGTGCCTCTCACAATATCTGGATACAATATACTTGCAGCCAACTTACGGACATCCTTTCTTGGACAACTTCGTGATGGCGTAGCCAATGCTGAGGACTCCCGGTATACCTGAATTGGAGAGAATTGAACAAAATATAATTAGCACATCGAATGAAGGTGTGCAAGATCCGTAGCCAAATTAGTGTGATTCCCAGTCGAACCAAGAGAATCTGGAGATACATAGCACGTTCCTGATTGACAATAACCCCCCAAGAAAGAAATACTTCAGAATAGAGGGAGGTGAACAAGCGTTGCTCACCGGCAACTGATGAACTGCAATCCAAAAACGGAGTGCTTTCCACCACAAAAGAGCTGAAGGTCCTCCTGACTTGGCGGTCCTTCTTGTGCGGTTAAGGGTCACGGTGACCACGGACCACGACAAAGTTTTCTCCAGTTCTCGACGTAGAGACTGTGCGCATCACCCTCTTAGTAACCTCAGCGAATTTAGCAATGTGTAACATACACGCACTACACCAACAGTATGTAACGCCAAATGAAAGGCTCAAAGCAAGCGCTGCTACCCCATAAAACAGGTGACTGGATGAAATGCATTGCTTACCATCTGATCCCAAATCATTTACAGCCGAGGACACACTTAGAGCCAGCTCCTAAGAGACCGTGGAAAAAATACAAATGAGAGTTCTAATAACGAACTGTTATCAGGCGGACGTTGATCAATTCGCCTACGGCTGCGCACAGCTTCGAACAGTCACATTGGCTATTAACGAAAATATATGTCAACAAACCATAAAAGTAGGGGGAGGCACAATGGACCAGATTTTACTCCGTCTGAAGAGGTGAACATTCTGAGGAAGCTCTAACAATGCCACAAACTCGAATCCCTAGCTCGTAGCTCTTGCAGCCTAGTTTGTGTGGATTTCCGCTGAAGAATTCACAGTAGCATTCATCGCGAAACTGCTTTCGAAACAACTGGAAAATGGGGTGGGCGCGACAAAACATAAGACCGTGCCAAGAAAGTCTATTTTTGTTCGCTTGTTCCTCCATATTTCCATCTTTCAATTAGCGATCCTGATGTAACCATGGGGAACCAGCCAGTGCTTCTACACGGGATGCCATCGTTTAGTCTTGAACACTTGCATCGTTGTATCAGTATGTGCCGCAAGTTTTTAATCCATTTGTGGTCAGCACAGCAAGGTAGCCACTCAATACTTTAAGCAAAAAGGAGAGGATGAAATGAGAAGGGTGGTTTCTGACATTGCATCGATGAAACGCATCATTCTCCTATCTACGCGTGGGAGTGTACCACACTGACAGTTATTCGGATATTCCAGCGCTCGCATCAGATTACTGAATGCCTCTCAGTATGGTGTGCTTGCTTGATCCACACCACTCGGCATACTATCACCCAGGACTAACTTATCTCGTATTTATGGATATCAAGCTTACGGAAAGTTTGATCTGTCCAAGGCGGTACAACCCTTCTGTTTCAAATGGATATCAAGCTTACGGAAAGTTTGATCAGTCCAAGGCGGTACAACCCTTCTGCTTCATCTGGGTGGTGGAAATCAGACAACGTTAGACTGATATCCCCGTTTACCTCACCGTATTCCGGAATTTTTGAATCCCTGTGAATTCTTGGATGTGTATACTGGGCATAACAACCTTTTTTTACCTAATCAGTCGGTCTACTCAATCTTACGTAGGTAAAATATTCTGTCAGAATGGGTATCGATCCTCGTGAATCTCTGGCAAACAGGATGGAACTGTCAGTCGAAGAATAACATGCCCGATTCATCCACACGCGTCTGACGACTGCCCTGAGCTTGTCTTTCTGATGTCACAAAGTTGTCTGACACCAGAAATCAAGTGCAAACGTGATGGGCAATTCAAGGATAGATACTCTTTAAAAACTTGACTTGCGTGCCAGTAAGACAAATACGCGAATGTCTAACAGTATCAATATCCTCCTGTGGCCTCTGGATTGAGGGGCCAAAGAACACCATTGAAAAAGCCCCATACATGGTGCTGGAGTGTTGTTTTATCAAACCCATTTCCGCCTCTGTCGCTCGTTATAGTGCTACTCCCGTTATTTTGGTTTTTACCTTCTTTGGTGCGCTGGTAAAAAAACATAAATGGTTCCATAGTTGTGATATCTATTGTGTATTACACATTTCATTTGCCGTACGATTTTTTCATACCGCGCACCCCATTGCAGTCATGGTCAGCTGGCCTTGAACAGCATTGCAAAATCTGGACTTTTATTGGTGTGCCGGGTGAAGGGGTCCTAGTGTTCTTCCCCTGTTCATCCGACGTTTATATGTGAGTTGCCGATAACACGCGCGGTTGGAAAAAACGCAGTGATATTCAAGGATCTAGGCCAACTGACGTGTTCAGCTGCGTAAACACAATATGGACCCTGAGTTCAAAGAGGTCATCTGAACAAAACGAATGCCAATAAAAATGTCACATTTGCGCTGGAACTGACCCCAACCAATGGCAAAGAACCCGTAGAACCGGAAATGTTGTGCGGTCAACGTCCAAAACAGAAGGCTGAACAAGTATATGCCTTCTACAA
This sequence comes from Clonorchis sinensis, assembly GCA_003604175.2. Lineage (NCBI taxonomy): Eukaryota > Metazoa > Platyhelminthes > Trematoda > Opisthorchiida > Opisthorchiidae > Clonorchis > Clonorchis sinensis. The sequence goes on from CM030375.1 coordinate 14,579,814, forward strand.
GCATCCAGCTGTATACAGCAACGAGGATGAACACACGGAAGATGACCAACAGATTGCCCAGTCTATCCATCTCCTGTGTGACCAAAAATACAGAAAGCGGTTGAGGGAAAACAAAACAATAGTAGCGATTCAATACAGAAAGCGGTTGAGGGAAAACAAAATAACAGTAGCGACTGGACAATTATTCTCATTTGTACATGAATTCGGCCTGGACAGGAGACTCAAATAAATCCAGTTAATCTATCGTTTATGATGGTAATCCTGGGAGGGTTTTCAGTAACAATATGAGTAGTATGTTGGGTGTTTGGACAAAATTAGACATGTTGTTGGAATGGCAACTGGTCAAGAGTGCTAGACAAAACGGCTTCGATGAGCCTTAGATATCCTGTCTAACTCAGAAAGTCTGATAGTACAAATTCCTGAAAACCCTGTTACCAGGAGACTTTCATCCATCGTTTTTTTCTAACAGTGTAAAAACCTACAAAAATGGAGCAAGGAACGCCTCTTACTAGAATGAAATGTAAAAAGGGAATTTAGCCATATGTAAACTCTATACTCATTGAGTGATTGGTGAATCATCACCAGCAGAGATTACATCTGCGTTCAAGATAGGGTGTACGGTGGTCTGGAGGTGATATTTATCAGCTGGATCTCGGATAAGTTTACATGTATGTTTACGCGTATGAAACTAGGTCGACTTTGTGGAGGAATCTCCTTTATTACACAAACTGCGATGTGCAGTCAGATAGAAGGATAAAGTACTACTTTGGCCTATGTACCTTGGCCCATATACGACAGAGGTTGCAGGTGCGTCATCAAGGACTTGATATAGCGATGGTAACAAGTGAATGCTGATGCTTTCAAAATACTCAGTTTTGCTCACCTTCTAGTCTTATTTCCTTGTTTTTTTCCTGAGTTTATGGATATCACTCCGTGCAAACAGCATATGGCACCATCAGTTGTGCGCCGGGGTCCCTGTTCGTAGTTCAGTATGTCGTGCAAATCCACAAGTAGATAACTGTCCGCCATCTAAACCTTATCGTTCAATGCGATGCTGGTGTTCATCACCATGCCACAATGCTTAGGCAGGCTCTTGGCTTTCGGATGACCTCTGCAAGCTTTTCCGAAGCTCTTACAGGCATACACCGCTCCCATAAGCTCACCGCAGTTCAGCGCAGGACAAACCACTGTGCAGGCGTCCAGTGATCCAACCGCCACTGACGGACAAGTCCGTAACAGATTCCAGCTCATCGCATGTAGCTCAATTAGGATCCAAAAATCTGCTTTTCGAAATACTCGGTGCAAGAATATACGACTTTGGGACCGTTTTGAAGAGGCTGAACCTTACCGTGGTGTGACGGTTTGTCTACCTCCTCAACCCATTGAGCTATGCTAAGAAGTGCCCACGGGACACTCACAGAGTCTCTTATTCCAGGTTGGTCAATGGTTAGAGGTCTGACGAACACAGACCCATGGTCCTCCAGGTTGGGAGTTTGAACATATGTGGCGACTTGTTGCGTAAAAACTGAAGTGCACTTGCATTTTCCGCCAACAACCGCTGTCTTGCGGTCAGGTGTTTGAGCCAAACGCTTTGGTTGAGGACCCTAATCGTCCTCCTGTCTAAATGTGGGCGCCCTGGCAGTATCCCAGCCCACATACAGCCATGACACTTACAACTAACAGTACTCTCATGCCACATCGGCCGTCGCGTGGTGCCATCAACCGGGTCACCTTACTCGCTGCATACAGCAAGGTGGGTGAGCGAAAACAAGCTACTGCTGACGCATCCCTTCTTTCTCTTTCATATACTTTTACTTCCCCCTCTCCCAACCCCATTATTAAATCTCCTCCTGTAGGCCCAGCAATTAGGACTAGTGACTCCGTTCGTCCTGCATCGCTGTTGCAAACATCTGTGCATCATCAGGTGCCGATTTCCTCAGGTGTCTCGAAATCACTCTTCAAGCCCTGACGTCCCGTCTATCTGGCTGCAGAGAAGCACTGATGTCATGCTGTCGATGATGATGACGATGACGACGCTGAGGGATCGGTTGTGATTCTAACTAGTTACGGCCACTCTCAGTAGCGGAAAGCTTAGCCGGTGATAAAATATACTTAGCAGTATTCATACCACCGCTTACCAGACAGTTTTGCATAGACTAGTGCAAGTTGTGAGTCAGGTTCTGAGTTTGTCTATGCTCAGCAGTCAATCAATACCACGGAGTAGCACTTACCGGATAGTAGACCACGACTACTGCCGATCCAAGCCAGACAATCGCGCGAATGAGTATGGAGAGCATAAAATGACTGTGAATGCTATTTCGAACACATCGTAGAGGTCTACAAAAAAACACGGGGGAGGGGGGAGAAGAGAGCGCATGTGGACAGAGCATCGTGGGGTTGCAGGATAATTTTCAAACAGAACCAAGCTCTTCACACCGAATTCCTCACTTTGGCAAACTTGAGGTGATCAAGCACACTTGGTTAAACAGTAGTTCATGATTAGAAAAGCATTACGTTTGTAAAATTCTCTAGATACAGTATGGTTCCCTTGTTAGATTAAATTTTACTTAATGGTGAGTTCGCCTACTGGTCTCGTTACTGTATGGCCAGCCAAAAACCAGTCTCTACGACCTAATCTGCCCAATAAACTACCAAGTTATTAAGTGAATACGCAGAAAAAACTTGGTTGAATGTCCTGGCCAAATATATAAAGAGCGGAAATGCTGCGATTAGTTCATTAGCTTTATGCGTGATCAGTTCATTGCTTGAATCTTTAAACACTCAACATGCGGACCAGATGGTTGTATTGTCCTCATGCCGGTGCACCGCTGATGAATATTCTCGACCAGCAACTGGCGGAAACCACAGTCTTTCAATTTAGTTATGTGTTTGGATTTCTTTGTACAATTCGGTAGTTCAAATAAACGTCGATTGCGACTGACGGAGACTACTTTGGGCTACGATTCTGTGAATCCCGCAAAATTCGTTGGTAGACTGCCGGAATCAAGAAAATCGAAGGACCCACCCACCGACCCTGTGAATCAACAAGGCAGCAGACCAAAAGCTAGCAAGGAATGGACAATATTGAACGAAAACGGACAAGATTATGAAGCAAAAATGCCACAAATGTCCACTATTTATACTTTTTTAGATTGAGCAAAAGAGGCCATCTAAAATCGCCTACTATTGCGACTAAGGTAATTTGTTCTTCATTGGAACAACGCAGTCAGAATGTGGGCTTTCATATAAGCATACACTTGCACCTGGTCCCTAATAGCAAACAACAACTAGCGACAACTGTTCTATATGGGAGAAAACGTATCAAGCACGAGACGAACAAAAGGTCAAAGTAACACAGTGAACCTTCGTCCACCACATCTGTGATGGTTATTTGTAGAAACAGGTGATGTCCAAGTCAACTGATGGCGTAGAGTCCGATCATATTCACATGCCTAAGTCAAAATGATGATATCTTGGGGTAGAAAACGGTGATTTTAAGGTAGCTGGTCAAGTTGTCGACTGACGGACGGCGACGGCCGCTTTCCACCGTTAGCGAGCACGATATGTGTTGAGTGTGAGTATGTAATGCACTACTCATAAGGTTGTTGAAAATTCTTCGGCAGCCCACGATCGGTTTCGCCCTTCTTGGGGCTCATCAGTTAGACGCAGTCCCTGAGTTTCCGTCAACCAAACCAAATTGCAAGAAAGTAGCGAACTACACCCACTTGCAAAAAAATTTGGTTTTGCGAGAGACTCACCTGGAACCCAGCTGAAACCGGGCAAAACCGGCCGTGGGCTGTCGAAGAATTTTCAGCAAGCTTATGAGTAGTGCATTATATATATATATATATATGTGTATTGCGATATCCCGAATATCGTAGCAAATGAAACATGAGGCGGCCTGGTGCAGCTCATTCAGTTGTTTGGAAACGTCACAAGCGAGAGATTCAGCTGGGTTCTAGATGAGTCTCCGCGAAAAAAATTTGTTTGCAAATGAGTGTATTTCGCTGTTGAGCATGAGTTTTCGCTCATCCTGTCGTCGGTCACATTTCCGGTACCTATCAGTCATGCCGATTTTCTCCGTCGCCACCAGCCATCTCGCACACACAACGTGAAATTATAATAAACGACAATGAATGGGTTCTCCGATTAGGCCAAGATTTTGCTACAGACCCAATCTGGAATGCTTCCAGGAGTAACCCTATCGAGGCATCTAGGCTGACCCTTTTCTTCCAAAGTCTTTGTCAGCAGTGAAAAGTACTGCGTTACACAGTGCAGTCTTGATCTACTAATGTGAACACTGTTCGCACTACGTTATCCTTGTGTCTTACTCGGTAGTAGCTGGCACTGTTCGCACTACGTTATCCTTGTGTCTCACTCGGTTGTAGCTGGAAAGGTCAATATGTTGCAAGGAACAAATGTTTTTCTCACAACTACCGCGTTTAATTGATCTTTACACTCAACGTACAATCAGTGTCTAGAAAAGCGAGGCAGTCACCGGATGCTTGACCATCTGTCACTACTTAATTGGATTTAACCGTATTCACCTGTCCGACGAAATTAAAAATGTCTCTTAGTACTGAAGCATCATCCAAGTATTCTTTAAACCAGGGCCAAACTACCTTCCATGGATAAGTAGAAAGAGTTCAAAGGAACAGTTCCTTGTGTATCTCGAACTTTCGTTCACAGTTACGTGTATGTTCGGTGTTGAAGGTCGCTGTGTACTGCCATTAACTACCAGCCGTCTTTCGAATCTATCGTCCATCAGTGGAGACGCTCTTTCGTCGTACCTGATGTATTGCGTCGCATGGAAGCCATGACGTGGAAAGACGGGACGAGATTCATGGGAGATCCCTGGGTACTTTCATGGCTGAAGATGATGGATGGATCTTGTTGAAATTGTTTCCCGATCACAAAACAGTTTGATTTTTGTGAAACCTTGAAAACTTGTAGTAAGACCCCACCGAAGCTTTGTGCAAGATGCTTGTGAATTAAGCCCAACTGTGGACAAGTCGATGTGTCAGCAGGCATCCCCTGTTTCCCTGTAAACTGTTTTCCTCAAGAGTAACAAGGAGAACATCCAACCAGTCTGCACAAAAGTCAAGTTCCACTTATCCAAACACCTTTCTCTACTGTTTGTGTAAGCCACGCCCAACCACCAAGGACCCAGCTTGGCTGGTTCAGTCTGCCAAAATTACGTTAACTCTCATCTCCTGAGATTAAACAGACCTAAATATGGTGAATATAGCCCCCTGTGTTTTAGAAAAGTTTCTTCTGCAAACAGAAGACCATACTACTGTCATTGTCGCCCCTTGAATTCAGACCACCTCTTTACGGCGGTATTATTGACCAAGATTCAGCTCTACCGTGTAAAGTGCGAGAAATAAAGAGCCAAAGTACTCACTTGAAGTACTGCAGGATAAATATACCGATGAGCAGCGCGATCACGGACAAGATATAAGTGCCCAAGTACACGTTGAACTGAGGCAAGTCCGTCTGGAAAGAATTGGTTGGATGACGTTGAAAAAAACACACATACAAAATGACCACAGAGAGCTGTTGAAGACGGTTATAGAACACTGAAAGTGCTGTAAGCCTTTCACGACAACTGATCAGGCCACCAGTGCTTTCAGATGCGTAAGTTGAGTTGAACTCATGCATCATGCAACAGGCTCACCAGGAAGGAAAGTATGTTGGATGTACTCACCAATGCGATCAACAAAAAGAACGTAATACAAAATGGAGGGAGTGATATATTCCCTCATTTATACGCTTGTGCTGCAGTCAAATGGCAAAAAAGATGAATGTGGGTGTTTCTCGCGCCTGAATTGGAAGACCGAAGCCAAGTCAATCAGGAGGTCTTTGAGGATGGGGATGAAACCGTACTGAAAGATATTTTGTGCTCAGCGATAGTTCTACTACAAATTCCAATTGAGTACTATTCGGTACCGATTGAGCTCCTTTGTGTGTGTTTGTTTAGACAGATTTCTGGGAAATTGTCGTCCTGTGGGCACTCTGAAATTAAGCGTTTTACCATGCCCGTAATATGAAACCCGTAGAGCAAGCATCCCCTGAACATTACCAGTGGGTTTCAGCTCATCTTGCTCGATGCCACCTTGGTAGCGCTGTCGGTTATCAGCATCGGATGGAGATCTGCTCAGCCACACCCCAATGCTGAACGACTGCCTCCACTTTCTCAATTACCTGGGTGGTTTTTCGATCTGGGTTGTGAGTTTTTGCACAAGATCCTGTTCAGTTTCTGTTTGAAAACAGGTTGGACATGCTGTTCTAAGTAACTATTTGCACACACTATCCGCCACATTACCGTAGTCTGCTTTGTCTGAGTTGAACCAACCGGGAGTTACAGGGTTTCCTGTTTTGGGGTAGAGGTACTCAACGTGGCGCGTGTTAACCCGGGTTCAGATAACGAGTTATGGGTTAGGTGTTCATAATCACGCCTGCTTCAGCCATAATTCATATACACAAAGGCTCAAATCCGTCTTCAAACAGTTGATTGCTCGGCAAATACACAACATTACGGCATTGGTGCAGCATTACACACTTGAATGCACAACATGGCTGCTCGTGAAGGCCTCATCAGCCCTAACTGTGCATCGTCATCATCGCCGTCATCATAGGCAGTCTACCATAAATGTCCAAGTTGCTTAAACTCCCAACACTGAGTGAGACAGTTTGAACAGGGACTGGTAGCATCGGTTAGCAGCCATATCATTCAGTGTCTCCAGCCAAGCACATGGAAGGTCAGGTGGACCTCATGCCACCCATCTGTGATACAAATGCGAATTATGCAGTGAGTTCCTCTTGACCTTCCAAATTCCATGCCGGTCAAAAAGCCATGAAATTTTTGCCGACCTTGTTGTGTTATCGGCTAGGTTCAAGGCAGCTAAGTGGTTATTGCGTGAACACACTGATCGGAAGGTTCCTGTCTAGGCTTGGCAACCTGGCAGTATCCCAGCCTTCGTGCTTCCTTCGGGTGACATGGCAGCTAGGCATCGAAAGGGTGTTACAGCTCACCTTGCTCGACGCCACTTTGGTGTGCATGCTGGGTAGCTTGGTAGCCATAAACTCGATATGGCTCAGTGGTTAAAGCGCGAATTTACTTACCAGAAGGTCCATGGATGGAACTCGAACTCTGCATCTTGACTGCCCCTGTTTAGGCTTTGGCAACCTGGCAGTATCGCAGCCCTCCTGCTTCCTTCACGCAGATAGGTACCGAAATGGTACCACAGCTATTTCGTTTTTATATATTATTTTGTCATTGGAAATCCTGAGATTCGTCTTCTCTGGGCCTTTGCAATCTAACAGTTGTCCACGTTTACTCGGTGCCCATTCAGAAAGTTTCCTCCAACAGTTATACCCTTGATACAATGACCTGATGATTGTAACTCGTAAAACAGATGCATCAACAAGCACGATGACTGAACCCCCTCAAGGTGTACTTTGGTTGTGAAAAATCGGAGTCGCTACATTCGCTGACCAGTGGGCTTTTTTGTACATCCAGGCAAAAATGTCCTAAGCCCGTTATGTGCCCCTAGGATACGCATTTCAGGGTACGTGAGTTTCGGTTCAAAACCGAATATACAACCCGTCTGATCGTTATTCTGTCAATAGAATCATTCTGTTTGAAACTGAAGAGAGTACTGATGGCTCAGATTGCAATGATGGCAGTTGGGTTGTTCGCTATACAAGACAACTTGGTTAAAAACGTCTTATCACCGGTGGAGATGACACCATCAGTGCGTTATGAGCCAAAGTATGAAGAGGTTAGCAGGGCGTGGTTATTGTGTGTACATGGATCGATATATATCCACCCGGGTCAACCTTCATCGATTCATGGAGGGCTGGATTGGTGTTCCCATTGGCTTTCTGACTGAGCTAATTTCTGATTGGTGGATATCCGGATAGTCTTGTGACTTGATCCCTCCGGTTCCACCCAGTGACCTTTGTTTGCCTGCCTCCACAGTGAGTCTCGTTTCTTGGTCCGTTGGTCTGATGGCCGAGGCTGACTCAGTACTGACAGTGAGCTGATGGTTCCTTGATCGTCGCGGTGCCTATACAGGGTCTGTTTGGATATGTTGGTTGACTGACTTTGTAGAGGTCACTCATCAGATCACGCGTCACAAACACACAAACCACGTGACAATTCCTGTCCCACTTGCAACCTTAGCCGACAACTTATACACTACAAATTCTCATCCATTTTTGTTTACGCGGCTACCACTTGCGTAACGTGCCAGGCTTATGAACTTCAACAAATCAAAATTCCCGTCTCTTACGCGTCGGAACGACTCTAGGTTTATACAAACATAAAACCTTCCTATACATAGGAAGACACGACACAGTCATCACACGTATACTCTCGCGCTCGCAGGGGGGCGGGGAGTTAACCAAACTCTACAAGTCCATGGACAACTACGGAACACGTGTAGCAGCTATACAGCTGAGAATGCACGTCCCGCGTCCGGAACTTCACTCAGAAACTCTCAACAAGTGTCCTCAAACGATAAGTCACTTTTTGGCTTATTCCACTTTTTATCAAGTGCACCTAACTATTGTATTCATCACATTCTAATAACACAGACATTTGTTAGTGCTTGTCACCTTCTGATAATCAACTTAATTACGTCACAACTAGAGCACTAACAAATTCATCGTGGAGCACCATGCGTCTAGGAATTCCCTCTCGTATCTTGTACATCAAAGTACTAGGAACTTCACGTTTTTGTAGATCAAACTTTTGTCCTCCCTGATCTTCATTTACGGAAATAAAAGACGGTGATCGTACAGCTGCGTTCTGTTTCTTTACCCGTGTAGGAATTTTTCTTCCAGTCTGTTCAATATGTTGCAGTCCGTGCAGTCGATTGGGCAGTTAACTTTGTTTCTTGCGCCTTTCCTGGTCTTGTCCTTCAATCTTGGGATCAGTTTTCCCACTGTATGCTAGAAGTAGGAGCAGCCCTGCTGATCAGGTCAACTCGGCTGATGAGGAGGCATTTGCAAGTGTACTACAAAACTCAGTGAACAAACCAACGGCCTTCATTAGTCTGTGCACTTCAGAAAGCGGACAAATGTGTTACTGGTATAATTGTTTTATTTCCATAGGTTTTCTTAGTCTCTAGTGAAACTCCGTGGATTAAATTTTCAAAAATATCACATGTCCTACTCACACAATTCGGACCGCACAAATTTCGCACGCCAGCACTTTCGTCTGTCAACTTTGGTACCTGAGTTCCTTCTTTCAATGCCTACCGGATTGGTGAATTCCACCGCGCCATCAAGCGTGAAGGTTCAGGGTGTTTTTTCCGGTTTATTTTGATTGATGCGTCTTTAAACCCTGACAATAAAATTTGCCCACGAATAAGTATTATTGAATCCGATGCAGGTTTGGAACGAAATGTGTACAAACCACGTCCGCTTGATTATTCGCTTCCACGAGCTTTTGCCGATGAAATTCTCAACATGTGACTGGCTTTCTAAAACCCTTCCTGTAAACTGAATGCAACTTGCTTAATCGCTGTCGATCAAAATCCGAACGATCACGTGACCCATTACCCAACCAAGCATGAACGCTAATGAGTTCATCACAGTTTTGACAGGCTGCTTGAACTAACAAGTGCGGGTGTGGATGGCAAATCACCCGAGTTAAGCAGAGTAGGGATGTACAGTTATTCAGCGTTAAATTTCACCTACTTGCGCTTCCGTTCGTTATAGTTTTGACACGTTTGTGTGCTTCTACAACGCTTCATTAAGTGCACACGCCTTCAACAAAAAAAACATTATCGATACCGTTGAATGCGGTTGGCATGTCTGATGAATCACTCCGTGATACAACCAGATTTCAAAGAGACAGCACAACACGTTCGGTAAGAAACAAACGAAGGGCTTGAGAGAAGCAGAAGATGCCTACTGGAAGCGGTTTTCTCGTCCGCTGTACATCCATCTGTTTGCCAACCAGGTCAATCATAAACCTATCAGAAGATGAATTGAACCTTGTTATACGCGAGGTATTCACATGGAATCTGTTGCTGCTCTATCTTGAGTTAGTCACTCCGGACATCTACTCGGAGTTGTTACTGGTAAGTTTGCCTATCACGGAGAAACTAGCCCAAGGAAACAAGAACAAAACAGAACCGTAGAAGAAGTGCCTTTGAGAACCGAAATTTCTAACTACGAAAGCCGCAAAAAAGGAATCTTGCGTCAACGTTCGAGATTTCCCATTCGATTTTGATATCAATTAAATTTAGTTACAATGTTGTTTTCGTGATTCCGAATGGCTCTTGGTATCTAGATTTGAACTGTTTGATGGTCTAGCCAAGGTTACCTACCATGCAGTTGTACCAGTGATGGTGAACTACATCAAAAACTTAATCGCAAGACGAAAATCCTTCTGGGCACTGGTCCTCCAGAACAGGAAACACATACAGCGTTTAGCAAGAAGCCTGCAGTCCAAAAGTTGCAGATATTTTATCTGAGGTAGACGAGCTTCTTCAGTAGGTAGGGCTTTTCCAATCTTTTTCTCGCCATTTTTATTTCCAATGTTATCTAGCCTGGATGAAACAATTCAAACTTGGTGGCTTTGGAGTTGAGACGGTACATGTTCATGGTCACGGTACGTATGAGCGCGAGCACTCCTCATTAGAACTTGTATAGTATCGATCAATATGCCCGACATACGAGTCTTCATGCCGCATTGTACCGGTCGGCCAAATGCCAGTATTTTTTTCGGCTCGTTAACCTTAGCGGCTACCATGACTCAAGCGCTTGGTCAATTAAAAAAATCACCGAATTCCAAGGTAAATATCAGGAAGGTCAGACTCATGAGAGCAACCACTGAATGCCCGAAATCTACTGAGACCCTCAGCTCTGCTAGATGCTGACCAGACAGACAACGGCCCCTCAATATACAGCGCTTCACAGCCTTGTATCAAACCCAGGCAGCGCGAGCCAGCGTTGATCAAGGTCAGACAACGCCCCCGCAATATGCAGCGCGTCGCAGCCTTGTACCAAGGCCAGACCGCGTGCGTTAGCATTGGACCAAGTTAGACAGTGTCCCTCCAATAACTAGCTTGAGACCGTTGTATTCTCGCACTCTCCTGTCCGGAATATAGCTGTTATGTTCCCTTCTGTGAGTCTCTTTTCCGGCATTAGGCACTGGAGCGGGTCAGCAATCAGATACAGCAGATTGGCGAATCGGCAGACATAACAGATAGGATCTAACTCGGTGAGGGAAGACAAGATAACGACAAATGCTTTCGGAATTTTAGCAACCTCACCAGGGTCTGAACTTGCCAGACACCTCCACTTTGATTGGCTGGACGGGAGGATGACGCGAATTTCATAAATCTCGCAACCATCTACAAAAAAGTTTGGTACTTTCCGCTTGTCCAAAGCCTTTCTGATTCTACAATCGTGGTGTTCATGAAAAATTTGCGGTCAGTTCTCGATTTTTCTACTTTCCTTTACCTAGGGAGACAATTTAGTGGGACCAAAATTTGGCTTATAGCTAGTTTCAAATTTGACCGTTGTCCTGCACGTCTCCAACGTTCTAATCATGAACCCAGAAGACCTCCGCGTGACATACCTGGTGGTCTTATGTTTTTTTCTCATGGAGTTCCCCATCTGTACCGAATGAACCCACCAATTACCTTACAAAATTTGCGGTCAGTTCTCGATTTTTCTATTTTCCTTTACCTAGGGAGACAATTTGGTGGGACCAAAATTTGGCTTGTAGCTAGTTTAAACTTTGACCGTTTTCCTGCACCTCTTCAACTTTCTAATTATGAATTCAGAAGACCTCTGCGTGACATACCTGGTGGTCTTCTGTTTTTTCCTCACGGAGTTCCCCATCTGTACCGAATGAACCTACCAATTACCTAATTGGATCTTGGTGGAAAGGCTTAGTGATTTTTTTACCAAACGGAAAAAACAGCTTCAACACTTGTGATATTCAATCCACCGTCTCGCTGGATCGGATGAACTTATCGTCGGAACAGAGAATAGCGAGCGTGTTGTTGTGAGTCCCCGACTTCTCTGGGAAGCAAGCAGCTGCAAGATAAGAGCGGGTGCGGTAAATAAGACTCGGGATCTTTTTTTTTACCACAGTTTCCTAGTTTAACCGCTGATTGTGTGTACGTCACCACTCCGTACACTTTAGTCACTGCAAAAACGTGATTTTCCCGACTTGCGAGATGCTTTTTTTAACACTCACACGGTAGATACCCGCGTCAGAATTGTCAGGAGAACACGTCGGCGCATTTGATAGTTATTAGGTGTGAGTAATTCAATCTATAAAAAAAAGAACCACATGGGACTGGACGCGCTAGCGTAAACTCGAGTCTTGGAAAGTCAATATTCTAAAGAGAGCTATGGAATACCGTGCGTGAGGAAGATAAGAGAAGGAGAGAGAAAAATGGGGTAAATGTTTGTGGAAACAAGAGATTTTCTGCTCCTATGGATGATTAGGAGTGGTGTACCGAGAGGCAAAACCGAGGAGGAGGAATTATCGAGAAAATTCGTTCGTCAAGGCGTCCTCTAGGACTCAATGGGAATCTTTCAACTGCTTTGATGATAAAAGGGAAACTAGTAGTGAGTAGTAGTAGGAGAACAGTCACCGTTGAAATAACGAGAGTGGAGAAGAAAAACTGGCAGTCTTGGCGATGGACAAGACTAAAAGGTCATCGGACTGACAAATTTTCGTTGAGCTAAGTTTGGAAGTGGGGAAATCTAGACGTGACAAAATATTTCATGGTGTAAAGACTTATATATCAGGAGCCAATGGGAAAAGAGGAAAGAATTTCCAGGAACGGAGTGTAAGCACGACCTCATTGGAGCCCCAGCCACCAGATGTTTGGCATGAGACGATTGGGGAACTAAGAAACCAAGAAGAGATGAACTGAAAAAATCCCAAGCAAGGCCGAAACTGATGGAAGGAATGGGCTTGGGGATGAAACGGCAAATGATGGGAATACACTCATTTGCAAATCAATTTGGTTTTTGCGAGAGACTCACCTGGAACCCAGCTGAATCATCACAAACGGGAGATTCAGTTGGGTTCCAGGTGAGTCTCTCGCAAAAACCAAAGTGATTTGCAAATGAGTGTATTTATCGAAAACAGCCCAATTTGGGTTCAAGTAGAACATAAGGTTGACGGAAACTCGGGGACTGCGTCTAACTGATGAGCGCCAAGAAGGGCGAAGCCGGTCGTGGGCTGCGAAGAATTTTCAGCAACCTTATGACTAGTGCATTGGGCAAATGAGGGAATTTGGAAGAGTCAAATTTAACTGCAAACGCACCATTTACGTGGTCGGCGCCCAAGGTGCTCGCTGCCTGAACGTGGGTTTCATTTAAGTGAAATTCGGTGGATCGCTAGGTCGTCGGCGAGTGCCTCGACGAAAGTAAGCAGAGAAAAGATGTGGATAGGTCGAAACCCTACGGGATTCCATCTTTGACACGGGGGATCTGCATAACAGCTATGTCTAAAGTAATGTTTAAGCACCGACACGTCTGAAATTGTTTAACCCAACTGACCAAAAGAAGGGGGCCGACAGCTCATGGGTATTTTCCTAAGGAGTTCCTTATGTCATATTCCATTAGAAGCTTTGGGAACGTTCAAGCTAATCAATTCACAAGAGAAATAGTCCGCGAGTTACCAGTAGGGAGGTACTAACTAAATCTAAACTGGCGGTCTCTCGAAAGAGCATTTCAATCTATATCCAGCAGGAACTGTTTGGCACTGATGGACGCTAGAATTTAGACAGAATTTGGTGACCGAAACGGAGCGGTAGTTGCTTGGGTCCGAAAGAAATTTCTGTTCCGGTGTACGCAATAACTGTAAAACCTTACAATAACGCTCAAAGTGACGGTATAAACCGACAAGGACAAGTGATTGAGTAGCGGCCATAGGGACGGTGGCGGGTACGGAAAAATGAATGGGGGTTACTGGTTGGACTGAAATAGGCGGTGGAGAGGTTTGAACCGATAGCAACATACCAAGCAAGGATTTCAGCCACTGGGGTTTGACGCTCCCATCAGGAATGTGAAGAAAACTGTTGGATAGAACATATGACTGATGACTTTTGTAAGAGTCTCAAACGGTCTATTTCTGGTTGAGGGGCTTTGAGACTAAGGTGGATATCGTCTCGATTATAGCCACAAGGTCAGATTGCTATGAGAAAGTTGTTTTCTCCAGATTTTGAACAGTGCATAGAGAGACATGTGGCTGTACCAATCATAAGATCTGTTTGAGTTGGGGAAATTTGTTTGCACGCCAAACGGGGGCTAAAGCGTCACCAACAATACTAAATTCTTTGGGATAAGGTGAAAAGGACTGACGCATACCATCTCAGTCGGCAAATGGGGGTGGATGGACTAGGCGGCGGTGTACGCAGACAAGTAATTAAACAGTAATAGGAGAAACTACTGATGAAGTAGTAGAAGACGGATCAAAAAATCAATCGAGTAATCGAGTTGGAAGAGGCGATTTCGAATAGCAAGTTCACGGTTGCCAACAAGCAATCCCGCCAAACAATCTTGTTGTGTACTTTGAAACCACCGACAATATGCTGCTCAGCGAGAAGGGTGTCTGAGTGCATATGGTTGGCGATCAATGGAACGAAATTCTGAGAAACTTGTGTTTTAGCCACGAAAATTTCGAATGTTGCTTGCCTGGATGCGAGAGCATTGGTGGAGAAAAATCGACCGGGACAGTGTAGTTGAGTGAGGCTGAGTGGACTTGCATGAAGAATAAGGCAGATATAGCAGAGGAAAGTGATAGCCGTAGCAATGGGTTGATGTGACTACTCAAAACACGAACGTTGCCAATCGAAGCTTTGAATGTGCGAGCAACGCGAGTAGTCCGGATTTTGTAGACTGCTACGTTTGGATAGTTGGCAAACAAGCGGCGGCTTAGGGTGGCAGATTGCACATCTAAAGCTGGCTTAGGTTGGACAGTGGCACTTTTCAGACAGTGTTGTTAACTAACGACCACTTTGTAATGACTGTGAATGGGGAAAAAGAGATGGCCGATGCAGTTTCGCCATTGCTTGTTCTCGGGACAGAACTGTGAAAGCTCACATCATAACACTCAGGTATCTCACTGATGGTCGTTTGTTTGTTCATTGAGCTGGGCAATTTGATTACAAACGTTTCATCACCAATCGAGGTAACATCCTTAGTGCGTTGTCAGGGTGCGTAGTGGAGCGTAGCAATAGCTCAGGGTTTGAGCACAACGCACTGAGGGTGTCATGCCCACTGATGATGAAAATCTCGAACTCAAACTGCTCACCCAAAAAGCCACCATCTGCGCTACGTGAGCTACCAAAATCCTCCTCGATAGCAAATAGAAACAACTAATGAGGGCGTTTCCTGGGCACCTTCGTACACCGGTCTCTATTTCTAAGAAGGTTCTAGAGATTATCATTAGGGTTTTTCTGTTCAAGCCGTTTACCGCATTCGGTTTCGAACTTCAAAGACCAAAGTTCCTCTATCCTTTAGTCCGATGCAGCCGAACATATTTGGCTTTCAGACTGTGGAAAATATTTGACGCATCAGCAACAACCTGAGCTGTTCAGTGAGGCTCAATACGGAGAGGCTCTCAAGTTCTTCCTTACATGAACACAGCTTATCAGAGTAACAGTTTTTATCAAATGAGTTCCAGAATTTATGAAATAGGACGTTGTAAACATTCAGGAACTCAATCGGAAAGGCTACGTAGCACCACGGGACTGTTGTCATTCACGAAACTAGTGGGATTTTTATGAAGAGAGAGAGATGACAGTGGCAATAATGAGGTTGATAATGGTGATGCCGAGATGTTGACGTAAGCACCTTTGAAAGCACGTTTGAAGACGAGTTGATCACACTCATGTCCGAAAGGGATAGTCTTCACCTGCCAGCTGGGAGGTCATGGCCTCCCAGAGATTCGTAAGATGCACATTACTGACGATTCTCAACAAGAATAAAACGATGTGCACGTGACACACTACTAATAAAGTTGCTGAAAGTTCTTCGACAGCCCACGACCGGTTTCGCCTTTCTTGGGGCTCAGCAGGTAGGCGCAGTCCCCGAGTTTCCATCAACCTTACGTTCTACTTGAACCCAAATTGGACTGTTTTCGAGACATACACTAATTTGCAAATCAATTTGGTTTTTGCGGGAGACTCACCTGGAACCCAGCTGAATCTCCCGTTTTTGATGTTTCCAGGCAACTGAAGGGCGAAACCGGTCGTGGGCTGTCGAAGAATTTTCAGCAACCTTATGAGTAGTGCATTACGAATATACATGTATCGCGATATCTCGAATATCGTAGCATCTGGAACATGAGGCGGCCTGGCGCAGCACATTCAGTTGCCTGGAAACATCAAAAACGGGAGATTCAGCCGGGTTCCAGGTGAGTCTTTCGCAAAAACAAATTGATTTGCAAATTAGTGTATTTCTCGAAGAATAAAACAGTTTCACTGTGTTTACCGTTCGAGTGAATTCACTTACGGGGTAAAATATCGGTGCAAATATTCAATGAAAACCAAATTCCTGGTTCTTTCATTTTTCGCCATTCAACTTGAGGAACATATATCTCTAAAAAGCTGTTAACCCAATAACTAGTTTTTGTAAACAAAATCAGTGAATAACTTGAGTCGTTATTAATCCCTTGAGGGTGACGTCAAACGAGTGTGACAGTTTGAAGAGCAGCCTGATTGCTGAGGTCACATGTCTGGTCATCTCCGTCAACACCTAATCAGGCATTCACCATTATAGGGAGCAGCCTGTCTGCATCCGCGATTCGTAAAGGTAAACTTTCAAAACACAGCCCTGTCCACCGTTTATCAAGCAAGATTTGCAGGAATTCCACATTTTGTGTGCACGGTTAGGACAACAAGTTGCTCTGGTCACCTCTGTCACCTTCCGGCTAGTAGGTTGAAGACAACCATTCCACCGAGAGCGGTTGACCAACTGTGTGATCAAATCAGACTCAGACAGGATAAGTCGCCAGTCATCGCGTGGTCGCGCGTTGAACTCTTCTCAACTAGAAGGCTTCGGTAGCGTGCATGAGAGTTGTTGTAAGAGTCAGAACAATGACATATTGGCGATCTCCTTCTTCCCTCATTTCCGCAGCTAAATGATTCAATGAGTTGCTCTACTAGATTGTTTCTCTGTATGGCCATCCGCGTTCTGATTCAGTGTACGGATAAGTGACTTTGAGGCGACTGACATGTTTTCAGACTCATCCACTGAGCTTCACATGCATCCTGTGTCATCTGCATTTGTGGCTTGATAATAAGCCTGGATTTACACCTAACCGATCATAAATATTGACACTAACCCCAAAATAGAGATACGAACAACTGCTTGGCGAACTGCTCAGCTCTAGTTTGCTGTAAGAGAGCCCAAAAACAATCAATAAACAGTCCCGGAGCAGTACCAATAAAAAAGCCGTGAGAAGAAAGAGCTCTTCTTAGGTATCCCACGATCGGAAAGCAAGTGCTATGAAAGATGTAGTCATTCTCAGTCCTCTTACCCACCTATTCAACTACAAAATCCACCAGACTTTTCTCGATAGCCAAAACCTGTCTGACAAAATGGAGATTCTGGTGCGCATTTCATTGGGGCGAGATGGCTCAGTGGTTGGAGCGCGAATCAGTCCACCTGATCTCGAATTCCCCTGTCTAGACTTGGGCAACCTGTCAGTTTCCCAGCCTTTCTTTGGGTGGCATGGCAGCTAGGCATCGATAGGGTGCTACAGATGAACGATTATTCCTTTATTTACTGCATTTCATTGACAGATGTTGCATTTCGATCGATATATCTTTCTGAAACTAAAGTAGTTCTGTGCCGAAAATCTGTGAAATAAATTATACTTGCTCGAACGCCACTGGAAGCGAGTAATGTTGTTAATCCCACAAACCTGTGGGATGTTTCGATCCCGTAACCTCTAGGCTAGCGGTGGGTGATCAGTGACCGGAGTGCCATTCATCCTTTAATTACGCTGTTCACATCACGTGGGTCGCCCGCTTTTCCGAGCCAAAATGGGCCACGTGACATGTACAAAACTCCCCTTCTGAGCAGGATTACTTACAGCATGGGGACGAGCCTTAATTTAGCCATTTAGGATGTACTTTCTCCAAGTGTGACAGTTGGCGAACCGCTGACTGTGGTGCTTTAGGTTGAAGTTAGATTGAAACGCCGACTGATCACCATGAGGCCGAAGGTAGTGCTGATCAAAATTCAACAAAAACTGTGACCACAGAAACACAGACAAAGAATCAATGTAGTTTAACAATGAACTGTTCAGGTAAAAGTTACGTAATCGATTTGTTAATTTTCAACTCCTATAGGCCCCTAGCGAGCCAATAGCGAAAGTCGCATAGTGCAGCTGAGGTCAAAGTGATATTTTGGCTGCTTTAGTTGGTCTAGCGGAATCAAGGTACCCTAATGCGATAGAGTGAGGATATTGGCGAAATGGTGAATAAACTATTCGGACTGAAAGTGAACCACAGACGACAAGCGAACGGAAGTTGCAAGCATCACCAAGCAAACATATTTTTAGCTGGTCCTGGCATTCATCAGAGGGATTAAGTAGGATGTTTTCGATCCGGGGGGATAAAGATTCATATCGACGTAAGCAAAACACGTTGGCTGAGTTGTATGAGGTTGCGTAATTTGTATTTTAGAGGAGTATTTGCCAGTCAGCACCTGACCACGTGACATGAAGTTCGTGATTGGGTGGCGACACCTTCTGTTCAAATGGGCGTTAATCCTACTGCCGATCAGTCGTTCGTGGCCAAACAGTTCAGCTGGTAGCCTGGAAGTTGTGGGTTCAAGTCAGCTTGACGGTTTGTGAGATGTGTCGTCTTGAATATTCTCAGTAATGTTGAAACAGCCGTACAATACTCTTCTGATTTTCTGCTTGGATCGGATTCATCTACGGAACTCAGTCCGGACTGAATTCAACCCCCATCTGCCATACCTGGGATTTGCTTTCCGCATACCTAAGGCGGTGGATTCAGTAAATGCTGACACATTAGCAGTTCATTGGGCAAACATTTAAAAAGCCAGGTATTTTCGGAGAAGTCGGCCACTTCGTGTGCCATGCACCGGGCAACTCATATATCAAATTTCCTGCTCCAAATATTGGGTGACAAATGTGTACCTCCCTACTTTAGGAAGGACTGTGTTTCACCTGCAACTTGTAAACTCGTTGAGCAATGAGCGGAATAGGCCACTCACGAATCCGCATTCTTTTATCTTCAGTGCTCTTATTAGAAACCCACAGTGGTGCAATTCTGTCGCACTAGCTGAAAAGTATTTTCTGTTTTTTTTTGGTGGCAGGGGATCAATATTTTCGATTTGACATCAGCACACAAAACTATTCACTCTGGTGCACAAACCGTTGGGTATTCGATTGTAAAAAGTTGCGAACCTAAGAACAGATGGAATATTAGTGACTTGGAAAATCGGAACTGTTCATATGTAGCCTCAGATGAAATTGAGTTCATATTCAAACTTATGAGTAGTATTTTCCAGCTAACTTGCAAGTTGACCACGACGGTTTGTGCGAATGAGCACCTTTTTATCCCAGCCTGCAGCCTGCAGAGTGTCAACAAAGGGATGCAGAGATAAGCTAGTACACGGTATCAAGAAATGCGTAAATCTACCATAAATGGCGGAATTTTCCAAATTTCAAAAGCAGACTTGTACATGTCTTTTTTGCTGTTTGCCCTTTTTGGCCCTGTTGACGAAGAGCTAAGTTTACTTTTACAATCAGTAGTCATGTCTTTCTGACATAACACACTACCAAGAACTCTTCGGCAACTTTTCAGCAGTCCACAACCGGTTGCATCCTTCATTGGCTAGGCACAGTCTCCGAGCTTCCATCAACCTTACGTTCTAAAGCAATAGGAGAGTGTTGAGGGGTTTTCAGCCCCTCCATAGCGCATTTGCAAACAGCTGGTCACATTGTACTGCATGTCACAATCTCTGTGGGTGGCGAAGGCAGCCTATGCAGCTCCAATGCTGTGTGCTCGGGTACAAATCTCCCAGCCGGTCTTGAAAATAGCTGGACTGCGACGAGTTATCAGACGTCAAGTCGAAGTGAGCGTACGAGCCGACCGTGAAGTGTGGCGGACACAGAAAGCCAAGGAAATGGATGAGGCCCAGAAAGCTCGGAATACCCGAAGATCATTTCAGTTTGTCGGCACAACGGTTCGCCTGTGAACGAAACTATCAAAGATCGGAAGGGAATGGTCATCTTGAATAACGAAGAAGGCCACGACTGGTGGGCCGGATACTTCGAGCAACAACTATCGTAGCCACTAGCTGCCACGTATCTGGGGCCCATAGTTGACGTAGAACCCATATGGTGAACGTGGAGTCCCTTAGAGCCTCTGAGATTTATGGCTCCGTATGTTCTCGCAAGCGCCACCAAGCTTCTGATCCGGATTACCTCCCTTCCATCTGAATTGTTCAAAGATGGAGGTGAAATCTTCAGTCAGCACCTGTCTGATCTGTTTGCTTGCATTTGGGAAAAGGAATCGGTCCCAGATAACTGAAGAGAGTCGGTGATAGTGCTCCTTCTGTTGTTATCCTGTGAATGCTCAAGGCTACTATTGGGACAACAAAAAGCTAACAACAGTTTTCCAACAGCGTAGTGATCTTAATCGAAAACAAAATAGTCCAAAAATCACAACCTACACCGCCTCTGTTTCTTCCATACTCTGGGGGTCCGATTAGCTGGCTCCCAATAAAGGTCACCAAAGTTGGGTCATTAAGAAACACTGTGGAGATTTGTTCGTCGGTCTGTTCGCCGAGTTTGGCAGTTGGGCTGTGGGGCAACATCCAAGCGGAGCACCCGAGCTACCCATACTGCGTAGCGTCACCAATCTCACACACAATGCACGATTTACTCGAGCTTATTCCCACTGAACACGGCGCGAAAATTCTAGAATAGGCAGAAACTGGTTACTATAAACCTGAGCTATTGTTGGTTTCTCAACTCAGTTGTTTAACTACATCCTAATTAGGCTAAATTCGATATTTTTTACATTGTGTTCCATGTATTATGCTACTCGAATATGAGACAATATATTATGTCCTGTATATCACCTCATTACATAAATCAGTAAGCTATTACATTATGTATTCACAGTACTTTTATCTAGTATACATGGGCATAACCTCGAGTTTGACATTCTTGTATGCATTGACTGTATGATCAGTATGACTATTCGGCGGGGAGCACGCTCCGCAGTGTGGCCACACTGTACTACACTCAAGATCAACGAAAACCAATGGCAGCCGGGTTCACTCTTCTTGGGGTTCTTCCAGTAGATCCCCAATCTACGTTGACCATGCTTCCCGCCTCAGTGATAAATTACCAATATAATGAACGAGAGATTTCCCTCTGAGTATACTATTAACAGCAGTTTAATTCGCATGTATGCAAGCCTCTTCAGTAGGCCTGATTACGTAGGCTGATCACCACAAGCGGCGGTTTTCGGAATTGACACAAGTTTTCCTCATTTTCATTCGCTATAAAGACCAATCAATTAGATCAAGCAGAAGTGAGTTCTATGAAACACTACATGTCCTCCTCTTTAGAGAGATCAGTTTACGGTTGTCGTCAGAGTGTGCGTCAGTCTTTACTGGGAGTAATTTCACCTCTGAACTAGGCTTCATGGGCTGAACAAAATAGTTGTTACGACGGTTTGTCCTCTCTGAATGTAGTTCCTCCACAGTTGAACAGATAAAACCTTACAATCATGACTTCAGTCTATCAGGATCGCAATATGGCAAAATCATGCGTCAGAATCTCACCTGATGATGCCACACTATGCACATCACTGCCGTCATCGGATGTCGAACATGTAACAATGGTTTAAATCTAATAAATTTTTAAACAGACACAATACCAAATTCGCACATCATTGGATTAAAACGCCCATGGGGAAGTGGAGCATTCGCAATGAGATTGCGAACAATTTTAACCCCCAGAATAGTCTCTGGTGCAATTTCGATTGACATTTTTAA
Organism: Clonorchis sinensis; assembly: GCA_003604175.2. NCBI lineage: Eukaryota > Metazoa > Platyhelminthes > Trematoda > Opisthorchiida > Opisthorchiidae > Clonorchis > Clonorchis sinensis. The sequence goes on from CM030375.1 coordinate 14,601,852, forward strand.
GGCATTACCTTTCTAACGGAGTTTGCCAACTTCTGGTTTACTGCTGTTTTACGTGGATGATAAAGATGGTCCTATAATGAGCTCTCTGATAGATTGTAAGTGAGCCAAATGGGGGTCACATTCACAAAATACCTTGCTTCGCAAACCAATTAGTTTCAACGGGAGACGCAAAGGAAGCTTCGTTGGATCTCTCGGGTGAGGTATTCCGATACTAGGCCGAAGGAAACTCGGGGACCGCGCCCACCTGAAGAGCCCAAAAAACAGACGAAACGCATCGTTGACTGCTGAAAATTTCGTAGCAATCATATGAGTAGCGTTCCGTCAATAAGCAAAATTATTAAAGCATTCAACTCAGTCCATCAGTGTATTTTTATTCAGCTTTGATGGACGTCGAGGAAGGTAATTTAACTGCAGATGTTTCACCACCAATCGAGTTGACATCAGCAGTTGTTAAGGTTCGTGACACGATTATGCGACAGAGGCGGTGCGTCCAGCATTAAGAAGTGTAGTTATATGTGCTGTCAGCCGATGCTGACCTACGACTATGATTGGTTGTTCGGTCGGACGGTTCTATTGGTTGTTCTGTTATCCTCTATCATGATCGGTGGGTGAAAACGTGACACATTAGTTCGGCTTCCAGGGCTCTTGTTTATTGGTCAGTTCACTCCTTGGTCCTCGTAGGTTCCAAGCTGCGACCTTCGTTCACGTGACTCCCACGCGTTTGCCTTTCCTCGTTTTGTTAGTCCGATACTAGAGTCCCTTTGAAAGGTGTTTTATCCTTTGCACTTAGTGTTGTCTGAGGGATTTGCTAGCTTGTGGAATGTTTTAATTTGAAACTATACGCAGTAGCATGTTAGATGTTAAGAAATTCTACACGAAAATCATCCTACTGTTTGATGAGATGAGTTACGCACTACAATTTTTCACAATAAACTGCGCTTCGTCGAATACAAGTTATCAATACTTCAAGTCTGTTGCCTCTCAGACAGGCACCGATTTGCTGATAGCGTCACACGGGTTAAACGCAGACTGCGATATCAAAGAAAGTTTCACCAAGTGGCTCCCGCACTGCTGGGATTAAGGAAGCACCCCATGACATTGTGCGAATCTTGTAAAGAATCTGCCCAAGTATGTCCGCTTTAGTGCAGAATTTCCCACTGAACATTAGACAGATAAATTCAGCCACTTGTCCACCTTTGCAGCTAACAGACCGTTGGCCCAGTCCAGTAGCTATCTAATAACGACGAATATAGGTTTTGAACCTGGGAATGTACTTTGCGCATCTATCTGTCCACGAAGAATATTCAGTTTATACTACTCGCTCATACTGTGGCAATATAGGCCTAAGTCTAAGATGCACGGTCAATCCAGCCTCCATTTGACCTTTTCTCTGGTAGTTTTTTGCTGTTGATGATCAGACCAGCGTCATTTTGCTTTCACAGAAAAAGATGATCGCATCAGATGCAATAATGGGAACGTGTGCGTGTCATTTGTGATACAATAGAAACTCAAGTCACGTCAAGAATGACTTCACTAGCAGACTGAAAATTTAACTGATGAGTGGAGACGTCAAGGCAACTACGCGGAAGCACCACTTGTAAACAACATGGTAAGTTTCCGATGATTCAGAAGCAAACGAGTTGTGGAACACTTCCTTGAAGTTCAAAATTGAAACTTTTGCGGTATACGCAAGACTTAATCTCATCGTTTGTATTTTGATCCGTCAGGTGTAGCCCTGTCTTCGAGTAGGTGATTCCAAACGCCAAGTTAGCAATGAAACTCATAATTACATCAGAATACCGTTAAACTGACCGTCAATGACGCAGAATCAGTGCCAAATGCTAGCGTAGTAGTAACCAAGGTCCCACCAAAAAATCAATATTTTTAGGGTTTCAGTTTTCGCTAATTTAAACGCTAGTAGCATCATCAACACCAACACGAAAAGCAACACTTATTCCAAGAATGGTGTTCACAATAGCACGGCACCTTTGGGATTCACAAGACAAGCAGTCCCAAGTGGAAACGAAGTATCTACCTGCCCTCAGTGTAACATCAACCCATGTAAATAAAATCCTAGTTTTACTGAGTTAAATAGCAGTTTTAGTAAGTGGTTTTATTGTGAGTTGCTAGTAAAATTGCAAACGATAGGTGATCTGCTCGGAAAGTCCACAGAAAATTTACATTTTGATTCAGACTATCATCTGAGAAGTCGTTTCTCGAGAAGCCGAGAAAAAAAGTGATGTGAATCAGCAAATTGAAGGATGTGGCGCTGCTTCATGTCTAGGTGCGAGCTGATTGGTTACTCATGACCGGATGATCAACGTTCAACCATTGGCCAGATGGTTGCGAGTTTTCATCGCCCTAGCACCCCATTAGTGAGGTGCATGGCTCGTACATGGTTCGTCGGGTTTTTGGCGCAGCTTGACGCCAAACTGGAAGAAATCTCCACCAATGCTGCAAAATTTCTCCAAACTACCATTAAATTGTAAATATAAACTTAGGTAGTATCTAACCTTCACACTGAAGTTATGCCCGTAGCAAGATTTTATTTCGGCTGATATGTACGACAGTTGTCGTTTCCATTCGGCGCACTTTGGAAACAGTTCAAAAAGTCAGTAGACCCCATCGCTAGCCTGACATATAACACTTGCCGTTTCGTCCTGGATCGGGCACGCAAAAGCAACCGAGTGTTTTGGGACTAGTTTCCTTCAGTTGTAAAATTCTTTAAAGAGTAAACTGTGCTCCGAGAGGAGCTTTTTGCCGTTCAATGCAGTGGTAAATACTTTGGCGATAATCTCAGCTCTGTGGTGCAGCAAGGAACAGTGACACAGAGCAGCAAGACACTCGGAATGGCTTGGCGAACTAAACCCGATACACTCATATCGCGGGAGAATTGACTAAGCCTCGACTGATATTTTTGCTCGTGGCATGCTTCACTTTATTGTTCTTCGCAAAAGCTGTCTCATGTTTCAGTTGGTACGATATTTGAACTATACTTTTTTTCTCGGTAGAACACGCTACTCATAAAGTTTCGTTGAAAACGCTTCGATAGTTCACGACCGATTTCTCTCTTCTCAAAGCTCATCAGGTGAGCACAGTCTCCGAGTTTTCGCCAACCTGATTTTCTAGTTCAATTTTAGGCAGTTGGTGAAATATGCAAATGTCATACGTAGGAGATTCTAAAGGAATTCATTTAAGTCTCAAGCATTTCGCGTTTTCCGCACTATTTGAATTCAAGCTGAACAAGAAGTTAACGTAAAATCAGGGGCTGCGTCTAGCTGATGAGTTCCAAGGACAATGAAAGCGATCGTGGACTTTCACCGAGTTTGCACCAACCTTCTGAGAAGCATGTCCCGTTAAGCAAAATTATTTTGATTCGACCTTCGTTGTTTACTTTTGTTTAACGCGCTTTCCGGAACGATTTTTCTCGTAAACCCAAAGTTTTATACCTTCAGTCTTTCTCAGTCCCCCTTCATACAGATCACAAACTATCTTTGGTTTGTAATTACTTTTCTGCGAATTTCGCAAAACCTAAGTGACCCTAAAGAGGTTGGATGATACAGTAAGTGGAGAAACAATCCTCATAGCAAATCCAGATGTTTTCATCGGTTTATTGACGTTGAAATTTTGAATAGTGCAGAAAATTTGCATCGCTGAAAAATGCCAGTGGCCCTCTTCGCCTCTGTAAAATAATTCGAATCCGGAGGCTTAAGTTCAGGAAACGAACGTTCTATTTGCCGACCAACAGGAAATGGGAAGCAGTTTGACCGATTCATACTTCGACCGGATACAGCACCGCTTATCCCCATCGCTTTTTTAACGACATCTTCCCACTTGGGAGAAGAAATATGACTTGAAACCTAGGAGTCCTGACACGGGCCACAAACTATAAGATCCTACTTGCGAGAGATGATATCCCACAGAATTTCTCGAGTCTGAGAATTCCTCAATTGATGAAGCGGTCGAATCACGTGACGTGGGCTGTCTGCGTGGAAAATACTGCAAAAGGACCACAGTGGTAATCGGTCGCTCGTACCTGACGGCTTCAGATTTCCACAGATCTTCAGTGATAACGATTGCAGTAAAGAATTAGATGTTTACTAGACGCTTATAGGTTTCCAGCATATACTGGTTCACTTTAAAAATGAACCCTCTACCGTGCATTCCGCAGTCCAGTTAACTAACATGCGTAGATTATGTTCTTTGTTCGTTTTTGTAAATAACGATTTTTATTCGTTCACTACCGTGATTTGTAGCCCACAAAGATAACTCCCACTATCCGGTGACCGTTGTTGGCAGAAGACACAGTTCTCTCGGTTACAGAAAAAACGCGAAGATTCCTACGAAGAATTTAGTTAGCCACCTATTTTTGGCATTCCAACTGAGGTGATTTGGCGCCGAAACTGATTTGGCTATTGAATATGACAACACGTGCACCGGGTATGATGTGGTATTCACGTTTGCGTTCATCTTTTCTAATTGATTTTTCTGTCCTGGTGCAACTGTTCCAGTTAGACCATGCTAAAGAGAGAAGGCACAAGACCCGAGTTTTGCTCATCAACAGCGCCTGTCGTTGACCAATGAAAACGCAGAGATCAGACGTGCCAGATGGGCGTGTCACAAGTACTCCCCCGGCGCAAACCGAACGCATCTGAAATATCCTGCCGGAACAGATGATGTTGTTGACGCTTGAGTGATGTGACTGCATTGCCCTAGGCGACTGCCGCAGTATCCAGTCTACACTTAGTGGGTAGAGCACCAAATAAATTGGGTGGAATTTCAGACCACGCAACATGTGGCCTTATGAAACATGTAAGGATCGAACCCGACCACTGACTGTGAAATCCTCTTCTGAAGATTGGAGTAGTTGGGGAAGGAACTTGTACACCACCAAACTAGCGTAAGGTTGGATATGCATAGCAAACTTAGAGATCAACAGAGTCGAGAGCCCTGATAGGTATCATTTTGTGTATCCCGACCATACAGAGAGCTAATGAACGTGTAACCCCAAACAACAGTACGGAAATGAAGTACGTACACATTGCTCTCGGGGGTCTCTAGATTACATTCCGCTCAATTTGTAACACAGCTAGCAATAAACGTCACTTTTGGTATATCATCAGTTTGACGATACATCCTGGTAAGATGAGGTTAAAATCGAGCTTATTTTGTAAAGGACATAAAACTCTCCATCAAATAATCGACTATGTTTCACATTGCTCTAGGACTTTCCCCAACTCCACAGAACGAACGTAATCCGAACCAGGGATTGTTGAACTATGGCCGAGAGCAATATGAGCAGATCAACTTCATCCCGGCTCTTGACTGTTTATCTCCTGGCTTGCGTACTCTCGGACCCACTGACCTGACGTCCTCCTATCAAGCTGACTATCTGAGTAATCCACACGTGTTTCACTTAATGACGGTTTTTTGTGTGACAGAGTAACTGCGGTGATTCCACCCGTAAAATAAAGTGACCGGATAATCTGTACACAGAGGTTCAGAGGGATAACATGTGCAACCAATATATATCCATCAATTGAATACAGCTAGTACTATTCACGAAATGAATATACAGCGCGTTCTGTACCATTTTCCACTCCCTATGAGAAAACGTTTGTCAGCTGGTCATCTCTTACGAAGCCGCCCGTCAAAACTTTGTGTTTAGTCGGCCACGTTTGTTCGCGATGTTGATGTGTTATTGACAAGCACACAGAATACCGACACTGACAGCTCGGTGCACATATTTTTTGGGTTTTCTGTCTATCGGCTTACTGCCCAAGTGATATTCTGGTAAAGTGCCTGTCAACAAAACATGCTAAATAAGGAGTGGTTCAAGAAATGTACCCATGGAGGGAAGACGCTTTAGCAAACTTAGCTGTAGATGTAGAACTTCATGTCTGATTAGTGGAAATTTGTTGAAAAGAGTGGGAAAGACAGTTTCCGTGTCAGTCGGCCTCATCAACTAGCGCACATTCGGGTAAATACCAGAAAAAACTGTGTAATCACCTCACTGTGTGTTTCAGGATGGCTTGTGCAATCTAGGGAGAGTAAGAAAACCGGGCTGACCTCCGCCCGGTTGTATAACGTTAACAGAACCGACGGGGCTGCCGAGCAATGTAGAGTTCGGTTTTATCTTATTTGCTTGACGCTCATAACTCTGTGTTTAGTTTGTTTTATGTGCTAATGTCGAATGCTTTAGACAGTTGAACCTCTCCGTGGTGGAAAAATGTTATTAATATACCCAAAGAAATCATGTCCTGTTTCAAGTCGGATCAACTGCATCATTCCTCTCTCTTGCCTGTTGATTTTTCCAGACTGGCTTTTGAACAAGACATTAGGGAAACGACAGTGCTGTAGACTGGTGTGTACTTGCATTTTGGTCGTTTCTATGCATTCTATCTACGGCTGAGCCGGATTACGGAATGTGGGAACCTGCACCGAGGTGGCGCTTTTCATTCGTCAGTCACGGAAAAGACGAACCGAAAGTTATGCACCAACTGAATAGTGTAGATTATAACGTAGTGGATGAATTTGGCAAGTTGAAACAGAAACAGTCTTCGGGAAAAGTTACAAACTCCTGTCCAACACAATGATACATGATGAGATAAATATCTGAGTTAACACACACACACGCACACACAGAAAGCTCTTGGTGACCACCATTTGGAGCACCCGGTCAAACCTCACACGACACTGTACATCTCGAAAACATGAACACAAGCGAAACGCTCACAATGTTTTCACTTTCACTTTCATTTGTTGAAGGAAATAAGCAAATTGTGTCTAACAGATTATGCTAGAGAAGAGCAAATCAGAAAATGTTTGCAGCAATGAAGCACAAACAGGATTATATTTTCAATTACCAGCAAAGGCTTTAATCAAAAATGAAGATTTTGTACTTAACCTAGCTGATTATCCGCCCGTCACAGTCTGTAAGACCAAAGTAAAACCCTGTGTGTGTTTCCAATTAGAGAATTGTGGCAACACTCCTGTGTTTTTAGCTTGGCCTCGAATAGTACAAACGTATACATTGTAAACATCACTGAGCTTAAGTGAGAAATGGATACACACACTATGTAATAACTCTATTCGATAAATCTTGTTGCATGTTCGTTTAAGATTGAAAACATCCAGTCAGAAAGGTTGAATTCAAGATAAACTCAATTACGAGTCCACTGTTAATGCTATTATACAATATTTTATCAAAAAGTGATATGATAATCTAAGATCTCACTATCTTCAGCGTTCTAACTATGAGGTGATTTGTAATCGCAAATGGAATTACGCTCCATTGCACGTCTCAAGTAGTTTGTGATGTGTGGTGTTAAAACCAACGAACGAGTTGAAAATACATCTGACCTAACGAATTCGAACCCGCGACCAGTACATGACCTATCCGGTAGGCTATTGTGGACCACAGGTTTGCACCCCATATCTACAGCCCCAGGGGATTTCATGCACGTTTCCACTCTCACTCTGGGGATTTTAAAACTTTACAAGTCACCGATCCAGCTCTCCGTTTATTCGTCTGCGCTTAAGGAATGATCACTGATGGACACTATTGGTTTTTGTAAAGGTTGCGCTACTGCAGACTACTGATTAGGTGGAGACTGTCAAACAAGCCGGCATTCAAGAAAAGCCGAAAATAGTCGGTTTCCTTTTTCAATAAATTTCAGTTCAGTGGCACATGGTAACTGGTTTTAGGTGCCACCGGAGCGGAAGTTCTCCACACAACCCCTTCATACATGGAAGCATCCTTTTCTAAGCTTTCTGCTCGGAGATTTTGGAGACAGAGCGAGCAATTCTTCGGAGATCTCCAACGTATGGTTTTGAGTTCGTAGTGAGCATGTCACCCCCGTGTTTGACCACGCACCCACCAAACATTCCACCATATCTCAGTTTTGGACAGACAGGCAGGTCAGTCGTTTGTCCTCACGGAGATGCTGCGGGCACATTTGACATTCTCTTAGTGGCTTTTAGTTGGATTTAGTGGACATTCAAAACAGTTGCGCCGGCCATAAATCTCATGATGGGACTGTGAAGGGTAATTTTCACCATGTTAGTGAGGCGAACCCATGCTGAAAAGCCTGCAGTTGTTTTCTCCTGGTTGTGACAGCCACTCTTACTAGAAGAGTGAAGTGTTCGATCACTGACTGGGAGACTGCCGGTCCGAGACTCTCTGGAGTTCCGTGAGATGCACACCGTTTTCATTAAACACGAAAGAGCTCCACGATGCTTCCTGTCTTTTCAGCACAGGCTGGTGGGACACATTCTCGATCGCCTTCTATTGGCTCCCAGCCCTCACCCCCCTATGGCTCCCAACTGTTTATCTAGCACGCTTATAAACACATCCGTCACTCACTTGTGACGGCGAGGTCTCGAAATAACAGCTTGTGATAAATATGAAAGCTTACTCTAATGGATTTTGAATTTTTATGTCTGGGACACTCACGCTGGAACGCTGAATTGAACTGCTTTTCACCTCCTTCTCACCATCGGACCACCCCTGAAGCTAGAAAACCAAACGCCATTTTTTGACTAGGTGAGCATTGGTCAACAGCTTTTATCGATGTAATTCTTTTCTTGTTGATAGATACGAAAACAGTAGAATGCGATAAGTAAACTGCTGTTGCTCTGCAGGAGCGTGCCAAAACTCCTAAAAAGAACGAAATTTCCAAAGCTCAACTATCACCCTCCACCGACGAACACGGGCGAACCTTTAAGGAAAGATCACAGGGCCCGTTAAGTCACATTGAATTGGATTTTTATGAGATTGCTTGAAAGATCATGTTAACAGTAAACCCTCTGTACCCTGGCATTTCAGAGTAAAGCATACGGTGTCAGGTGTCAGTGGAGGTGTTGCACTGGCAAAGAACGATCACCATCCAGTAAATTTTACATCAATCAGATGTTCTAAATCCTTCATAACCTAAGTTTTCTGGGTGTGCAAGAGTTGGCGTTGGTTTTCGTCTCCGAAAACTCTCAAGATTCTGATTACCGTGCGCACGAACTACGAAGTCACTGAGTAGCAAGGCTGCTTCCGAATAGGAAAAAAGAACGTTTTAAAGGGTAGATTTCATCAGAACCTCTGGGCGACGAAGGAAATTTCTTTGATCGAAATCATACGCAGTGTTTCAAGTAAAATCCATTGTAAACTCAGGTCACTAGCAACACATTAATACAAATTGAACAAAGTCTTCAAAAGTGTTCACCTTATGTGATACATGGGGTGACAGCGGGTCATTGTGGTCCACCCATTTTGTGCTAAAACATGACACCTCATTTTATTTCTTTTTTAGCTATCTTCAAGGTTGTCCTAATGGTGAATGGACACAGTTACCGGTTAGGCACAGGAATGCTCTTCATCCGTGAGATCTTTTGGCACAAATACACTACTTGTAAACTAATGGTAGACATGACCAAAACTACACTCATGACAAGTGTCGCAAAACATGGCTTGAGCACCTACCAACAACGGAGTGACCACAGTACAGTTAGAATAGTCGGCCTTCGGATGCCAGGTCCCGTTTGCATAACAAAATCGTCTGCAGGTACCTACAAGAGAGCAAGGAAAACAGAGTATCACGGGGAGAAAAAAAGCTAAAAGTGAAGAGGCAAAAAGATTGCGCTCTGAGTGGTTTATTACACGTAGGTTTGGGATTGTTTAACCCTGCAAACAAGGGACTGAATGGGCTCTATTAGTATACAGCTCACTGAGTAGAGCGACATCTGTACGTTTTGGTCGACTAACCATTGCGTTTTAGCAGATCGTTGCTGACCGTCAGCAGATGTTCTCCTTTGTCCTATCCTTAGGGCATGGACAATTAACAATCCAACATTACTGGTTGAGCAAGGAGTTTCTAAACTCCGACAGCCAATTTCTGGCGAACGAAAATTCGTCTACACCGCAATGCATTTACTTCAAATGACTGCGTAAAAAACTGTAACTTCAACCTAATCTTTTGTAATTGTGTTTTTAATCATCCGCATTGCACAACTCTCAAAATGCCCAATGATGGAAACATTTGGAGACCCAAGTGGAGCTTGCATGTACTTCTAGTTGTATAAACAATTTTTAAAAATTCTCCCGACATAAGCTGAGGGTGTTCACTGAGTGAAGCCACTATTGAGGCTTCGTCCTGTAGGTGAAATGCGTTTATGGTGAACTGTTTAGAAGCAGTGCACAGCGCTTTGACCCTTATTGGGACTCGTCAGCAGGGCGAAACTCTCGAATCCCAGCGGAGGCTCGGACACGCAATCGTCTAACCAGTTGAATAAAACCAAAGTGTTCGGCCACCAATGGGTGACAGGCTTTGAGTAACTAGCACTTAGACAAGATGTAGTGTCACTGAACCATCAGTCAAGAAGGTGAGATCATGCCTGTTCAAGTGACCACTTCTCAGGCGGAAGTTTTGCATTTTTACCTATGTGCCACTTTTATTTTGTGGAAAAAATACGAAACAATTCAGAAGTAAGTAGATGAAAAGGACGAATGTGAAGTCACCACTGAAGAATCCAATCGATATGTGACCAGGTGACGTGAATTCCGCGACTGAAGAACGAATGAAATCACATCCTGTCCAGGTGCAAGTTACTCACATTGTTGATCAGCCGATTGTGGTCAAATAGATTAGTTTGAGGTTCGCATCGCTGTCGAGTACCAAAATGATTGCAGGAGTTGTATAGTGCTCTGAAGTATAGTCTGACTGAAATTCCAGACATGTTTATAAGCACTGGAGAATTGAAAAAATGCGGGCTAATGAGCCTCACTTCTTGATCCTCACAGAAACCAATCAGAACACCCTAGGTGACTCTACTGCTATACTGGCCAACCCAGTCACTTCGAGATCGCGATGGACCCCGGAAGTCCCTCAGCTTTGCAACAACAACGGCGAAATTATTGCCGTCATACATTACAAGTTATATGCCAGAACAATGTTCCTCTCATTCTTCTTAGTACGTTGTCTTATCGAGAGCAACAATATAATATAAAACAAAAATCGTTCAGTTGTAATACCCTTTTGGTGCCCAACTGCCATGCCACCCGAGGGAACCACGAGGGCTGGGATACTGCCAGGTAGCCCAAGCCTAGACAGGGGAAATCGAGAGGCAGAGGTCGGGTTCGAACCACGGACCTTCCGGTCAGTAAATTCGCCCTCCAACCACTTGCGCCATCTGGCCCAACAATATAATATAGCTGACAGTTGTCTACCAACTACGTGTTTGAGAGATGCTCTCCTCACTCTCGTGGCAGATTCATAGATACCAAGTCACCAGAAAAACAGTATTAAACCTGCTTGACGTTGATGTTTACGATCGTCTACCTAGTCAAGCTCTATACACTTTCCTCAGGAGATGGTGGATTACATGATCAGAGGTCTCACTCTCATCAACAGCAGTATTCTCGCAATACTATACTGTCATTACTACGTCATATAGATATGGTTACCAATAATATACAATATATACAGTATGTTACATCATTAAAGTAGTAAAATTAGCGTTAATCATAATATAAATGTACAACCTAATGATACTGAGCGTCGTTCAAACGGAAACGTGAAGCGACCCTTGTGCAACAAGCTGAGCAGATTCAGTCGATATTCATTTGAGCTTTTCGTTTAAAACAAACTCGTGCGCAAGTGAGTTGGCTTCGCAAATTGGGTCCAATTCGGGTTCAAGTGGAATATAAACTTGACGGAAACTTGAGGACTGATAAGCCCCAAGAAGGCAAAACAAGTGGTGGGCTGCCGAAGATTTTTCAGCAACTTTCTGAGTAATGTTCAGTCGGGGAAACGCATTTCGATATCCGCATACTGAAAGTGTCTCCTCGAACGTCTGTAATCTGTCTCACAATCCGCCAAGTTTTCGCCAAGTTCAAGGATTTCAAAGACGGTGATCCTATTACAAAGTGACTACTATTTGGTTTGACACTCGCAAATGACCCTTGTTTGAATGGTTGTTCTTCTGACATTCGGAAATTATACCTAAATACGTGTAACCTGCGTAACCTCAGCGAAGCCTTCAGTTATCCTGAATTCGGAGCGTCGGTTGTCGAATACGGAAACGTTCTCTATTTTCTTGCAGAACGGCTACATCTCCTAATTTTTTGACTGACTGATTGCATAAGAGTACCATAAACTGAGTGTGTGCTTTTGCGCGGATCCTTTGATAAGGTTTTTCAATGCCCGCATTTGAATGGGCGAAGCTCCCATCCGTTTTATCTGTTTCGGGTAGCTTAGTTATCCGGCAATTCTCTATTCTTGTGGATTTTTTTATCTCTGGCCTCAAGGTACAAAGATACAAGGCACCATTTGGGCCAAAAGCCTAGATTACATAGGGAATGTCCAGTGCACTTCACTATTCAGGTTCACACGGCTCTACGGGACCAGGTGGCTCTTCCCCGGTGAACGGAGGCTGTCGAGCTTTTATATACAAGCTTCCGTTAGTTCAACGCGTGTAGTGTCTTCGTCGGCTGATATTTTGTTCCGTGCCAATGATCTCGTTCCTTGAATTCGGAAGTACCAGTTGGGTAAACAAATGTTTGAGGTAGTTTCTTACGAAAGAGAGGAGCCATCTGTCAAGAGGTTCTTGTTCCTTTGAACAGGCAGACAACATACAAGCTTTTATTCGAGTATCATTATTTCATTTACACGGTCACCAATGAAATCTCTCGAGATAGTGGAAATTCTCCAAGGCCGATGAAAAAGACAAGATAATTTCAAGGTTCACTGAAGCTGTGAAGAGGTTCAGTGCTCATTCCACCAAATTCCATGGAGTTTTGAATCGAACAACTTATATGAGCCACTGATTTGCGGTGTGACTGAAAAGTCCTAAATCATTTCACCCTACAAACAACCTATAAGTGGCTCAGAGGAAGAGTGATTCCACAAGACACGTGACAATTTGTCACTTGAGAAGCCAGTCAACACTGACCAAGTGATGTGTGGTTTCCGTCCTGGAGTGTCGGGTGGCGTCATGTCCTGTCCGAGGACGAGCTATTCAGACTGCTGCTCAGGCGCCGAACGGCTTAGTGTACAAACTACCAGTGAGAGGTCCTGAGTTCTTCTGATTTCCAACAAGGATGAAACAGCTGCACAAGTCCTCTGGGCTTTTCAGCACTTACAGGACGAACTCTCAATTGAAGACCACCACCAAGTCTACTCATACTACGATCGATATGGAGTCATTTTAGGAGCTCAGTCTAAAACTAGTGTCCTCAGGTAACGAATGAATAGATCTACGACCTGTTGCTAGTGGCCCATCGGAAATTATCCCCGAATAACAGTTAGGTGTGGCAAAAACCCGGATAAGTCCGTCTTACTTGTAAAGTACTCCTTAACGAGTGCGCCCGTAATTTCGACAAGAATTGGTAGCGAGCACTTTTCATGTGTGCAATATGTATCCGTGAGATAAATGACACGTAAAGACGTAATGACGTAAAGAGTATCCTATTCGTTGTACTTCCGCTTCCCCAAAACCAGTTTCTAGTTTCACGCTGAATGCTGTTGGGTCATTGGTCTTTCAGGTACACATGACGACGACGGTAATTTCTTCAAATAGATGTCTTATCTTTAACGTTCAAGCCAGCCGCGCGATATCTAAATGAATCGAAGGCTACCAGTGAAAGGAAGAAGGCCTTCGCTGCGGAGTTGTCTATTTGAGAACACCAACTTAACAGTTACAGACTATTGAACAGTGGAGCAAAACTCTCATATGCATCTCGTTTACAAAACTGAATATCCACCTTCTCCTTGAACGCGTCTTCCTGAACTTTTCTGGATATTCATTGACCTTTATTCAAATCCAGGCGAATGCTACAAAGAGACTCCGCCAATTCCGTAACAGATCTCACTTTTCAAGAGACGCAAAGCGGATTTACGAGTATACGTACTACTCACATGCCTCCTCAGTAGTATCCACCGTTACACCAGGACACTCCATATCCATGCTAGCAATGTGTCACGTGCTGAGTAGCAGTCAACTTCGATATAAACGACGCGAACTGGTAATGTTAACCGCTGGCTCAGTGACCCATTCAATGTCAACGCAATTCGGTCGAAATCCTGGTGAGGCGAATACATCTCGGCCAGACACTGCATGGCCCCTGGCGTAACTATTGCTATACACACCCAAAGAGCACGCTAAGCTATTATGGCGACGGGTAGTACCGGTCATCTTGTTTCAAAAGCTTACAAGAGTCTGGCGTCATATGTAGCGGCCCCTTCACCAACATATGTGGCTGTACAGCTCACCGCCAGTCACTAGATCACGAGATCTGTCCTTTTTTTACACTCACAAACCACGCTACACAATCGTGACTCACTTGACTACACAGCTCACAGCCGCTCCCTAGATCACGAGACTCGCTTTTACCCTACACTTAACTCACAAACCACGTCACACAAAGGTGACTCACCTGACATTGACTGTCTCTACCGCCTAGCGAGCGTAGCAACAAGTCATGTGCGCACGTACACGCAAACACACCTACATATAGGAAAGCCAAGCACAGTCAAGACACACAGACTCGCGCGCGCGCAGGGAGCAGGACGTCAACCGCCCTCCACAAGTCCACGGACAATTATGGAACATGTGTAGCAACTATGCTGCGGAGAAAACACGTTACCGCCGTCCGGACTTTCACCAAGGGACTCTCACAACCGATAAGTTCCCCTTTTGTCTTGCTCCACATTCCGCATTGTATTTATTTTTATACGTGTTGCAACTCACCACAGTAAACCATAGTAAAGACTGTTATTAGTGCATATATATCTTCTGAATCATATTATGGCTATCATCAACTGTGCACTGATGCATACACTCCCTCATCGCGATCATCTAGATCAATCATTTACACACTAATTTATTTGAAATCTTAAAATTTACCTGAACCTTTGTTACATTGTAAGTCATGTGTTGATGCGTACGGTGGACATCAAAGGACATATCTATGGTGTCTACCCCATACAGCTCGAGATAGCTCCGTCTTTAGGACACGAACTCATCGGCCGGAAAGTCCGTGGTTCAAACTCAACCTCCGCTTCTCGACTGCTCTTGCCTAGACTTGGGCAATCTGGCAGTATTTCAACCCTCGTGCTTTCTCCGGATAGCATGGCAGCTACGAACTGAAAATGCTTTACAGCTGAGGGCTTTTTTGTCTCCCTACCCTCTTCCGCAAGTTTGGTCTGGACAAACCAGTTATGTGCTGGCTACGTCGACCGAAACGTTTGGTCATCCTTACGACCTACTACGTTGCGAAAGAATTTTCGAAATGCATTCAAAATACGAGGCACGGATTTCTGAGTGGCTCCTAAGCAAGACAGCTTTCCTAGAGTATCTATCATCTTCTAGACGACCATCAAATGCCGCCTCGTGATTTTAGTGGAGATCAAAACACTAAACGAAGAATAAACATCGGTCCCAGTGGATCTTATATAATTCGAATCCCCCGACTGGTCCGTCAAACCACCATGTTTACTGGCGCCAAGAATGCACTGTTTTCATCAAACTCCTTTTGACCTTTGTTCACGCGAATGACAATTACTGACCACGTTTAAGCTGATGTTGCACGCATCGGCTGCAGCCTGGATAACAAAACAACACCAGTACTTTGGGATCGCTCAGTGAACAAGGCTGTACTGTGAACTGAGCAACCACTGAGTCCACCCATTCTCCAAATACATTACCATCGTTATTGCACGAAAAGACAGCCAACGGGAGTCAACCTGAGCTTCAAGCGCGTTGTCTCATCATGTGGTGACCTTGTCCGAATCGTCCATTGACAAAATTCCCTAACTCAAGCATACTTGTTCATCGATATGTCACAGCTGCGTTCACCTTAGTGTGAGCGCCAGAGCGGGTGATATCGATAAAAAATCGGTTTTACTATGTTTCAGCACAAAGCGTTGTTCGGCCGTTCGACAGTTTAATCCGAATTCAACCGTGCAGATTACTAGTGACTGTTTTCTAAACTTTTCTATGACGCTTGTGTTTGGTTGTGCTCTCATCCCTCGGATCATCTTGATGTACTCAAAGCGTGAGAGTTCGGTTTCTAATGGGACAGAGTTTGGAACCTACCGCAAAATTACAGTTTTCTCAACAGTTTGCGGATTTATTACGGCCTGTTTTGGCCACTTATATCAGGCCGTGAGAAATTACAAAGTCGCTCAAGCTTAAGGGCGAAACGATGTTTACAGTTGTTGCGATATAGCACCACGAAAAACGGGGAGGTTCACACCCGTGGACAGTGTCCTCTTGCACCAAGTAGAACGGTCTATACTTAAGAAGATTGCCATTTCGTAACAGAAGGACTGTTTTCATGCGGTTATTTTCGAGAAAGTCAATATTTGACCCATCAGTTGTAGTGGTTGAAAATGACTGTTAGATACAAGTCGGTACACATGGGTGTGTTTTACACCAGGCGGAATTTTTGCTTATCAGTTGTTGAACTACTGAGCTGCTGCCTTTTACTGGTGATCCGCAAACTCTCAGTGGGGAAATGTAAGTCACATCGTTGTATACCCGTGTGTGCTGTGAAATTGGCTTTTTTGCAGTGATTTTTTGGGCAGTTGAAGTGGAAATAGTGGGATAACAGATCTGCTACAATGCAACAAGGCTTCTCCTCAATATATTGGGCCTTCTTAACTTTCCTTTAAACATATATCTGGAAGTCCGACGAGGTTCATCTGTTTTGTGGGTCATGTTGTAAAAGTTCACGACTCCTGAATTCACATATCTATCACGAATACACCTATTCTGGTTGATATTCAAGCTGTCACTCATTTGTTCCACGGAACGTGAATATAGCTGTCGTCAAAGCCGATTATCAGTGACAGATCTCGCTAAACTACTGGGACAAATTTGATTAAAAAGACACTGTAAAGTACTCTGAGGAAATTTTCGAGCGCCGGTCGACATCAACTAGCATAACAGAGGAGCAACTTTTACACTTTAGAAGCATTTCATACCGTCAGGTGGTCAACCAGACTGAATTCATTCAATTTGCAGTCCTTTCCGTGAGAGAAACTAGCATACGACAAAATGTATGCTCCACCATCCGCCGAGAACGGATTCCGTTCCGTAGATCGATTCACGCAGAGGAAGACTCTTCCACCGCCCTACAAGCACTGCCGGAAACCTATAATCTATTGTTTGAGCGGACCTGTATAGTTTAGAACTTCCCCAAGCAAGTCACACGTAAAGTGATTGCGTCGGAGCTCATTCACCACACCAGTCGCAGACAGGCGTCACAGTCTGAATCACAGGAGCACGACACAACCTACTAATCAGATAACTGGTTAGACGTTTGAACTCTTGTAAAGTGAACCAGCTAATTCATATTTCATACACCTTGCTTCTGATTGGTTAATCTCTGTAGAGGACGAACTATGATGTTCGATAAGCTAGATAATGAAAAATCGATTTCCAAATTAGACGTCACGAACCAATTTTATTGTTGCACATGGTTCTTACTTAAAATTAATTCAAAAAAATTCATGGACGCTTTGTGCTCCAGAACGTTCACAATCCACAGTCCAAATAATTTCGGTGGTTACGCCGTCTGACCAACTTAAACGTTATTGCTTTAAGCGATAACGTTTGAGTGGAGTGAGGAACACTTTTCTTCCGGCGAATCAGAAACGATTTAGCAAAATAACTCTTGATGGTCGAGAATAGAAAACGAAAAATAGCTCACCCATCGTTAGAAAATATTGTGAAAAGTATTCTTCCGGACATTCGTTTGTGGCCCATTGTTCGGCTGATGTCGGAGGCCAGCAGGACCCAAAACCGTCTTGTACTGTCTCGCAGAATGCTTCGTTCAAGGCTGTAACGGGAGGAATGTGAGTTTTGGTGAAGGTGTACCTGATTAGTTGTAGCTCGGGTGTGTGCATTGGTGGTTGACTGGGTGGCCGTCGGTCTGTTTGCTGAGCTTGGCAGTTGGCATGCAAGCGTTTTGTCACTAATCGAGATGTGAGTGGACAATTCCTCCTTACCTGCCTGAGTTTATATAGGTGTCAAAGACTAGCTGATACCTACTGCTGTGATTGGCTGACAGGAACACACACACGAAACAGACAAATGGGATTCCGAGAAAGATATGTTCCGGGGGTCTGTTACTGCAATAGACATCAGCTAGTCTTTGACGACTATATAAACTCAAGTCACCACTCTCAGCCGCTTACCACCTCAACTGGTGACGAACTGTTTGTCGCCGAACTGCCAAGATCAATGGCCACCTAGTCAATTATCAATGAGTTATGAAATGTTTGAAAAGAAAAGTCATTTCTCTCTTGGTGTTTTCAGACGTTAGAATTATCGATTTTCTTTTGCACAGAATATTCATCCGGGCAGCAAAAAATACATCATTACGAGTCACACATATTTTGTTTCGGAATATTCCGGAGATGAGCTAACTTGTGTCAAGTGGTGAGCTGGTACCGTTTGCGGATGACAGTTCTCACAGTTAATTCTTCAAACCCGCTAGTCAACTGAACTCTGACAGAATTGTACTAAATTTTGATTGTTCTCAACTACCCTCGACTCGTTCCGTTTAGAATATGGACCCTAGCCAAAGGTTAACTTGTTTGGTGTGATAGCTGGGAACTACAAAGTTTTCCAACCACAGGACGGTCTACTATCTTTGTACACGGGACATCTCTTCATTGGACTTGTTGCTCGCCCGTCTTATAAAATCTCCACAGAATAACTCCCCAGACTCATTTGGGCAGGCCAGTCCATTGGGCAATTAGAATGGGTCTGCAGCTACCAACCTTGTGTCTCATTGCACATCTACAAACTGGTCGTCGCGTCATATTTAGGTATCGAAATTTATATAAATACAGTGGGGAAAAACCCTCTGCCCGGGCTGCCGGTCAATTTCGATCTGCCAACCAGCTCACAAAAGTTCTGCATTTTCACTAGAAGAACTGTGTACCGATTTAGACTTGTACTTTCCAACTGCTGGACGCAACAGCATTAGTGCTTTGTAAATGAACTCAAGTGCTATGCCTCAAGTAACTAGACCTTAATGGTCGTTTTGGAACGCTCTTAATTCCAGAAAAAATCACCACAAGAACAAAAGCAAGGCCCATTTAACCTCGCATTGACAATCCAGACTAGGCTGGTGATGAAACGTTTGCCGTCCAACTGTCAAGCTCGGCGAACAGACCAACAACCAGGAAGGCATATTCCTCTGTCGATACCCAACAGAGATTTAACTTGACTTAGCTGATTGGTTCTCCTTCTGCCTTAAATCTCGACCATCCTCGTAACATGGTCACTTGGCCTGACGAAGCTTTTGTGTCAAAAGCGAAACGTTGCCCAGCAATAAATCTACCGATTGCAACCAAACTTTTCCGAAAACATATTCCGACTTCTTTCTACACAGGATGCTAGTTGATTTAGTGTTCAACATCTGACGTTTGCATCTAATTTGTCCAACCAACTTTGTTTCCCATCCACCAGCGTTTAATGAAAAGGTATCTGACGAGATTTCCTCTTCTCGTACTTCCATAGCTTGAAGCAAAATGTCACTACGTAATGCACTACTCATAAGGTTGCTGAAAATGCTTCGACAGCCCACGACCGATTTCACTCTTCTTGGGGCTCATCAGGTAGGCGCAGTCCCCGAGTTTCCATCAACCTTATGTTCTACTTGAACCCACATTGGACTGATTTCGAGAAATAGGCTCATTTGCAAATCAATTTGGTTTTGCGAGAGACTCACCTGGAACCCAGCTGAATCTCCCGTTTGTGATGTTTTCAAGCAACTGGAACATGAGGCGGCCTGGCGCAGCACATTCAGTCGCCTGGAAACATCACAAACGGGAGATTCAGCTGGATTATAGGTGAGTCTCTCGCAAACCCAAATTGCAAATGATTGTAGTTCTCAAAATGTCACCTCCTTCGTAACACATTGTTTGGATCTCAGTCCGCAATAAACTCCAGCAACTGTGAACTATTCGATTCGTCCGTTTGACACGTTCTGTTATTATGCCGGTCCGTTGCATGGGGGTTCCTTGATGTTGATCTCTCCTCGGTTATGTGAGTGCGATAGACAGGTACAAATCAAGAGCTCGGTCGTCCTGTCGATCGAGTGAAACTTAGTCGGGTGAACCAATGTAACCTATTAAATAGCGTAACATTTGAGAAATCTGGTCATAAAATCTTCTTGTAAGAAGGTTTTCTGATGATAAGGCTTTCATCGTGAGTCGTCGTGTTCTTGGCCTGTACGAAAGAGTTTATAGCAACATCGGCCCCGAAATATAAGCCAAACATGAATGATGAAGCATAGTTTGCCTGACCGCCGTCATCCCCGTCCAATCCTACGGCGAAGATTTGCAGCTTTAGAGCGTCAACATTTCTGACGTTCCAATCGAGACTTCATCCTGTCAGTGAATTCAGTCTATGCTGAAAAGCTGAGAAGCCGTTTCATCCCCGTTCGAAAGCATCGGTAATGCGCATTTCACGGAACGCAGAGTTTCGAGCCTGCAAGCTTCCCGTCATGAACCAATAAGCAGCCCATAGGAAGGATAATTTCACTGCACGTGTGTAACTTATTCTTGAGAAGTCGTCACTCGAGAAGCCAGTCAATATGTGATCACGTGATGTGGTTTCCTTTAGTAAAGGACCAGTGACACTTTGTCCTGTCTGAGTGAGAACTAATCACTCGTGGCGAAACGGTTAACTGTTCAACCACTAGCCAGAAGGTTGTGAGTTTCGAACTCTGAATTTCGTGCGCTCCACACTGCTGCTGACTCCCTACAAGGATGAAACAGCCGTACGAAACTTCTCAGCCTCTCTGACAGAATAAAATTCCTATTGAATATCACCATCTCTTCTCACATTACCATGAAGTTCTCTCTGTTATTATAATTGAATATCCTGGCAAAGGGAATAAAAAACGTCGCAATAAAGTATGCAAAACCAAGAGCTGTCTCCGTTCGACCGCGCGAACGTGCGAACCACAGAAGCTGTAACTTAATCCCGACTAATTCTGGGACTTTATACGGTTAGCAGCCAATGACCATTTTTCTGTAAGTGATCATCCACAAAATTAGGACAGGTCGGCACTGAACTGGAATTTGAATTGTTATCCTTCTCTGAAGTAAAGCTTCTCAAGTCCAGACCTAAATTAACGCGAGAAACAAACGGAAAATCGCTTTAGGACAACTATAGCCCATATTAGCAGCGCCTGGCCCGAAATGGATAGACAACTCCATGTCCGCACTTTGTCGCTAGCTGCTACCCAGATAGAGCAGAAAACCTGAGCATCACCAAAGCCATCCTTAAGAAGAGAGAAACAGAACTTTTTGGATGAACTTCTATAGCATGATATCAGGAGATAAGGCGACGGGTCCCCATTGATCCCGAAGTATCCATGCTCATTGGGCTTCCTGCGTGACCCACACAATAAGTAACCTTTATCCTATCCGTCTTCTTGGTAGCCCAGAGGGTCCTCCATCACACTGCGCAGCCGAAAAAGGACTTAACAATCCAGACCCATTTTGTACCCAATTTTGTGAAATTTGCCCTCATTGAATCGCACAAGCTGTCCAAATGAAGGAACTCCCAAAGCCCTAACGCTTCAGAACTAATAACATCCCTCTGTTTATATCTCCGAATAAGGCAATACAACGCTTTACGCTAGCAATTACACTGCCCAAACAACATTCAGTTGACTATACCAGCGTTCGGGTTTGCTGATACCTCAAACAAGGAGAATACGCACGATTGTATCGATTCGATTCCTATGAGAATTCAAGCAGTCCAAAATTTGGCCCTAGCATTAATCCCAAAAACAACGACTAGATGATTTGTTGCCTGTTTTCCAAGCAAAGACGAAATGTATTCACCGATGCTAGGCAACCCAGTCGACGCATTAACTGTGAACGTGTTCTACCTGCTGCAAAATCCGTATTCCAAGCTCTCAGTAGAATCAGCAAATTGGTCACTATCCTGCAGTTGTATCCGTTACGTGTTTCGTTTCAGATTACATCACCCAATTTGCAAACCAATTAGAGTACGGTAGACGAATATGAAGAATCAACTGTGATGGGATGCAAACGTGTTCTCCCAGCGGCTAAGAAAAAACATTCACTTCTTACATGTGTTTCTCAAGAATAGTACAGACGAAAACTAATTAATCGATTCTAACAGCTAACTGAGTGTCACCAAGACATTTTGGTTATTTTAAAACAAAAGGAGACGTTTTACCCCTTTCATTTGAAGATAGTCTGTGTGTTCACGGTTATTTTTTGCTGCGTTACATTTCCAGTCCAAATGATTTGAAAATTTTTTTGTGACAGCAACTGGATTTCGAAGGCCGATTATTCCGGAATAATTTCACTGTTTCTCGAAATTGAAATGATTAACCACTGAAGAAAGTACAACAGAGGAAAGGAAGTCGTGTAGCGTTTGCTTGGAATCAGGTTATCTGTTCTGTGGAAATTTTCTCAACTCTTGACTAATGGAGAACTCCATTATGGCTTCTCCCTTGGGGTTAATTTTTAGAGTTTACTGTTTTCCATCGACTACTGGCAATGACCTGTTTTCGCTTACGAACAAAAAAGTCGGATAGTTTATGCTGCTTCATACTTTAGTCAAATCACATTTGTTTTTGTTCTCTCAAAAATTACGTTGAATGAAAGTGTACAAAACTTTGATGAGTCTTGCTAAAAAGATAACTGTTTAGCTCACTCATAAGTGTGCTGTTGGTCTAGACGGTTCCCTAACCCTAAAAGTGCACCGGGACTTGAAGCATCACGTTATCCAAGGCATGTACGTCCAGAGCGATGAGTCCTCATAAAGAATCAGATTCTGCGTGCGACTCTACTCATCCAGGTAAGTTCAGCCCCAGATTTTGTTTAAACGAATACGATTTAAACTCTCGGAAGTTTGGTGGGAATCTGTTGAAATGATGCGTCGGATGCAAGGCTAGGTCATATGTGCCTACAGAAGTCCTCCAACATGAGGAAGTTCTTGATGACGTAACAGAATATTTAACCTAATCGGGCGTCTTTCTACATAGGATTTGCAGAAAAGCGACCCACTTAGAAAAGGAAGACTTCCTCTACTAATATATGTGTTTATGTCTCGTTTCAAAGTGTTATGCTTTCTTTTTCGGCTTAGGTAAAAATCTCGTTACATTACCAAACTGGCATATAAGTGATTTGGTTATCAACCTGTTCTTAGCTGTCGATACTACTTTCTTTTTCGGCTTGGGTAAAAATCGCGTTAGTTTACTAAACTTGCATATAAGTGATTTAGTTATCAACCTGTTCTTAGCTGTCGATACTTCCGTTCACCGTAGTTCCAACGGGCGAGTAATTCATACGTTGTCCATCTGTTCTTCAAAAAGAATTGTAAAAAAACACTCACGTCTTAATCCAGTTAATTAACGAAAGCTGGGGAATTGTAGAGTATGCTTCTTGCAAAATTCAAACTTTTACTCCCAGCTGTTCTAGCAACTGCGTGACGTGTTCCGAGACACCGGGATAGCAGACTGACTGTAAAATCTATCGACTTAAGCCAGAAAGAGATTGCGCGTCACAAGAAATGCCGATGAATTCTCTGGACTTATTGTATCTTGTAAAACTGGATCAATCAAAAATGGCAATCGTCAGGCTTGTTCTCTTTTTGGAACACCGTCTTTTCGAGTAACACTGTGATGCCTCACTCCTTGAAAGGAGGCTGCAGCGTCCAAGTCGTTCAGACTGTCTTTTAGAAGCAGCTGTCCTACAAGGAGTATGATATTGCATGTGTAATGTCATTATGCAAATTGTCGCACTCTTGCGCTGGAACAGCAACGACTGCAAACGACGGCCAAAGTAATCTCCTGTGCGAATGTAATGTCTTGTGGGACAGTTGCTAGCGGACAGTTCTGTCGCTTTCGGGAACATACCAAGCGCCATTGTTGATTAGAAAACAATAATATAGGTTTAATAGGAAACTGACATAAGATGGACCTTAAAGCTGTGAAAAATCAACTGCACGTGCCATAAAGTTTTTATTTAGAATAGAAAGATAGACACGCACAGCTTCAAAATAACATGGGCGGTTGTCTGGTCATTTTAGCAAGGTAGGTTAGGAGGATTTATATCAGAAATGTTTCCCAATCCAATTAAGAGATAAGCATGATAAAATTGTTCCGTCTCTCGGAAATATACCAACCATTTGAGCTGTTGCTGCATCCAGTCGCTGATTTGTGACACCTGTTCACCTGGTTTATTCGGCGGAAAGTATAACCTTGAACCAAAGGACAAGAGGGTCTTTGTCGTTTGGTGTCAGTATACGATTACCGACAGGTTGTTCGTTCCCCGTTACTCTGTCGGGAGAGTGGACCGCGATCCGCTCAAGGGCTTACTCAGAACCGATTAGCTTGAAGAATTACTGTAAGCAGTTTTCTAGGCAACATATGAAACTAACGTCCAAATCATCGAAGCCTCTTATGTATACATCTCAAAACGACATTCCGCATTGAATAGCAAAGGCGAGTTATCGCAGAACACAACTATAAAAGCCGTGTTAAAAGTTTGCTGACTTCACCGCGTTGAATTTCAAATGCACTCAAAATGCAAAAAACACGTCTGTCTCTATGGCCTGGTATGCAACACCTGTTTGTTCTTCCGAGAATCAGGGATATTTGTAAAGTTTTAACGGCGCACTTAATAAAATATCACTAAAATATCATTCAGACGCAGCCGGTTGTTGTAAGATACTCTCTGTGAAGCTGATCTATTGCCGACAAGTTACCAATTGTTTCCAAATCTTATAGGATTCTTTCACAAGCCAGAAAGTCATTGCCTCACGAAAAAAATATTATAAATAAAGCATTTAGAGATGGGATGTTGGCTCCTGAGGGTTTTCACGAGTGACTGTTCGCTTACCTTCCAAAAAATCCGTCTCTCGTTTGTATGCTTCCTTACATCCATCAGCTACGGTTATATTATGCATTGAACTGTTGAATAGGTTTGCTCTCAACATCCTGTTTATTAGTTGCTTTGCAATATCCGAACCGATTTTATCAGCGTAATGGACGCATTACAGTCCTGTGTTCGCCAGTTTTTAATCGTGATGAATATTGTCCGCTGGCCGTGCGCACAAGGTGATTGGCTGAGATGTGAAGATATTTGATTGGTGGACAAGTTGAATCAGTAGGCATCGAGATGTTCAGCTGCAGTGGCTTGGGAAGTGTTCCCAACACAAGTCATTGCAAGCGAACCACTTGGGTTTTATTTCAAATTGAAATGACTAGCCCACCAGTCGAGTGAACAAACTGCGGCAAATAGCGGGGAGAGGAAAAGTCTGCTAATCTTGTCAATGACTCCAGCCATTTAGAAATCATCCCCCAGTCACGTTCCACTTGACCTTGAACTAATAACCTAGGTTACTGCGCTTCCGGTACTTTGGAAACAGTGTTCCTGTTCATTCACTGACCACTGTGCACGAACCGAATTCCGAATAACGACTTTGTTTGCTTCCCTATACTGTTGCATAGCAGAGTTTTGCCTGAGGACAATGGAATCAATAAACGACGTATCTCGTTTATAGTTATGAAAAATTACCATGATGATCCGTTCATTTTATACCCAATAAAAGGATAACAAACGAAATCTACCTGTGCTTTATCCTGTGAAAAAAGTCACAATAAACATATCAGGACTCGTTGGTCACTAAAGTATGGTAGGCTGATGTCAAAACGCCTTCCAATGTGGTTGTGTGAAGGTGAACTCATTTGGGTGATCTTTGGTGAACGGTATGCTCGACAGTTTAAAGGTGATGTGAGAAATACCTCGAATATATGGTCAGAAAAAAGTGGTCCATCATAAAAAAAACTACTCATAAGGTTGCTGAGAACTCTTTGACGGCACACGACCGGTTTCACCATTCATGGAGCTCATCAGGTAGGCGCAATCCCCGAGTTTCCATCGGCCCTATGTTCTACTTGAACCCAAATTGGACTGGTTGCGACCAATACACTCATTTGCAAATCAATTTGGTTTTCATGGGAGACTCAAGTGAATCTCTCGTTTATGGTGTTCTTCAACTGAATGTGCTTCACACAGGCCGCCTCATGTTTTAGTTGGTACGATATCCGAGATATCGCAGTATATTTTCATAAAGGCAACTACTCATAAGGTTGCTGAAAACTCTTCGGCAGCCGACGACCGGTTTTGCTATTCTTGGGGCTCATCAGGTAGGTGCAGTCCTCGAGTTTCCGTCAACCTTATCTTCTACCTGATACCAAATTGCACGAACTTAGCGAAATGCACTCATTTGCGATATCTCAAGTATCATAACAACTGAAACACGAGGCGGCCTGTGTGCGGCACATTCAGGTGAAGAACACCATAAACGAGAGAACCACTTGAGTCTCCCTTGAAAACCAGATTGATTTGCAAATGAGTGTATTTGTCGTAAGTAGTCCATCAGGTCAAAGACGCATTCTGTGTAGATATGATTGACGCATCTTTTAGTTATGATGTTGACCAGATTTATACAATTTTCAATTCGTATTTCTTCCACTAGGTGATGGTAGTAAAACTGGATTCATACAATCGATTCGTCCAAATGAGTATTCTCGTTAGTGTAGACCCCAGATGTAAATCCGAACCTCAGGCGGGCCAAACGTGATGGTGATGTTGCGACGCCCTAGTTGCATTTTGGTGAAGTAGGCCACGTTCAGTGCATCATCACGCTGAAAGAAAAAGGGTTTCCCGGAATCGACGTGAGCAAGGTTCTCTAAATGGTCCTATCCAACGAGAAAAATTCGCATCAACCCATCAGAGAACCACTACTCAGCTTCGGGGATTGGAATGCAGGTTCTCATTACGAACCGAACCTATTCGAGAATATAAATCTTATTTTGATTGGTTGTTAAAAATTGATACTATTTTGGCCTGGAAGGCGTTATAATTTAAGGCTGACAACTAAGCAAGACAAATCAATCTGAAAAGTGAATAAGTTTAGCGATACTTCCAAGGACGTCCTCTAGAAGTCGTGAATTTCGTCGGATATTTTAAAGAATTGTACTTCAAGCAAGTGTACTTCAAGCGTGTCTGACCAGTACTATACTATACGTACTGCTCAGCTATAACACCCTTTCAGTGCCCAGCTGCCATGCCACTCGAGGGAAGCACGAGGGCTGGGATACCGCCAGGTTGTCCAAGCCTAGAGAGGGGAAGTCGAGAGGTAGAGGTCGGGTTCGAGCCACAAACGTTTTGGTCAGTAAATTCGCGCTCTAACCACTTGAGTCATCTTGCCCCCTGTCCGACCAATTTCCTTTGCTAATTATGAACCTAGAAAAAACGCGATCGCCGCCCTCAAATGGGGCCGCATCTCTAGTTCAGCGTCGCCCTCCTGGTTGGTGTCAAATCGTGAATCGGTCTCTCCCTAACTGGATAAGCGTGAAAAAGCCAAGCTTGAATCGACCCACAACAGTGGTTCAATTTACTGCTGAGCGGTTTCACTCAGCAGGTCAAGGGATATTAAGCTGATGTTGACGACGACTCAGCTGGAGTTCACAAAAGTCGCTCGTTTATGGTGGTGTTATTCATGCAGGGAATAAGACTGACAGAGAACGAAAGCCGGGCCTATAAGGCGAGCTCACAGTAGGGCACAATCGGGGATGAGTTGTCTTGAATTCCTGGTACCTTATAAACATTACTGAAACGTCAAATGCCACCTTTTCTTATGAGTTTAACGGCTGATAAACTGTTGCCATCTTAAAGCCTTTGGCGGTGGAAGGCTCTGTATTGCTTATAAAGACTATCATTTAACAAGTCATAGTGTAATGCAAACTACAAATTAAAAAGTAATCGTAGGTTATATAGTATAGATGTTCTTCAGAGGAGCCAGGTTAGATCGGAGCTACGGTCACTGTTGCTTTTTTAGTTAAACGGTATGAAAAGTTGTAAACTTGTGCGCACTGTAAATGTGATAATGAAAAACTGCTTCCCAGTTGCGAGTCCGATCGCACCTTCCAGAGCGGTTTCGTTACCTTAAGATGGACAGACATTCACGGACTTGCGCTTTCCGAATGTCAACACTGTCAGTCGTCGAATGCAGCCTACTGCCAAATCGGGTCCATAAAGTAGCCCGAAGAAGCATGAACCCTTACGATTGCTCTATAGCGGTGCATCACCCCACTTATTTCAAAACAATCGATCAGGTAGATTAAGCAATTAGCATCCAAGTCTTTCAGTAGTTCCGTTTTAAAAACACACTCTAGCCAGTCAGAAGAAGGCTACAATCAGTTATTTGTAGGGGCAATTGTGTTGATACGAATTCTGGTTTGAGTACTCCCGAGGGGCAAGATGGCTGGGGGGCCAGATGGCTCAAGTGGTTAGAGCGCGAATTTACTGACCGGAAGCTGGTCCGTGGTTCGAACCCGACCTCTGCTTTTCGACTTTTCCTGTCTAGGCTTGGGCAACCTGGCAGTATCCCAGCCCTCGGGCTTCCCTCGGGTAGCATGGCAGCTAGGCACCATGGTGATGTTACAGCTGAACAGTTTTCTCTCGAAAATGCATAGGTGTTTATTCATTTGTACTGAATATGTTGACGAAGTCAACCAATTCCTTCGTAAGTTAAAATAAAATAAGTGTAGCACGAGTATTTGGATCCAAACACCTAGCCAGATGTGCATATTGTGTACACAGAAATAACAAAGGCGCTATAAATCTTCTGGGTTTCATCAGACGACCAACTATTTGGGTGGCACTAGTTGAATTACTTTTGTAAACTGGTCTGTTTTTCCAAAGAAGATATATAAAACTGAGTCACAGTGTAGCTGAACAGTATTAATATTAATACAGATATGAACTTGATAATCAAGCAACGGTGCGCGCGGAACGGATGAGGGCAGCAAGTATACTTGAAGGTCATCCATTGGTGGAGTAAGACCACTTAATACCGCACAACTTCACTTAACTGTGTTGGTTCGACAGTTGAGCCTAGTGATGTCATTTGGTCGTTGGTCTGCTCGCTGAAGAGAGTAGTTGTCCTCAATCGAGGACATGGTTTCAATGTGAGTTTGGGTAGGTAAATCCCCCATCTTTTGCCTGCGCTTATATGATTTCTAAACAGTACCAAAATACCTCTAACGTGATTGGTTGGTCGCAAGGTGGTCTTCGGGTAATTTGATTGGTCGACCTCACAATTGCTTAGAGGAGGTAAGTTTACCTCCTCCATTTCCAGATTTGCCTTTTTGAAGCAGGTTCAAATTATTGCAGCCTTTTTGTGGAATTAGAAGCTTCGGAGGGAACTGCGAACTTCTACTTTGTCTAACAGTCAGCATACTTGGAAGTGAACTGGCTTACATCAACACGTCCGGAGATGAGGAGCTAACGACGAGGCGTTAACGAGCAAGAACGTGATAGAGAGACCGTCCAGCCAAACCTCCGAAGATGAGCAATTAATTCGTCATTGGAGACATTCAAAAGGGGAAAACACAACTGTTGTTCTTGTCACAACGATAAACCCAAGTCTGAACTAAATTCTTTGGGGAAGAGAAGCGACGGTGACCTTTTCCTCTACTTGAATTGTCCGTTTACAGCTTATGCAGCCCCAATCATCTTGTTTCTGTACAAATGTACGACTTAATGGCAGGTCAAGCTTATTTGACGCCAGATTTCATCCTGAAACAGCAGCACAGAAGTTACGTGGATGTTATGGTAGCTTTTGGTCGTAACACTGTCTTGTCACACTCAGTGGACACAATTCATCAAGTAGGTAGACAAAACGTATTCCTTGTGGCTCATGCGAGATTTTCCCGAGGATGTCATCACGGGGTTCACCAACCAGAATCTATGTTGTCCGTAGAGCCTGGTGCTACCTTTCTATTGTAACTAACGCCTCGGCAACCTTCACGTGTTTAATGTGCACCGCAGACGAAGTTTCAGCACAGCAGTAACTGACTAATTTCCGACTAGATTCTCTGATCAATTTTTTTCCGTAGATTCCAGCCATTCGACAGGATTTTGTCGGCCTTTGCGACCACAGTGTTTTGAAAACAGACTTGTTGAATGCGTCGAAACATTCTGGTTTCGCTTTTGGATCGAACAGTCTTGTGGTCAGCATCTCAAATTCGGGAATAATTCGAGCCTTAGCAAATGATGTTCATTACGTATAGGTATTATAGTATTATATCGGAAATGGGTTATAGTTTTCTCAGGTCCAGTGGATTCTCTGAATGCAGACTGGCGCAACGAAAGACGGGTTCGCTGAGTCACCAGCTTCTTTTTGGTGGTAATTGACCATCTCTCAGGAATGCACCCGTGATTTCCACCCTAGTTTACTCTCTGATGTAAGTGGTTCCCAAATTCCGTCATTTTGTTTTAAAATAGCGCTTGATTTAATCGTCGACGTTAAATAGCAGCGCCTTAAGTCACTAAACAGAAATCAAGTGGAGTCAGTCTTGAAAGTTTCTTCTGTTTCCTTTTCAGGCTTTACTTGGGTTGGGCCTTTTTCAAGACCACAGTTCAAGGCAATGTGTTTAGTCGATGAATTCGCTTGTGTCTCTCTCCATGAACACGGGCCTTGGTAGAGCTTGACATGTCCGGCAGGAGTACGTTTAAACTTTACAGTGAGTATTGCATATATATGTATCGCGATATCTCGAATATCGTAGCAACTGAAACATGAGGC
The DNA here is from genome assembly GCA_003604175.2 of Clonorchis sinensis. Taxonomy (NCBI): domain Eukaryota; kingdom Metazoa; phylum Platyhelminthes; class Trematoda; order Opisthorchiida; family Opisthorchiidae; genus Clonorchis; species Clonorchis sinensis. The sequence goes on from CM030375.1 coordinate 14,632,503, forward strand.
GGCCTGGTGCAGCCCATTTAGTTGCCTGGATACATCACAAACGGGAGATTCAGCTGGGTTCCATGTGAGTCTCTCGCAAAACCAAATTTGTTTGCAAACGAGTATATTTGGCTAATTACAATGATTTACTCAGTAACGTCAGACAGTTATTCATTTAACTCAGCAAGTGATGAGGAATCATTTTGTTATAAACAATTCTCACACTATCAGCACTATGCATGTCAAAAGTTAGACAGATTAGGTGAGGCGAGAGAAAGTACACATTGGTATTCTCATTGACATGCGATATTCTGAAGACACTAGTGCAGTACCTGCTTTCAAGGTGACCGTGTCGACAAGTTTCATGGGTGAGTCCAGGGCCCAGATTATGACTCGAGTACCCGTGGACCAGCTAACGTTCCCCTATTGGTAGTTGTATCCGGTTGTAAATTTGGGTCAACTTTTCGACCAAGTTGATGAAGACCTACAGCTCAAAACTCACATTGTTCGAAATAGACACGTGGTAAGTTTAGTGTCCTTTCATGCAAGACAGTAAAATTGACCTACACAAGATAAAATGACGGATTCTGTAAATAGGTCGAGGTCACCTGGAAATCTCCAGGCAACCTTACAGAAAGGGCTTTTATGAAGTCTCTGATGTTGCGATTCTTCTCTTTGGAGAAGATTCTCTGGCCTAAGGCGGGATGGACAAATGTTTCTAAGCGGCAACCGTTTCTAACTAGAAAAGTGTCTTGTTTCTGATGTCGCTGCTTTGAGCTAACTAAACAAATCGGTAATGGTTTAGCAACAGTCTACGTACGTTATTCGTTCCCAAGCTTTCCATTCAAGATACTGGGGTAATCGGTGGCACTCTCCGCAATACTTTTGACCTATTCGTCGTCCTTCTAATTCAGCAAGCTGGTTTTTGGTTACCTTGCTAAAAACTGTCGAATCGACAGGTTTCAGAGTTATTTTAGCCACTATCCTGCTTGATGGCAGACATTGTTATCCTCACATTTCGCCCACTTGCACACAGGACACCAGTGCCTCGTCAAAACATTTGAGTTGGTTGTTTAGAAATGCAAACTCGTTGGCACTGTCTTGTACAGCACTGCAAAGCTCAAAGACTTCAACGTGTTGGAGACTTCTCCAATCCCCATTTTCATGTGCACTGACTGTGTTTATTGGATCAATTGGAAGCCCATGGTCAAACGAAGCACGTGAGGCATGAATGTACTCGCTGGCAGACAACTCTGAGCAGTTGGTGTCAAACATGGAAGAGGTGCGACATTCAGATACATTCAATGAACCGAATGCCGCTCTATCCTCGGGTTTCTGAAACTCTCCTAATTCAATGGCTTTGGCACTCCTTTCACACTAACTAAAAAATACATGGGATTTTGAAACGGTTTTTTACTTGGGCCGCAATTGGATGAAGTCATGTACGCATAACTGTTACAGTAGACTTAGTACACACACGAAAAATTTGGTTGTGACTGTTACGCTTGAAGTTGCGGAGCTGGCGTTGCTATCCAGGGTGGCGTTTTTGTCATAGTACCTTCAACCTTCATCGGGCTTTTATAGCAATCAATGATATGCATGCTAACAGAAACAAATACTATCAAAACCGAGGACTTGAAAACAGTAGCATGAGGGCCTTTGATATGAGCAGCACAACGGAACGGAATAAACGGCTCCTTTTAGAGTAGTTCACATGCCAACCACACACAGATGACGTCTGCTCCCAATGGTGACAAAACATTCGCAAACGAAATCCCAAGTTCGGCAAACCGGCCGGCTGTCGTCTGACTATCGTCCAGATCCAGCGGTCCATCCTGAATATCTACAGAATTCTAACCACTTTCAAGGAAGTGGAAACTAGACCCCTTACTGGTGCGAATTCGTTCTTTTCGGGGTTACCAAGTGGCCGCCAAAATTCTGTGGCACGAACTTTGTATGAAACGACAGATATTTACTGAAGGTAATTTTTTACGGCCCTTAAACGAAAACTGATACCAGCCCTTGGTCCAGCCTACCCATCTGCTCAGCTGCAAATGGCTGCATTCACTTGATTGGTCTACTTCTCATGCCATACACCAGTTCATTTGCAGACGCGGAGCATCATTATCATCAGAGTCAGCAACATCAGTGTTCACACCATTGATTCACTGCCGTACAACCATAAAGTTGACCCAATTATATTTCAAGCCTTAAGGTGAAAAGAAGAGAAAAAAAGTGGGTGTGGGAAGGGACCTAGTGCTGACCTATGTCGAACATCCTGAAGTACTAACGCCTCCAAGCGCTCAGTCAGACCGTCTGGAAATAAACTGACAGCAAAACATCACTGACATCGATTAACTGCCATTTCTTGCAATGTCTCCTGCCTAGCACAGGCTGGATTACGGAGACTCCATCCTAGAAGCCGTACAAGGCGAACAGCTATCAAACTCTTCGTGATCTTTTTCACGCCCTTCTGCCAAGTCACACTTTATCCACCTCGCGGTTTGCGCCATCAGCAGCAGCAGCAGCAGCAGAGGCAGCAACATCAGTGTTCACACCACTGCTTCACTTCCGTACAACCATAAAGCTCACCTAATTCTATACGTAATGCACTACTCATAAGGTTGCTGAAAACTCGTCTATCTCTACCTCATCTCTTACTACCTCATCTACCTGATTAGCCCCAAGAAGGGCAAAACCGGTCGTGGGCTGCCGACGAGTTTTCAGCAACCTTATGAGTAGTGCATTACGTATAACTGGAACATGAGGCGGCCTGGTGCAGCACATTCAGTTGCCTGGAAACATCACAAACGGGAATTCATCTAATTCTGTTTCAAGCCGTAGAGTGAAACGAAGCGAAAAAGAGTGTGTGAGGAAGACGACTTTTTATTCTACTCACCTACGTGTATCACACGGATTGTCCTACTCGTAAACACGTTTCGAAGTGCCAGTCTTGTAGAATATGAGTAGGTCGGGTGCGCTGCTAGATTCTATTTACCAACTATGTTGCAAAGCTTTCGCGAACAGTAGGGGAAACATCGTTAGTGAGTGGTTGTATGCGCTAATGCAGTCTCTAAACCGTATCTAAAAAGTCCATTGTGACGGGTTGGTTTCAAGTTAGCTACTATGTCGGTGAATCGGTCAACTTGAGTTATGGTTTCATTTCTTTTACCTGATTGGGTCGTTAAATGCCTTTATTTCAACAGTTCTGTCCGCATTATGGCTGATCCGTTTCCTGGTTGTGTTACAGTCTGGTTTTCTCCCATTTGATGGTCTCGCTGGACGAACTTCTATTTCGTAGTTTTCTCAGTTCGGTTTTATCGATTCGCTTGTTATCGTCCTATAGTTTTCCCCAAGAGGTTTGAAATTTTGCCTTTTTTTATCGATTTTGTTTATGGTGTCCAAATCGTCGTGTTTTCTGATTGTCTCCTCTGTAAAGGGTTATACTCTGAAAAGTTCCCGCCTTTTTGGACAGGTGCTTAAACGCTGCCCCAGTCCGCCTGATGCTTTTATCCGTCTTCATGAGCTGAAGCAAATGACATCATTTTATTTACCTGTAGGCTTGTGCCCATGTATTCTGGTGAAAGGAAGAAGGCCTTCGCTACGGAGTTGTCTACTTGAGAACGCCAACTGAACAGTTACAGACTATTGAACAGGGGAGCAAAACTCATATGCATCTCGTTTACAAAATTGAATATCCACCTTCTCCTTGAATGCGTCTTCCTGAACTTTTTCTGGATATTCATTGACTGCTACTCAACTGCAAGCAGATGCTACAAAGAGACTCCACAAATTCCGTAACAGATCTCACTTTTCAAGAGACGCAAAGCGGATTTACGAGAAGACGAACTACTCACATGCCGCATCAGTAGTATCCACCGTTACACTTGTAGTACAGGTACTTAGTTTTCTCCCAGTCTAACCAAATTGGTGCCTGTCACGGTCGTTGGGAGCGCTTTTTTCTTATGTTTGCCCTATTGAAAGCTACTTTGTCACAATTTGTAGTATCTTGCAGCCATGTTGATGTTTTTCATACGTGGAAAGCAATCCTACTGTCATCCTGTTGTGTTGACAAACTAGCTTAGTTTTGATTTCGTAAAGATAAATTCTTTTGAATAGCCGTTGTTTTGAAGTATCTGACAAAAATATTTGTCTGCTGTTTTTCGTTTTCAGCTGTGATTTGTCGCAATTCGCCCCAATCTGTTTGATTAATGTTCGAAAGAAACTTTGTTTGTGACAGTTTCGATGGTTTACAAAGTGGTTTACAAACGCATCTACATGCGTTTCACTTCTCCGTGCTTTCATTTGCAGTAAGTGAAGGACAGACCCATACGGGAATGCAAAGTCGCTGTTCTCCCTCAAATTTCAAGGACGAATTCAATTTACCCTATCCGTCAAGCACATGATTAAGGAAAGCACTTTATGGAAATCCGGCGAACAGACGCATGGAAAACTCCGTAAGGCACACCCCTGGTTGTAGACGGAACTTCTTGAGGAGTCATATTTCTTAACAATCCTAGTGACAAACTACGGTACCAGATTATCTTGGATCCGATCTGTAGCATCGTACACAGTCCGTGTAGTCTCCCTTTAGGACCGCTTCGGTGAGCAAACATCCTTTCGATGGAGATAACTTTCTTTCACTCGATCTTTTTCCTGCTATCGCGGATACTCACAGACATTTCCACACCATCAAGTCATCCAAGAGTGTGGAGAACAAGTTGAACAAAAGCACTTGACTGTTATTCAGCAGTCCTGACCAACTTCAGGACATCGGTTTAACCTGGAAACTATCTTGATTCACGTTCACCATGCACACAGATGTGGTTAGTGCCTGCATGGGGCTGTGACAAACGGCGAACACTTTCCATCAAATAATCATGTGGTCAATCTTCCCGGCGGATAACATTTTAGGACCTACCCAAACCCATTGTATGGTAATCCATTTTTCCACCGCTTGTTGAAATTACAAACATACCTACCAGGATGGTCAGATTCCTGAAATTAACCACTGAATATCCGAAATCTACTGAGACCCTCAACTCCACTGGATACTGACCAGACAGACAACGCCCCCGCAATATGCAGCACATTACAGCCTTGTGTCAAAACCAGACAGCGTGAGTCAGCGTTGGATCAAGGTCAGACAACGCCCCCTCAAAATGCAGCGCGTGACATCCTTGTGTCAGAGCCAAACAGCGCGTTGGACCAAGGTCAGACAGTGTCTCTCCAATAAAATAGCTTAAGGCCGTGGTATTTTCGCACTCACGCACTCGCACTCGCTTTTTCGCAATAAAGCTGTTGTGTTCCTTGTCGGTGAGTCTTTCTCCGGCACTAGGCACTGGAGCCAGAGATATAACCAGTCAGATATAACGGCACCGCAACAACACCATATTGGGGTGGCGGTACCCCACCTAGACAAATAACTGAGCATACTTCAGAGTATACGGGGCACATGTTTCATCAAACCCCGAGGAGACCAGTAAATAAGTTACTTTCATTTGTAACTGGAGCTGATCGTTTACAGCGACAGAGAGACCCGGAATTCGCCCCCGTAGTTGATAAGGGCATGGTTACGTTCATCCATTCGTCATTTCACCCATGGTTGGCGTCCAACAAAAACCGAACGAATTAACTGATTTGTATTTTTGATCCATACAGAAAGCAGTGGTTATCCCAGGGTCCGGTCGCCAGCGAGTTTCACAACCCGTATAACCTGACTTCGCACCAATACAGGTCACGAGAATCACGACGGCCACGTCTGCGAACAGGTATGTGCTTGTGGCACGAATCCCAGTGCAGTTAATCGGCGTCTGTCCCATACGAGGTCAGTGGTAAGTGCCTGGATGAGTGGTCACCACTGTCCGTAAACCACGTCAGAACGAGTGCTGAACGCGCGTATATATATATATATATATATATATATATATATATATAAACTGCAGCGGTAAATTTACACACTATCGTGGAACAGGACAGGGCGAGCAGCATTCAAGCAGGTGTGTGAAGGTTAATTGATTAAAAAAGCAGTCCTTTTGTCAGGTACATCAGAGGGAACTGATCAGTCAGACGGAGGACGTCTTGTAAGATGCGGAAAATATGCGATTCCAATAAACGTTCTAAAACGTACTGACCACCCACCAGACCTTTCGTGACCCCAGACTGTGGACCACCGATGCACATGGTGAATCGTTCAACCAGTCACGAACGCACCGGTTGACCTGATTCATCTGTAAGGTGGGAACATTTGCCACCGCAGCAGTCGATTTTAATTTGCGGTGTGTTCCAACGTCTAATCCGACCCTTCATCAGCAAAAAAGTTCGTTTCCTATCCTTGTCACATCCAGCTCCAACTACCGCCCGATAGTGCGAGATGGTCACATTTGGCGAACCCAGGGCAAAATGGATGACGTTACGACAACCCCCCGTTCACCTCGCAAGAGTCCACCAAACTTTGTACTCCAGCGTATGTTCTTCTATGACTTCGCCGGAGCTGGCGGATATGCGCGGATACAAGGTTTCAAAGATCTCAAATTCTGTGAAGACCGTCTCCAATTCCAAGTGACTCCACTTCAACGGGCGCAGCAGAACAAGATGATGGTGTTCACGTTCTTCAATTTTGACAAGGTTAGTCAAGAACATTCAGAACTTGCCTTTCTTGGCAATTTTTAATGGCAACGAGATTCAAGAATGATGGTTTGATAGACGCCTCCTAGTGGAGATTACCTGGTAGACGGTAGGAAGTGTCCCTACCTGCCGAAGGTCCCTTAATGGGTGATTCAAATTAATTGTTCCCAATTATTCATCCAGCTGTTGGTTGGTGGCGGTTTACTTGTGTTGTTTTTGAGTCATCCGTCAACTTGCCCAGGCATGAAAATTCAAATGTGAGCAAGTGGAGTGTGGATAACAATCTCACCTAGCATGCCAGTTTTCTGTACGGACGCATCAGAATAACTGCTCCAGGACGGTCAGCAACTGCCAGCAACTAAACGAACTGCCTTTTTAGTTCAAAAATGTGAAGAAACTGCTGATTGCTAGCAATGTATACTAAAACACTTTTCAGAAGCAGTGAACGGATTTCAGTGAATTCTGAAAGGGCTTAAAATTCCGTCTTACAATCCACCCTATTATTTCAGTTTGGTGCTTTATTCCGCCGTTTTATGTTTACCTTACACGCACAGAGCAGCATACAGTGATTGCGTTACACGAGGGCTTATGCTGCTTCCGAGGAAAATAGGAAAACGATTTTGAAAAAATATGATAATTCCCAAATACAAAGATAATCATGAGCTTAGTTGAAAAAATCGTGTTTATTGCTGTTTTCTCGCATAAAAGCTGAGTTAATTTCAGCATCGATCATGGTCCTGTGGATCACGTGGCAGACCATTCACTCGGAGGTTTATCACTCAAATGAGTGATTGGTGCTTAAATTCCGGTAAATTTTCCCACATTATTCACGTGCCATTGGGTGTTGTTTATCCGAATGGTATTGTGACGGATTTTTCTGCAGTTCAGGGATTTCGCCCTGGTTTCTAGAAGGGGTAGGTAATGAAAAACGGAAAATTACAAGTGAACCGGAAATTCGTACTGGTAAAAAGGAGCAGGCAAATCCACTCAGACGGGTTCTTCTTGGAAAACAGGTGACTACTGGCTTAGGTCAGTAGTGACACTCACGTGTCACGTGATGAAGCGTTTAGTTAGTACACTTTCCTTGGGGAAAAAACCTCTCTTATGGTACTTATGTCTTGCTTATGGTCACTAGATTGATGCTGTTTAAGGTCAGGTGTAACACCAGAATTCGATTCTTCTCGAAGAGTGGAAAGTTACCTTTTTTTTAAAGTTCACCTTGATAATTGATCGACTGAAGGGGGTGATGAACAGGCGTACGCTAGGTCTCCTTAGAAATTGGACATAAAATTGTACTCTGAACATAGGTCCGAGCACCGGTCTGGGACGCTACGCCACGTTGGTTTTCCCAGCCCAGCTGAGTAATTGGTTTGTCACCAAGGCGGAGAGAGCGCAAGTACGCTTTTTGGTAAGATTTATCGTTGTCGTTCCCGATTCTGTGTAAATTAGCCTGGTACACCACATTTTTACTGGAAACTTAAGTCCATTGTTGTATGCTTGGAGGGTGTACGGTTTATAAAAACCTATAGATGCAGACAAACGGATGAAGTATCCAGAGCAACGTTTCTCAAGAAATATGATGTGAGGAGGTTTGAGGAGGGCATTACGGAAACGTTGAATGCAGGGAGGCAGTGACCGATGTTTTGTTCGCTACCGTGAATACCCAGAATCCCGACTGCTGTGTTTTCAACATCGTGATTTAGTGCGGTCAGAATGCACGGTATAAATACAGAAAGTAAGGATTCGAACTTGGGCTGGGTGAGTATCGCTCCACTACCATCCAACAGTTGTTCATATTTTTGCGTGTATTATTCAACCTGCAAGATACTACTCCACCAGATTTTGAACAATCGTCAGACACTTGCGGTGAAAAAAATCTTCGTCTTGCAGGCAGTAAGTACACGGAAGCGCGTTGATACACTATGAAATCGGTCACTTCCAATAACCCTTTCGTCCTGCAAGTGAGAACAGTCTAGGCTGAATAACCGGGAAGCAATGCACAGCTGTTTCGTCCTTATTGGGAGGTGTAAGCACTGTTAATCTCACGGAGTTCCAGAGAGTCCCGCATCCCCATGCCTGGTAGTTTGAACAATTATATGTGCGGCCACGATCGAAAGCTGACCTGAGAGCCATTTCAATACACACTATCGATCGAACTCGCCTACTTACAGATCCACCCAATGTGACTCTGTTCTGAGCGCGGTTCAATTCTTGACAAAATTTGGAATTTTGTGCCAATTTGCTACTAAATGTGATCCGTGTATTGTACGGCGTCATTATATATGTTGGTTACTCGGTGTGTAAAGTTGGGATCATTTTGTATAGGCAATACGTTAGAAATATACAGTCCGTGACTACGAAAACATAGTAGTTAGGAAGAGAACGACAGCCAGCGTGGAACGGACCCAATTCACCAAGTTCCAATGCAGGTTCTACACCAAATTTGATGTCACATCAGTGTGTTTATACACGTGTATAACGACGAAGACCTTCTGGAGAATGCCCCTAGACTGACCACTTTCGATAGGGGAGTGGATCTGTCCCGAAATGAGTCGTATTTCGGAAGAGAGGTATTACTCAAGGGATTAGACTACAAGAAGAGAATTTGGCTTGATACGCCTGAGTAGAACGTAGTTGCATCCTCTTTGTTGAAATAATTGGGTTTTTGATTGATCGAAGACCTGGAGGACTGGCTATTTGCTAGTCGAAGTGCTTGTCCCATCAGATGTTATATACCCATGCCTAAACCTCAACAGTTGCGTCGCAGTCTTTTTCAGAAAGCCTCTGCTGCATGTACTTTTAGCGACTGGGCATTTTCGCATATTCATTCAGAAAATAGTATGATGCTCATTGCTTCAGCTCAATCCAAGTGAGGAGGACTAAAGGACTATCTGAAATAAGTTCAATTGCACACTAATTTGGTTTTTAGGGAAAATCAACTGAATCCTTGCTTGTGGTATTTTTTAGCTGGATGTGCTGCACACAGGCCGGATGAAGGCTGCACACAGGCCGGATGAAGTTTCAGCTGGTAGGATGTCCGAGATATTGCAGGATAGTTTCTCGAAGGAAACTACTCACAAGATTTCTGGAAACTACCGGTTTCCCCCTGCTTGGGACTCACTCCTTGAGTTTGCGTCAACCTCATGTCCTATGTGAACTCAAATTGCACGAAGTTCGACCTATGCACTCATCTGCATGCCTATTTGGTTTTGACAAGAGACGCAACTGGAACCCAGATGAATCTCCCCCTTATGATGTTCTTCTGTAATTTGGACCGAACTGGAACATTAGGTTGACGCAAACTCGAGGACTGTGCCTCCATGATTGTTAGGTGGAATCCCGCGCCGCTACCACTTTACCGCACGCAGTTAGTCGCCGCTGCTGCCAAGACACCTAGTGCGCACATGGTTGGCCACGGGAGTGGGCCGCTTGCCGCCCATCATCAAGGCGAGCTCTGATTGGCCAAAAGTCTGGACCTAACAGCCAATCAAGACCCGGTACTCGCCGATTGCAGGTTGCCAATGACGTCGGAATTTCCAGTGTTTTCGCTGCACACATGCAGTACATGTGTATTTGACCCGGTTTTGGCGTCAAGACACACTGTATACCTCTGGCAGTTGTTTTGGTGGGAAAGCTAGCTTGGAAGCTTCAGGCGGGCTACTTGGGAATTCTTTAAACACTTATGAGTAGTGTGATTTTAAAGATTTTAATGGCTAGAGCAAACCAACAGACCGTTCCTACATCAAATTACTACTTAAAGCGACGGTGCCTCTATCTGATCGATCTGACACTAATGCCGGCATCGGTAGTGAAATAACAGGGTTTAGAAATCCACAATAAAATTCTAGAGTTTCTATTTTCATCGAGGACTATGAGTGAACATCAATCATTATTTTCAAGCAAACGCGGTCGTTTGAATTCTGACGTTTTTACCGGTCCTTTCACTGACTAAAATGTACGCAACGCAAGTGCAGCAAACAGCGGTGACCACCTTTTTGGCGCGAAAGCGTCCGAAGTGTCTTCTGCTTGTCATGCCTCAAAGTTTCATAAAAATCATGCGCTACTTTTGCCGAAATCTATTGGATCTGGGAGCTAAACTTCTGCAGATAAAGCTCAATGCTTACTGATCAAGTGGCTTTTGATCTGTTCTCTGGGAGTGGCATTTATCCTGCATACAATTTTCCAGGTACTGTTGAAGTTAGTCCAGCAGTTTTCTTGTTCAGACTTGTCGATAGGAAACAGTCTCCTACCTGTGGACGGTTTAGAGCTTATAACACCCAAAGTTATTGGCAATTTGTCGGAATAGTGGTGTAACGGTGGGTACTACTGATGAGGCATGTGAGTAGTACGTCTTCTCGTAAATCCGCTTTGCGTCTCTTGAAAAGTAAGATATATTACGGAATTTGTGGAGTCGCTTTGTAGCATTTGCTTGCATTTGAGGAAAAGTCAATGAATATCCAGAAAAGTTCAAGAAGACGCGTTCAAGGAGAAGATGGATATTCGGTTTTGTAAACGAGATGCAAATGAGAGGTTTGCTTCCTTGTTCAATACTCTGTAACTGTTGAGTTGGTGTTCTCGAATAAACAACTCCGCGGCAAAGGCCTTTTTCCTGTCACTGGTAGCTCGAGTGCGCTTTCTCGTTGTATTTACGGCTCGCCAGAGGTTTGGGTATCCTGAGTAGAATTACGCTTCCAGGTAAGGTTTGGTATCTGTCTTTCCCCAGAGTGCGGTCTGTTCCGGGAGTGCGCTGTATGTAGTTATCGTCCTGTATAAGGTTTATTGATCGATTTCGTCGGTACTGTCCGCTGAAAATTACGCCAGTTCTTTGACTCGACCGGATTCAGCTTCTTCAGAAGGCTTAACTGTATGGAACCGAGTGCGTATGCTCTAGTGTTCAAATACTAAACGGAATGTCGGGGCAGCCAACTGAGGACGAATTGGTATTTTTCAAAAAAGAATGCCACTAACTGAGTTTCAAAATGTATTTCCCTGCTAATCATACCCGATCGCTAGTGTTTATTCTGCTTACCAAAGACTGTAGTCGATACAACTATATAGTAAGTACTCTGTGCTGCCGGATGACGGATATGCATCAATACTTTCCATGAAGCATGGTATGGAGGTCCTGTGGGGAAGGCGAGAAGTTCTCTCCTCCTTATAATGTAGCAGATGCCATTAAAAGCAGTTACGTGTATCTGGCCTCACATCAAGCAGATCGCACCGCATTCATGACTGATTTGTGGTCACGCACAGAACCCATCGCTTCCAGACGTGCCCAATATCCACGGTACTGCCTAATGAGAACAGCACTCACTCAGCCCTTAGAAACAAAAACTACCCTTTGGTTTCTGTGTCCGCAGTTGTGCCAGACTGGCAAACAATTCCTTCCAAGCTAACTCATCCTTCATTCTTTTGTCGATCGATTTACCTGGAGACAGATTTGACTTGATCGCTCATGCTGTTCGCGAATCTGATGAGCTGAAAATCACGCACAAATAATACCCCGTTTGGGGCAAGTACAGCCCTCAGGAAAGCTCTAACAAACGCTCCAAAAGACGTGCTTTTCATCGGTGCATTGCGCGGAAAGCGAGTTTTTAGTGATTAACTTCATTTGAAGTTGACTGGGTCTGTTTGATCTACTGGGCTGGCCTAAAGTTTTTTTATTTTACAGACGCGCCCGCTGAATTTGATTTGAGTATTGTGAACAGAAAATGACGGTTGGCTCCCCTCTTCCACTGCCATCGACCAAGCCAAGCCGAGAACATCCTGAGAGCTCCAATAAAGCACTTTTGTATACGGGTGATCAAATCTGTAATGTACTGCTGCTGAAGTTTACTGAGTCAGCGAGAAATCACTCTGAGTTTTGTCAGGAGGACATGTTATGTTGATCGGCTTGCACATTTGATCGCCCATCCAATGCACCGGGTGAGGTGGCTCAAGTGGTTAGAGTGCGAATTTACTGACCGGAAGCTGGTCCGTGGTTCGAACCCGACCTCTGCCTCTCGACTTCCCCTGTCTAGGCTTGGGCAACCTGGCAGTATCCCAGCTCTCGTGCTTTCCTCAGGTGGCATGGCAGCTAGGTGTGTTACGGCTGAACAACCGCGCTTCCGCATTAGCATGCGGGCTTTTTCAAAAATGTCGATACACGAAAATCACCGTTTGGTTGTCTTGTAAACTGGTCTCTAGCAGACAGAAAGGAAGCCGTACGTGAAAACAGAGAAAACTAAGCTAACTGCTTCAAACCCTCTTTCTCTATGTGAGAGTAACAACCAAGACCTAGATCGTTTTGGGGAAAAACTACTTGCGGACTGACAAAAATTAACTGGAACACAGGAACGGACGGAGTTCTTCTTACCCTCAGGTTACTCGGATGAAACTAAACACAGTATTATTGGTTTTAAGATTACTGGGGCTTCAGGTACGTGAGAACCACGATTTATACAAGTGTTGATGCTCAAAGCCGGAAGCACCTGATCGGTTTATTCAGAAGGGCCTCAACCTTTCCACACACACCTTATGAACCCACTCAGTACCCGTATTCACTTGCATTAGGTGAGTCAGAAATGTGGCTTGTCACTGAACAATTTTTCATCAAATTCTTTTTCAAATACAGTGAACTGAGATGAGTAGTTTTCATCGTATGGCCAATATTCACCGTTGTCACCCAACGTAGCAACAAATTGGATAAATATTTTTGTAGGTAGTTGCAGAGTCTATGGAATTCACGTCGACATCACTGTCGTTCAAATTGTCGTCCTCCTGTCCTGGCTCAGTCATCCTGGTGAGTGCACATCAAAGGGGGTAGAACTCCAGTCCAGCTTGCCCATTATTACAGCCCATCAGCAGTACCATTCCTTGGTCGTGTCAGACTTTGAAATCCGGACAGCTGACACGCCAGATGAACTGGTTCTATTTTTTGTACGAATACCGTCGGGTAATGTACAACTATCGGAAATGTACTGTTGCTTGAAGACTCCTAACAGAACGACACAGAGTTGTAGCAGAAAACGTGCGATGCTGTTTTTAGACCACCGGAAAACGACGAATGACCTTGGTTGCCCGATAATAGATTAAGACACAATGAAAACATCAAGCGTCTATGGTTAAGCTAGATGGTAGTCAGAAACAGGCCTCCATTTGTTTGTCCACCGGTCTAACGCCTTAGAATCTATTTCGGCATCACAGACTTTCGTGTACTGTCACATTGGTTTCCACATACAACGAGTCGTTATTGCATAACTACAAAAAAAGGTTTTCTCACTTTCCATCCACCCAGTGTTCATTTCCACGTGCCATCCTTTTCAGTGTAATGAAAAATTTACTTGGCCAGAGTACCACAGTTCTGGATCATTTGAGCTGCTCACCTATATGCACAGATTACGGACACGTTCGATTACTGGCAGCTTGCGTCATAGTAATGCACGGTCCGGCTGTCAAATCACCGCTTTTTTGTGAGTCGTCAGTAATTTGATTTGGCCAATTGCAGAAAGGGGAAAACGATACAAATCGGTCGATATCGAAATGCTTGCAGATTAGGGATGATGAAATTAGCTATTCTGAATGCGATACAGAAAACGTAGGTGCCCAAAACCTTCCGACGATGCTTGTTGCAAAATGTGTCACGGAACTGTATTATGTCGAGGGCTTTGGAGACGAAAATAGATTTGATACACTCGTACCGATAGAAAAGAAGCAGAGCATAAGGGGTGCAAAATTAGGGCTGTGAACAAGCGGTTATGCTCTTGTTGTATGTCTAACACAGACTTGGTATGGTGTTTGAATAGAAGGTGATTTTGAACAATATCGTCTTATCTCAGCTTTCGAACCAATAGTGACGGACAGATGTGAAACAAGTCATATTCGTAGTTTTTATATATGGTCAAACTTTCCTTGATGGGATCAGGACCGACGAGTGCTATTAAAAACTTACCGTATCAGATAGCAGCATGCTTATAGTATATGTATATATATATACCCCACGTATAACTTTTTGGAGAGCACCTTGACTTTCATGTGTCGCATTTATTAACTCTAGGTAGTTGAGCCCCCTGACTGAAGTCGTATTTCGTATTCTTTACAGAACTGTAAGGATTTCTGGGGCGATTTATTCAATGTAAATATTTTTCTATTCATTGTCACACACCCTAATTAGGGCCCTGATTACCACTCCATTCCTTAGGCTGTCTTTGATCTGCGATGCGATTTGATCCGATTACCTCGAATCCGATTGGTCCATTGAATAGTACTACTTCAGTCTTCCTTTTGATTGGTTCGTTTGCTATATCTGGTACTTTGTGGTTTAAAAATCCTCTACAATGAATGATCACGTCGCGGTCTACGCATCGCTGCTTCTTACTGGTACGTTGGCGAGGCCCGTTCAGCATTCCGATTGGACGTTCTAGCGTTGTTTTGGCCAGTTGCTCATGGTGGCATTTGGTGTTCTATTAGTTAAAAGTTTGAATTGTTCTGTTGTTCTGTGTTTAACCGCTCCCATGAACCTTTACTCAGACTGGATAGCAGGCCTAATTGATACACTAAGTCTAGAATATCAAGTTTGAATCACTGCCTTTACCTTAGCTTGTTGAAACCGATGTCTTTTGTTATCTACAGCAAAGACTGCTGATGGATTCTTCTAAAGGTAAACTGGTGTTCGCGTATTTTGATGGAGTTTTAATCGCCGAAGACATCGTTGAACAGTGTGTCGGTTTGCTATAGCCTATTAACCCTGATAATGAAGTGTCACCCGTATAACGAAGATCCATTCAAGGCTCGATTTCTGAGAGTATAATCCACTTCGATTTCTGCGATGTCATCTTAGCTGTATAGTCTGATACTGGGGATCTAACCGGCGTTCGCGTCTGCTGTTCAAGCCGTTTGCCTCCGAACTCAGAGTGTACTGTCAAGCAAATGCTGGGAGTTCACGTGTGGTTCCTCTCCCAAGCGCTCAGTTTGAAACTCCGTGACTACCCCGTAATTCATTCATCGATGGTAACCCCGTTGGGATACAAGTTAACCACGTAAAAAGTGTTCCCACACCAAGCAGCACCGTCATGTTGCCATAATCACTTTTTATGGTCTTCACTTTTGCGGAACGCTGTTATATAGTGTAAGTCCAAAACTGACGTCTTGGTAAGATATTTTGGCTTCTTAAATTTTGTTTGAGATGTTGAAAGTTGGCAGTCCCAGTTTTGATGCAACGGCCAGTAGAGTTGTACTTTTGTTTTGTACTTTTGAAATTGAGAAACATTTACATCATACGCCTGGTTAATTAACTAGTTAAGTAAATGGTTTGCAACAAACTGGTTCGACAGCAGATTTACCTAAAGTGAGTTGGTCGTGTTATGTTGACCGGTCACGGTAGATAACACAATGTTGCATTGTGATTGGTCTGGTGAACTTTGGCGAAACCTGGGTTTGATGTCAGTTCTGAGTAGACACGTAAATTTTTAAAGCGTCTCTGTTTTCTAATGGGACGCTTTAGCCAAACAAACGGTAATTTGCGCGGAAAAGTTTATAAAACGTCGAATATAAGCAGTTTGCATCGGTATTCTTCAATGTGAGACAAACAATGTTTGGGTACCAGTGACGAGGTTATCTCTGAAATTTCGAGAGCTTCCAGAAGACTATCATCGTAAAAATCCATATCCCGTCACATTTGGATGATGGTTGCAATGTAAGAAGGCAAAAAAAGAACGAAACGTGGTGTGTCAGTTATGATAACCAACGTGATAGGAGTTCAAACACTGCGTTCGCGTAGACTCTCATTCAATTTCTGATTAAACTCACCTCGTCTTCTGAGTAGAGCCAGACGGTCTCTAAGCTATCTTTGCAGGGAGTGATTTCATTTAATCCAGGCGGTGTCCCCTGCACTGTACCGGTTTGCGCACTCAGGGCATACTTGGCGATTACTGTTTCGTGCAAAACCAAACATCCAAGCACGTTTTATTGCATACGGAAGTCAGTTCTATAACTATCGACGGAATCAAATGCACCGTAAATGCCACTGACCGCGTTAAAGATTATATCAGTATATCGATCTTACGCTCCTACTGGCCTTTTAAACTCTGGTTACCGTGTGCTTTCTGGATGTGCTCTCATATTGTCACTAGGGATAAAGCCAAAGTTCTGATGAACGAAGTGCATCCAAGCTTCTTATCCAAGTTGTAAGCAATATTACCCCGTTGTGTGTAAACATTCGATGAAATGAGCCGAGACACCTGGATATCCAAACTCAGTTTGTGCCATTGCCCAGAAGACCGATGTAAATGTTGCCCATACTGGACATTGCAGTGGGGTACACTTTAAGCGCTCACCTAAGACATAGTTTTAACTAGGCCATACTATGCGAAACCGTGAAAAAATTGGGGTCGAACATTAATTAAAACACACTACGGGAATGCAGCACTTCTTCAGTAAGTTCCCCACAACTAGGACAGTTACATAATGCACTACTCATAAGGTTGCTAAACATTCGTCGACAGCCCACGACCGGTTTCGCCCTTCCAATTCGGGCTCATCAGGTAGGCGCGGTCCCCGAGTTCCCGTCAAACTTATGTTCCACTTGAAACCAAATTGCACGAAATTAGCGAAATACACTCATCTGCAAACAAATTTGGTTTTGCGAGAGACTCGCCTGGAACCCAGCTGAATCTCTCGTTTGTGATGCTTTCAGGCAACTGGATGTGCTGCACCAGGCCGCCCCAAGAAGGGCGAAACCGGTCGTTGGCTGTCGACGAATTTTCAGCAACCTTATGAGTAGTGTACCACGTATATACATGTATCGCGATATCTCGAATATCGTAGCAACTGGAACATGAGGCGGCCTGGTGCAGCACATTCATTCCCGTTAGCTTAGCCTTCCACATGCTAAGGAGAGCCTTTATGTGTCAACAAGGACTACTCGTAAAGCTAAACCCAGAGGGAAAGTTTTCACAGGGATTTCGTGTATTCCGTCATTCGTCTTGGTTCAGAACTGTTTTTGTCTCGGGTCAAAATTGTTCTTCAAATTTACTGAAAACCATGTAAAAGGACTTGCTTTCGCGTCACACGTAACTATGATTTCTATCGTTGTCTGAAAGTACCTCTCTAACTGGGATTCCTAGTTTCAAGAATGAGTAACTTATCAAAACCGAACCTGTTTGCTTTGGTTAATGGTTGTAAGCAAAGATGTGTGCAAACGTTCTCTGGACTTTGGTAATTTTGGAAAGCGAAGACGTTTACTATAGAATTCTCTGGAGTCTGTTACTGGAAGGCAGATTTCTAATGTCATTAGGAGTAAATTCAAAAACGGCGGTTGTCAAATCCAGTCAAAAACTTTCACCAAGAATGGTAAGGGTGGATTACATGAACGTGTTTGTTGTAGTAATGGAGGACCACAGATTTGTAACCTCATTTTCGGTGGGTCATTTTCTTACTTGAAAAGGTATGTGCACCGCTATCTGGTCCTATGCTTGACCAAGTCTGTTTTCTTCGAGAGAAATTGCTCTCCAGCTGTTGGTGATGTGTCGAGAACGCAAGAGCCACGTAGCTCCGAACTGAACAAGCAACCAGACGAGAAACTCATAAAAGAAGCAGGAGGTACGATCCAAACGAACATATCATTTGGATTGGAGGAGGTATCCAGACAATAAATCAAAATACCAAATAAACCAACGGACACAGGGACGCCAGTCAATTCAATGGAGAAAATAGGGCGGAGCAGTCATCCAATCACTTCCGAAAAAGGCAAATCGGACCAGAACGCAGTACCAATCGAGAGGGAGGCCAATCAAATCGGAGGAGGAAACTACTAAAAATTGAAGTCCTCGGGATGACCAATCGACCTGAAGGAACGCAACAACGATCGCGAACGGACCAATAAATTCATGAAAAACGCTGTCACTCAACTAGCCAATCACGTTAGGAGATAACAAATAGCCTTTAAATGCTATATAAACGCACGCAGGCGAACAGGAGGTATCCAGCCAACTGCATACTGATGATGTCTCCTCGAATGGTGACGAAACGTTTGAAAGTCAATTGCCAAGCTCCGCGAACAGATCAACAGCCACCTGATCAACAACCAATGCTCTCAGTTAAGACCAGTCAGTTCTTTCCACAAGGGTGGTCCTTCTTCGAGGGACCACTCTACTTGTCAACCCATCGAGCCCAAAAATCCATAGGCATGAATTCTCCGGTGTAGTCAGGTGTATTTTGGGCGGACAAATTAGCCGTGGAATCAACTTTCGTTGAAATGACAATAAAAATGCCTACGACGGTTGTTAAAAATGGTTGAGTTGACGGACGATTCCGATAAATTATAAGTGGCCCGGAAGAAAGCAAACTTGGTAACTGTGCAGGTGGCTGCTGATCTGTTCGCGGCCTGATCAAATACCAACTAATTCACCCGAGCTACCAATATCCCAACACATTATCAGAAAGATCAGTTCACAAGATGGGTGATACAACACATAGACTAAGACAGTTCCCCAGTCAGCCTACTAGATATATCATGGATATATCATGAATATCATGGATACTCGTTTCCCTGTCTGTCATTTGACTTTTCTAGTAATGCATTTGATCGGCTCCTCCTCAGGAAGGAAGCACAGAGTGACGCCCAGAATACCATGTCCTCAGGTGGCCTGTACATCTATCGCCTGTCATTCTATTCACCACTGTGATGGCCGTTGGTTCCTTCGCCGAGCTTGGCGTTTTGTTTGCAAACATTTCGTTACCTGTCGAGGTGAAATCATCAGTGCGTTGTGAGTGGAACTACTTTGAGATTGCAAGTGCGTGGTTGCTGCGCGTGCGTGGACAGATTTACAGTCTACTCACCCAGATTGACCTTGAATGGTCATTGAGCGTTTGGATGAGAATTCCTATTGGTCTGTCGGTTGACCTGTCTTCCAATTGGTGGGTGTCCGGCTAAACTTGAGACCTGACCTCCTCAGTCCCATCGCCCAGAACTTTGTTTGTTTGCATCCACATATGATCCTGTTTCTCGGATCGTTGGTTTGACCGATCAGGCTAATTCAGTGTTGGCGCTACCGCGCTCAAAACGCACTGATGAGGTCACCTCGATTGCAGATGAAAGGTTTGCAGCCAAATTTCCCAGCTCAACAAACAAACCATTACAAACATCTACAAACCACCACAACAAAATGAGCTGTTAATATTATTTTCAATTGTGAATTCCCCATTGTGTAACCGCTTCATGTTCCATCTCCTGTTCAAACTCTTCCCGGTATTATGATGAACTAAATATCACTGACCGGTAAAAGCCGCTCATTTTAAACCAGCCAGTCGGAATTAACAGCACCGGGCGGAAAAAAGACACGCAAACAGATTACCGACCTCATTGGTTGAGGCACTGAACCCGAGTGTTCGCAGAGCCTCGGAATCAGGATCAAAGCTTTCACATGAGGAAACTTCTGGCAAATGGCTGGGAATTTTGTATCCCGGGATACGTTTGAGTTTACGTTGAGAACGCTTTCACTATGTGTTTAAGGACTACACCAATCAGCCTTCAAATACATCCCGACCAAGATGATTCCGGGTTTAGTGAGATTTAAAAATTTTTCAGTAAAACCACAAACTGCCGAACTCTCTTTGGGTTTGAAGCGGGTGCCCTGTGCCGAACAAAAATATCAAAAAATATACGATATGGAAGGACAGAAGGCATGAGTTTTAAGTCAGAGTTATAGCCAATGTTTTGACGGACGAATGAAGGCCTGTTTCTTTCCGGGTCATCCAGACAAGTCGTTAAAAATCAATTCAAGTTTGTCGTCCACAGGAAACTGCAAACTCTGTGAAAGTGCATGTTCAGTTAGATTCAACTTAATCTAGGAGGTACCATCTGGATGAAATTGACGCGGAAAGGATGGACTTAGTTTGCGAACTATTAATAGAAAACTGAACATTTGTTCGTGGTCATGTTTAGCCTAAAAAATGCGCGAGATTTCACACTGAATTTCTGTTGTCCATGAACTTACACCTTGTTTTCCGAGAAATACACCAGCTGGCCTAAAAAACTGTCCACACGATCCATTGTCCGTTCCGTACACTCCGATCGTTTTCTGTCAGTTTTTTTAGTGAAGTTTACAACTGCATAAACAGATTTTGAAAACCTGCCCTTCCATGTGAGTTAACCAGAAAATGTGTGAATGTAACTCAGTAATCAACATTTACCTCTTGGTTCGTTTTCCTTAGGTACATACGTTCCTTCGTGTGTAAATCCGTAAGCATCTCACACAGGTCGCACAGCGTTATCCCGATTTTACTGGTCTATCTTGTTTTATTTATTTATTCATACTGTGGACAAAAACCTTTATCACTGTCCCAAAATATTTTTCTCATATTTTCAGAAGCCACAGCAAACTTTTGTTTTGAGACATTCTCCACACCAGGCGATTTCGATCCGCCCACAATCAAGGGGATTTTTTGAATAGAAAAACGTTTAACTGATGGTTTGTTGAAGGTGAACAGTTGTTTGTGGACGGACGCATGTTTTCATACCAGTGATAATCAGCCATGAAGCTGCCGGTAGATGTGGTCACTCATCCAAGCCATTTTAACAAAAACTATGCTAATTAGTCCAGCATCAAACAGTCAGCTTAACGTCGTTCAGAAAACTGATTCTGAGGTGAAAGGATTTCACGGAAGCCTAAAGATTGGACTCATATTGGATCTGACGGGTCTGGAACACGTGAAATCTTTGTTTTCAGTTTCCAGAACTTTCTGTATCATTATCACCTCTAAAGTTTAATGCGTATTTTTGTTTACAATTGTGTTGATACGGAAACCTGTAGTTTTTATTTGTGCACAAATTGTTGGGCATATCCTCAAGATTAAATAATAAAAAGCAGTAAATAATGAACAGAATAAATAAATAAATAGCCTAAGTGCCGGAAGCAGGGGTTTAATCAGTCCATCAAACGAAGCATCGTTTGCGCAAGAACTTCCAGTCCACTAAACAACAGATATCATTCCGGCGTGTAATAGCACGGAATTGTACGGATGTATTTATTGATAGAAAACGTTGATTTTTGGACCACTCTGGGCACGTATAATACACAAAGTAATTTGTTGGTGCCGGAGAAAATTTCTAAAATGTAACGCACTTTTGCTTGTCAAAGGTGCAAAAACACAGGTTTGGCTGATTTGCACGCTGGCAAACGTCGTACAGATGATTCGCATTAGCTCTCCTGGGTCTATTTAAATGGAAGTCGGTAGGAAGTTACCTTCCGTTTCATTCCGGAACCCAGAAGCCAAGCTCAGTCGTGGTTTTCATGCTGTTCGCCATTCGGCAGAGCTGAGGCGAATCAATGTGCTGACAAGTACATTCGCGTGACGTGGACAAACGCCCACCATAATTCTGCTGAGCGAACACTTCAATAAGGTTTCGTCCTATGCGTTCAGTCAATCTATGCTGAAAGGCCAGGAATCATCAACAATGTGCATCTGATAAAACTCTAGGGAATCAAAACCCACGCCCCCCCGGCTAGTAGTTCGAACACAACAGTTCAACCACGAGCGGCTGATCAGCAGTATGATTAAATCTCGCCCATTCATCCTTCAATCACAAAATCCGCGTCACCTGGCCACGAATTGGCTGCCTCCTAGAATGACGGTCTCTCAGATGATCTTTGGAAATTATTCTTCCTCTGAGCTACTTATAACTTGTCGGTAGTGCGAGATGATTCAGAAATTTTCAAATGAATGAACCACACCGAGGGTTAGCGGCTCCTGGTAGAAGAATTATTCGTTCAAACTACTAATCGAGATGTTATCGGGTTTGAGACTCCCAAGACTTCTGTGAGGTGCTTCACTTACTGGACGAAATCGCACTTGGTAACCGAGTATTGCCGTTGTAAGGAGGAGAAGGTGAGAGTACTTTTCACCTCCTTGGACTGTATTTTCGGCTGAATTGTGCATACTTCCAGAGTTCAATGATTTTACACTAATTTAGCATCCCATGGAGACGTTTTACTTGTAGGTGTGCACTAGCGACCTAACCTAATCTTCATATAGGTGTAGATAACGAATGGTAAGGTTCGATATATTTCAGAAACCGCCCGTGTCACGTAAACGGTGAGTTGTTTTCATAGGTTCGTCAAAACAGTCTGGATTATCTCGCTACTGTTAACTTCAACATAAGACACCGCAAGCATCGCAAGAATTTTTCAACCTATTGATTCCTGCTTTGATACGATAGCCGGATTTTAGATGGCCAATTACACAATACGACAACTAGTATGGTTTGTACACCTAAGTGTTTCACAATACACAATAATCGTAATAATAAATAAGCGTTCAGCTGCAACATCTTTTAGGCGCCTAGCTGACAGGCAACCGGAGGAAGCCGGTAAGCCGAGATACTGCCGGGTTGCTTAAGCCCACACGAGAGTGTTCAGGATTTCGGCGTGAAGTTGTGGTGTTTTGTACCTTTATTTTGCTTTCATTATAACACTACGTATTTCATCAATTGCGTAATCGTTTTTTGTTTGAATACGAAAAACTACAAAAAACGCTCACTTGTACAATTTCACGCAATACAAACGTTGTCACGTGCTTCGACTCTCACTTCTGGTTTCGCTCGCGCTCGCAGCGGTCATTTGCGAGTCTCATGTGCTAACTCTGGTATCAAAACATTTCAGACCATCTTCGGAATCTATTATATGTGGGAACTGTTCAGAAGAAGACCCCTGGAACACCATAATTGGATTATTGTTTATTCGCTGACCTGGGCCAACGACGAACTCTTTTAAAGAGAACAATTATTAGTGAGTCTGTTCCATCTGGCCTCTTTATTATTGTATACCCAACCTAGCGTTATTATTTTTATTTCTTTGCCACACACTCCTGGTGAAGTAACTTATTGGGTAGCCAGACCACTACAAAGTGACTACAGAAGGACTACTCCAGGCTACTCTGTGTAGCAGCCATGTGCTCAGAAAGCGGAGCTCACAAATCGACCTTCACCATAGTAGATGCACGGGGTTCTGATATCTGTTTTGTCTCGTCACAAACAGTTACTGATTTTGTGACGTTTAGCGTAACCTTGCTCCGTGCACAAGCAAAAAAAACGTTGGAAAATCCCTTAGAAGAAAAAAAGAATCCCAGCAAAAGTTATAAGAAACGGTACGTCATATATATGGTTTTTTCTGGTGCGTTCGCTGTTGAGCTCATTTGAAAGTTCTTGCTTCACGGACTAATGAGTCCAGCCAAATCACTTTCAGGGTTTTCAGGTCAGATTAACGCAGATTTGTTGGACGTTCAGGGGGGTTGTCGAGGTGCCAAAACCAAACCTCATGTTATCAGCAAATCAACATGTCTTTGAGTATAGTGATGAGTTTACAGGGGCATCTCTAACGTGCAATTCAGAGAACACATCGGAGGTTGATGACAGGTAGCCTGTTCATCCTCACACACCAACTTTGTGTGCGGCCGGCCTCTATCAGCCTGAAGGACCCAAACAGATAACAGAGAGGAACAACGCTGTTCTGATCCCGGACAAGTTAGGTAACACGTTTTTCAACCCGGGTAAGTATGGAAGAACAATGCTGAGGCGAGTTACATATGCACAGATGGGGAAAAAAGACCGTCCCATGTGTTGGCTACACAATATGTGGGAAATTGCTGCCCGTTGTAGCTGCGCTCCCCAACTTTGCAAATCTCCATTTTGTGTTTGTGTCGCGAGTCAAGAATGGAACTCTGCTAGCGGCCCGTTGATCAAGCAAGACTTACAGAAATATCAGGTGAAAGGGAGAACACCGATAGTTCATAGAACGGAATCAAATATCTTTACGTGCATTTCGAAACTCACGGGTCTGATGTCAGCGGCCACCTTTATGGAGATTTAGTGAACCATATCCGTATATGATAGGCATTCCTGAGTAATACACAGACAATCCAGTGTTAATAGGTAATCTAGCGTGAAGTCGGCCCTAATGTACTTTGGAAAAGAACTGCATCGGTCGAAGTGAAACAAATAACCTTGATGCTTACTTTATGGACAATATTCCAATTGTGTCACCTTTAACCTACGGTAACTCGCACTCTCCACCGGATATTCATTCTGTTAACCTGCCTTGTGAGGCTTATTCAAAAAGAGAGCGGCACAGCCTGGTAGTGTCGCATTTGCAAATCGTGGAAGTTCACCTTGCAAGCGAAGTGCTCTATCTCCGAGTGGAAATCCTTCTGTTTATAATCGGATGATACAAGCGTTGCATCCAGGTTTGCAAACGTTTGACCCCCTGCCGAACCTTGTATGCCTGAATTTCTCTGCAGATTGGACCAGTTGATCTGCTTGCGTAAAGTCATCTTCCTCTGAACGAAAAAAACCTTTCTATATGTTCTGGACATCAAGAGCTAGGCAAGATTATTATTCCTCCATGGTTTTATCTGCAGTAAGCACAATTAGTGCGTGGCCTAAGTTTCCTTTGAAAAAAAAGAAAAAAACCTTTCTTTGAGAGTCTCCTGTACGTTACTGTAGAATCTGTACCATCTAATGAAACCTCAACGGTGCGCGTCACTCAAACCAATTTGATTCGGTGCGTAAGACACCTTAGATCATTGTGAACAGCATTATTACCTAACCATCGTTCTACTTGTTCGAAAAGAGAGCAGCACAAATGACATCTCACAAGTATATTCTCCCAGCAGGAAAATTCCAGGAGACCTCGAGATTACCTGGTGTTTCTCGGAAGTCATTGGTGGTGGACTCACCCGAACACTGGCTGATAGCCGCAGCAGCTGACAAGAGCTAATCGAGCGTTGTCCCGAAATATCTGAAAGCACAGTTCCTTCCAGTGCTTATTCGCACCGACCGGACAGTGTAGCTATCCCTTCACCCACAATTCAGCTCACAGTCGCTCACTGAATCACGGGACTCGTCTTTTTTTGCACTCACAAACCGCGTCACACAAAGATGACTCATCTGACATTGACTGTCTCTACCGCCTAGTAAGCGTAGCAACAATCATGTGCTGACACACCCACGTACACACAAACGTACCTACATATAGGAAAGCTGAGCACAGTCAAGACACAGACTCGCGCGCGCACGGGGAGCAGGACGTCAACCACTCTCCACAAGTCCACGGACAATTATGGAGCACGTGCAGCAGTTATACTGAGGAAGAAAACACGTTACCGCCGTCCGGACTTTCACCAAGGGAATCTCACAAACGATAAGTTCCCTTTTGGACTTGCTCAATATTTCGCATTGTATTTATTTTTATACGTGTTGCAACTCAACACCGTCAGCAATAGTAAAGGCTGATATTAGTGCATGTATACCTTCTGAACTATATTATGGCTATCATCATCTGTGCGCTAATAACAGCAATCTTCTTATCTTTCTGTGTATTCCTTGGACCTGTTTTTTTTTCTACGACATTCTGCGTCACTAGAATCATGTATTCAGGGATTTACGTTCTTGAAGGGGGTTCTTGTGATTCTGATGCAAACCAGTCTATTCCAGTAGCCCTCAGCAACGGCCGACCCACCTCCGGAGCAAACGTCCATAAGAATGCTCGGAGGGGAGAACCTGAGGATATAGTTTTAAGCAGCGTAGTTACAAACTGCAAACTAAAAGTTCGTCATTGCCTCCACTGGGTTAACATAGCGGTTGACTGATGTCATCGTCGCAGCCAGCAGTTTCGGGATGCGTGTTTTTCAGGTCATCGTTCCTCTACAGCGATACTGATCCAAACATGGTGTTTTTTGTTTACTTTGTGCTTCAAATCACAATAATGCTTCCTTTCTTACATAATTAGCTAATTGGACAGTATTTCATGTTTTGTTTTCTTCAATACATTTGTCCACTGTCAATAACCGCCCAATTTGTTTTATGCGAGCGCAGAACTTCAGCCACTATAGGTATTTTTCATTGTAGACCTCTCCCTTTGAGTTTTATTTGTTTGGAGCCATCTGTGGCGATTGCTCCTGCTCAAACTACACAGCTGCTTTTAAAATATATCACCTCAAACGTACCTACTCGGGTTTGTTCTGATGAGTCTTTGTTCATTTCGCTTGACAGGCCCTCTATCATCGCGTGCTACGTACAAAAATGATCCTCAGCTTTTAATTATTGTGGCCTATAGGCCACCATGCCTAATCAAACTAGGTCGCCATCCTGACTTCGGTGCCCAATTGTGCTTTTTCGGTGCTTTCAACAAGTAAGTTGTAAGTTATATTGATTGTGCCCCACTTAATCTGTAGTCTGGGGGCGAGATGGCCCAAGTGGTTGGAGCGCGAATTTACTGACCGGAAGCTGGTCCGTGGTTCGAACCCGACCTCTTCCTCTCGACTTCCCCTATCTAGACTTGGGCAACCTGACAGTATCCCAACCCCCGTGCAACCTTCGGGTGACATGGCAGTTAGGCACCGAAAGGGTACTACAGCTGAACGAATCTTTAATCTGTTTGTTTCCCCCTTCGATGTTCAGCGTTGACCTTTGTAATGACGTTATCCAGCAACATCTGAGGAAAAAGCAGCTTGTTTGGCCTCTCTCTGTTATCGTAGAAACGGTGTATTGGCTCCTAGGATTCCCAACACAAAATCTCGAGGAGATATAAGATTTCGGTTGTATGGCATGGCGTCAGTCACCCGACCGATTAGAAGTCAACTCACCTTAATCTGCACCCTAAGCTTTCTGTGCCAGCTTTCCGCGGCGTTGACGGAGTTTGGGGATTCGCATGTGTCAACAGTCGGAAAACAATGAACCGCCGAGTTATACCTTCGAGACATCAGCAAATAACCTGGCCCCACATTTATGTGTAAGATAATCAAAGGGTATGTATCGTCTGTTACGTTGACACTTGAAATTCCCCACGTTTATTCTGTCCCTATTTGTAACCCCCGCCCCACTTTTGCGTTTAGTGCGTGTATATGAACTAGCGTTTGTTTGTCCTTACCACTTCACCCATTTTGGCCTTGAGGTCATCCGGCCATTTGTGACCGACTTTGTGCACGTGTGACTGTCCCACGTGGGAGCCTGTTTGCTCCTTTGGTTTGTACCTTTGTAGTCCAAGTGGACCATTTGTCTTGGACGAGTATCTACTGTCGAGGTTTGTATAATTTGTGAATTTGTCTTATATTAATAGTACCGTATAGAAACCCAGCTCCGACTTTGTTTTGCCCGCCCGGAGGTTCTGGTATTACGCATCACTCGGAGATACCGTTCGCCCGTTACAGGATATAAAAGGAATTGAAAATGTTATGGGTCCCAAACCTGGCCTTTGTAGAACTCAACCAGATAGCTGAACACAGACTGAGAGTGGACCTCCGGCCTATACGTGGAAGGTGCTTGATCATGCAGGATGAGAATCAACTGGATGGACGGCCCGGAGCGCAAAATAAAATTTGATGGCCAACTAGAAACCTTCATCCATTCTATTCTAATGTGTAACCGCTCCATCCAATTTCGCCTTTTCTGCACTTCTTTCATATCCATTTTGATGTGAAAATATCGCACGTTTGGACCTCTTTCTGAGCAAATGCCACCTTGTCATTTGAACGTAGAAATTTTAACTTTTGATAAAACAAGCCATTGCATCCCACAAAAGCCTGCCAGTGTCTCTGCAAATAACTGAGGCCTTCCAGGAAACTGATGAAAAGCTGAGGCCTGTGGCACCTCGCTGAACATCCTGATGCTATCTTAAAATTTCATCCGTCACTCTAATATACAGCCTCTATTGACGCCAAAAATTGTGGTGAGAGTAAGATTATGAAATGTTTGCCTGGAGGTGAATCTCACCTGAGAGCCTGCACCAGGTGTGCAGGCTAGTAAAATCAATGCACTCTCTTTATCCTATCCGATAACGGAAGCCGGTGGGCCAACCCAGTACGGACGGCGATTCTGAGGCCCCTTGACATGTAAGGACCAGGCATTGGCTACCCTTTGTCCAAAGGAGCAATCATTCGGCACACATGGCAAATGAATCGGTGAGTTATTCACTCACCCGCTACGTTTCCGAATTTAAAGCCAGTGCAGACGCCTCACCTCATTCTTTAATCCCAACAAATCTGAAGTGGTAGGCGCCACACCCCATTCCTCACTGCAAAACTTGACTACGCACAGCAGTCCCACAACACGCCGATGAAGGGGCTTGTGGCGTTGCTCCTTAATGACTTCCTTAACCTATCGTCAAAATTCATCTGCAACCTGCAGCACATATTTCATGTTCAAAATCAACAAGAGTGGCTTTACCCTATCAACCTACAAAATAGTAGTTGGACCCACCTTGCAAAAAGCCGGAAAATCCTTCGTTACCCTTCTCTTACTTAGATACATTTTTCCGCAAGTTCAATGTAGGTTTAAGCGCAACTGGCGCCCATATTCAACCTTCCGCATCAGATGGATAGCTGGAGCGGCAAACCAGATGCCACGGTTAACGTGTAGGTTATTCGCCCAATTTTTCGGTAGACCGCAAAAGTCTTCTGATTCGGGGCACACGGCTTATCCAAAATCAAATTTGGGGCAGAGAAAAACGGAAACCTTCTGTCTACGTAGGTTGAGTCGTGTTTGGCTACCCAATCATCCTCATTCTTCAGGCTACAGAATAACCGCGCGCTCCAGGCACTCACTTCTAACTACTTTAAAAGACCTCAATTACATTACCGACGGCATTCTTGCAAGAGCTGAAACTAGTTTAGTTAAAACTAGCTTCAAAAAATTCAGCCCAGCCTTCAAATCAAAACCCATCTAATCTATCAGAACCTCCATACAGCCAGCTGCTCCCACATGCCTGAAGGATATTTACCAGCAAATACAAACCATGTGGTACAAGATGAAAGAATGGGAGATATTTTCTGTGTGTGTGGCCGTCGGCACCATATTGATTGCGCCAAACTGGATAATTTCAAGTCATTACTTGTCATGCACCAAGTTCTTTCCTCGAGTCCATTGAAGCTCGCAGGGCATGGCCTCCAAGAGACTGCCGGAAGCATGGTATACCCTCAACGCCGGAGTCAGGCAAGGAGACGCAAATTCTGCCGAGTCCAAAAGCAAAAAAACGGACTACTCGCTGTCTTTCAAGGTGTCTCCAGTTACAATAAACAAAAGCCTCCAGAAATCGTAAGTAACAAACGAGCAGTTGAAACTTCCTCCAAACGCCACTCGACTTCAGGCATTTGTGACTTTCAGTTTCAACCAGCCATGGAGGCGGCCAGCTCCTCTATATTGTGTGGCACAAAAGATTTTTTGGGTTTCACTTAAATGACTTGTAAGACTGACAGAAGCAAGCCTTCGTGTTCACCTGACTGGCTACCCCGAGCTAATATATAGCTGCCAAGTTACGATCATTCCACCCGTAAGTGCAAAAAGCATGAAGCCGATTGGGAGTTGACGGACTGACCCGATCTCCCAAAATTTTGCAAAATAAGGAACCCAACTATCCATCAACTTTAAACAACTGTTAAAAGTCGACCTAGGAAGAGGTAACCAGTCAGACCGTTGAGTCTATTACCGTTAAAGCAAGCACTGTTCATCACAGACCCCCCACATGTTGCGAAACCAAGCATTACGGACTTAGAGGCCGGAAATTTAAATTACAAAAACAGTACTGTCAAACACAGTTTAATATCATGATGTTAAGGAAGAGAATCGCACGAACAAAATTATAATGCTGAAACTTCTTACCTATCACGGCTGCTATTAAACACAACAGGAGAACGAGATGCGATGGAGTTTTGTTCCCTCGGAGCAACACGGTGGACTTAAAAGTCAACGGTTCTTTCGCTCCCCTGCTGCACGCGATTTTCCAGCAATATTTTGTCTGCTCACAGAAACTCGCCTTAAACGTTCTAACGAATGATTGTGGCTTGACTTTAACAGTCATTTTGCTTGCTTACTACTTGGGTCACTCTAATTACAGTAAGGCAGTTCAACACATCTTCATTTATGGCCACATCCTCTTGTATTTACAAGCTCAGAAACTGGCTGCATGTTTTGCTCCGTCATTTCTCCTTGTTTTACTGATGCAAACCGACCGGCCCCTAAAGGGGACACCAGAAAATTGTTCCTGACCACAGTCTAAGAGCTAAAGAGCTCGTGATAGAAAATATATTACATTGGTCCACAGTGACTACATCATTCCAAAACTGCGCCCTCCATGAGGGGCATTTCGGTTTTCCTCCTAAACAAACTCACACTTTGTTCAGAACCCAGAGCTTGCGGTCTTCTGAGAGTAACTAGCCAACCAGTCATGAGAATCAATACTAATAATGTTTATTCCCAGCTTGTGGGAGGCATGACGTCAGGCATGATTATACGGTTACAGTCAGAATAAAGGCATGACTGACGGGGACTGTGGGTACACGGGGTTTTGGGAAAATGGACAGCGTCATAGGCGGTGGGCTTTATCCGATGTAGACGTGGTCGCCACTAAACCGGCACGAGCAGGGAGCACAGTTACTATGTTTTTTTGAAGAGGACGTCGAGCAAGATCAGATCGTTAGGATTTGAAGGTGGCGGGCAAAAACAAAACGAGGGGTGGCAAAACAAGAGGCTTCCTGCCTGACATATGGCAATGGAAGTGTGAACTGCGGAAAATGAGAAGCCAGAACATCAGATCTGGTGAAGCAGCAGAGTTGGCTTAATCCAGCCGGACAAATTGAACTGAAGCCTGAAACAACCGCTGAGGCCTCGTGGCGCTCAGAGAACCCCATTTCTTTCCCCCTCTAGGCTGAGGCCTCCGGCGCACATGCAGAAAAACGCGGAATGAGAAGCCCAAACTGTTAGTTGATGGGCAAGTGGAACCGCGAGTGGGAATAGTGAAGAACAAACATGCTGGACACCATCTTAGGAATTGGGTAACTCCACGGAGCCAGTTTACCCAAATTGTTCGAAAACCCAGGGAAGGCGGACTTCGCTAGCCATTGAACCTGTAGGAAACCGTATTCTACCGTAGAGACGCCGAATAACTGCAGAGGTATTAGCCACTACATTTTCTCAGTTCTCAAATGCGATGGTATTACGAGCGTTTTCAAAGAAGCTACGGGGATGTTCCTCCAACCTTCCTTGCCATCTCGGTCAAAAGGCTCCAGGTGTCATAGCCAATTGAAGTCAACAGAATTTTATCCTCAGTAGGCTTATGGTCATGCTATTTAGACGGAAAACTTTAACACCCGCCACGGGGAACTAGAAACATGAGATAACTGGTGGAGGATTGCAAGGCTGTCGTCTGAATTATCCTAGGTAGAACCTGAAACTGCAAGCACCTTCAAACGCCGAAAAAATAGAATATCACTCTGGTTTACGAGAAGGAAATACAGTCTGGTGCATTCAACCGAAAAGAAGTATTTTCTCTCTTACTTGCCACGCATTAGCTATCCGAGATTATAAAAACTGTTGTCCAATAGAGGTGTGCGCTCTGGGCTTCAAAATCTTCTAATCATGTCTTCGCCGTGTTTTAGTTGGGTCAACGGCGAAAAACCTGTTGGCCGAACCTTGTTCAAACGGGGCACAAGTAGGTATTAGGTCTCCTCGGGGGAAGCTTCCATATTCCAGGGCAGAGAGGTCAAGCGCGGAGGGACGCGTTCACATAGTCCATGGATTTAAAGCCGGCAACTAATTTCGTAGCAGCTTGTTGGGCACGCTCGATGAGGGTTACGTTTTTCCTGCGTCCTGAGTAGACAGCTTGGTTAGCGTATTCAAGAAGCAGTCTGACGTAGGCCGCATAGAGCATCGGGGAAAGGGTCACAGAATCATCCGCGGGACGGCAAATGCCTTTTGAGCTGGTTTTTCATGGTGCAATGAGAAAACAGTTTTGAAGGGAGCCAGATTTCTAAATCATTCTGGTGCCCATCCTCGTAATATCTTCTGGTCCATTTCCACCATGCACGGCAAAGGTGTTCGCTGAGTTTCTTCCGAATGACATATGGATGCACTTTTCGTCATTCAGTCCAACGGTCATTGCCTTGCAGCGAACACATCCATTTGGAGGGCATTGGTATTTGAACCTCAGGGTTTCACGTCATCTGCAAAAAGTAGGCACAGACGTAAAAGAACACATGGAACATGGTAGACGTAGATCAGAAGCAGAAGTGGTCCCAAAACAGAACCCTGAGGAACGAAAAGGAGACCGGTGCCAAAGATGTGTAAGTAGAGAATACTTGCCCTTGGACTTTTCTGTCTGATAGAAATACTTTTATCTGGAGTAGAATTCCCCTTGAATCCCGTAAGATTTGAGTTTGTGGAGCGGCAAGACATGTGGGACTTGATCGAGTGAGTTCAAAAAGTTGAAAAATATGGCATCCAAAAATAGTCCTCTGTCCTTAGCTAGGATTATGCTGTCAATAAATGTAGGCATGTTCGTCATGAGAAAACGGTTCGGGAGGAATCCGTGTTGCACCTGACATATCAAGTTGTTGTTGGGGAAGTGATTTGTGGTGGCCTGTTTTAGAATGCGTTTCATCACCTTGCACGTTGCGCAAATGAAGCTAATAGATGCCGGGCGATAGTCCGTCACCAGTTTTGTAGATTGGCGCAAAAATCCCTTTCTTCTAAGCTGAGGGAAGATTGCCTTCGTCGGGCGACTGACGAAACACCGGGTAGAAAGGCTTTGCCAGTGGGAGGGATGTTTCTTCCAGGATCTTTGGATGGTTCCTGTCTGACCTCAACGCGCTGAAAGGGTTTGGCTTGTGCAGGAGTTGACAAATGCTTTATACCTTGAAGACTAAGTTAGTTATAGGCTGATCGCAGTTACATCTTGACGAAATTCGATGTGATGAGGTTGCTGGGACAGAAAGCAAAGCCGCATAGTGTTCTCAGTGGACATCAGACGCCATTAGTCTGTCACTTGTGGGTTCTCAACCTCTGTCCCTCAAGGAGAAGGTGGTTGGCTTATTTCTCCGGCACATTTTAGTTTTTCCGGGAGAGCTCCAGTAGCAGGGCTCGCTTCCATACGTTCCACTGGGAGATTGCTGATTTACGGCGGTTCCGCGTTTTACGAAATGTCAGCTCGTGCTTTGTGTCATCTGTATTTATCTTTTGGGAAAATACTTGGAGCCTCTTATCTAAAAGACCCCGAACCATTTTAGGTAGCCTTTGGTTCATCCAGCTGCGCGCTGGTTTTTTGGGACGAATATGGCGTCAGCCTCATAAATTTTTAGGACAGTGGTTCTACATGACTTTTCCACTAAAGCTGGTCCCACATCAATTTTGTCAAGGAAGCCATTCATTTCTGATAATTCTGCACGACGGAAGTCTAAGGTGCCCGATTTCTGGCCCAGTCATAGATGAAATCGAACGTCATCACGCATTGGTCACTATCACCCAGTGACGTTTTAATTAGCACTTGATGAACGAAGTAACTTTCGTTGGTATTAAACAAATCCACCAGGGATGGTACTCGGTCTGCGCGGTATCTGGTGGGTTCGGCGACGGGTTGAATCCAAGCACTCTGTTAAGCGACCTCGGGCAGCACCGACAAAAAATGCCTACTAGACCAGATGCGCTGCAATTCCATCCAGAATGCCTTGGGAGCACTAGAATCACCCATCAGCATGAGATCTGTGAACTAGCAGATGGAAGCTTTCAATTAGTAAGTGGGTAATTGCTATCCGGGTGAGCGCCTCAATGCGCAACACTTGTCATCACCATGAGTTCCATAATGCTGTTTAAGTTTTTGCCTTCGCAAATGATCTTCCGGTAATCCTGTACACCATATGTCGAAGCTCCCAGTGACAATATCCGGAGAGCAACATGGATCCCCGGAGTATAGTGTTCCACAGAGAGATTCGAATAGTCCTAATGTGGTCCGTGAACCGTCATTTCCAGCAACCGAAAAGCTTCCTTTGATTTTCCTTACATTTTCCTCACCTGCGGGTATCTCACTTTCCTAATTGTGGACGAGACCCTGAGGTCCTCAACCAAAAACGCCTGCGGGAAGGGGCTCAGTACCAAAGCAGCGCAGGAGCCGTTGTCAGATGTCTTGCTTTTCTCACAGTTATGCTGTGAAAAATGCTTTCAAACCGCTTTACGGTGCATGCAAATGTCATCTAATGGGTACTCTGTTTGGGTTTAAAATTCTGGGCTTGTAGGTCGTTAAAAATTTCTTTATCGACCAGAATGCGTGGACACCATGGTTGTCCTGTGACTGCGTATTCTATCTTGCTTTGAAAGACCGCTGCACCTAGATTCCACGCAGTTGCTCACGAGAGGCAATCAAGTTCTCGAGACCCGGAGGTAAAATATCCTTATATTATTCTGGAAACCTCTTAGACCTTTCACAAAAAACCCTTGAAATTACATCCGGAAGAGTATGTGTTAGCAATGCTACCCGGACTGCGGACGACACGTTGGCCACTGAGTCGTCAAATATTTCAAAACTTTCATTGTTGTGAGCCTCAGGTTTACCGGTTTCCTGGTGCATAGTATCCGTCTACCCAAGACTGCCTTTGTCCGTCCACGGTAAGGGAGCACTGAGCTTGAAACAGTTCTATTTGTGGATTCGGTTGCCACACACCGATTCAACAGCTGCAACCTACATCGTCCAAACTCTCTCAATGTCTGTTTCAGCTCAGGCGAGGATCCCATTTTCCGACCCCGCATTCTCTAGCCGAAGCCATGGCCTTAGCTAGGGCTAAAAAGTTATTTAAACAGTAGTCCGCCTATCCTAGCGCAGTTTTTCCGTGTTATTGCTACCCCAACTGCTCACGCGGAAGCTATCTGAATTTTCACCCTTAAAAACCTGCTGCACAGTCCGGTGGCCACTTGCTACCAACTATGTGTTTGCCGCCACCTTAAAGGGTGGAGAACCTTTGTCGTGCAATCACATTTTTTCGGAATGAAATGTCTTTGACGCACTTCTAATTGATGTTGCTGCGATAAAAAATAGTGATCAAACGGAAGCTTTTCTCTGGCAACACATATGGACTGCTGAAAGGAATACGAGCTTTGTGAACACGTTGCTGCAGCGGATGCTTTGCAGCGGAGATGTAGAGGACCATCTAAACCTCCGCTGTCAAATCTTTGACGCAACATTACGCCACAGAATTAAAAAGGATGCAAAGCAGCCACCTCTTGCCACAGTCTCACTGAACCCACCATTCCGGCGTAACCTGAGACCCGTCCCCCATCCTCAAGAACAACCGTCTTACGTCACACTGTACAAAGCATTTCAAGGCCTTCTTATGAACGATGCCTTTAGAAATTCTTCGTGCTAACCCTACCAACTGCATATCATCTGTTTCGCAGGCACCGAAAGCTCTCGAAATTATCGCATTCCTCGAGGGTGGTTTAGCTCCATTTTCCCTGGATTTTGGCACGGACGGTTTACTCGTCTTGGATTTCATTCAACCGGAAGCCCTATGGACGGTTTAGTTGTCTTGGATTTCATTCAACCGGAAGCCCTAGAGCGTGGCAATATACCAACTAGTTTGTAACGAATTTTCCTCTCGTTTCCCCTATCCATGGCCCTTTCGTACCACGGCGATATGCCATCATTCTCAATATCCAAAGTGGCTGTGACTAATATGGCTTGACATATTTCAACACATCCATGGTTCCGATCGTTAGTGTGCCTTCCCACCCGGCTCAACAAACGTTCCATCGCGCCTCTCTCTTTTGAACACAAGTCCGACAACACTGTGCTTAAAATTCCCACCTATAGAGAGTTGGCCGCTGACGCGCTGCAAGTTGGTAGGAGAACAAAATGGGCGAGGCGGCGGTTTAACAGACCATGCAAACCCCGAGCAATCGGAAGGCACTTCTGCCACATTGAGGGTGCAATCATATTTTTGAGCATGCTATTTAAGGCACTACCGCCCGACGCTTCAATACAACTACCAAGCTGTCCGGTATCCGAGAAGAATTACTGGCTAAAGCGCGCCAGAAAGACAAAGGAACCAAAGGTAATCATCTTTATCGCCAACATCTGAACACTGGCAAATCTAGGAGTCCTGAGTGAGACACTGCGGGCGCTGCAAGAAGGGATCCACAAAGTTTTCATACACCAAAGTGTAGACTGCTTCCCAAAAAACAGGGGCCCGACAGAAGCCGAAACCTGGAGAGCAAAAATAGCTCAAATGAGAACAACAAACTTTGGAATAACCTGGATAAAAAGCAAACTTTGGGGAGCGTGTTCCAAGCATGGGGACAAGAAGCAGCTTAAAATTACCGGTTTGAAGGCTGAAAGACTCTGTTTTCTGTGTTCATGTACGGCGGAAAACGGTTTGGAGTGCTTTTCCACAAACTGCCTCTATCGTCCATTACTTTGAGGTTTGAAATTCCCCATGTTTCTCCTGTCCCTGTTTGTAACCCCCGCTCCACTTTCGTGTTCGGCGCGTGTGTATGAACTGGAGTTTGTTTGTCCCTACCACTTCACTCATTTGACCTTGAGGTCGTCCAGCTATTTTGTGGCCGACCTTATGCGCATGTGACTGTCCCACGTAGAAGCTTGATTGCTCATTTGGTTCGTACTTCTGTAGCCCAAGTGGACTATTTGTTGTGGACAAGTATCTACTGTCGAGGTTTGTAGGTTTTGTAAACTGATGTCTTACGTTAATAGTGCCGTATACAAACTAAGCCTTGGCTTTGTTATTTCTCCCGAAGGTTCTGGTATGACGCGTCATTCGAAGATACCGTTTGACTGTCACAGCATCAGTCTTTTTCCGATATTCGAGGCCGGTTGCCTTCAGCGTCATTCCTGGCTACATGTCTCACGCAAGATACCGCTGATGCTAAGATTTTGGCAGAAGCATATTCCACTTTTCAGGCTGCTACAAAACGCAGGTCAGGTGGAGTTGCTTTATACTCATCCGCGGCCCTGCCCACTCCGGTTTTTCTCTTTAACACCTTTGCCACACATTTTGTGATGCGTGGTTGATTCACGTTACACAACATGCGATCGATTCCTTCCCAGTATCTCTTACCGTTGCCTTTCACTTTCACTCGAGCAAGACGGTACACCGAGTGGCTGTTCTCTTGCCATTGTTTTACGCATTCTTTGTTGCAGTACTTTTGGATGGAGTTTTATCACATTGAGTCCAGTCGACGATTTGCTTCGCCACTGGCTGAATTCGTTCAACGTCGTTCAACGTTCAATGTCGACACGTCCACCATTTACCGTATGGATGAACTACCATTCCAACTGGATTGGGTCATCGCTAAAGGAAGACGCCTAATAACAATAATAGGTTTATTTCTCAACTGTAGGGAGAATGTCAATCGATGCATGCTTGAGTCGTCACAACCTGAAGGCGGCGAGCAACAACACAACAGGGAGGAAGGTACAACCGACAAGGTACGCTTATTGTGTAAAAAGTTACCATAGTTGTGGGAGCTAAAAAACTGGAACAGTGGGTCATGAGGTACGACTGGTCCAATGCTGGGGCCGGTTGACTTGAGCTAAAACTGGGAAATTGTTGCTGGCCATAAGTGACCATGGGCATTTGCGTAAATGGCTAGGGTCACAAAAAGTAAAAATGGAGCTAGAGATGGAAGAATTCGAAGTGGAGAAAAATGACAAGTTTCGTCTCAGAAATATGGTTTACATTAAAATTAAGTAGACTCACCGGTGTCGCTGTTGTATGGAAGTTGTGTCAAGAATATTTCCGGTGGCGACATGCTGCTAATGCATAGGGCCGAACGAACACCGTTAATGAAATTTTGGGAATAAGGAATGGGAAAACTGAAATTGCAGCGGAAAACAATGTCAGTTAAACCAAACCAAAGGTTTAGTGTGCCGAACTGAACTCTCCCAGGGGCGGTTGGGACAGAGTGAAAAAGTTGCTGGTAGTTGTAATTGTAGGCTCGAGTGAGCAAGGTGTAGGCCGAGGGTATGAAGAAAATAATTGCAAGAATGCCACCAGACTGGAAATGGTAGTGCCCTGCCATCATTGCACTGACACCTGGACAGCCCCGTAACGAACTTTAAGGTGTCGGCAATCTGACAGGGGATGCGCATAGCTGTGACGGATAGATCTAGGTTAGACGAGGGTGTTGACACAAGTAGGGAGAGGCCGATTAAGAGTCACGAGTAATTCTGCCTTGTCCATGCGGGGCGTCTGCAGCAGCTACTGTCAAAGTTCAAAACTTGGAAAGAAGCGGAAATTGGGAGGAAATAGGATGACAGCAGTAGCTTCCGGTGAGTGCCGGGAGGCATCAGATAAAACTGTCCAATAGAGAAGAATACGGGATGAGAGCATGTTAAATCAAGCTATCAGATAGTGGGCTTCTACTAGGTGTGTATGCAGTACCTTCAGAGAAGGATGCAATGGACTATCATTGGTGGTAAGTTTTGGGTCTCGCGATTGCACTAAGCATCAGCCGTCCGAAAAGCGCAAGGCCAGGGCAAGAGTAGTTGCGTACTTTTGGAAAGATAAGGGCGTAGCCGTTAAGGTAGTGAGCAAAGAGGCTAGCCGTTTGACTAGGAGGTACGGGTGATGACAGGGAACTTCAGTAGATTTAGCTCAGCTAAAGAATCCAACCAGAGGGTTTCCGTTGTGCATAGTGTGGGGGTTGGTTAATGCAAAGAAGGACAGTAGGCTAAAAACATTCAGTTACACGAGATTTTTGCGAGATAAGGGATATGGAGTGTAGCGTGGCTGGAAGGTTCTACGTGAACTGAACTGAAAGATAAGCGTATGGTTCGTCATTCGCCGAGTCACTGCTGTCAGCTCCAAGCAACGAACTTTGCGTGCCAAAAAAACAATCAACAGGCGCGAGGCGTGACTTTTGGTACTCAGGGAGTGATAAGGTCTTTATATTCACTTCATGGAACAAATGGTAAGGTGTATGCTATGTCTGGCTGCTGAGGTGGACTTGATTTGGTGCAACCCCAACTAAGACGAAGGTGGCGCCGCCTTGCACATCGATGTTTGCCGTGAGCCTTGTAGAGTATCTTCAGGCTACCCCATATAACTTTTAATCAAACGAAAGGACAACTGTACATCGTCCGTATTTCGTTGGTCAAAAGATAATTAAGGTTGATGCGCTGTTTATCTTAAAGAAGCCGGCACGCGATGAAACGAGCCAAAAGCCACTCAGGATTATTCGACGTCCTCTGAAAATGAGGTTCAAACTATTTTATAAAAAAAATAACCGGAACAGATCCGGCATCCGCTGGAATTCCGATTGCTGAACTTAAGAAAGCAGGCTTGAAACAGTCTTTTCCCTGAAAATAAAACATGCTATTTAAGTACATGAGACAACCCTGAAGAAATATGCAAACGCCTTGTCTCTGATGGACGGAGATGGGAAAACCCGAATATCCCAAAAGTGTTGCCTGAAGCCTCCAGCGGATACAATACAAACGTTTATTATGGCCCAGTGTCCTGCTCACACCCAATTCCAGCAGGGCGAAACTACGAACAGCCAGTACCCAAGCGCATCTCTACGGAGAATGGGTGCGAACTGTTGCACAAAACAAAAGCGCGTTGAAAAGGCAAGTTCCATACATGGGTTCTGCAGGAAACATCGCCCAGCATAGGAAAAATTTCTTCCTGACGTTTCTCCAGGCGCTCGACAAAGACAGCCTTCCCCCTTTTATTAGGAAGTCACTGTCTATAAATCTGGTAACTGCTCATCGCTTAGTAATCTCCACAGTGGCTTAAGCAAACCACGCTAGATAATTGAAAACGTAATAAGGCTAGCCATTCCAAATCACCCCATTCCAACAACCCAATACACTCGACGCCACAGGACTCACTTCAACACTATTCTTGCTTAACGAGCGCGCACATATTTTTGGAAGCTTAATACAAGGCTGAAAATGAAGTTTCTTATCGGATACTATTTTGCTTGAACGAAAGCATTTGGGCAAATTCTACACGCTTAATGGTGTCACCAGCTTAAACCGTGCACTTAAACGTGCATTCAAGAATACTTTGTACGCCGTATTAAGTGTTTCCTCTCAAGAAGAACGTTCTCGGTGAAAGTTAGAACAGCCTAAACTTCTTCTGCACTGCTTTCCAACATAGTTCCTCAGGCTATGTCTTTGAGCCATTATTCTACCCCACGTCAGCGAGCTTCCAGATGCGCTCTTGAGCGCACGTCTGCCCCTTGCTGACGGCCCGAAACCCCAGAGTTTGGATGCTAAAGCATTTCAACCGAAACCCGATGCCACAAAGCAATGGTTGCCAAACTGATGGACAAAAAATAGCATTCGTATATTAATCAAAGAACACTTGGAAAAATTTATTTTCGGGCATAGCAACAATCAGCCAAAAGGTAGTTCGGATCTAAAAGTCAGGTATCTGATCATATTTAAGCATGTCCCTCTGAATCTGTAAATAGAAAACAGGAAAAAGGTATTCATCATATTTCGGATGACTTTGCGCACCTTCTCTACATTGTTATGATGGTCTTTCGGATACCATCTGGAACCTATTCGCCCCTCGAATAAGCCAACCAAGGCTTCTACTTAGGACGCCAGGTAGACGCAAACTTCGTTATGCACGATTTGCTGCAAAGGTGGTTGCCGGCCGCAAATCTGTTGATCCAGAGGCGTGTCTGGAGGACCTGGATCTCCTTTTCCTTCACTTGGATCGCTTGTAGGACACCTGACAATTACGTCATTTTTCAGCTGGATTTGGCCAACAGATTTTTCACTGTCGACCACATTGACACACAGCGGAAGCAGTAAAAATGTTTTCAAGATTGGAACGGGTAATCATAGCCTTTCCCTCATGACTGCCTGCCCTCCATCTTGGGATAGTTCAAATAATTTGGTATTCCCATTTATATGCGTTTTTATGCTGGCTCTCCTGCTTCTCAGGGACGAAACTGCTATGCCTATTTGTTTGCGTCTTCTAAGTTAATGGAAACTTTTGAGCAGTGTTTCGGGGACTGGTAACTATTTCTCTTGCACATGCCTTCTCTCCTGGTACTGTCCAACCCATGTAATAAATAACAGATTAACCAGTTACTCATGTAATAAATACCAGATTAACCAGTTATCCCGGAAGTTCACTCCCGTCAGCCCTTATACATCTGATTTCCACCCCACCACTTATATCGGCCTTTACCAGGTCCCTTGTAATTTAATATTGTATGTTAGCAAACCCAACCCCTGGTCGCTAGTCTATTGAGTACCAATCCATCTATATCCTGTTCCAAATAATCACTTGTCATCACCCTCAATCGCGCCGACGTCACGTTTTTCTTTCAATGTATATTAACGCACATTATCCCATTTGATGTCTTTTCAAACTCACCATGCTTTACTAATTTCATCCCACCCCCATCTTCCCAAGCTTCGAACTTCGGCAATACCCGGTTTGGAGGACCTGGTTGGCTGTTACCCACTCCACCTGGCCGGTGATCTACAACCACAGGATCCCCAAACGGACCAAAAGGACCCTGCGATTCCATATCGGCTTCACTCCACCTTGTTCCCTCGGCCAGCCTGAAATGAATCTCGTTGCCCAAAGAACTGCACACCCCAGCCCACTCACCTTAAGATGTGACGTCCGTTACGGGGCTGTCCAAAAACTGAAGCATGTCAGGCCAATGATGGCACGGCACTGCCATACCCAGTTCGATAGCACTCCCGCAACTATTCCATTCCTTCTCTCGACCGTGCCCTCGCCCACTCGTTCCATTAACTGCAAATACGACGAACTCCCCAATCGACCCCAGCTGACTCCATGACACATTCATTCCAACCTGCTGAACTGTTGGTTGAAATTTAACCATCTCTGTGTTACTGTGCTTCCCACCAAATCCAATAACTTTCTATACAGTTCGCGTTCCGGCTCGTGTGTTGCCACCATCTCTCTCTTCCAAAGGAACTATTATGCCCGCCTCCACAACAGCGACACCAGTGAGTCACTACAGTTTAACTGTATACCATGTTTCTGAGATCCCTGCTACCATTTACCCGCTTTGCTGGTCCCTCCATTTCATCATCCCCACTTACGCTTTTGTGACCCTGGCCACGAGCCCAATAGTCCAAGGCCGCGAGGCCTCAGCGGTTGTTTTTGGCTTCAGTTCAATTTGATCGGCTGGATGATGCCAACTTTGCTGCTTCACCAGATCTGATGTTCTGGTTTCTGATTTTCCACAGCTTACATTCCTCTTGTCATATGTCAGACAGGAAACGTCTTTTTTAGCCCTCCCTTGTTTTGCTTTCGCCGGCCACCTTCAAATCCTAACGATCTGACCTTGCTCAATGTTCTCTTTGAAAAAAAGAGCGTCCCTGCTCGTGCCGGTTTTGTGGTAACCACGTTTACCTTGGATACAGCTCACCGCCTATGGCGCTGTCCTCTTTTCCCACCCAAAACCCCCTGTACCCACAGTCCCGCCAGTCATGCCTTTATTCTGACTGTAACCTTATGGTCATACCTGACGGCACGCCCCCACAAGTTGGAAATAAACGTTATTATTATTATAACTGGAGCATACTGGCGATACGAAAAACCTGGAAAAAGCTTCGGTTCTGTGAATTGGTGAGCCAAATTGGTGAACCCTGTTCTTCTGGCCCAACAAAGCTGTTGCGAGCAGCAATTGTTTACTGTGCTTCTAACAAAGTCTCATCATGATATTGTAGTCGCAAAATGGGCACACTTAATAACTTGGCTTAATCTTTTGGATTGCCTGTCAACTCCAATGACCACAACCAATCACTTTGACGTACTCTTTCTTGCTGCTATTCCATTCCATTTAGCAACTCTAGCAAGGTCCCACAGGGCTGAGTGCCAAAGCACAACTTGCCTCCATTGATTATTTATTCGCTTAACGCACTCCCCTCCGACCCGATATAGGAGCGGTATTTCAAGCAACCAGCCTAAAGTTTGGTGCAACGATCGGTAACTGCCGAATAAAAATGATCTCTCAAAATTACGATGTTTTCGTGGGTATAGCATCAGAGTTCAAATTATCTCTCTAACGCGGTCTTCTGCAAGTTTAACGAGTGCTTTGTTTAATTCGGCGAAACTTCAAGGTCAACGAATTCCTCGAATTGCGAAAGAGTTTCTAGGGAACTACGACACCGGCCCCTCAGTATTCACACGATGGAATTGAATTATCGGAAGCCACGATGTTTTCCAGGCTACCACTTCATGGTGA
This sequence comes from Clonorchis sinensis, assembly GCA_003604175.2. Taxonomy (NCBI): domain Eukaryota; kingdom Metazoa; phylum Platyhelminthes; class Trematoda; order Opisthorchiida; family Opisthorchiidae; genus Clonorchis; species Clonorchis sinensis. The sequence continues at coordinate 14,676,106 of CM030375.1, forward strand.
AGGATGTTTAGGTATACTAAATTGTTCCGCAAAGCATCTGCACGGGTGACCTGTTTAAGTGTGCTAATCTTGAATGTCATCATTAACCACCGACTGCTAATACGGTAACTAGTGCAATAAGATACAGCAAAATGTGAACCGCTTACGTTGGACGAAAGTTGCAGATAATTCTATAGCTGAACTAATTCTTTGAGCTTTCTAAAAACTGCATGGTCTTTGTGAATGCAAGACACGTGTGAGTGCCACCCCTGTAAATAATTGCTATTTATATCTTCTTGACTGATCGAACACCGAACTGTGTTCAGGGACCTCAATAATTGCTGTTTCGAGTTATCATCGCGGAAGGCGCGTTCATTTTTTGTCAGATAATTCGTGCAAAGTTGGGAAGTTTGCCGGTAAACAGTAGGGTTCTGCACTGTAACATAAACTATGCCAGGACGAACATGTCGCTGAAAATGGCGGACAGCTGAACGAACCTAGCTGACGCACACGAGGGGGCATGCGGCTAAGTGTCCACGATGGACAATCCTAGCCGACGCATGCCTATCCATCGGTACCGGGAAAGGTCGAAGGTCCAAATTGTACGGCATGAAACGTTTAATTTTATTCGCTTTCACTTGTTTATATGTCCTGCCGGGAATGGTGTGGGCTTCTTGGTGCGCAGTATTCATTGAGCTAATAACGTCCTGAAGCGAGAGGATGAAATGACTAAGTTATCCAAATATTACTGAGACAGGCGGCTGACGAAGTGGTAGCAATACTTACCCTATATAGGGAGCAGTTCATCGGTGATGATGTTGTGGGGGCTTGTTTTCACAACGCCATCTTCAGCGGCTGATTCTTATTGCTTGATTTCTTGTAGCTTAGTGCCTACTGGCCATGCGTCAAATTCTACAGGATTTACATTATGTGCATGGGGTCACATTAACAGACGAACTGTCTGGAGCTGATGGACCTTGTATGAACGCAAGAAATCATCTCTCTCCCCTAGCTGGCGCTTTACAGCTCTATTCCCAGTAATAAGCTATTTACTCCGCCTTGGAGCCAAAAATAGGGACGCACAAAGACTGCTGGGCCGCAAAGAGTGCCCCGGGGCTAGGAACCAAAAATAACTTATTCATCTGCGGACTCAACCTTGGGACAAGCCTGAAGAGCATCACCACACAGCGGATAAGAGTCACCATCACAATAGTCGATGTGACATGATTCGCGATCCGTTGCCCACCAGTAAGCAATGACACGAGCTGACCGGCCACAAGCATACAGAAGCTCCTGAAACCTATCCACCACTCGTTTTAGTTGTTTATGTAAGCCATTGAAAGCTGTAGGTGGTAGCCTGGGAACAAGTGTAAGGGGGGACGTATTCTGGTGGTGGCAATCCGATAGCCACCTTTGGTGGATGGGGAGAAACCTGGGAAAATCTCCATGAAGAAGGTTTCTTACTGCTTGGAACCAACTGATCTCTAACTACAAAGAATACTCGGATGCAGAGAGACCAACTCGCCTGATAGAAGGGACATGAGAACTCTTCAGCACGGGTGTCGATCGTCTGGGAACACCTGGGTGTTTGTACCAGGAACTGTAACCCAATTAACGTAGACTGACTTCGCCTTGTTTCTTCCAAAGCTACGATTGTTCAGCCTTGAGGATTGTGGGCCCCAGCGCCTCAAAACGAGGGAACATGCTTACGTAGTCATTCGACAGACAACGTCCAGAACTTAACCGTCATCCCTCAGGATTGAGCATCGGTCAGGAGAATAATACTTATGGATCTCACATTCCCGCATGAGTTACTCGGCGTGACGGGCCACCTTTTGTATGGCGTGCTCCAATGTGTGTGAACGTTGCACCCTGGTCTTTAAGACGGCCGTTTGCACTCCCCAGGCTGATGTTGGTCACCGTAACAAAGTGAACTACCCCAGATTGTGCGTGTGCAGCCATGTTGCGGATAATATACGAGATTATCCCGTAAGCTAAGAAACAAATCGTGGGTCCGCGAGGCACAGTAGTTGCAAATATTGTTGGAACCGGTGTGCTCGATTTATGCTGAACAAAACCTGCTGTACGAAGTTCTCCAAGCAAGCCATACGGTAGGATATGTCCCGGCTGTTTGCAGATTGTGTCGGTGAGCAAAATACACGGATGTTATACATACGTACGTGCTTCCTGAAATCCTCTACAATGAAGAAGTAGCACAACATGGCGCTGAAGCCAAGCTGTCTGCATTTGTGCCGCCAACTTGTCAATGGAAAAGTCTTCGCCTGATACTGCTCGCCACCATTTCCCTGGATAAGCGAAACAGTTTACGCATGAGAGAAAACTGTTCACTTTTTACGAAGCCATGCATAACCGGACGCACGACTCGCATGCTACTCAACAGAGATGTTCGACACTTGCGGCGGTAGGTGTATATGTCCTGAGTGGTAGGGACCTTGCCAAATTCATCGGCCTTAAACTGCCGCAATTCACACGACGGCGTTCCATACTTCAGCAGGCCAATCCAAGTTCCCAACTCCTCTTCGGTTGGCCGTTGATTTACAGGAAGCCGATCGCACAAAAACGTAGCCTTTGGGTGTGTTCAGGGTAATAAGCGGTTACTGGGACATGGTTCTACTGCCTCCTTGGACAAAACGCACTGGACAGCGGGTGCTTCGCATATTGTTTGTTCTTAGAAAAAAGCTCAGATTACTAGCTTATTCGGATCCCTCGAATTTCCCTTGTTATGCGGGCTGCCTGCTGGATTTGTGGTACACCCATCCGGAAAGCAAAACAGCGGTGGTGCTTTGATCACTGAATGAAGGCACAAACATCATATGGTTGTTCGTCATGTATTTATTTGACGCGTCAAGCGATGGGTTTACTATCAATTCATGGACATTTAGTGCCACAGACCTCAATGGTAGGGCCACTGGACAACTAAATCCTCGCGCTTCACCCTAGACCGGATGGATACTTCAGACTTACTTTCTGTGCAATCCAGAACTCCAGGTCGTCCTAAAATTTGCATGCGCATCAACGCTTTTATGTTTCCCAAAGTCTCAGCAAGTCGTTAGGGAAACTTTTAACACGGCGGGGCAACCTAGTTGAGATACTACCTACTTTATAAATTCCGAAAAAGTTGTGGGGCATATTGTCACTAAAAATTGACGGGAAATGTATACTGTAGGGACCTTACCATGAACCGCAGACCCTTTGTGTTGGGCACCTTAGAGCTGGACAACTCAAACCTGCAAGTATTCCCCAGGGGCAATTTCGTTCCACGACCAGACCAATATATCAGGAGCGGAAAATTGGTGTATGACCCTCACAGAAGATATACTAACAAACATCTCTGAAAAGTGATGCGCAGAGCACGGAACGCATGTTTAGGTAATGAGCGCGCTGCAAGAGGGAAAAATGGGTCACACAAGGGAAAATCGCTTTTGTTTCATGCAAACATTTAATTCATTTCAGGTAATCTCATGCACCGAAGTACAAATACCAAACGGAATATCATTCTTCTTCCACTAGTTCTGTTTCCAACCAAACTTCCCTCGTGTTTATGACAAAGCGATGTCCCAGTCGTTATGCTGTAAACGCACGCCATGTTGAATCCAACCTACGCTCCTATCTTTCTACTTGCTATACATGCCATCGGGAACCCATTCTATGGCTTCTGCGAAACACACGGACTACCACCGGCTACCGCGGTTCTTCCTTCTAGTTATTTCTATCAGTCACACAGCCCATTTCTAAAGGCAAGGTCAACAACCCAATTTGGCTTCTTATCTGTGAAAAACGCAATTAATGAATTCAATAAAGTCCACAAACGGATGGATACTTCAGACTTACTTTCCCCGTAGACCAATTGTTCACTTATATGAAATCACTTTGATGGCACAGGTCGAATAAACCTACCTCCTAACATTACCTGCGTGACTGACTGTTTGATGTTTTAATCGACTAACCAATCGGTTGTTACAGGCAGACAAGCGGAGTAATTTCAAAAACTGGAAATGGCTCCGGCGGCAAAAGTTTGCATATGTCAGATATGCAACTGCGGGTAAGTTGACACCTATTTGGGAAACTTCGAAATAAAATTGGCATCTATTTCAACTGGAAAGTTGTCGAGTGCTCCATACGACGGACCGTGATGTGTCACAAATGTCACACGTATTCGCTCCAGGCGTTTTGGTAGTCCTGCGTTGGAATAATACGTCCTTGTTGCTTCCAAGGCCAAATCTCGGCGGATTGCTTACGTCTGAGAGGATAATTGACAAAATGTGAAATTCGGGTGACTGCCTGAATCAGATAGATGAAAGAGGAAGATTCCAAGTGCGCGTCAGTTCTAAATCCAGGATAAGATAGGGATGCACACCGCTGGTTTACGCTCGTATTTCTAGATCTATATATTACTCCAAAAGTGCTGCTGGAGCGAGTACCCGAGTGCTAGCTTTGGCTGCGCCCCACCAACCATACCATTACATCAACACTTGGTTTTGCTGTCAAACTACAACTGAAAAATCCTTGAGAGGCTATTTTAGGAACTTTCTACCATAGGTGACAGACGAACCACTGATAGCACCCTGGAACCTAGGTTTTTCTTTGGTAAATCCTAAGTTTGCACAACGGACTCAATTATTCATTACTTCACGTATTCTCCTGGTCAACGAGCAACGCCGCCAACATAAGATTCCGCTGTCCTAGGACCCGACAAAAATATGGTCCCCATACTAGTGCGGCAGTGCTTGGGGATGAAAAAGTCTTGTTGAAGGCAGCGGTCAGTGCATCCTTGATGTCTCACCTCTGCATTCTCTATCGTGGCAAATCCCTGCACTCGTTTCACTCTCAGGCTTTCGCGTTTTGTAGATATGAAATAAGCTAACGGACCCTACATTATGACAGACCAGATAAATTTAATCAACTGTTCTGGCATGCTCTCCCGTTTGAAGTCTGGTCAGGCTTTTCATGTCCCATGGCATCCTGTGATCTTTGCCAAACGCTGTAGTGGTGTACATCTTCACCTCGTTGCGAATAGCGAATCTGAGGACAAAAACTCTAGCTCTTCGTGTTGCCAGTTAGACATTCAGGAAATAGGCGGATTCTCAGCGTTTTTCCTGTGGGTGGTCGTTGATATTTGTTTGGATCCATCGGTATTTTGGTTGACACCCAGCCCACTTAAGGCCTCTTGAAACGATTTTGTATGCCCGCTTGCCTGGATCTTAGGCCACATCACCAAGCAATCCACGAATTCCGAGTTATTCTGCTCCGACGTCTGAGGTAGATCGTTCACGAAGATGCTGAACGGTGGCATTCCTAGTGCCAACCCCCGGGATACTCAAGTGTCTGGTGGTCTTCCTTCTTAAGTGTGTTCATTTATCCTAAACCCACACTGGCATCGTCACAGGGAGTCAGTTGTCCGATACATTAAGACTGTAGAGGACCTACCTTTTGGAATAAGGTAAAGGGAATTAATTTGATGTACTCTGTCGAACGTCCTACTGAGGTCTAGGAATGAGATATCTACCTGGTCTCTTTTGTTACCTGACCTTGCCGAGCTTTTACGCGCCAGGAACTGATCTGCAACGAAAGAAAGGTTGGTTACAAAATCAAGTTGCCTTTACGCTTATGAGGTGCTGAATTCAGAATGCTACTGAGAAATCCTAATCATCCATCATCAGCTTTACGATCAACAACAAAAAGTGGTCGGACCGTGTTTGTCACCAGCTTTGTAGAACAGACTAATCTGTCTTTTCTAGCGTTATGCCTTATTTCTGTCAACTGACTGGCAATCACTGCATGGACTGGAGTCAAGTCTATTGTCAGGTAGTACTAACTGTGGGAATCCACCCGGTCTAGGGGTGTCCGCTTGCTCTAGTTGGGCAAGATATTAGTTGCTTCGAAAACCGTGCAGTTTAGCTGGGTGTTTTTCGCCTCAAATTGATTTGTGCATAAGTACAGGTCCTGACACTTGATAAACTAAGGAGTGCATGTAAACCAGCAGCGGCTTACAGGTCCTGACTAAGGACCTGTAATGCACTAAGGAGTGCATGTAAACCAGCAGCGGCGCTTGTTTTCAAGTGTACCCCAAAATTTTGGCCTGAAGTAACTCAGTGTCCAAGGCGCGATAGCAACAAATCAGAAGATCACTCATGTGACTCCAAGCTCTGTGTCTCAACTGTTCCTGTCTAGGCTTGAGCTCACAGGCAGCATTTTAGCTTTTATGCTTTGTTTCGAGTAGCATGGCAGCTAATCGTAGAAGTTTGATGGTTATTTATTCATTTATTTCGTTTTTGGACCGGTTTTGTCCCTAGTGAGAGCACTACATCTGTTTTTCGGAATCTTTGATTGACGTAAGTAAACACTAGCTAGGGTTTTTGGTTGCATTGTGTGACAGATGGGATTTAGCCTTCGTTGGTCAGATGCACTCACGCCAACGTGGCTTATATATATCAAATAATCCTCAATTGTTCCACTTCACAATATTTCTACAACCACAGTCTAACACGTAGATGAGGTTTCAACTCGTTTTTCATCCAAGGCGCACCCTTGGTTGACCCGACCGACTTTTTCTCTTAAACGAAACGATCAAAGGTCCTTAAAATGAACTTAAGTAACATTGACCTGACTTCTGCTGGCTTCCAGAATATCTTCACAGCCCTGCTGGAAAGTAGTCCTGTGTACGCTCAGTAATAACATATTTACCATTCTGATATCTTTAGCTAGTCCTGAGTAGGCCGTGGGTGCAAGATGGTCCCTGAATGCCAAAGACTTTCAAAGCCTGAAGTACTGCTGCTTATCTTCGGCCTTGATTCAAAACAGGTTGAGACGAATGCTACACCCTCTGGGAATCGAGCTGTCGACATGCTGAACAACTTCATAATCTTATACCACTAGAAAAAACAAGGCCTGGACACTCTTGAGGCTACCCTCATTCAGCGGCTTAATCTAGCCAATGTTTGGCAGATTAGGGTTGCCCATCAATCTACACCGAGGTTTCTCGGAACTTTCCGATCCAGCTGATATTGGCACTATGAGGGTTTCTTTAAAAGGTATCTGTAAGTAAACTAGTCGATCTCAACTTGACGACGGAATGGGCAACTATCTCGGGTTGACTGACGACTGACCGCTGATCAATTCCCTTTCGTGCCCTTGAGGTTGATCACAACGGTAGCAGTGGTTGCTCACTGCGCTACTTCTGTGTTTGTGATTTTACCCTCCAAGTAGCTTTCAATTACCCCAAGCACATCTATCAGAGAACAAGTAACCGAAAACTCCGATTCATTCCGCTTTCAAACTGAAATTTTTACAGTCGGGTTTTTCCACTTCCAACATGACCGGTCTTTGTGCACGTGTCTCTCCTATTACCCGGAACTCTAAAATACAAATGGCTCTTTCTCCGATATTTAGATTTTTCCTTAGTATATTTTAGGCATTGTGCTAAATACCACGGCCCTGATTTGTTAGGTCCGGTTGGCGAATTCATGCTAATTTTGGGAGCCAAAAAAATTACAACAGGATAAAAAGCTTTCTTTATCGTGAGCAAAAAAACGCTTAGCAATCTGAGGGTGGGTAGCTCCTTTAGCCTTCTTATTGATGCGGATGGTCTTAAGCACCTTGAATTCACGATCAGGTTTGTCCAGGAGCACCTTCGTTATGAGCCTTAGCCCCTTCATATCTGCATCGTATATCAACTTGGTTCTTCAGATTATTGCAATCAGAAAACCCAAGTAAATTCGACCCAAGAAGGCAAAATGTTTTCCTGTCATCTGCTTTTCATTTCTTGACCAGCATCAGTCTATCCGCTTATATGGTCCTTAGCTGTCAAAACCGATGATGATAGCTGATTGGCAGGCAACCTCAAAGCTGATTCCACTCCTACTCAAATCAGCTGTGATGGGTTCAGGGGCCTCTTGTTTTATTTGATCTCGAATTCGTCAGTGAATCCTTTGAAAAGGGCGCCTCCTTAAATTTTACCGGGTTTTTCGGACTGCTCTTTCTGTAACTACTTCCGACAACTCTGATTTCCGATGCTGTTTGGTTTCCCAAGGCTCCTTGAATAGTGGATATGGACTATGTTTCTTTAGGTTCCATTAAAAATTGCAGATTTATAGCAAATCGTCCATATTGTAGACTGCAGACGGTCGTGAATATTCCTGGACATTGCAGTGCAGTCAACATGTTCCAAATAAAAGCGGGAATTACACCACAGAGCTTTATTTCCGGTGCAAACCAAAACCATCAAGCAACGCAGCCCTACGGAACCGCCGAAATGTAGACGGATCTGGACATGGTCATTGCTAAGTGACCAGTTTTCTACTACGTTTCGCAAATTTTGCTCATATAAACAGTGGTTGTTCTGGAATTTGACGACGTGTTGGTATATTCGTCCTTTGCAATTTTCAGAATTACTATCCTCTCTACGCAGTTTAAAATCCAGACGGGTGTGCTTTCAATAAATAACGCCCTTGCGAAATAAGGATCAGTTTCTATACATTTGTGCTTCCTAGAGGAATCTAAATATAAATAGCTAATATCCACTGCTGACAGGGCCTCAAGAAACTAAACGATCTCCAGAAGCTGAGTTGTTAAATGCAGTCACAACACTGTAGTTGTAAGAACAGTCCGTGAATCTCGGTGGGGGTTCTGGAGGCTCTCTTGCCGAAGGATTCATTGACGAACACATTTTGTCTACCGAAAAGGAGGTATGAGAGAAAGCTCCTGAGACCGCCACTTCCGGCCCGACGGGTAAAGACAAGGGTGGTGAACGGAGACTCTTTTCCAATATCAGTGATTCTATAAAAGCCACGGGCCAATCGAGCAAACGGTCTAAGTTCTAGTGGGCGGTTATTTTCAAAAACCACAGTGGTTTAACCAAAGAAAGTTCCAGAATGGTTAAGTTGGTTTCAGTCATTCATGATTATGGATAGCCCACTGCATGGGACTTTGTCTGACATGGTTGTATGCTACACGCCTTAACATAACTAATAATACTGTCTCTTGCTTATGGCATAATGGTATAAGCCTGGTTCAAAGTCTGTACTGGTCGGTTGATCTCTGATAAGACTGTAACAACTTGGGAGAGCAAGTGAGGAAACACTCCTGGTTTACCTCTCAAAGGGCAAAGATGGTAGTGGGCTGTCTAGGTTTCTTATCATACTCCTATTTGGTATTTACAGAACCGTTGATGAAACTTCCATCATAACAATCCGCTCGTAGATACCACAAACTAGTATTTAGTACCTACGGTTGGCTCTGCATGTTTTGCGAAGGGCTTAGTGCATAATTCTACAATTATTGCGACTTGTTTTTCTTTTCCTCACATCGCTGTGATGGCTTCCCCTGCACGGAACATTATTACTTGCCGAAATGTCCAAAAGTGCACTTGGCGCACGTCTGGGGTCTGGCATAATATGGCTCACATACAGGAGTTAGCTAAGGGCAACCTTTTCTACTGTTCTTACTTAGCCAGAAATTCAAGTGGGTTTTTGATTGAGCAACAGTCGCTGCGGAGCTTCCGCTGTACGTATTCGGTGAAGAGCGGCTTGACATTATATATGTATGTATATATAAAATACTGATTTACCACATAGCCGATTCGGTTAGTTGGTTGCTTTTATTGGAAAAAAGACAAGCGATGATGAGCTTGAAAGCAGCATGGGTATAAATGAGGCCTCAGAAACCGGTGTTGACACAATAAAAAATAATGGAGAAATAGCTAACGTCCAAAAGATGGCTAAAAGAGATAAAAAAAACAGACTTTGGGAGACGGAATTAGATGTTCTAGCTACATTTAAGGCAACTTCCTGTTAAGTTCACCAAGGAATAATAAAGCAAAGCGGCGGTCACAAACCAGAAGTGATTGGGCGCAAATTTGGCCGTTCGCAGGAAAGGTATTTTAAAAAAGTTCTAGTCCGGTTAGCTCACCGACAGCATTAGACACGTGTAAATTATGGTAGGTTGAGTGAATACCTTCAGAGAAGTTCCATACAATAGAAAATATGGTAACTCCACCAGCAGTTACGTTCTTTATGGTGATGGAGCAAAGTTCCTTAAATCAAACTCAAGTTCCCGACAACTACACTCACTTTCACATCATTTTGGTTCCAAGTGAGTCCCTGTCAAAATCAATTGACGTGCAAATGAGTGTAGTTGTCGAACTCAGTCCAGTTTGGGTTCAAGTAGAACATGAGGTTGACGAAAACTCGTGGAATGAGCCTACCTGATGATCCCCAAGAAGGACAGAACGGATCGTGGGCTGTCAAAGAGTTTTCAGCAACATTATGAGTAGTCTATTAGGTCCACTATTTTGCTCCTTAATGCCCACAATTTTTAAAGTTTAGTTTGCGTGAGATAAGTAAACCTCGCGCGGTTTTAAAATCTGTAAATAATAGGTGGCTGAAGGTCTAAGTTCCAAGTAGGCCTCTTCACACAGTCACACTTCCATTGAAGAAACTTGCGACGGGGGACAGTATTGTACAAATGTATTATCCGAAATCAATAAAAGCCCTATACTTGGAACGCCGTACTGAGGAATCACTACTACATATTGGGTGTAGTCTGTCTAGGGTCACATCATCTTAAACTCGTCTGCAATTATCACCCAAAACCCATCGACCAATAGGGCTCTGTGTAGATCCATGGAGAACCTCAGAGAGGTATTTTCCAGTGGCTGAAACGAGTTTATTTCTCTGGCAAGCGGCTTATCTGTTTAGTGTTCTGCTCTCCAAATAAATTTAAGGACACATGGTCCCCTTCAGCTGGCATACTCTAGGCATCAATATACCATACCATCCATCTTTAAGCGTTTCGAGAGAACACGATTGAAATCACCATCCACTGGAAGTAAATTGTCAAAAAGTTGATACTCCCCAAGTGAGTTCCGAATTGGCGGTATCAACCATCATAGAGACCATCGCCGTATCAGAGGAACTCCTTGCCTAGTTACCTTGCCTTCACTCCAGGAGACGTGCGTGTTGAACACAGCAACTCACAATCACTGTAGTAGATAGAGACGTTGGCATTGGGTTAGCCATGCATGGTGTCTCGTGTGAAGTCTCCAGAATCCGCCGAACTTCAGGGTACAACACCATCTGTAGTAGAAACATTGACACTAATAAGCTAAACTTTGCACATTACGTGGTTGATATGGTTTATAAACCCTCAACAGGTGCTGTCTGTGCATGGTGATCGGGAAAAAGCAGTAGTAGAAAAAACATTGTATTTACACTTTGTCAGCTACTTTAAAAAGGCTTTTAAAGGCATCTGAATCAATTGTCTTTTCCAAAGGAATGCTATCTTCGTCTGTGTACAAAAAACGCGCGTGGATGAGGCTCTCAGGCATGAAGAAATCAGTCTTATTTGAGACAATGGTATGCCAAAATGATACGCAGTACACAGACCTAGTTACAAAGCATGGTATGCAGGATTAACTCGGGGACACAGCAGTGATTTGCACCAAAATGTCATCAGGAGCTGTGTTAGTATTTCATCAACAGATTACATTCTTGGAGTTCGGTGTGCTGGAGATCCCCAGGTCTTTGTTGCACTAAAATCCTCTGAAATGTAAGCTTCACCTACAGCATTACTAATGAATTTTGGCCTCATCTAGGCAGCGTTTCAAGTGCGTCACTGATCACAGCTAGGCAAGACTTCATCACCCAAAAAATGCACATCCGCCGAATGGCACCCCAGTCACAAACAACAAATTAACGAAAAATTCACAAGCGTGTTGCTATTCTGAGCGCTTTGCCGTGCTAAAATTGAAACCCCTTAAAACAGGATGTCTACTGACGACAAAGAACCTGTCTACTTAATTGCTTTTCTGTTTGTCAGGCTTTGGTACCTGACTACAAGCGTTTTGTGACAGTTCAGGATGATGGGACCATCTGTGGAGCTGAGTAAACCGACTTTTTTACCGGCGGTCTTGTGATAGAATAGCTTGGCTGCATGTATTTTGCGGAGTAGTACAATACAATCAGAGGTGTTCACCCTGCCCTGTTCGACAGGCTATTCAATCCCACCTGACACCGTGTTTTTTTTTCGGCGCAAACAAACGTGCGTTTGTACTGCGAACAAACGTTTACTCGTACAGGCAACCTGTCCTAAATAGTTACGGTAATTTTTTTATACAAGTGCTTTGATAATGTGAAAATTGTTCACTGAATCTTTTGGTGTTGGTTTATCAGCAAGAAATGTCAACGTTTTTGGTTTCGGCCGCAACCGTGACGGAATGCACAGACATTTAAAAACGTTAATCTGTGATACGAGCTACTGAATAACGGCATTGGTAGCATATATCAGCCAACCAACTTCCGAATTTCTAGTACGTTTATAGGTTTCCGAGATCATCTGAGCCCGACGACTATGAACACTTCACTCTTTTAACCTCTGTTGGCAGTGTAAAAATACTGTTTTCCTAACAGCCATCGTACTGTAACACCCTTTTTAATGTCTAGTCATGCCACACAAAAGGAGCATGAGGCCTGAGATCCTGTCAGCCTACCCAGGCCCCGCAAGAGCACTTGAGATGCCGCGGTTGGGTTTCAACCATGGAACTTCCGGTCAGAAGGTTGGTGTCTCAGCCACAAAGTCATCTCAAGCTCTTCAAAAGTCCACACTGTGTAGGACCGTCAAGAGCAAAGTTTTGTTTTTTGAAGGACCAGCAGGGCAAGCCACGTGAAACGACAAACACATAAACGATGTTACTTTACCGATCAGACAAATGCCCACCGTGATTTTTTGTGTCAGTTTGTGAAACAACGGTTTTTTAACCTTGAGAAAAGTATACGTCTGTTGTGGGTCAACTATTTCCCCACTGTGATATACCACACAGACTGTCTGCGCTTTCATAAGAGGTAAACTTGAATACCTTTAGTACCGACAATGAATTATCCCATAATTTACGGACTGCTGGCTATTAGCTGATAAAGGGAGATTTACATACCGAGACCAGCTAACTCATTTCATGCAACCAATCGGAAGTTGTAACTAACTCTGTGTGTGATGTTACTAAGCAATCTAGTTAGCAACCAAAATATTCTTCAATCACAATTGCCTAGCCAGTCACTCGCCAATACTAGCATACTGAGCAGCATACATGGAAACGATAGGTGTACTCATCTACATGGCTCGGGACCTCACTGAGAAACTGAACTTCCACAAATAGTGTACAAATCGTAATAAAATAACACGTGATCACTATTCACTTATCAGTTCAGAATTGTCAGTTTGAAGGATTGAAATATAATCCGCTGCCTTGAATGAACTGAGCACAAACTTCAGTGCAAGGGTCACGTGATCGATCTTCACCGGCAATATGGATTAAAAAAAATATCACATGGTCGATTCTTCCGGAACCCAAAAAAATTGTGTGTGAGAATTTCACTTATCAAGATTATGAACTTGCTCGAGCACTAAAGTTCCGCACGTCACGTTCCTCACGTCGACTCACATGGCAGAGAAGTGGACCCATGAAATGAAAAGTCACTGAGCCTGTCCAATAAAACAGACTTACACTAAAAATTTTGGATTATTTGCACTGAAATTAAGAGTAGTATAAGCTCAACTGTTTGTGCGCAAAACTAAGGACAAAAATCGCGAATAATTAGGTATCTAACAATATATATAATACATCAATTTCTGGTTACTTTACCACTTAGTTAATTTATCCCTCAATGTTTTCCGGCACCCATTAAGGCACTTTTTTAATTTCTAAGTATAACGGACTCGTGATTTGCCACCCGTGGCAGTATCGACCTTCGGCTGGCTGCTCACAAAAAAACGATCGATTCCCGGAATGTATTGACTTATCCAATGATTTGACCTCCTAATGGCTGTTTGTAAATTTCCTTATTTCGATAAATGATAGCCCGGTGGGTAAGGTTGCGCTTCAACACATATATATATATAATATATATATATATATATATAATGCAAGTCTTGCTATTTTGCCCCACTTTCACACGTGTTATTTGTTTGCATGGTTCTGGGCTCCGCAGAACTCAGTTATCTGACACCGCACTTCGTAACCGCTACCTAGCTGAGCTTACAAGAATTGAAGCCCTGAGATGATATTCTCGGAGACCACAAGTTTGTGCAATGCACTTTTAGCAACGTGAAACAATACGATCTGTCTCATCGCTGCATTAAGCATTACCATATGGTCGGAAGAATGTAGTTTTTCTCAATGGAAAGCCTCATTCTGCTGTGTGTGGATCAGTCTTCGTTGATCTGTTGAACATCGCACAATAGGATCCCAAAACAGAGTTCACCTTTCACCAAGCACCACAGAACACTTCCTGAGGCATGTGTACGAAAGACCAAAAGTTCAGACGACCTTCTTCTCCACTCATTACATGTTTCTTGACGAACCTGGAGCAATCACTTGTTCTGTGTGAGTACACGGGCCAGTAGATTAGTGTGGACACGTGATAAACTGAAATGAAATAGCGGAATTCCAGTGGCTGGTTGCGATTTGTAACTATCTTATTTGTAAGGACGAAGTAGACCGTTTTACCTTACCCATAGAACCAAATTCATCGACTCCATACTGTGACCTCAGTAAGCTTAGGATATCCGGATTCACTTCACATGTGGGTTCCATAACAGGCTATCTACAAAGTGTGAAACAGAAAACCAGCACCACCATCAAATCCACTACAAACATATAAGAAGAAAAACAAACCAGTCTTCGGAAGATTGCGTCAGCAGTGGTGCACTTTGTCCTGAGAACCAGCTCCTGACTGTATTAGATATTCGGCCACTGTTTCTTGTAAAGGTATGCCAGTAAGAGCAGGGTTTCTCGCATGGGTACGGAGGACCATTTGTGAGTCTCTGTTTTGCAGGTTCCCACGCTTGCCTTCACTTACTGGGATCGTTTCTTTAGTTCCGTTCAATAAATAAAGCAAAACCTTGTTCATTCTAGCTAGAGAAATGGGGCGCTGTAATTTATCGGTCTTCAACTGCGTTGCTAAATATTATATTGGGACGAGATGGCCCAAGTGGTTAGGGCGCGAATCTACTGACCGGAAGGTCCGTGGTTCGAACCCGACCTCTGCCTGTCGACTTCCTCTGTCTAGGCTTGGGCAACCTGGCAGTATCCCAGCCCTCGTGCAACCTTCGGGTGGCATGGCAGTTAGGCACCGAAAGGATGCTACAGCTGAACAATTTTTTTCTTCAGTATTATTGCCCGGGAACATACCTCTCTACAAACTTGTGTTATGAGTGGCCCTAGAGGTTTGTTCGTTTTCGGTACCCTCAAGGATTGACTACATAGTGGTTAAATTTAATCCTGTTGCAGGAACTCGGAAGAACAAGACACCTTAACTCATAACGGTGTAGGGAATTCCAGTCGAACTTCAGGAAAAACCTCGCACTTTCGTCACGTCTTATAAACTCACACGCACACACATTTGTTCTCAAACACTACAGTTGGTTTAATAGGTAATCGGTCATTGAAACAAGACTTAATTGGATTATCAGACTACGCTGGTCAGAGACGAAGCAACCGGAGTATGATTAGTTTTCATCTGTTGAATAGGTTTACGCCTCGTCGTTAAGTGCAATATTGCACCAGGAACGTAAGCTCATTTGCCGATGCTTTCATTGGCCGGCATGAACAATGTGTGTTCTCGCTACTTGCCAACTAGACGCCTCTTCGGAAGCGGCATTAGTCTTTATTGAATAGTGTTTGGTTTCCCTTTTTCGGTTAGGAAGGGTTTCTTCAGTCCTTACAAGGCCTTTAGGAAAATAAGAAGTGTCTTCAGGGGAAATGTATCTTCTCTTTCAAGGCCTCCCCCGGGACAGATCTTTTGCACTCTAAATGAACAGAGTCACTTACCATAAAAATCCCATGACAATGCAAAAGATGGTTGTGTTACACATAAGAGAGTTAACTTCTGCCAGCAAAATTTAGTGGTTCACTCGCACGAGAGACTGCCACTCGGAACGAAATCAGCTTGTTTCTGTAATACCTCTAGCATAGAAGCATTGCATACTAAATTTTCACTCCTGAGCTACTATTGGTTGAAATGGAAGCAAACAAAACCGGAGATCCTTTCTTTACACGGAAACTTTGTAAGATCATAACTTTACACTACGGTTCTAAAATTTCCTCCTAGGCATCCGCATTTTCAACACGCCTACTACGGTTCTAAAGTTTCCTCCTAGGCATCCGCATTTTCAACACAGGTGAACAGTTTCCCCTTGCGCACTGGACGTTCACGTGCAAAACATTAGGGTCCATTCCAAGTCCAAGAGATGGTTCATTAAAAATACTCTGTTTATCAACTCAGGGTGATAAACTCGTCGGGTGTGAGTTCACTTATGTGGAGGAAGACTTAGCAGAATGAAGGAAATCGTGCAACAAGGCACCCAGTCTTTAGGTCCGTTTCTTAAAACCTATTCAGCCGTAGAACAGTTCAAACATTACTGAGATGTAAAGCAAAGTGGTATAACACAGTTGAGACGTTCTGAACAGGTTGCCTATAGTACGACTGGTGTAAAAATGTTAATATACTTGTTCAGTGCAAAAAACTGTTTTGTGAAGGTAAACCCCTCCTTTAATAGATTGGTTTTATTTGATGATAACCTTTTTCACACATCCTGTTATCGAGAACAGTTGAAGCTGGCCTTTCCTGTGAATGTGTCGTTCAAATGGATCACAGAGGTTAATTTGCCTATACCTACTTCGCACTGTTTGGGAAGTACGGTGCGCTGGAATTCGCAAAACTAAAAAGTCACTAGATTTCATCATCGTTATCACCACCGTCATCATCATCATCATCATCATTATCACCAGCGTCATCATCATCATCATAATCATCATCGTTATCATCATCATTGACAGCAACACAAGATAAGCATAACGGATTTTGCTTAGCCCAGTTCCATCTGCAGCATTTTATATCAATAAGTTTCCTTTATTACAATAGATATTTACCATGTTTCCTCCATATGTTGTTTCCTTTGGGCATTTAACTGAGCACTCCATCCATGAAGCTTTTGTTAACCTGTCAAAACTGCCCATGTAGCGATTTTCGTCCATGATATGCATCACGTGATTACTTGGTTTTGGTACATCAGCTGAGTACGCGAAATGTCCGAAAATTAGAGATAGCCTTGAGGAAATTTCTCCTATCTCTTGATGGACATTTCAGTAGTTTCGAGCTTAATGCTTAGAGGCCTCAGGGATCCATCGTCTCATCAAGCATGTCTTGGAAAATAACGATGGATGTTTCTCCATCAGCCTGTTAAATGGGTGTGGCGGATGTTTTCGTTACCACCAGTCTGACAATAGGGAAGTAATCTCAGGTTCACAGAATTATGCGGGTAGGTTGTGCCTGGCCCCTATCTCAGAGTCACTGCTCGTAAGGTCAAGCAGTATTGTTAGGTGAGGGCACAAATAGTACACATTGCGCGTGGCCTAATACGAAATCGCGTTCGCTGCTCCCCATCCACTGCTTAATAGTTACGTATTGCTTAATGTTAGTATTGCGTTCAACATACGCTATTGATTGTATGGATACACAATAACCGTTATATTGCTTAAGTTATATCAGTTACCTATGATTCGCACCTTGCATCTCGTGATGGCCTTCCGCCTTTCAGTCTTCATCAGTCGTATCCTACCTGTGTCGAATCTTACTTTTTTATATTGGAAACTGTGACATCTGGGTACAGAATGGTAGTTAATAACTGATGCGAAATCGTTTCAAAAGTGAAACACACACACCCGAGGGAAGGCTCGAGAACAGCCTGTTTCCAGCAAGAGGCGAAACTAACTCCGTATCGAGTTCTTATGCACAGTTGGAATAGGTGACCTCCCGAAAGAGCGTTCTCATGAAGACAGCAACAAGGTTAGTAAGATGCAAGAGGGCCTTTTTTGCCCGGGTAGAATTACAACAAGAGGCATCCATTTGCACACGACTGTGGGTACCTATAAGTGCCCATGACCAATATAAGTGTGAACTTAGATGCAACCACTGCGAGGCTCAACCTCATGAGCACTTTTCATGGTTGAAAACCTGAAATAGGCTAGAGTGGATGTTTATTTTAGCTCAAGCAACTTCTAGACGTCGTCCCAAACAAGAACTACGTGGAATTGCTTTGAAAAGTTCCGTTTTCTTCAAGGCTACGAATCACATACGTCAATTTGGCTTGGACTTTTGCTTGGCCAAAAATCAAGCAGGAATCTCAACAGTGACGCATCACATCCAGCACAACAACCACGGAGGCACATCGGAGTAAAAGTACATAGGATTAGGCTTACATGCACATACAGATAACACACTCATGCAGCTGATCGCATCTGACCGCCAGCTGATCACAGGAATACACCAATCAGAAGGCATGATAGCGAACCCAAACGACGCTGCACTTGACTTGTAGAAATCCTTGAAAAAGGTTGGCCACAGCAACCAAAACGTCGGATTATAACATCTTGTTCCAATACGTTCCACTACGATGTATTCTGACTTTACACTTCCCATACACATTGCTCAACCACTAACTAGCTCAGGGGAAGAATACTCTCAAAAGATGAGGGAAACTTACATATGAGAACTTGTCACTCGAGATGCCAGTCAATACGTGACCACATGCAGTGGTTTTCTTGATTGAATGGTGATTGGCGCCATATCTTGTCTAAGTGAGTGATAATCACACTGCTAACCAGCCGCTCGTGGCCAAACGGTTAAGTGTTCAGCCACCTCTCAATAGGTCGCAGGTTAGAAACTCTCTGAGCTCCGTGAGACGCGCACTGCTGATGATTCTCAATAGGGAAAAAACAGCTGTACAGGGCTCCTCGGCTTTTCAGCACAGATTTGCTTCAGTGACCGGACGAAGTTCCTATGAAACATACAGTCTTACGGAGAAAAGACTACTTAATACCTTATTACGAGCCCATGTGTCTCACAAATAACGTAAAAGTCAACGAAAAACCAAGCCATTCTGCAAGAGTCCTGCAGCACCTTTATTCAGTCCGGTTTCATTCGATATTCTTCGGAATGATCGAACGTAGAACCCCGAACAACTCTCGATATAATCGACATCAGTTACCATAAAAATGTACTGAAACACTCCGGAATTGTCAACGATGCATCTGAAACACACTAACGGATTTGCCCACCAAATGATTGTGGATACTTTTTAGCTTTCAGCTGACCAGAAGTCATTCAGCGACTCGCTTACTTATTGTTACACGAAACGTTTTAGCCATGTGTAATTTTCAACTCTATGATTAAATTACCCTGTTTTCTTGTTTACTCTCTTCTAGACGACATCGGTGCCCCCATTCGAGGAAGAAACCGATTACGACCCCCTGTGGAATTTCAGAATATACCAACAAGTACATCCCATACGAACTCCAGCCGGTAAAGTCATGCAAACCAGCACATCGACCGATCGAAGCTCAGGGTCCAATGGAATCCGATACGACGCATCGGTAGGTCCGCAGCTTGATTCATTGACCTTGAGATTAGTCTGCCATTGATCGTACAATACGGTAGTGAAAAACGGGGTAAAACCAAACTAAATAGATGTGGATAGGCTCAGTAAAGATATGGTCGTTGGTTTGTTCGCTGAGCTGGGCAATTTGATTGCAAACGTTTCATCACCAATCGAGGTGACATCATCAGTGCGTTGGTAGGGAGCGTGGTGGAGCGTAGCGATGGGTTGGTGGTTGTGCGTTGAGTAGTGTTGCGTGTGTGTTAATATGCATGTTATTAGCCGGGGTTGACCTTCGGTCACGATTGGTTGTTCGGTCGGTCAGTTTCATTGGTTGTTCTGTTCTCCCGTGTCCTGATTGATCAATGACCACGTGAGTTGTGGGCCTGGCCTCCCGTGCCCTCGTGTTCTGATCGATGCTGGGGTGACCTCTGTCGTTGACCTCTCTGGGTTCCGGCTTGTGACCTTTGTTGATCCGACTCCCAGCAGTTCCTTGCTTCTTGGTTTGTGAATCCGATATTTGGCTCCTCTCGAGTATTCCGGTGGAGAAGTTGGTCCTTTGCACGTAGTGGTGCGTAAATTGGGTCCAGTTCAATGCATCGGTTGATCGAATCAGCCGTGGAGTACCATGCCTCCAGAAATTCCCTTCCGTGCTTCGTGTCTCCGTATGCCAAAATTTTCACGTTCTCCATACTGAACTTGTGGCCTTCTTGGTCTTCGTGTATGGATATCAAGGATAGGGGGTCATGTCTCCTGACGGCCGCGTTGTGTTCCTTCATTCGTGTGCATAATTTCCTCCCAGTTTGTCCAACGTAGAATTTGTTGCAGTTGTTGCAGTTGATTTGGTATACGACATTATTCCTCTTGGTTTTGTCTTGGTTGTCCTTCGGTCTGGAAATAGGTTTCCTCCAGGTCGCATTCGGTTTGTGGGCCATGACGATTCCTTTTTGGGCCAGCAATCTGGTTGTGAGTTCAGATGTATTATGGATGTAGGGTAGAACTACCCGTCTGGTCGCCTGTTCTCGTTGTTGTTGTTGTTGTTGAGTTGTTTTCTTCTTCAAGCTTCTCTTGATAAAATTCCTTGGATATCCATTTTTCTGGAACACTCTGAATAGATAGTTTTCTTCCTTCTTCCGTAATTCTGTGGTGCTGCAGTGTGTCTCCGCTCTCTTGAACAGGGTTTGGACGCAGCTCTTCTTGTGGTTCATTGGATGGTTACTGTTGTAGTTGAATATTTGATCCGTGTGTGTCTGTTTGCGGTATACGCGGGTTTCCAGAGTCCCATCCATCTTCCTGTTCACTAAAACGTCGATTGTTCCTCTCCAGACGGAGTGTGCTCAGACACACGACGGTTAGGCTGTGTTGGACGGGCAAGGCTGCTGTCTTGATGATGATGATGACGATGATGAGCATGATCATGATCATGATAATGATGATGGTGATGAGGATGATGGTGATGAGGAGGAGGATGGTGATGATAGTGTTGAAGACAGGGATGAAGATGTTGATAGTAGTGGCAGTGATGGTGATGGTGATGAGAATGATGAGAGTAATGTTTTCAGTGACGACATGAAGGGCGATGATGGTTCTATACCAACTGAGACTTGCATTATCGTACGTTAATTGTGTTGTATTCGGTTATGGTGTGGCGCCACAAAGAGAAAGAACGTAACCAAAGAATGACCAGCACCGACGGTTTATTTGTTTTTGATGACTTGGAAATAGGTAGTAGACCTCCTAGGTAATAAACCTTTTTGAATTTGTGGCCATCCTTCGGAATGTTCACAAACTGAATTTTGGATGACCGATCACCACTTTGTGAACTTTCTGGGAGGTGACAAGTTTTCGGATTTTTACGTCTAGCCAAGAATACTCTAAAATTTTGCACCTGTTAAGGTGTAGCCGCTTACTATTTCGACAAACTTGGCGTTTTGGAAAAAATTCAGGTCCCTACACACGAAAAATCGGTATAAAGGTCCTACATAAAAACCAACAAAGCACATAATTTTTTTCACTTCAAATGAGTTCATTAGAATTGCTCAACAGGTGAAGGACAAATACCGAACTAGGATCTAGGTTCCCATTACGTTTGTCAACAGTTTTACAGCAATTGGCAAATTCACTCATTCGCATATCAATTTGGTTTTCACGGGGGCTCACCTGAACCCCTCGTCTATGATATCCTTCAACGGAATGTGCTGCACAATGGCCACCTCATGTTTCTGTTCGTACGACATTCGAGATATCGCAATATATTTCCACTGAAGAATCTACTCACAAAATCACCGTTTGGGTTCAAGTAGAACATAAGTTTAACAAAAACTAGGAAGCTGTGCCTACCTGATAAGCCCCAAGAAGGGCAAAACCGGTCACTGGCTCTTGACGGGTTTTCAGCAACCTTGTGAGTAGTTTCCCTAATAGTAAGGACTTGCTTTTCCGAGGATTTTTCCACACGGCAGGATGCCGTGCAGGAAACCCGTGTAATTGGACATTTTGTCCTGAGAGACAGACATAGCACGTGACTCGGAAAATAGCCAGAGGCCCACAGGAAACTGTGTAAACGTAATGGATTTGAAGGTCTAGGTCTCGTTCCGAGTTCATTGTTTAAACAACCAATCACGTTTCATTCGCATTAATCTGACAGCGCAACTTGAATGGCCGGACAACATTCTTAGAAGAACCTATCAGAATAAATCCTCGGCTTGCAGACTGGTTATCTACAGCTTGAGAATATATCCAGGCTTGAAACTGAATGCATAACAAATGAGCGATCGGTTGTTTGACTAGATGGATATTCACTGTCGACCGTCAGTGAAGCTAAGGGTCAAATAAGTGACACATTAAATTATTCAAACAAAAAGCGGATTCTTTAAAAACAGTTTTTTTTTACATTGATCTGCGTTTTCATCTTGTTCTTAGCGCAAACCAGGGATCTCATCGTCTTTCGTCGGATCATCTCCATAAGTTTTCGCCTCTAAGTTGTTCACTCAAACAGCCAATCAGAACTGGATCACGTGGCGTGTATGGCGGTCAGCCTTTCGTGACAGAACTTGTCACTGTTCCATGGCTACCAACCGGAAGGCCGATGGTTTAAAGGCTCGGAGCTTCATGCTAAATGCATTACTGATTGTTGCCGGTGGGAACGAAATTGCCGTGCATAATTTCTTGGCTTCTGAGCACAACATTACGTTCATTGATCAGATATCGTGACAGAGAACACCAACCGCGTTAGTAGTAACAATCAGTAGGATGCCTAGGTCGTAATTTTTCCTCTTGTCGAATATATTTGCCTGTTGTTCAGTTTAGAACATTTGTCTCTTCCAGAGAAGATACAAGAACAAGCAAAAATGGCAGATCTTCCTCACACTTTTAGCAGCTTACTACTACATAAATCACGTTTGTTTAGGTGGTTTTATTGATCTGCAAAATCTAAACACACCTATTTAATGCTTAGTTTGATACTACAGCGATCTAGTAGGCCTAGGTTCTAAGAACAAATGTACTATTTTTATGAATGGAAATCATGTCCCCTCAGCCAGTTCCAATAAAAATTTACCCAGCCCATCACGATGTTCTCCCTTTAAAGCAAAGACTACGTATCTCATCCGTTGGACGTTCAACCATCGTTCAAACCAGAACGTACCTATGAGCCGCCGAAGGTCCATTTCGATGGTGTGTCGACCTACACAAAGGAATATATACGTGAGTTCAAACCTTTCCCATACGCATTCGTCGTACGAACATGATCTGCAAACCAACTGCTTCCTCGTTCATCGATAGCATCTACTAACGACAACGAATTAGCAATGTTGTAACTGTCGAACAGGTATGAGGTGGCGCATGAATTCAGAATCGGCGATGGTGTTTAGCACCCCGATAATAGCTTTCATGTCTGCGCCGAATTCAGAGTGGTCCGGAGCGTAAATTAAACCGCTGTTGAACGGAGGAAAAACTCCGGATGCTGTGGGTGTAACCTGAAAGTCATGGCATCTGCTCGACTGGAGATGCTCCAAAATGTTGTCAGTGTATACCTAACAGTTGAGGGGTTAGCAGGCTAAGACCAAAACTCTTCCCTCTCCCACGTTATCTCCAGAGTGAACTTTATTTCATATGAACACTTAGTTGATATTTGGTGAGCCGCCTTTACATTCTATTCCCTTGTTATTCATCCTGACGCATGAATTAGTGACTGGCTGCGCTCAATCTGCGTTTCCACTGTCTGCTTGCAAGGGATTATCAAGGCGGGCCACTGAGTGAACACTCACCATGCTTCAAGCCATTTGCTTTACGGCATTAGTACTGGGGATCTTCCGCCCTAAACGGTGATCAGCTGGACTGGAATAATTCACCTACGGTTACGTGTGCATGCGTGCGTGCGTGTGTGTGTGTGTGCGTGCATGCATGCGTGCGTGCGTGCGTGTATTAAGAGGTCAAAACCAACATGCTAGGTTTTGCACGCTTGTTCATCTTCACGAGTTGTAACGCACCGCTTGTTACTGTATCTAATCAATCCTCGAGTTATGGAAAAACGGTCGTAGTGACTGGAATGATCTCCACAATACATCCCTCGGCCGGTCAATATTCACAGAGAAGATAGCGAAAAACGGAACCCAGGAAGATATCTGTCCTTAGGTGGTGGGCTATTCGAACGAAACACGTAGGTCGTGGTAATATCGCGAAGCCAGTAGGCTTTGTTAAACCCGAGAACCCAACGTGTACTCTTAGAAGAATGCACCTTCAGTCATCAGGACAGTTGACCAAAGCAGGACAAAACGGTAGCTCCAGTACGTGATAGTACACACAGAAACTCAAATACAAGGAACCCGCAAGCAATTTCTCCGTGACCACACCAGAAACACTGTAGTTTCCGACATACATTCATAAAGAACGCAGTGTTGTTAAAAAATTTAAACGAAACCCATGGATTTCACACCTATGACCTCCCTTTATAACATTTACGAAGAAGTAAGCTAAGCAAGTTAACGGGAAGAACGACTGTGATTCATCTACCTGGACCTCCTGGCAACAATTTGACAATCTATCTTAAAGACTTTCAACTTAATCCTGTTAGTGAGCAGTGGGGGCACTTCTAGAAATGGTGCCTGTACCACTTATTGGAGCAGTTTTTTATCGGTAAGCATGCGGTCACATGACACAGACCTCTGTCTAAACACAGTGCAAAGATACAGTAGTCCGTATGTCAGTAGCAATAGTGCTAATAATGGTCCGGCTGTGGCGGGAAGCCGCGATTTGGTTCAATCTGGGGATCTCCTCATCAATACCCTTGAGTTTTAGTCAATGGACTATTTAGAGGCTGGACACTAGCGGTTCAAAAGATCATTTGATAATTTGGAAAATAAATAAATTCACTTCTCATATAGGTTTAGTAGGCAATGTCGGACAGTATTCACATCATTGCACTGACACGAAGCCCTGAATAAGGGACAATGAATACGCACCCCCCAGTACTAAGAGTTTTTAGTGTTCTGGTGCTCACTGCTGTTGTCAACAGAGATGGTGTCCCTCGACGTGGATCCATATGATCTTTGCTGTTATTGTCGTGCTAGTCTGTCACGAAGTGGGAGCACGTCGATTTCAATGTTTTAAATCGGGCTACTGTAGGCATAGTTTGTTTAGTGCCACAGTTCGAACTGTGTGCGTTTTGGCTTCAAATTAGCTCACCTTGTTCCATGAATTACCTTCAGCGTATTCTTGGTGTCCTGTTTACCAGCACCATCGACATTCACAGGTTTACGTCATTTTTTAACACTGATGCTGTGCTGCCGTACAACCAAATTTTTCATTGTAAAGAAACGAGTACTGGTGGATGGGGAATAGACCCACTGCTAACTTACCACAATCATTCAGACAGCACTGGATAGGAACGAAACGCCACGTCAGCTGTGTATAGCTTCGTTTTGTTTATTTTTATTCTGTGGAAAACCTAGCTCAGCTTTCTAAAATGTGTGCGGTGAATAGTGTTCATTTGCGCGTTCTATAGGTTTGTTCTTGAAGACAATGTAGAATCCAAATTTTGCGCTCCCACACTATATACTATATACTATACTATACTATACCATACTATACTATACTATACCATACTATACTATACTATACCATACTATACTATACTATACCATACTATACTATACTATACCATACTATACTATACTATACCATACTATACTATACTATACCATACTATACTATACTATACCATACTATACTATACTATACCATACTATACTATACTATACCATACTATACTATACTATACCATACTATACTATACTATACCATACTAGTCCACAGGTGGTTCGGATTAGATCGCTTAGCTTACCGACTCTAAGATCCCCAGAAGTAAACAATTTATGCTATAACAATTGCATAAAACAGAGACCCAACCCGCCGCCCACCCGACTTTCCTCAGAGAAGTCACTAATCGAAGCTTCTCCCCAAACTGTCCCATGAACTGCTGAGGACCCCTAACAAAAACGTACTAGCTACTTACCGGCATTCGGTCTTTATCGAGAATTGTGAACATATAAGTGTATTCAGTATTCAGCTAATTTTTAATTCTCTACTCTGCTTTTAGCAAGACAGATTGAGCGACTACCTCCAGTTAAACCACCAACAAAACGCATGGTCGAAGGAAAATTTACAGGAGAACCAACATACAAATGTAAGCAACCGCACGCTGGTCTATCAGTTCAGTTACATTGTAATTCCAGGCGTGAACTTCAATTCCAAGGTCTCTAGAGTTGCAGCTCATCGGTTCTGAAAGTATTATCATGCATTGGAAACATGCTATACTGAGAACTTTCCGAAATTTTGTTTCAACTTTAAGGGGTTATCCCGTGGTGCGGGAAAAACTGGGCTTTTGGTGTCCCGTCCAAGGACTCTGTCTTTTTGTTTGCATCATCAGTACGCGAGTTTTGAAATTGTCAACTTGAAACCAAAAACTTTGGGCATTAGGCCAATATAAGCGTATAACCTTAGGTGAAAGCCGTAGCCACTGAGAGATATAAACCGTCAATCCACTGA
This sequence comes from Clonorchis sinensis, assembly GCA_003604175.2. Taxonomy (NCBI): domain Eukaryota; kingdom Metazoa; phylum Platyhelminthes; class Trematoda; order Opisthorchiida; family Opisthorchiidae; genus Clonorchis; species Clonorchis sinensis. Next base: position 14,702,575 of record CM030375.1, read on the forward strand.
CAAAAGTGCGGTGAATCAGTCTGCAACTCAAGTGCATGCGAGACATCGGGCAACACCCGCTAGCCAGGTGGGCCACTCGTTAGCTAGGTACGCCAACCGCTGGTTAATGTGCCCTCTCGTTCACTTTATGCGTTGTCTTGATGGCAAGTAACAGGCCGCTGTGTCGCAAAAGTTGTGATTGACTGGAAGGTATGACACGCTCTTGTCCTTTGTGTGGATGGATAACATTGGATCATATTGGTAGGGGCACAAAACACAAGCTGATCAGAAATTGGTCTCCGAAATATTTCTTCAACAATATTTCACTACTTGTTAAAGCGTAAGTAGTGTAGTGTGACGAAATTCACAGCGTATGCAATTGCTCGTCCTAGAGGGTTAAGCGACAAATGTAGATGTTTTTCAATGCAATTCGTTAACGGAAGTATTAGAATAACGACTAATGGTATATTTTTTGCTGCCCCTTAACAAGGCACACCTGTTTTTGGGCGATCAGACCAAGTCTTGATGTAATTCTATCCTGCCCACTGATGAAAACTATCCCCAGGTTGAACGCAGGCAAATCTAAGCATAACTAGTGAATTCGGTTGAAGTGCAGTTAGGATATACATGTATAGTCACATTTTTGTGAATCGCCTAAAGGTATTTTACATGTGACACAAGACGTTGAGACCTAACCCACTTTTTCCATGAGATGACTAAAACAGCTTGAGATGACGTCGCTTGTCTAGATCTGATAATCCATGGAAATCTTGCGTAAGAATTGCACAGTGTAAAGCGGTACGATAACATTAAACGGTCGACAAAAATTAACTCTGTTTACATCATTTTGTGACTAATTTTATCGCAGCTGATTATGTGAAATGGGACTTGGAAACCAGACACCCACACGTTCCGGAGGCCTATAAACCACCCACGGAGCCCTTCAAAGGAGTGGCCACATACACCACGGATTACGTACCACATGAGTAAGTTCATCCTGTGTTGTACATCGCACCCAGTTTTTTGCGCAACGGATTGTGTCTATTAGTCGATTTTTAGAAAGAAGAGATAAATGCAAACAGTGAATGATAATCCTCAACAGACCCGATTGGCCGAAGTTGCGTTATCACAGAGTTTATTCCGTACAGTTCAGATTCCCGCCCTAATTGATCACATGACCTCAAAATTAATTCGATCTGTTCCAAGCGTCTGAATGGAATGAACATTACGCGCCGGTCTGTTACGAGAGAAGCTTCAGGTCTAAAGTGTCCTAAGATGAAAGCAAACCAGTCTGAAGGTGAAACCGATCCGGCCTTCCCACAAAATACCGTCCATCGTAAGAGCACTGATCAACGGCAGTGTAGTCGTTGACCTTGAACTAAGCTTGAAGTGACCTTGAAGCGGCTGGGATGGCTTTTTCCCTTGATCCACCTATCCGCCCATTCAGCAGCGAAATTCAGTGACTATCCTCACTGATATCTAAGTATTCTAACTCATGCGCGGGCCTTCAACTATTGTCCACAGCTGGAGGGAAGATACACTTAAGCGAAAAGTTCTGACTACTTATGAGTAGCTAGACGTTTATTTGAGTTAGTCAACAGCTCATCAGGCCAAGAGTTGAACCTCGAAGGCACAGTTGAACTCATCTTCAAATGGTACGAATCTGGTTAAGTTGTCTTCTAGTTGTGTTCTACTTGAACACAAATTGCACTAAAGTAGCGAGACGCTCTCATTTGCAAACAAATTTGATTTTGCGGGAGACTCACCTGGAACCCAGCTAACTCTCTCGTTTATGACGTTTTCCAGAAATGATAATTTATTGTGTTTGATCAATCCAAATGACTCTAAATGTAGGTAATCTCGTCCGCCTCAACAAATAATCACAACAACAATTGACGTCCCGAAAATATTGACTAGTTCGAATGCGATAAACGAGAAATCATCCTACTTTGCATTGTCCTGTTCGTCAGTTTGATTACCGTCAATCGGCATTGACCGCATAGGATCTTTTCCTACCATCATGCACTTAAATTAACCTAACCTGTCAAAAAGACCGGGCCTTTTTAAATAACTAGAATCGCTGCTAAACTAATCCGCTTACCCAAACTACCACGTGTTCAAGCTGGGTGGATGTCAAACGGCGTTGCCACTGAGTTATTTCGTTGTGGTCTTGAAGTGGGCAGATGTGTGTTCAGAAGTTCTGTGCTGTTTGGTTATGTAGGGTTATCTGTCGAAGAGGTGAGCTCTCTCTGAAAGGGTTTCCCCAGTGGAAAGTTATCCAGATAGACGCATGAAACAGCATGATTTTCGAAAATAACAGTCAAGAAAGATCAATTTCCCTGTAAAAGAACGACATGGTTGGCTCATTTGCACAATATTTTCCAGTAAAACCATCCCGCCCAGGATTCATGGTATTTTTTGGTGTTCTTCAGGCGGAATTGAACTCTTGTGATGATAAAAGCTCGACCACCATAACTGTCGATTCCGTGTTGCGTAAATTTCCTACATGAATCGCAGGTAACATGTATTTTGTTGAAAGTGTGAGGTGATTTGGAACTTTTTGATTGACATTCCGCCAAGTAAATGAGGTCAATCTGTGCCAAAAAGCCGAGAAGCATTGCTCAGCTGCTCCGTCCTTTTTAGCACTCACCAGCATTACGCATGTCGGAAACCTCCGAGGAGATTCTTACTTGCAGCCCTTAGGTTAAAGTCGAAAAGTAAACCATGACCACGAGCTGGTATTCGGTAGTGAGATAGACTCGCACATAGACGGGGCGTGGGGCCATTCATCCTTCGGTCATAGAATTCCCATAGTGTGGTCACGTGCTGACTGGCTGCCATTTCTGGCCATGTATATTCTTGACGATATGGCAGGGAGAATTGTGCCCGTAATTCCATAGTGATTGGAAATCTCTGTGTGTGTGTGTGTGTGTACTCTGATATCGCACGCTTTTGCCAGTTTTCGCCAGTTAAAAGTGATGGCGCAGTAACACATGGGTTTCTCTGTGGCCTTACTAATCGAGTACAACCTCGGTTTCCTGGTTCATATAAAATTCATACAGAACTGCGTACTATGGCCTCAAATAAAGCCAAAAGAACCAAAAAACGCTGTGTTTTACTAGCCGCCGATATGTACACTCTGTCTCGGTGCAAATCGATTGCGGAGCGATGTCACAGGCTCCGGATGGCCGAAGCGACCAGACTATTTTGTCGGTTTTTTTAGCTTGTGTATCAGCGCATTGATCGAGGATTACACAACGCTCACTACCCAAAACAGCTTGAGCGAACACCAGTTCTATGAATCCTTCAGCTGTAGCACCCTTTCGGTGCCCAACTGCCATGCCACCAGAAGGAAACACGAAGGCTTGGATACGGCCTGGTTGCCCAAGCCTAGATAGAGGAGGTCGATAGGCAGAGGTCAGGTTCGAACCACGAACCTCCCGGTCAGTAAGTTCGAGCTCTAACCAATGAGCCATCTCACCTCCCCCTCCAATAGTTCTGTAAGGTTGCTGGTAAAACCTTCGACAGCCTGCTACTGTTTCGGCTCTTTATGGCTCTCATCACGTAGGCCCAGTCTCTCCGAGTTTCTGTTTGGACAAAAACTTGAACGTAAATGGAGTGATATGTTGTCCAAGGATCTCTGACAAACTCATACATAGAAAGAATGTTGGGTTGAGAACGATACTTTGACATGTTGAATGTCGTTCCAACTGAAAGATGAGGACACCCACATATTGGAATGCCTCCACTGACTAGCTTACGAATCCACCTCAATGTGTGTCATTTACCAGTTGGGCTTTCTTAAGCTCTCTGTCACGTCACCCCATTGTTGAACTACAAATCAGCATGTAATTCGTACGGGAAACATCATAATTCCATGGTATAGCGGTTGTTCAAAAAAACAAACTTAACTCATTCTAAATAATACGTCTAGCGTTGCGCAACCCATTGCGAGTCACATCAGCCGACGGTGTGCTGGTACCGACAGTACTTATTATGTACCAAGGCTTTGAAACTAAGGTCACATTCCAGGTCTAGGTCATCATGAGGTCATCATGTTGACCAACCGTTATTCACAAGACCTTAATATGGACAGTAAAATATATATGATGTATAACATCATGTAATACACGACAAAGCATAGAATAGCAAAACTTGTGATGATATCATACAACGATGCATAGTATAATATACAACACGTAATACAAACGCAAATGCATTATAATGTATGAACAGATGAGACAGGCTTGGAACAAACTAAAATGTCGCAGCAGTTCCGAAGGTGTACTGATCACTGAATAGTGTCAAGGACAACTGTAGAACGCCATCTTCTCAATCCGAAGAAGATTATCTTGCCTCCAAGAAAGCTCTTTCTAACCGTATTCGAAAAACCAGCGTCTTAGCTACTTCAATTGAGTTGCATTCAATTTGTCTGGAACGTTAACACTGAGAAAATGGGAGCGCTATTTGAATAATACCCTTAAAAACCTGTTGCTTTTGCTTCCAAAAAGCAGGAATTTATTGCAAGCATCTTTTTCATCAGCTGCATTAGTACAAACGCCACTTCAACGCTCTTTTACAGGATGTCTCCGACGCAAAGCTGCAAGCCCAGTCATCAGTACATTGCCTCAGGGACTCCGTTCGACAGCATATCGGACTATCGTGACGCATACCGACAGCACCCACTAGAACGGACCATGCCGATTGTACACAAGGACTGTGTGCAAAAAGCCGGTGTACCCATGGAGGGCCTGTCGACACATATGCGAGACTTTGATTGGAAAACAGGTCGTAAGTTTCATGAGCTAGTGAAAGCCAGTTCAGTTTATTTGCTGGAAATGGGCACTGCCAGATTGCGGTAGCCTCCAGCAACAAATGCCCAACATGGAATAAATCTTTTTCTAGTTTCAGGAAATTAGACAGACTTCGGTTTCCACAATTTTGTCAGTGATACTACAGCGGTGATGTAGAGGCTGAGAATGGGTCATTTTCAGTGGCCGCTCCAGATATAGCTTTTAATAACTCAGGAAACTGCGTTCAAGCATTGTTGAGGCACTTTCCGGACACCCGTATTTCTCACGAGCATGCTTGTCAGTCTCACCCCACACCACTACCACATCCATTGTTTTACAGAATAAACTCCATAAAGTACCTATATCTCCCAGTAATTCTAAATATAACCATCTGGCAAGAAGTTTTCTTGACCTTACGTTCGTTTACTTATTCCGCACTAAAAGTTCTCAAGAGTGTCATTCAGTCTCAATTTTCAAGTCCTCTGGAATCGGTTGTACTGGTCATGTTCGACAAATTCAGTTGAGCTGCCAACTCTTGTCTGCCTGCATGACAGCCCTAGAACAGATTTTGTCGAAGGTCAGCAACGTCAGTGGGACTGATGATTTCGCATCCTGGCACTGAAATTACGCCTCAGGACTTCAATCTCTCTCTCCCAGGTTTGACTTCTCATCTCACAACCAAGATGCATGCTTTACACGTTCTATGCAGTCCTACTAAATGGACACAGTACTCTCTCTGTTTTACGACATCAAAAAACAAGTATTAAATCACATTTATTGAAAAGTACGTGTATCCGCTATTAAGGAGAATTTTGACAGCTCAAGAAGCAGAGATGGTCGTTGGTTTGTCCGCTGAGTCGGCGATTTTTTTTAGTGCAAACGCTTCCTCACTAACTGAGGTGTTGTCATCAGTGCGTTGTTACGGTAGCGGCGTGTCAGTGGCTGTGCTGACGGTGACGTCCTGGTGCACCAGTGCGTTCCACTCCGCTTCGCTCTGTAACAACACACCGGTGATATCAACCCGGCTGGTGATGAACCGTTTGCACTGAGACTACTCAGCTCAGCAGACGATCAGTCAACCATGGTGCTAATCTGATTGGTCGTGTCAGGGAAAATGCCCTTACAAAGAGGACCATTTGACCAAGGGTCTACCGTGTTTCAAATAACTTCCTTTCTGACATGCACAAACTACAGGAACTGTCCGTTCAAAGGACACATCAAATCCTATGCTACCCGATTCGGAGCGCATGGGTACGAGTCTGCCTGAAACCATTTTCGGGGTCTTCCTCAACCTATCTGAACATGACGTCTCGGCCACCTGCTTTCCAACTATGCCTATCACAGATATATACGGCTCGATTTTTCATCACTCCTCTCATTTTTCAAACCCTGAGTACTTTTTTGGAAAATAAACTTAGCAACATAATTCATATCTGTTAAGTGGCGCTGACTTCCTCGGCAATACTGCTATTCCCATCCGGTTCGTTTTTCCTTCACTGCCGTCAGCATACAAGAAAAGTTAACAAAACTGACAGAAAACGGTTTCTGTTCATCGTACCAAGCTATTCTAATGTGCCCAGAGTAAAAGCATTCTAAGACTCAGTTGCTGACTTCTCTGAGATGAAGTTAAAATAGCAACAGGTAAGTTATCAGCCAGCCACCTACAGAAATCTGTGGAGACATGTGACGAAATCCGCACGCAAATCATTCCAAATATATCTGACAAGATGGGAATATGAGGTGGAACTACGATTTTCCCCTACCCATTTCTAACTAAACTAATGACAAAAAATTATTCTGTTTCTTCCTAGTGAGCTGCTGAGTGTCCGATTAGTTTCTGCCATATTTTAGAAATTGTGCGTGATCTGTAAATCACCTTAAATTTGAAAAAAAGAAACTGGTCCTCCACGCAGACAGCAGTTTGGGATGGTGACAACATACTCAAGTTTTGCTTGATAAATTGAAACTTGAATTTCTCGTTGATTCCTGCAGCAACTTTGTTGATGGGACTTGACCAAATAATAAATCTTATTTAAATCACTCGACAATGGAATGAATAATACTTGTAAATAAAATAAGTCGTTCAGCTGTAACACCCTTTCGGTGCCTAGCTGCCGTGCCACCCGAAGGAAGCACGAGGGCTGGGATACTACCAGGTTGCCCAAGCCTAGACAAGAGAAGTCGAGAGGCAAAGGTGGGGTTCGAACCACGGACCTTCCGGTCAGTAAATTCGCGGTCTAACCGCCGAGTCATCTCGTCCCCAATAATACTTGTAAACCAAAGTGAACAGCCGAAACTCTGATGACTGCTCAACGAACGTATCGATCGGTTTTGGTTACACTGAGCAAACCGAATTCATGTGACCACGTCAGCTAGCAAACGATTCCCCCTTCCCGATCAATGAAAGTTTCAATCAGATTCTCTGCTCCCTGTTAAGGACATTTAAATGATTTTCGGGTTTGTTGAGTAAGGCTTGCTGTCTTGTGGTGTTTTTTCGATTCCAACAGTTGATCCAATCGATTCAAAGCTCTTATTTCTGGACTTTCTATCCTCTTTTGTCACAGATCCTCCAGCTTCATGCAAGCCGATAAACAGGGGTGTTCACAGTGACAGTCCGTTTGAAAGTGACACAACACACAGAACAGACTACAAAGAATGGCCAGCTGGTCTGCAGCCGACCAAATCCATGTCTCGCTTGAATGCCTACGAGCCACCGAAAGGAGTGATGCTTGGAGATACAACATACATGCGAGACTACACACCTCACGATGGTTCTACACGCGCTCAACCAGTCGGACCAAGATACAAACGAATGTTCGATTTACCACCATTTCAGGTAGGCCATAGATAAGGGTTTCAATTGACCACTGGTCCGGGAGAGATAACACGTTCATATACTACAGTCCCTAGCTCGCTCCATTCCTACTCTGCTAGCGAGGTCAAGGCCTAATGCTTCGTGAGAGAGAAATCGAAAGTCTGCTTTTTTCAATCGATAGGCTGCATGTTGAATTGTTACCAGCCTTAAACTGTGATGTTTCTTGTTTGTACGGCGTCGGGTTCTATCCTACATTTAAAGCAACCAAACCCGATGGTTAGTGTGGAGAGCTATTTCACTCCAGAATTTATTTTGTGTATCTCACTCAGTCTTACTGATTCGGTAACCCTCGGATACCTGGGAAATGTGGCCTCAACCAAACATCTCGTTCCATACACGGCAGTCTAGTGTAACTGAGTGTTTCAAGGTTTATTCTGGACAGGAATGCTGATGCAACATGTAAGGCACAATTCCCCAGGTTGCGAAAACGATCGATTCAAGGAACGATTTCACCTTCTGCTAGAATATCCAAAACGTGATTACCGGCGAAGAAACTAAAGCACAGAATGCATTATTTGGCGCTTTGTTCAGCCTAGAGCAGTTCTATTTTCTGATCGTTGCGAAACAATTGATTCATAGTCGTTCTTCCTTTTTTCATGTAAGTCCACCACTTTAGTTGGGCGTTCACTGGCACTCTAACCAATCAGTTGACTTTGGGGAATGACTTGTTTGATATGCAAAATACTTTAGTTTCAAGCCAGTTATCACCGAATGAGGTAAAATCCCCAGTTTGCGCAGTCTACAGTCGAACACACCTTGCATTATTCTTCATACAGTGGAGCAACGGTTTCAGCAGAACTTCGTAGATAATTGCTCTTCCTTGTGGAGTCAAACAAATCTTCATGGTGTAATAAATCGAAATCGTCCCACAGTAAGCACTCTGTGGTTAACAATCCAATTTTAATGCACCAGTTATTCAATTCTACCTGTTATGGTGTAGCAACCGAGAAAAGTACGGTGATTTAGATTGACTTTCCAAACATCCTGTGGTAGTAGAAAGCCAGGCCTTCCCATACAAGGTTGCTCAAGCTTTCGCACCTTTACACGGTGTTTGGAGTCATGAGCTCAAGTGCTCACGTGCTCAACGTTCGTACTTCTTTTGACAACCTTTTTCATGAGCAGAGGCCTATTCGGATGCTGACAGACGTTACCCCACTTTAGCATACTATTTGTTCCCCCTACCGTGGCACGATTGATCGGTTTAACTGAAGTTCCGCACTGTTGCTGCCACTGAAAAACCCTCAGAAGCCAGGCCCACTTTGGACCAACCCATCGGGTTTTCTTTCATACCTAACAAAAGTTGTCTGTTTTCACGATTCTCTGGGTAACTTCGTCGTGTGGTACCCTTGGACGGCTGCATGCCATCCGTAATTTTGCCATTGTATTACGCCTTTGGATACTATGTACCATTGCGTAGTAGTATCACTACCATGCTTGATAAAAAATAAATAATGCCTACTCACT